>NW_022994816.1:0-720000 GCF_902806645.1 Magallana gigas
TTTGATTCAAAATTAACTAAAATTCTTATAACTTACTAGTTACTCCCCTTAAAATGTTATACTCTCAATATTAAGCTAATATATGCAAGACTGGCCAAGGTTTTCCAACATTAAAAAATTCATGCATTTGTCATTGAACTGCATTTGTCATTGAACTGTGTATGTGCATGTATATACATGTAGTTCTTTTGCGATCCATTCTATCTAGTATCTACAATGTACTTCAAATTATTTACAAAATTTACAGTTATTTTAGCTGGATGAAATGAAATTTAGCAGCTGAATCATGAATAGAAATATATTTTTTCTAATGCTGGCAGAGTAACAAAAATCAACAAATGTCAAGTTTATTTTTTATCTTTCATAAAATAAAAAAATGTCTAATATAAATACAGTAACAAACAAAATAGCTGCCGAAGTCTCTTAATGCTGGGTGTTACTAGTAAAGATTTAGATGTCAGAATATTAATTACTTTCATCCTCATCTCCAGCTGATTCAAGCCCATTAATCACTGTCCACCTTAGGCTAGCACATGTTTTCCTTTCACACATAAGTAATAGGAATGAGGGGGTGTGGCCAGAATAGATATACAGTTACAAAATATGGTTTGATTTTCTCTAGCTCAAACAGGCCATGGTATTACTGGACAGGAGTTTAGCTGTCATTGATATGTGTTATAATTACATGAACCAGAATATGTTGTTACATTAGAACATATGTTTTAATTTGTAATTATATACTTGAAGAAAGGTGGGTGTTTGTTTTATGGTCGCAACATGTAGCCTTAGGGTTTTTTTGTCAGTCGAATTGGATTGGCTCATATGAGCCATTTTACAAAATGTGTTTTTGCTGAGCCAAGTGTATCATTTCTTAATGGATAGGAAAATGTGAGGAAATTTAATGGTTATTTAGACAGGTAATTTAGAATTGATATCGATTATGTAGAAATGTTACCTTGAGTATATACCGGTATACAGTAAAAAGATTATTGCTCCTGAAAAAATCAAAACATTAATATCTAATAATTAATATGATACTTAAAATAACATTAAAGGTAAGAGTATTTAACTGATGCAAAAATATCAATTTGTGGAGAATATGTTTCAATTTTCTGTTGTATGCATAATTTCTGTGGTATAAAGTGAAATATAAGAAATGTTAAGGACTGTGAGTGACATTCATGTAATCCTAAATTATTTTCCTTGCAATATAAACAGTTTCAAATGAAAATCAGGAAAAATTGGTATGAAAAAGGAAGGGGAAGTAGAAAATGTGTAAAAACTAATTCATGGCACACGATATACTGGCCTTGGTTAATTATTGTATTGAAATCCTAAAGACTACTGATAACAAAACTGTACTTTTTCGGTTGTTATACCAGCTACTTAAAATATTATCAAGATATTTTTTTATACATGATATTAGCTGTTTAGCAAACTTCTTAGCAATGTGGCTGTAGAATTTAGATTCAAATTTTCTTTTATCATTTTGCATTTGATGTAGATTCATTGATTGTATATTATTTACTCTCATTGTCGTTAATATGGAAGAAAATAGATAGCATATGATAACTAAGGCAATGTCTTGTAGATAATTAAGTTAGGAAGGTGATTATTTTTACTCTAAACATGGAGTGGGCCATGCTTCATCTTCCATCACATATGTTCTGATGACTAAGAACATCCGCACCCATCAGTGTCTGAAATCTATTGTGAAAGGGGAAGAAATTCATGCAGCATCTTCATTGCATGTTTCCTGTCTTCGATTGAAGAAAAGTTCCATCTGCTAATTGTTAGCAAATGTAACATGACTGAAGTTCATTCAAATAGAGTGCAGAGTTTGGGAACGCATCAATTGTTTTCTGTGAATTGTGGCATTTAATAATTTGACATTTTTGTTCCTAAAGTGATTTGAAGTAGTTATTGTAAAGAATAAGGGAAATTATTGTTTCCATGCTCAGAAGTTATAGAGGATAATAGCTGATGTTCGTTGTGTGTGACAGTCATTAGTGTTTACTTAGTGTGGAGGAATCTGTTTGTGATAGGATGACTGTAGTGATGAGCTTTATAGCATTCTGATAAACTGTCTCCATGGAGATGAACTGGTTCCCATGCCAACTTACTCAGTTCTGTCCAGTGTCAACCAAACTTTGGGCATCTTGTGAAAAAGAGAAAGTATGGCCACATTTCTATTTAGGCAATTTTTAATGCCTTGCATTTTATAAAAATTGGATGAAGATTATACAACTTCTTAAAGGGAAGAATTTTAGATGTTGATTTGCATGCAATTATTGCTTGATGAAAAATTCTGAATTTATGAATGACAATTGCATGGTTCAGTTACTAAATAATTACTGGTATATATGACTTACAGTGAATGTTTAAACCTTAATCATGCTGTCAAATTAGCATTTAGCTGTTTGAATTCATCAGATTTAAATTTTTTCAAAGTGTAATGTATGCTGAGTTTTATATGGCATATATAAAAATTGTTAGACCAATCTGTATAAAAATGCACCTATTTGATTTGAGAGTGTGATGATGAATTATCTCTACAAAGAGATAAATCTCTTGCTGCATGCACTCCATCTCTCTGTAGCTGGTTTTGATTATTTTTTGGGGGGATTAACACATCGTTGGTGAACACGGCTTTTAGATGTTCCAGTGTCTCTGATGCAGTGATAGAAGCACTTGTATTGAAATGCTGCTGCAGATCATGACTGCACATACACAGGAATCTGTTGTTACCTTGTGCAGAGTACACCTGAGTCAAGTGTGCTTTATTACTCACAAACTCCCTCTGTCTGTCTCCCTGGTTATAGTAATGGATACGTCTGCGAGGGCTCTCCTTCCGATAGCTCCAGATGGAGTGTTTTACCTACTGTTTATAAGACAGCAGTGGGGGTTGGGGGTGCTCCATTGTAAAACAATTAGCTAGGTCTGCCCTGCATGCTGTTACAGTTGTGTATGTTGAATTACATACTTGAAATGCTCAGTTGTAGAAAAGTGCATATGGTTACCAAAGCCAAATTTTTTCAAGTTGTCACTGACTTTGCTTCATCATGGGGGTTGGGGGGGTGTTGAAAAGTCAAAAGACTGTACAATTTGTAACTATAAGAGAAGGGAAATTTTAGTAATAGTGTGGGGTTTTTTGTATTTCTGATTAGAAACCATTTTATTGATTAAACATAAGTACACGTAACTTAAAGATATGGATATTTGTCAACTTTTTGTTGGTATTTTGATGTAGGTGGCTGAGTCCGAATTTAACTTTGAGTTGTGTATCAATATGTGGTGGTCGAACAGTGCTAGAAAAGCTATGAACACAGACCTTAAGATTTTCACAAAAAGTAGGGGAAAAAATTAAGTGTAAGAATGTTGTAAAACTTCATTTTGTTACCAATATGAAGGAAATAATTGTATAAACAAATAAGTAAAAATGATGAAAACAAAACCATTTTCTAACAGTTGTACCTGTTTAATCTACATACATGCACCTGAATGGCTTTGTCAACAATGTTAGCTATAACTAAACTATATATGTATTGAGAGGGCCATATTAAGGTTATAAATGGCATGCTGTATATAAATATGTCCATACATTTATTGCGAATCATTTTCAAACAATGGATTACTGTTTCTATATACCAGATATGTGTACTTTCTTTAGAACATTCCAACAAAATGCCATTCTTTCAGCTGAAGTATTCGTTATAACATATAGAAGATATGATTTTGTATAATCTTTCAAAATTATTAGCATTACATTTTTCAAATCTTAATTTTCAGGTTAATTTCATGATGTAAAGATTTTCAGATTACACTAATTAAATATTTAATAATACTTGTCCTGTACAAACTTTTGCTAAATTAAATCAGTCTTTAACACTCAGCCAAAGGACATCATGTAATCAAATGGTATTATTAAAAAAAATGATTCTTGTAATTATAGAGTAGAGGGAGGAAACAGCAGTAAATGGTTTGAGATCTGTCTCTTATTTTCTTGGAGTCTAGACGTGTGCTTGTTATTTTGCGATTTTATTAGATCATTAATTCCCATATCCCACTCAGCTTCATAATCACACTCAATATTATAGGATTATGGTGAATTGTTCACCCTGATCTCCAATGGCTTTCTACATACAGATGTGCAAACAGATGGGGGAAATTGTGATGCAAAAGTGTACAATTACAGTTACCCCTGCAATGCTGGACAGATGCAGTGCAGTACTGTTATACTTGGTTCTATAAGTCTCTGAGAGAGAGAGAGAGGGAATATAGTGAGATGCATGCTGAGATAAATACCTACACTGGTTCTGATCAGGGGCTATGGAATGGCAAGAGAGTTATGCAGCATGACATTGGTGGCAACGGCAGCCTACATACATAGTTGACGCGACTGTCAGCTCCTCGGGCATCACTGCATTCTACAATAGAAAGTGGCGATGAAGCCGATAACTTGGCTGCAATATAGTACAGCATAGGTACTTGTACTTCCAGGGTAGAAGTCTTGTACAAATGTAAGCAGTTGATTTATATGTGTTAAGACTTTGGCTATAGATTTGTGGAAAAACAGAGAAACAGATTATTGTATTGTATGTACAGTGTTAAGTGGTTCTTGGAGTTTTCGTATCCCACTTCATTCTTCTTCCTCTGTGTGGCGGTCGTGGTTCGTTGACCATGGTGGTGGTTACCCCCTTCGTCTGATGGCTTCTCACGGTGGCTTCAAGTCCCTTTTTTGTTGCTTCTGTGGATCCAAGAGGAGGTTTCAGAAACTACAGGTGTGGGAATGTTATATTTTTTTTTACGTATGTGCGTGGCTGATCTGTTCACAACTGCCAAGACCTAAGGTTTTTTCCTCAATGATGGGTCAAACTAACCAAATAGCATGCCAGTTTGGAAAATGATAATTTTGCATATTACAATTTGTTGTGATTATGTGACGAAGCAAAATGGAGGAAATCTTTGTGTCAAAAAAATTTCAAGACTTCTGTACAGGATTATCATAAATCAGAGATATCAGTAGATTTTCAGTTAGAAATTGATTTTTCTGAATGATATAAAGATGCAAATATTTTTCGGAACAATGTTTCCTGTATGTGAGTGATACTGTATACTTAGTCTAAATAGAAGTAAATGACACTGTGTGTCTATCAAAAAAATATACTGCTATTTTTACCTTATAATTTTTTCTCCCCTTTTTTTCATCCACCTTACCATTTGAAGTTCTTAATTTCCACCCTTTTTATGACAGTAGTAGTCTAGACATGAATGATTTAATGATAAATGATATGTGTCATAGAATCATGAACTTAGTAGACATTGGAGAAGTATATTTCTCATAATGTGTATAGAATATGATACACCTGCAGTAGAAGACTTTGGTAACACGTGGTAGACACATTGTATCACGACCCTCTGTGTTTGAGATGTAAGATGGGTAGATAATGAGTTGTCAGTACCGTTATACTGCTTACTGCTTCAGCAGCAGAATTGGGGAAATACCACAACCCTACTGTATGCATAACTTAAGCACTAAGACAATTATACATGTACCATGTGCACATCTCAAGCTGACTTATGGGTTGAGTGTGGGCACATAATGGCTGTGCTCATTTCTATCAAAGGAACTTGTTTACACAGGTTTGCAATCAAAAATATAATTTTGTTTATGTTGGGTTTTTTTTTCGGAGGAAGAAGTTGTTCCAATTAAAACTTCATCCATTGTGATCAATTTCAATAATTAGCAGGCTCTGTAATTTTGATAATTAGGATTTATAAATAAGTTGCTTGGAAAAAAATAAACCTTCAGCTGGGTCTGCAATATCATTTATGATGATTTATTAGATGCTTTGAAAAATTGATTAAAATAAGTGTCTTTATTGTCTATTTGATCTATTTTTGCAGACCTTTGAAGCTGTTGAAGAAGTAGAGTCATCGAAAACTGTTCACACCGAACAGCCTAGGAGTACGCATACCGAAGCTGTCCCAGCCCCTGCTCAGGAAGAAAGCCCGACCCCTCCAGTCTCAGGAAAGGAGGAAACAGTCCCGCAAACAGAAGACAATTCGTCGTCCTCAGTAGAAAAGGAAGATTTTTCTGCTCCAATAGCAGCAGAGGAAGAGAGCCTCCTTTTGGATTTTGAAGGAGAGGGTGTTTCTGGGAATCCCAGTGTCACAAATACCCCTGTGTTACCTAGAGAACCTATCAAGGCAGAGAGTGCACCCATTTTAGAAAGTCAGCTATTCGCCGAGGACAGTTTGTTTGTTGACAAAAGAGAGGTAGACAATACAGTGATAACTTCAGAACCGAAGCCTGTTGTTCTTCCAGTGTTAAATACTGAAGGTCCAAGGGCACAGGAAGATAGCATTGTGAGAGAAAAGGCTCAGTTGGCTGAGAAATCTGTTCTTGAAGGCAAAGAGGAAGAAAAGTTACCTGTTGAGAAACCTCCTGCTGAAGAAAAACAGGAAGAAAAGGTAGCAGGTGAGATACAGAAACCAGAAGTAAAGGAGACTATTGTTGTCAAAGAGGAAGTTCCTGTTCCTTGTGAAGGACAACAACACTGCACATCATCCCAAGACAAAGACCAGCTTCTAGAGGCTATTAACTTGACTCTGACAAATATTATGGAAAAAGCTGGTAAGAATACTGAATACTATACTGGTAGATAAGGATTGAGCTGCATTTAAATGATTCTTTGATGACAATAATTTAAGACGAAATTTGAAATAAAAAATGAAATGAAGGTAAATTTAATATATGGGTTAGTTACGTGGCTTAAAAAAAAGAAAATTTTGATGAAGTGCCATGTAAAAAAAATCTTTCACTAGTTTTAAAGGTTCCATTTTTTTTCATGTGTTTAAATGATGAATTATTTTTAATACAGAAACACTGATTGTGGAACAAGTATCAGTAGATATGGCCACGAAGTCGGAACATTCAGCTCCAAACAAAGAGATGATCTCATCACTGGTAGAGAAGATCCAGGCTCCAGCTGAGAAGGACTCCACTCCAGACTCGGATGGCTCCATGCAGGGGAGTTCTGGATCAGAGGCATTGGAGGAAGCACTGAAGGATGCTGGGATTGTTAATGGAAACAAACACGAGGAGAAGGGCAGTGACAAACCAGAGAAAGGGGAGAAAAAAGAGGAGAAGACTGGGAAAAGTAAAAAGAAAGAAGATAAAACTATTGGTGGGTATTCCTTGATGTATTAAATTACATGTATTTAAAACAGGTCACAACATGAGAGAGAGAGAGAGAGAGAGAGAGAGAGAGAGAGAGAGAGAGAGAGAGAGAGAGAGAGAGAGAGAGGAGAGAGATAAGAGAGAGAGAGAAATGCAGTGCCTGTTTGTTTGAATGATTGAGGTAAATTTTAGATTCAGACCATGTACTCATATTAGCATGTATAAGTGCATTCTATAATAATATCTGTTTCAAATAAATTATCTCTTTTTTGTAGATCACATATTAAGGGCCTTAAGCAGTTTACAAACAACAGAGGAAAAGCTGGCTGCCTTGTGTAAAAAGTATGCAGACTTACACGAAGAACACAGAGTTTTACAGAGTACACACAAGCAACATCAGAGAAAACTAACCATGGTAAGATCTCTCTCTCTCTCTATCTCTCTCTCTCTCTCAAGCTTGCTCTCTCTCTCTCTCTCTCTCTCTCTCTCTCTCTCTGAGAACACAAAACACAACAACAAAAATTGCCTATTTGCAATTAAATTCTATTTTTAATCAATAGATACAACTTTTAATCATAGATTCCAATAGATCAAGTAGCTCCACCAATGTAGACTCAATGATCTCTTGGAATCGGAAAACACATTCTTATCATCATCACTGTTATACATATTTCAATGCCTCTTATTTTCACAGCATGCCACGATAAAATTTTATCTTGACACATACTAAGTATTTTTTTTTTTCTATCGCTGTTAAATCATTAGGTAACAAGGGAGAAAGACCAGTTACAGACTGAGCACACGAAGGCGGTGATGGCAAAGAGCAAACTGGAGGGGCTGTGTCGGGAGCTACAGAAACACAACCAGGTCATCAGGGTAGGTAACTCTACATCACTTTTAAATGAGGTGACAAATGTGAAAGGGCAGGCAGGTAAATTGTTGATATTCTGAAGAAATTATTATTAAGGGTCTATAAATGAATACAATAAAACATGGTTATATCGAACATGTTTATAATGAATTGACACTTAGGGCAAAATGATTTTCATTCCCCAAGACTTAATACCATGTTTTAAACTTGAAAATCGCCCATCCCTGGCATTTCATTATAAGCGTGTTTTAACTGTAATGATTAGATTTGATTAAGAAAATTAAGAGAGTCTGAGATTCAAAACTTCAATGATTTGAATTACTGGATTTTGGTTAATGAACCAATGATATTTTGAATATATACTTGTAATGGAATAATTTAGTTTGCAAGGCAATAATTTGCTTCACTTACATGTGTATAAAAGTTTAACTTTTTTGTGGGACATATATAATTAAAAGCAATAATACTAGCCTGAGGGCTTTTTCCAACTTATATTTGAACATGGAACTTCGTGATAACACCCATAGTTTTTATTTTTAAACAGCAAGAGAGTTTACAAAGAGCCAGAGAGGAAGATGAAAAAAGAAAAGAAATTTCGAACAAATTTCAGGTTTGTATTAAATGAAAAAAATTGGATATCTGGTTAAGGTGCCTCACTACACCTACACTTATACTTTTTAAGAGACTACGTCACAAGATGGCGATTTAAATGTTTTGTTAAACTGTTTATATCGTTCAATTGGGTTGTATATCGTCGTAGCTCAGTGGTTAAAATATTGGGCTTCTGAACCCCAGGTCATGAGTTCAAATCCGCCTGGAGCTTTTGTTCATGTTAACAGAATTAAATTTTTGAAAATGTAATTTTTCATCCAAAATTGCACATTTTTTTGCCTATTAGACTTAAATACTTCTTATCAATTATGATATCTATCATAATCAAGTAATTTTCTGCTGATTTGAGAAAAAATTTCATGGTGTAGTGAGTCACCTTAATGTTTATAGTATTCAAAGTTTATTTAATCGTATTAAATGGTAGGAATTTAATGCAGCCACACTTTGGGTCTTAGAGTTTATCAAACTGGGAAGCACACCTTGATTTCCTAATTCTTCTCTCTCTATAGTCCACCATCACAGAGATTCAGCAGCAGATGACAGATCACCACGACAGAAATCTCAAGCTTCGTGAAGAAAACCAGGAGTTGGCGGGAAAACTCAAAAAGTTCATTGAACAGTACGAAGTCCGTGAGAAGGTGTGTATTTATATATCTGTGTAGTGACTTTGAAAATGTCTATAGGACAGCACAAAGTCAGCAAGGAGATGTGTTTACATTGAAAGTAAAAATGAATGTAAAAAAAAAAAAAAGCATTATGAAGTTCATTAGAGGGCACATTTACATTTATATTGAAAAAGTTCTTATAACAGTGCAAAGTCTGTGAGAATATTTACAAGTATGTGGTATATACATTACCAGGTAAAAATTTCATATAAAAAGTGCATGGTGCATGAGAAGTAGTGTATGCATTATCACAATGAAAAAAGTTTAAGTTGGTTAAAAGGTTTTACATGTTTATACTGAAAATTGAAAGAATTTTCAAAATATAAACCAAGTCTGTGGTATATTGTGTCAAATGGTTGTTTGAACCGTATATGGAACATGTGCTTATTCTTGGTTTACTCTGAAATATTCATAATAAAATATGAATAATTTGCAAAATGTATAATTATACTTAAAAGAAGAATAACAATGTTCACTGTACAATTTATTGTAGACAGCCTTCAATAATCTTTGCTAAAAAAATCCTATTGTTAATATCAGATGTGTTTAAGGATCGAAGACTGCCAGCTAAGAGAGATAACTTTCATACTGATCAATGACAGTTTTAGGATATTATGTATTATAGACGATAAGCAATTTATGACAAGTCCCTCCATTACCCCCCCCCCCCCCCCCAACAACAAAAACAAAATAATCAAATGAATTTTTTTCTTCTATTCCTGTTAATACATTAATAATGATATCTTTAAGAAAAATATCTAATAGGCAGAATTTGAACAAGTGAACAGAGAGATAAAGTACCTGAAATCATGTTGCATATTCTGTATTACCATGGTAGAAAGATTGATTGCCATAGCCTGTTTCCACAACAACATGTATATCCTCAAGAAAAACACCTTTTTTTCGATTTTGAAACCTTCAGTCCGCTTTCTGTACCAAAATTGCTGGAATTTGATATGTTATTAGAAGTGCATTTCATTGAAACTCCAGAGGCCCAAGCACCTTGTGTAATCAAGTACAGTGCACCAGAGAGGTTTACTGTTTTGTTTTGACATTTTGCTGATTAACTAACATAGCTGAAATGCTCGGATGAATATATTGATCGTCTAAACAATGTAATGGATAATGATGAAGGATTTCTCAAGATTTTTTAAAGAGAACTTGTTATGTAAAAGCTGCACTTGAGTGATGTCTAGAAATAAACGAACTGAACTACTTACACCTATTTATAGATTTATGAGATACAATAAAGATAACCGCGTATTTACCCTAAAAGAGTGCCCAATTTCAGAGTGAATTATTACAGATCGTTCATAAATAGCTCAAAAAGGAAAAGTATTACCAGTTTCAGTATTTTTAGATTATGTTGCAGTTCTCTTCATCAAAAAATTGTAGATAAATTTTTGAATTTTAAACAGAATTTTCTGCTAAATTTTTTTTTAAAAAGTTAATCAGAAGATTTTTATTATATTTTTTAGTGATTGTTCTTGATACATGCACTAATAAATCAAGACAAAACCTTTCGTAATGCACTGAGCAATGGATGTTTATTACGATAGGTATGGTATACCTTAGGTGATACTTATCTCAATTAAAAAAAAGTATACAACAAAATAATTGAGAACAGCTGTTGTCTGTTATCTAATGAGGGAGAAAGGAGAAGCAGGTATAAATAACCCACAATAAAGGAGGGAAAGTTAGCGAGGCATTTCAAAGCAAATAAATAAACCACCAAAAGCACCGCTAAAGCCAAGAAATTCAGAGGGGTGTTTCTGAATGTCCAGTTTGTAATCTTATTTTGGTGATGTTCCCTTAATAGCTGGAAAATTTAATGGATCTCTATTTGTTATGTCATTAAAACTTAATGTAAGTATGATAATAATTATAGCTTTTTGTGCATGATTAATTCTCGAATCTTACATGTATCTATTGATATTGTGATTCAATTTTCAAATGTGGAAATGTATAAAGATTTCTTGGTCTTAGATACATGTTATGGATATCTCTTTGTTATCCTCTTCAATGATTTATTAGTTGCCTTAGAAAATATTTTTGTCATTTCATCTTTAGGATACAGAATTCCTATTTGAATTCCTTTTTAAAAATGTCTTTAAGTTGTTCCTTGCCAATGAATATTCTTCAGTCTTATTTCAAGCACTTCTATTGTTATTTGAATTCTTGGAATTTACTTTCAGCAAGTGGAGAAGGTGATGCAGCACAGAGAGTTGGAGCAGAAGTTAGCGGACGCCAAGCTGGAGCAGGCCAATGCTTACCTTGCCGAGGAGCAGGAGAGAAGCAGGAAGGAGCATGCCGTGGTAAGAAGCATTACCAGCATAATTGCTACTTTACAGTACTGTAATAGTGAGAGAGAAGCATAGTCAGATAAGAAGAATAATAAGCAGAGTTGTTATTTTACAGTCAAAGTAAGAGGGGCGCAATAATTGATAAAAAAAATATGATAATATCATATATGTAGTTGCTACATGTTCTATAAATGAAAGTGGCAAGAAGCATGTTAAAAATGATAAGAAGCATAATCAGCATAGAGGAGCATTAAAAAGAACCATATTCTGAATCAGCAGAGTTGTTACTATATAGTAACAGAGAGAAAGGAGGATTGATTGATAAAAAGCATAACAGCATGGCTGTTGTTAAGATAGAATTAAGGTAAAGTGATAAGGTGTTTCTACTGTAAAATCAGAATCGTCAAATGATGTGTTATAGTGAGAAAGACACAAGGCTAGTCCTTGTAATCAAAAGCATTACTATTGGGATTATGCAAACTGGTTGTTAAAAAGGAACATGTTATAAGGCATGTAAGAAGTCCCAGTCTGTTTTCAATGACTAAACCAACACAGAAAGTAGCCTGCAGTGTATAGTAGCATTATAGTCCTCTTGTGAGTCGAAATTGCTTTTATTCCCCCCCTGCAACTCATTAAGGTTACCATTAAGGTCATGTGAAATTGGCCTTCCTTGTAAGTTTTAAATTAAGGTCATGTGAAATCGGCCTTCCATGTAAGTTTTAAACACAGGCCAATTTTTACAATGCACTAGTCAGTTGTTTGAATATGCAGATGATGGATGATGCATTTGAGAAATACATGTAAATTCATATCCAGATGAAATTCCAGTCATTTAATTATGTTGTAGAAGGTTTGTATTTGTATTCGTTTTGTGTCACTAAATTTTATGGAGGAAATCTATTATTTTCATAGGCTGCAGAAAGTACCAAACGAGCGGCTTTGTTAGAGACACAGGTAGGTGTCTTATACAACAGTTACATTTATTTCAAATGGACCAATAGTGAATAGACTAGTTGATGATCATTAAATGTTGATTAAAATTGATTATTAAACTGGTAATTCTGTTACCCAATATAAATTAAATTAAAAGCTACATAAGTACATGTTCTTTTAAAGCATACATGTATTTTAAATAAAATTAATCAATAAACTTACGTTAACTTCTGAATGGTCACGGGTAGATGTATATGTTATTTTGAGACATTGGGAGATTCCCATTTGACGGATTGAACTTTTTGTTTACAGTTAGCCATGTATAAGGATAGATATGAGGAATTTCAGTCCACTATTAATAGAAGTAATGACATGTTCCAGAAGTTCAAAACCGAAATGGAAAAGGTATGTCTCATTCTGTGTATAGAATAAAGAAAGAGCCAGGGGTATTTGAAAAATGTGAAGAATATGTACTCAGTATTTATGGCATTAATTGAAACTACCAGTTGATATCATTGTCACTGCAAGAAAAAAATGCAGAAAATTAATTTAGTCTTCTGTACTCTTAAACTGTTGCAAAATTCTTTTGAAATATATAATGTATTAATTAAAATGGTACTAGATAAAATTTTATAATGATGTGTAATTTCAGATGACAAAGAGAATCAAGAAGCTAGAGAAAGATGGTGCAGCTTGGAAGAGCAAGTGGGAGAATGCTAACAAAGCACTGCTAGAGATGGCAGAGGAGGTTTGTAATTAATAACATCATACCAGACATTTAATTCATCATATCAGCTATGTGCATCTAATCATATACAATAGTATATCAATAATAGTCCTTATCAAATCTTTCAAGTATTATGAGAAACATGATTTATGGTAAACATGTTTGAATGTAATGGTGTTTATATATGAAAGATACAATGAAAGATACAATCTGTATTTCATCAGTAATGTATGTTATCAAGCACTAATGATATCTATACAAACACATCTCCTTACATCCTTATATGCACCTGATAGACACACTGAAAGGGGCATGGTCACGATTTTGGTTGAAAATTATTTTTCCAATTTTTATATTTAAAATGCTCCAGTAAGGCATTTTTAATAGGCGACCGAAATTTGAGTGTCATTTGTTGAGAAATAAGCAAGTTACTGAGCTTGAAATTCTTTGCTATGTAAACAAAGCTGTTTTTTTAATACATTTTGAATGTTGAAGTGAAAATTCCAGTTTTAGACCTACAATGAATGTGTTTAATATTAGAAACTGTTTATCTATGCTTCAAATGAATAAAAAGATAGACAAATCAGCTTGAAAAAGATTTTTTACTGGTATTTTGGACCTATGTGTACAAAAACATGGCACGAGCCTTGTTTACATGACAAAGATTGTGAGCACTGTATCTTGCTTATAACTCTATGAATTACTCTCAAATTTC
Organism: Magallana gigas; assembly: GCF_902806645.1. Lineage (NCBI taxonomy): Eukaryota > Metazoa > Mollusca > Bivalvia > Ostreida > Ostreidae > Magallana > Magallana gigas. The sequence continues at coordinate 14,010 of NW_022994816.1, forward strand.
ATTTGATCATTAGAAATACATTTCTAAAGCATTGTAAATAATAAAAACAGAAAAATAGAATTTGACCAAAATCGTGACCATGCCCCTTTAATAAAGCAATGCTTTACCAATATTGTTGTTTGATTATGTATATTCAGTAATTAGTGATTAAATACAAGTACAGGGAACCACTTTGGCAAAAGTTTTGCATTTCCTTACCTTGAAACAAAAATTGTGTCCTCTTCTACATACATGTGTCTCATTTATATTTGCTTGAAAATTGAGACATGGGTAGTAAATTTTGAGGATGCTGAGATGATTTGATTTCCTTTTGTGTGTTTGTAGAAAACCCATTACGACAGGGAGAAGCCGCAGCTGTTGAGTAAGATCCAGAAGCTGGAGTCCCTGTGTCGGGCCATGCAGGCCGAGAGACTGGGCAGGAAGGCAGCGGAGGCCAGCAAAATAGGTCAGTGAGATTGGGGGTCAGGGAGGCCAGCAAAATAGGTCAGTGAGATTGGGGGTCAGGGAGGCCAGCAAAATTGGTCAGTGAAATTGGAGGTCAGGGAGGCCAGCAAAATTGGTCAGTGAAATTGGGGGTCAGGGAGGCCAGCAAAATAGGTCAGTGAAATTGGAGGTTAGGGAGGCCAGCAAAATCGGTCAGTGAAATTGGGGGTCAGGGAGGCCAGCAAAATAGGTTAGTGAAATTGGGGGTCAGGGAGGCCAGCAAAATAGGTCAGTGAAATTGGGGGTTAGGGAGGCCAGCAAAATTGGTCAGTGAAATTGGGGGTCAGGGAGGCCAGCAAAATAGGTTAGTGAAATTGGGGGTCGGGGTCAGCAAAATAGGTCAGTGAAATTGGGGGTCAGGGAGGCCAGCAAAATAGGTCAGTGAAATTGGGGGTCAGGGAGGCCAGCAAAATAGGTCAGAGAGATTGGGGGTCAGGGAGGCCAGCAAAATCGGTCAGTGAAATTGGGGGTCAGGGAGGCCAGCAAAATAGGTCAGTGAAATTGGGGGTCAGGGAGGCCAGCAAAATAGGTCAGTGAAATTGGGGGTCAGGGAGGCCAGCAAAATAGGTCAGTGAAATTGGGGGTGGGGGTCAGCAAAATAGGTCAGTAAAGAGCAGGGTCACAGCTTCATATCCTACCCTGCATCTTGTCTGATTGGAAGAGTTTAAGATCTATAGACATGTACTTGAAGTATGTTTTGTATTTGACAAAATAAGGCATGATAACCACAAATTTCAATTACTGGTACTGTGGAATCATTAGAATTCTAGGGGGTTCAATTTTCAATTTTCAAGTATTATGAAGCATATTCTTTATCATACATACAAGTAAATCCACGAAATTATTCCAACGAACCATTAAAAAAATTACAAAACATGGAAAATTGCCCTAACAATTCCACAGTACTGTTGGTTAAAAATTGTAGGGGAAAAAACTGCAAAGTAATATGAAATCCTGATTTATACGTGTGAAAAATATGTCAAGTGTGAATGGTTATTGTTTGTTATCGTAGATATCTCAAAGATAGACGAGGACTTGCCCCAGGTCCTGGACACTCCCAACACTAGTTCAAAATCTTCCCCCATCAAGTCAAAACCGGAGGAGGACGACTCCTCTCCCCCAGGGTCAGGGTCTGATGGGAAATCACAGCCATCGGAGCCTAACAGCGACACACAGACAGATAGCAGCAGTGCGGCGGCGGCAGGTTCAACAGAACAGAAATCAGAGGAAACTCCGGCAGAGTCGAAACCAGAGCCAAACCCTGAAGCCCTGACCGCTGAAACGTAGCATAAAAACCCAAGACTTTTGTTGTTCATCGCATTTGTTTTCTTTTTTTCGTAAACCAAGATGTAAATTTTTTTACGTCAAGGGCTGCTTTAATTAAAAAGATTTAGTATGTACTATGATCAATTTTTTTTTTATTTGAGTTTTTATTTTATTTTTTTTTTGTCAGAGCAATATTTAAACCTGTATTACTACAAGTTTGATCAAAATAAATGGGAAAAGTTTGCTGTATGAAATCTTAGATTATTTTATGAGGGTGTTAAAGTCTTGAAGGAAAGAGAACTCTAAAGGAAAAGAATTATTTTTACAGGATAATTGTTAGAGTTACTTCTCTTTGAACAATACTCCATCAAGACAAGCATATAGATCTACGCAAAATTTCTTGGACAAAAAAAAAAAAATCGAAAAAAAAGAGTTTACATTCTTAATTGGGTAGGTGTGTATCTTAATGATGAAATAGTTTGAGTCCCATGAAACAGTAGGGGTAATGTAGACTGGCAATGCCTGTCTGATGTGCGCGATCACGTCCCTGCCTTAATTGACAAAAACTTTAATTTCATTACTGTACAGAATGTTTACATGGTATTTGATAATACGTCCCTTTATTCTTCAGAATCGGTTGGAAACGTAATTTGTTCGAAGTCCGACAATACATTTACTAACAATAGGCCTGAAGAATTGCTATAACTTAATTAAGCAAATCTATATTCAATTAACCGCATACTTTGTAATTGCTTGTGATCTAAATACCTTACATTTTTAGAAGTTGTCTTAAAACAGGTAAGATAGAGAGTGTTTTATATTGGAAGTCAACACAATGCTAGTCATACAGTAAGTGTTACATGCAATTTAAGTTACATAATAGGCACTTCAGTACATATACGGGCGGACAGCTTTCAGGCTTGTGGACACGTTATGTCCAAATAGTGTCATTATTTTTTCAATTAAATCAGCGCGATGTTTATCGTTATCGTTGGTACAAAAAAAAAAAAAGCCAGCGAAATCGCTGAAAGATGATACATATTGCTCCCTGGCTTAATGTTTGTAATATTTACAGACCAAGGTGAAATTGGTAATATCCATAAAAAGAAGTTGTCTTATGATCAACATAACAGCCCGTTTCAAAATTTAAATAGTAACAAAAAAGTGTGTGTAGAATAAACACGGGTATACAGATATAAATGTAAATTGTGATGCGTAATTCTGTCTGTAAGCTTACAGGTAATTATTAATGAAAATAAGGTTTACAATTAATGTATGAATTCATATTTATATAGTGTCACTAGCGTCAATTTGTACAGTGCTAGTTTTACATGTAAATTTAATATAATGCGTAAATGCACATTGAAGTGCGTAAATTGACCTGCAAAATTAAATTGATATATGTAATGGTATGAATGGGAAAATGTATTTACGATAGTAAATATACGCTAACTTTTTCTTGAATTTACAGATTTTATATATTTCTCGCTTCAAGCATATTATTGGTGAACGTTTTGGGCGCAAATGGAGAAGAAGCTGATATAATAATATTTATGTACATTGAATGTAATCATCTATATGTACATGTAAATTCATCAACAAACTAGCATTATTTTACCCCCGTCCTTGAGTGTTATTTTTAAACTTTTCCAACATAATATCAAGGAGCGTTTTCCTGAGAGATGCGCTTGTAACAAGAGTTTCCGTATGTATTTGTATGTACGCTTTCCGCGACGGACCTTCTATACCAAATATAGTTATATATATGTATAAGTACCTCCTAGTTAGTTAGACTGCATAATTGTCCCGTCGTTAGAAAACCCACGCAATATTTATAGAGACTGGTCGTCACCGTACTTTCATGTACATAAGTTTGTTTTACTATCATATGCAGTCTGTTGCATTGGCCACCAATAATGTAATACAGATGGCAATTGGTCTATGATACACGAGCGTACGTTTGAAGCAGAATGTATTTGACTTATCCAGGAACAGAGTTGTCAAGCTGTTAAAATGATGAAATGCTACATTGTATATTCGAAAAATATAATTGAAGTCCCGTGCGCATTATATTAGGTACCCTTTTACCATTTTCTGTTCAGTTTTACAATCATCGGGACTGTAGGGGAGTTTCTATTAGTCAATATAATTATTTCAGAATTAGATATTACATGTACATTGCTTTCAACTTGTAACAGGATTTTACGCTGCATAAGTAAAATAAGGTCAGGGGCCTCTCGACAGTCAGTATACCCAGGTATATGTAGGGCGACAAATTCAATAAAATTAATTATCGTTTAGGAAATTGTAGGTCAGTTCCATTTGGCGGGCAAATAATGGTCTTTTTATTGCTAATTTGTCAATAAATTATAAATTTCCAAGACTCTTTTCCCGATGTATTCTTATAATGCAGAATTTTTTAATATATTAAAGGCTTATCCCTGCAGGGTGTCGTGAAAAACGAGACGCGATTAAATTCTTGGACCTGTGCCAACATCAGGAAATTACTGTGTCAGAAAAATATCAATGAATCGCTTTTCTGTCATTCTAGCAACACAATCCCACTTGTATTATATAACGAACTGTGTCGCATAATGAATACTGATCTGATGATGATAATGTACAATTCATCAAAGTCCGTTTCCAGACACAGAAATCAACTGGGGTTGAAATACATGTTTGCATACTTGTGGTCATTAAACATGAAGTAAGGCATTACCGTAAACGTCCCAATAAAATGCGCTGTAAGCAATTTCCTCGTTATTTATGAAATGTTGAAACAATGCCAAGAAATCTACGCCTTACAGTTGGTATTTTAAGTTTAAATGTAAGAGATTGTGCTGTAAAACTATTAAGTTACACATATACACACAATGAATTTGATGTTCACCTCCATGTAAACAATCAAATGTCGGTCACTTGTCACGTGACCGGCTTGTTCAAGGCTGTTTTTATTTGGCAAATATTTTTAGCCCATAACACAACCACCAAGTTGTTCTTGCCGGCCGGCACTTCCAAAGGGACTCCCTTCCCCATCTGCACCCATTTACATGTACTATAAAAAATCAAGAAGCTTTGGGAGGGATGGTTTTTTCATACACAGATTCAGATGGGGTATCTAAAATTGAGCACGTCTAAAGAGAAAAGATTAAAAATAAAAAACAACAAATAAAACCACTCAATCTTATATTCTTAACATTTAATTATCAAAATAACATACAAAACATAGTGAAATGCCATTTATACAGTTCGTCTTTTCCATACATCCAAGCTATTCTGCGATAGTCACTTTGAAAAAAAATCGACCGACTCTTTAACAAACATGGACGTCAAATTACGCACGTATCCAAAAATATTTCACCATAACAAATTGAGAATACATAAGTAATTGGTTAATATATAAACAAAAATTGCTGCCTAGCGAAGTCTTCAATATTCTTACTTTAACCTCTACCAGGCATTACGCTTTCCAAACTTGTCATGTCCTTTAAGCTTTCACTTTTATTCCAACGAAGTTGCATTTTTGCCAGCATTTTTTTTCCCAAGTTTTTGAAATTTCAATGATACAGTTACAAGCCGTGTGCTGAGTATGGGTTTATGGCGTCGCATAAAAATAGCAGGGAAGAATCTGTATATACAGGCACTTGTATATGTAAACATGCTTCCATGTCCTGCCAGTTGTCAAAGAATATGTCAAAAGTAAATATGGCAATTCCCATTTGCGTGTATATGTATAGAAACTACATATATTACACATTAACATTACACTATGACAAAATCCAAAATAACGATATGGAATATATGCACCAAAATATTTGTTAAACACACCATCAAATGCCTTCCTCCATTTACGGTTCTAGAACCAAACAAAATGCTATAACACGTGAAAATCTACAAACTTGACCGCTATTATACAAGATAATGCCTCTCCGTAGAACATTCCGAACAGTTCCTCAATCCAACTTCAAATCTTAAAAAAAAAATAATAATGAGTAGTTTTCATACATCAGTAACGCATACATGTAAAAGTCATGAAAAAAAATCAAGTTTAAGGTGATATTGCAAAAGACAGTTTGTTGGAGTACAAAATCTACGGAGACGCTAAGGTTCAGTTCCATATAGGCTGCTTGACGACGAACGTGTCCGACATGGGTCGTATGAAGTGATAGTCGTACGCCTTGCAGTAGGGACACGTTATCATGCGGCTATACTCGCTGTAGAACGACAGGCCGGTATTGACGTCGACGACGGCGCGTCTACAGTGCTTGCACGTCAATCGCTTCTGACAGCAGGGCATGGCGGCGAAGATGTCATACGAATACATGGTGCCTAGCAACAGGGTGCTTCCGTCCCATTTCTTTTTGCAGGCGGCGCAGCGTATATCGGAACCTCCCTCTAGACATCCCACGCAGACGGCGTTGATGAACTGCAGGCGTCCGTCCGAAATCACCTGAACGACGTTTTCGCCGTAAGCCTGCGGAGACAAAAAGAAGGTTCCGTCGATCATTGGATAGCGGTCGAAAACTGGAAGGACAGTTTTGCACAACACACAGTTGAGGGCGCTAACTTTGTACGAGCTCAAATGGGTTAGCACAAACGACCTTGTTTCGTCGTTGCCTTGACTATCCTCCTCCATTTTTATATGGTACGGATTCTGCTTATGTTTTGGTAGAATACTGAACGCTGACATGTCCACGCGGCGCCGGAAATAGGCTCCGGCCTGGAGAGTGGCGTCAGGTGGGCAGTCGAACTTGGGTTTCTGTTGTTTGGCGAACAAAAAGTTGCCATTGATGACAGGGGACTGTGGTATAGGCGAGGCGGATCCAGTGGACCCTGCAGAATTCGGGGGCGAGCTGCCTGTGCTAACGGCGCTTTCACAGCTGTTGGTACGTAAACGCATGTGCGCGAATCCGTTTACGAGGGGGGTGTTGATGGGGCTGCTCCTCGCTGGAAGACTAGAGCTACATGTAAAGTTGCTGCCATTGGTTGGACTGGTTGCGGTTACATTATGGTTGTTTAGGTTGTTAAAGTGGTTTATATTGACCGGCGCGGACTGACCATGGTTCGAATTCACGCTGGGTGAGTGGCCTGGTTTTCCGTTGCTTACTACAGCTACTGGTTTGTCGTTCTTCTTCTTGCTCTTCTTTTTTGGCTTCGGTACATTGTCAACAGGCTTGGGCGGTGGCACGTAATTCAGATCCTTCCTCAGGTGTCCACGGCTACACTTACAATCGCAGGCCTTGAATGCAAGGTCGTACCCCTTTTTGGTCCACAGATTCTGTAGACGCTGCTTTTCGCTCCAGCTTCGAGCACGCCCGCACGATTTTAGATACGCCAAGACGGTATCCTCCCATTCAATGAAACAATCTCCGTGCATCCAGTTACCCAGTGTGCATTGGTCATTGTTGCAGTAAACTCTTACCGCATCCCCAGGGTCCCTTGTGTCTATGGTCTCGTCCGGAAACAGACATGCAGTCGGTGAACAACAGGCAAACTGGTGGCCATTTTGAGCATCACGCACGTTGGCGTTTCTATCTGGGGCATTCTGTTGCACGTTATTATTCGTATCTTCTTTATTTCCTTTATGATTTTTGTTATGTCTGTGATGAGGCATCTTCTATACTGTTAAAAGTTTAATTTTGCATCAAAATATGCAACTGTCACAGCCTGGATTCACACTTTTCCTTCGAAACATTCACATACACAAACCGGCCGCTTCTTTCTGCCGGCAAATTTTGCTTGTTTTGTTGACGATCTTGTGGGCTACTCGTAATGGCTTACAAGTCGTAGACGATTGGCTCTGATCTCGGTCATTGCATTTGATTGGTGCTCTGTGACCTGTGAACTCCGATGATTGATATGCAGCGAGCAATGTAACGGAAAAAAAATTGTGTTTACGTTTGCTATGGAAATTGGGTCGAGGTCGGTTGACTCACTGCGTATTGACAATGTTAGTGAGGGTCTGTTGTTTACAAGCAGGAATACTAGCTGGTTAGGCATTATTAAGTGTGGTATCTGCAACTTCTGTTATCGCATGAATAAAATATTTAAACTAGGTCGGCTTACAATCCGTATTCTATTTTTGGAGTGGGTATTACACAGATATGCAGCCATACGAGGTTTTTTTACTGCGCAGATAAAAAAAAAATAAAATAAAAAAATAAAAAGAGCAATTTTCTTGAAGTGGTTTTTACGTGTGCCCTACAGTGACTATCTAGATAGCAGTATTTAAATCGACTACTTTAAATGCAACTTACACATTCGTCAAATTAATCAGGCCGTGAAGTTCTAGAGTTTTTGATCTACAGTCTATTCAGACATGGGATATTTTTATCTTCAATTCATTCAAAAGATTTATTTTTAATTCAAAATTTAAAGCAACCTTACTTTTTTAAAGCACGCGAACAAAGGCCAGAGATTACACGGCTATGGATCAATTTATGTATATAAATATATATACGTCTTGAATCAGATTGTTTACATTAAATTTATTGATCGAGTGTTCTGCAAACAGTATTCTAGTATGATAGGACAATGTCGGAACACAGTTATGTTTTATCAATACATCACGTACGTTGAAGTAAACATTTTTCTGTTATTGTTGATGTAAAGTCTATACTTCTAAAATATGAAATACCTAAATTAAGCGCATTTTTTTTTTCTTTACAAAAAATTAGCTGCAAAAAGATTTTTTCAAAATACTGTAGAAATGTTTCAAAACTAGATTGTTGTAGATAGAATCGCATGCAAAACAAGAACTTAAATTGATGTGGGCATGTACGAGGACGGGCGTGCGAAAAAAAAAAACTATTCACATTCCTTTTGTACATATAGATAGTTTATACATGTATATACACCTGTTCATAATTTGCCATAACATCAAATTGTCAAAATGTACACTGTACAATAATAAAATGCAGCACATAAATGTTAAAACATCGTTACAATCTACAGGGACATTAAAAGACGAAGTGGGGGGGGGGGGGGGGGGGCAGAAGTGCATGGCTGGTAGAAATAATGGGGTGTTGCTAAAACGCGGAATGGAAAACGGAACGGAACGGGAAACGGAAAATACTAAGACTTTTATCGCTTTAATATTGTATTGATTGGACACAAGCTTTTACTTTGTAACATTTATTCATATCTTATGAATAATTATTATCAAAAGGTTGCTTAATTATTTGATATCATTCCTACGAATGTCAATCAACTAAATCATTGCTTAATAAAGTACGATACGGAGAAATGAAATGTACACACTTTGTGATTAAATAAGTTATTTTCCTTTTGTAATATTATTGGAAAAGTGGTGTACGGCTGTTGGTTGAAGCGTTTGGTTGTGTTTTTCATGATATATGAGTTCGAAACTTGTTTGGGATTTTATGCTTATTTTAAAAAATTCAAACATGGAATTTTTAGTGATCCATACTATTAAAAATAAATTATTAATAGCATTATTTATGTCAATAACGTGACCGACGAACAACATCCACTATCATTGTTACGAGGTTTTGCTGCAACATCTGTTTGCTAACGTTTTCGTCTCGCTTTTTTAAAGATTATTAATCGAAAACAGAATAATTTCATTGGATCACTAACACTCTAGATGTCCTGCAAAGTCTCCTTAAATTCTTCTAACATCGGCGTTCGTTTACCTTTGTGATTGTAAATTCCTGCAACTTAATCAGAATAGAGAGCTGGATATGTTGTTTAGTTTGATAAACTGGGACCAGGGGTCAAAGCATATAATGTTAATTGTAAGAAAACAAAACATTTTCTAAAAAATAACCTTGAATATGGATAACAGTGTTTACAATATTAAAAAATACATAAAGGATATCATTTTAAGCTTGTTAAATACATCTATCAAGTATAAAATAACATTATATATAACATTTTCCGTATTCTAATCCGTTCCGTTCCGTTTTCCGTTCCGCGTTTTAGCAACACCCGAAATATGAGGGGGGGGGGGGGGTATATATAGGTTAACCAATACAAGTTGCAGACCACACTGAAATTAAATGAGTATCGGAGGCAACATTATAGTTATGTATGATCATTGCGAAAATGTAAAAAAAAAAAAAGGGGGGGGGGGTAACACAGTAACCAACAAATGCAAGATATTGAATATTCTCTTCAAGCAGTCTAAACATAGCGTTTTTTTTTTAACTATTTCGAGTCAATTATGCTCGGGTCAAGCGGTCTGGGAATAGCTGAATTAGTTTTCCTTCCTCGTATCTTGTCTGCAGGGTCAGATGGTGCGTGTTTCCTCAACACCAGATGTCGACCCCTTGTTTTTGTTTTGCTATAAATACTGCGGGTACGGCTCTCAAAATAACGTGTCTGATGGTTGTTGCAGATTAAGTACGTAGTCGTAGAACTTCCATGCACGCTGAAAGTCTCCATAGTGCAAAATGAACCAAGAGATATTGGGAGAATCCCGCGCTTTTTCTACGACAGAGAAAGAAAGAAAGAGAGACTCGGAGATATGTTAATTAGAAACCCCATTCATTGATTTTTCCGTGGGGTAAAATGTTCAAGGCTGGGGTTACTATGAACTTACGCACTTCGCGCGCTACACAAAGAATTCCATTTCTGATTGGTTTCTACTCTGTCCTTGCAATCTTCTGTATCAAAAATGCCTGGTGTTCCGAGTTCGCACTCGGGTCATCTTTGTTAAACTTCAAATAGACCCCACAGCTGCTGTTTGCAAGATGTAATGTTATGTACAGCGAAGGGTCACTTTCAGTTTGGCTTCATTAATGTGATTGGTAGCTCCAGAGTATACATATGGTCACGTGTATACATATTTAGGGTCATTTATATTCGTACGCACTGTTTGTTGACAGCTCTGTTGAAGGTATTGCAGTGGTGACAAGACTGCCTCAGTGTGAAAACTCAAATTGTAACACACCCATCACTTCAGTTTATATTGTCCATGTCATGTTCAGATTCTCTCAGACAGAAAGTGGAGAATATATATGTTCAGTATGATATTGACGATCACCTTATATAAATTTAAAAACGTCGATGTTCTTCTACAGTTATTGCCTAGTTGAAATAAATGCTGCGGACAATTTTCTCAACGCAAACACACGAACTTTTAAAATAAATTCGTTGGAGATACAAACATACAAGAGTCTTCCCAGTATAGTTTATAACCAAATGGATTTATTTCATTGGAGTTAAATATAACAATGCCAATTTGAGCCAAAACACGTTTTTCATGGAAAAAAAAGACATCCTCTCGATTGTCATTATATATATATGCACCTTGATAAAGATCTCTTTAGGCAAACATATTAGTTACACGGTACAGAAGTTCTAAATTTCAAAGAAAGATTATATGCACAATTCAATTACTGACAAACTGAAAAAATAGCCACAAAAATTAATATATATTGGCTGGAATGGTGCTGTTAGGTAATATTTGCATAATTTTTTGGAAAAAGGATAACCTTTTTAGGTTATTGATTTATTACTATATATAAATATCTAAAATAAGTACTTGGACTTTCTCTTGCATTTGTAGCTACTAGTATTTAAACAGCTAGATTTAACATTTTTGATTAGTATTCCCTCTTTGATTGCTAATGGCATTACTGAAGGAGCATGTAAACTCTGTCTGTATGGAAATTCTTATTCTGATTTTCAAAAATCTTCCAGACAATGAAATCCAAGTACTTAATGTTGAATAGATACGTATACTATCATCAAGTAAATAGTGCTTTGCGTATACGTACAAACAAAAGTTTATATCGTGAAATTTTGGGGTGTAGTGATTTTCTGAAACTTTCAGTAAATAAAGTAATACATGTATGTATTGCATGTTGAATATATAGTCTACCATCCAGTTAAATACATTTTGTATTTGCTTTGCATGCAAACAAAAGTCCGTATCTAGTAATCTGAAATACATGTCGACTCTGTATAGGAAACATGAATGAGCATGGAGCTCTGACGCAGACCAAACGCGCATGGAGTTCACGGCCGGGTTAAGCGGCTCTCGTATTTTTACTACGGTCACTGCCAACGGAACTCAGTTAATGTATGCAAAACATGTTGGCAAAAAAGCAACATTGTAAAGAACATGCAACACAAACGGCTTAAGATCAGTCCCTCTGGCTGTTGATAGTAAATATACATGGCGGACCTTACTTACATGCCTGCAATGCTGACCTCCGTAAACTGGTTGTGGTTTGAAAGACAATTGTAAGAATTAGCTAAAGACTTAAAACATACAAATCTGTGCTAAAGGGTGCTGGTTATCCACGTTGTGACTGGTAATGTTTTTCCTGACATTTTCCTTATCGAATTGTTTGCCCAAAAAAACCAAAATATATGAACAATATATATAACTGTTAGTCATTCTTAACACAATATCAAAAGCCTTGTAAGTCTTGAAAATAACTATTTTGTCTTTTGTTTTGAATGGACAAATTTTTTGTTATCAAAAACAAACATAGGCAACATAAGAAACAATTAATGAACAACGCCAGCAACACAATTTATAGAGCAACTTTGTCCAAATCAGCCGCATACACACCCAAACTATTAGGAATTTAAAAAAAAAATTGATTTTAAATAACTTATTTATACAATGGCAGAAGGAAATTGGAGAAGTTATAGGCAAACTTGTACATTTGATAAAAACATCAGGTAAAGTTACATGATTTATTGATATTTTGGTAAAGCTGAGCCCAAATATACCAGGATGTTTTTTTTATGGTTTGCCAACCCAATAACTATAGCTATAGAAGTACAAATATAGATCGATCAATGAATAATTGGCATAAAAATAGGTCAAACCAAAGTAAAGCCAGGCCAGGTAAAAAAAAAAAAAGCAATTTACAGTGAATTGAAGCACAAAGCAGAATAAATAATTGATTTCAGACCTGGGAGTGTTGTGTATTGAATTTTAAAGTACAACCTTCCAGGACTTATTGTGCAAGGAACACGTGAAGTCAAAATGAATGCTGGCGTGAAATACATGCAACATAATGGGTTTACTGATTTTCAGCAGAATTTCGTCTCTCGTAATCTCTGAGTGAAGTAAACAAAAGCTATGTTACATACATTCGAAACAGAAACTGACTTTGGCTTAATTCGGCTTACATAGGTTGACATAGCACATTCCAAGAGGGTTAGAATATTCAGCAAAACATATGGCACTGTATATCGCTGCAAATTTTAGTGTGCGAAACGATTAAAGCTAAATGAGCTCTGTTTGAGGCCAATTCTATCTACTGAGATCTACAAGTTTACGTCGTACTAGTTAGTAATTAAGAACGTTCCGTTTCTCGTTCATATGTTAATGCTTTTTGGCATATAAACCGAGATAATGAATTTAATAATATCTGGAAGTCATATACCAAAAGAATAAAAAAGAAAACTTTGCTGGAAATTTAAAGAAGTCCTAAAGAAGGTAATATATTAGGGTTTGCCAAAAAAAAATCAACAAATAGATAAAATGTTTAAAGAAAAACTGTTGTCTTGGTTATATAATCAAGTTTACTTGGAAAAATGACCCAAACTCGCCAATACATATACAAACTATTGTAGATATATATCATTTCAATACTGAATGTATTCTTTTTAAGTTTATGTGTGTAATTTTAAATTAATGTTTCAGGTGAAAAAGTTTGAAAACCGCTTCAGCAAATCATGATGATGTTCAAATAAAAAAAAAAAACCCATCGACTTTAATCAATATTTATAATACATTTCATTATAAATCCTACTCATTTCATTTTCCAGTCATTATGTTGACTTTGTAAAATATACACGAGTTCCAGTTAAGACTGTATATATTATATCTACATGTGTACAAAATTGATGCACTTGGTTTGTTAATTTATTGGTTCGAATAAAATCATATACATGTAGCAGGAAATTTCCGCGTTTATCCAATTTCCGTTCTCCTTTATACGTACCTCGAAATCGCGGAAAATGTCTGCAGATGAAAAGCTTTATTTAGTGTTTTATGTTTAAAATAATACATGTATACATAGCAAAAAATCGAATATTTGTGTATACATGAACACACTTTTTAGCCATGGTCACATAGCCATGGTCAAAACGCAAAATCAACCCTATATACATGTACATGTACGCTATACATGTATTATGTATTATTCAGTATCCACATGACCACTGTTGAAAGAGAATGGAAGTCGAAACCGAAAAAAGAAAGAAAATCCTACAAAATTGTATTCGTTTTTTTTTTTACTATTTTGCTTCAAGAAAACATATACAAAAATTAATCACGTGACCAAAGAACTATGAACACAGATCAATATGATTCTAACCGACATTTTGCGAACCAGACAATATCAAATTAGGTTAAACAAATATGATAGGGCACCTGAACTTGTAAAATGTAGGATTTAGGATAGTAATAAACAAACTAGATTTTAAACCAAAGTTGAAAATGTAAATGTATATATATATATATATATATATATACGAGGGTTGTTCGGAAATTATTGAGACATTTCCTCTTATTCTTTTAGTAAAAAAGATAAACCATTGAAATTTCACCAAAACGTAAATCAGGATAGAGACTATCAATGTGAAAAGTTTCGTGTTCATGGCATGAATAGATCATTCCTGGTAAGCTGACCAACCTACCTTCGTCCAATGACCCGGCGCAACCGCAAACTTTTCGCAACGTCATTTTTACGCTTCTTATTGCTCCTGTGTTTTAAACACCTTACAAACGAACGGAAATAAGAATTATCCTTTATTTATCATCTTTTGTTTTTATTTCAAGATGTCATCATTTACATTTTCTGTCATTCTTGTTATTTTCAGGGGGAAAATCGAGTTATTTTTCCCGAAAGTCTAATTACTGTGAATGTCTCCTGCAGTTATTTTTTATATATTTTAGAACTGTTGATAACAGTTAGTGTGTCAAAAGTACTTGATAATTAATCCCTTTGGCCTAATTCTAGTTAAACAATCAGTGAAAAAAATATGATGAACTGAAGCTCTATACCTTGTCTTGTCATCGTATAGTTTTTTTAAGCAATTGCTTGGCCTTAAAAGGTCTTCTTCCGAGATTTCCACCAGTTTGACGGTTTTTAATGCGCCGCCTTGACGTCAAAATTCAATGTAAAGTCGTTGTCAGATTTCTATTGTATGGTAAATATATATGTACCATATCCGTATTTCAACTCAAACATCAGTGAAACTTAATCAAAAGTTAGTCGCAAAGAAAAGCAAAATGAACATATTTAATTTGATTTCTTTTATCAATTACTGTAATTCTACGGACACTTATAAAGTAGATGTTTAAGTTATTTAATCTCCGAGTTCATGGCTGCGCCGGGTACATCGACCACCGACTTGTTTACCTATCGTCGTAAACAAAATATTAGATATTCTTTTAATATCACTTTGTTTTATTTTTTGTTGGCGTAACTTCAGTGTCTATGCCAATTTTTACCAAAATTCGTCAATTAGGAAAGAAAATATTCGAGTTGTCTCAATAATTTCCGAACAACCCTCGTATATTGCTTTTCAACTTTTGAAAAAATTAAGCGGCTGGTAATCGATTACCTAATGATATTGTTTATCAATCAATTAAGTTTTGCGATCAATGAAATCAAATTCGATTGATTTCCTTGTATATCAAGAATGTACGTGCTTAATTTCAATGATTAAAATCAAAATCAGTTGTTAATTTACCACAATGAACAGGAAACAAAATCACATTATCTATATATTTAATTTATTACAATTTTTTTTTTACAATTAACAAAAGTCTAATTAGAACAAATCATAGATAACAACCTACAGACTATACTCGTGGAACTTAAACGGTTTTTTTTTAAATGATGCAAGATAATCAGGTCACAATAAAACATAGACATGTGCATTATGCCTTTAAATCTTTAAATGCAATTAAAATCGTGATAATTAAGAATTAAGAAAAATTGAAAGATTAATTAAATATAAAAAAAAAAAGAAAGACAAAAATCACCTATATTTGACTTGTAGCAACCCACTGTCGACATAGAACTAATTTGTAATTAATTAAAAGAAAAAAAATATGGTGCAAAATGTATTCCCTAAAAATATGAAGGCTGGTTAAAAATACACATTATACCGCATTGCATCCTTAACAGGTGTGTGTAACAAATATCAAGTTTAACATATAGTTAAACTAACAATGCATCACGCAAAAAGTGTCGAAAAATTAAATAGTTTCTCATTGTTATAGTAATAAAATAAAATTTATTGCATTGAGTTCGTTGTGGGCGATGGCTGTGCACACCTAAGAGAAAAGAAACTACTGAAAATCAGTGCTAATAGCTAAGCTTTAAGAAAAATACTTACATCATACAATGCATACATATACTTGCAAATTATCTGATATGGTACCAATGAAACGTGTGTTATTTGAATATATATATATATATAAGGTATGTTTGCCATGCATCATTACATGATTTGATCTTGAAAATGAGCAGAAAAACACAATATAATGGGATCATTAAGGAAAGTCGTTTCCAGAACGAGAAAATGGCATTGACATTATGTTTAAAATATCACAAATGATCAATATGGCACGCAAAGAACCATCGTCTTGATTTCCGATTTTGGCACAGCAATTATTAATAATGTATTCCACGGTGAGAGAAAAGAAAACATCTATATTCTATAAACAGAACAGCCGATTCCGAAATGATGAAAATGATAATGAAATATGGAACATCAGTTTCGCTCACATTATGATAATCAACCCCTTTACGTTTTGTGCATTATACAGATTTTTACTTGATAACTTGGCATCTTCCTTGAAGCTAGACAAAATATGAATTCATTTTGACAAGTTGTGATTGTGAAGATAGCTTTCTTATCTTCCGAAACACGAACAAGCCATATTAAGGACACTGATGCAAACACTGGAGATTTGCCTTTGATCTAAAATATTTCAGTAATGTTTTACTAACCTGAAACATTCAAGATTAAGATTAGCAAACTGATATCAATATCTATCTTCAAACAGCAATTTACACTCTATCATCTCTTTCTCTCTGATTAAAGTTTAAGATATATTTTCATATTTTCAAATCTGGAGGAATTTATAAATCAACAATAATTTCATTTCTTATATATGCATATTGGTAAATAAAAACAATTTGATTTTTTGAAAAATGCTTATTCTAAAAATGTATCTACAGTAATAAATTCTGAGAGTATGTGCAAATATGTATTCATTCTTTTTTTAATATTGTTTTACTATAGATTATACCGGTTTTTCACATGAAAAAAAACCCCCAACAAACATTTTCTTTTAAAATAAGTTAAACAAAAACTCGACACTGTCATGTTACATAATTGCATTTATAACAAAAGAAGAGAAAATAACCCACTATCTTTATAATTTATCTTTACACATCGTAACCAGCTGATTCTTGTTGTGTAAAGGACATACAAAATTACAGGGATCTAGAAATGAATAATACACAGGAAAAAAAAATACACGGATCTAGAAAGGAATAACACAGAGCAGAGAAGGCGTTTATAATACGTACAACAATTTTTTTGTCAATTGGTTAAAGAATGACTTATTCCCAATATTAATGGGAGAAATCACTAAAGCTATGCAAATCTTCGAAACAGTGCATCTTCCCAAGTCAAAGGTTTCTTATCCAATTTACCTCTCACAAACGCGGAGCTGTTTAGAGACTCTTGACATGGGAAGATGGGGATAGCATAAAGCAACTCGTTAGCTGTCAATTTATATTCCAATCATTTAAAACATTGAAAAGTTTAGTTTGCTCTAATTGCAAACTAGATTGGAAGAAATTAACAAATACGTTAACGACATGTCATTATTCATCAACTTTTAATCAATCAATCCTATACTTACGTGGGATGCTATTGGGCTTTATGATTAGTATAATACATCATTTATTAAGTAATCTTCTTTTACTCTGGGATCAGTCTTCACGGCATAAATGGATAGAAAGGAGTCACAAAACCATTTCAAAATGTCTGTGCGAAAGCTATTATTTTTGAAACAATAATTCCTTAATACGGTACAGCTCTGTCTGTCTGTCTGTCTGTCTGTCTGTCTGTCTGTCTGTCTGTCTGTCTGTCTCTCTCTCTCTCTCTCTCTCTCTCTCTCTCTCTCTCTCTCTCTCTCTCTCTCTCTCTCTGTTTCTTTCTTTATTTTCCCTAAAATAGTGGTGATGCAATTCAGCATTACGTTTCTATACATAATTTGTTAAGTACGAATTAATTGCTTGAAAAAGTACAGCACAAAAAACCCCAAGTATATCTTGAACTTCGTAATACAAATTAAACGCTATCCCGTTTTATACTATTGCTGTTCATAGTATGCATGAATTAAGATAATACGTTTTAGTAAAACAATTAGAAAACACTCGTGTTCCTAAAAAAACCACTCACGTCCTGGCTAAACCCATTGTAAAAGTGACCTTGAACATTTCACTCCGTTGTAAAAAAAAAAATCAATGAACGAATGTTATTCTCTGTTTTCCATTTAATTTGATTTTTTATGCAGCAAACATTGTAGTAACCTCTATTGATACAATATCCAATAATGATATCAAACTTCATTTGCGGTCAGAATCCTGATCATTAAAACCATTAAAAATAGTGTTTATCTAGCCGTCCAATTTCAACAAAGTTCACATCCTCTTATGATATAATGAATCAAATAAAAACGCAAAATAAGTACATCGTTGACCTTTAACTATAAAATATTTAATTTATTAGTGGATGAATTTCAATTACATGTAAGTATGAACCAGTACAATTTTAAACACTTGCATTTTTACATTTCCCTTTGTCTATTTCTCTGTTTGCTAAAAAGAATTATTAGATAAATTATTTGATCAGTTTCTAATCTGCTTTTCCCTTTCTTTTGGTTTAATAAAATTTAATCTCCTATGCACATTTTTATAAGACCCATGATTTCTAACACGTCTGCAAACACATACCTTTTAGCTTTACGTAACAGAGGATGCAGAACTGCATACCGGTTCTATCAAAAACAGTGCTATTTTTCACACATAATTGTTACAGTCATGGTTGAAGTCTCTCTACCAGGCAAAATCAATGCAAAATCCGACCAAACACTTGGTTTTATGCAATATATAAAATAAATGTATATCACTATTGGTCAACGATGTACTTACTTGGAATTATCTATTTTTTAATAATATATGCAATACTCTTTAAAATGGACAAAGAGGCATGCAAATTGCATGCGTTCAAAACGGCACTAGTTCATACATAAAATTGTATCACCTATGGTCAAAGTCCATCAACAAAAACAATAAAAAAATTTTTATCGTCAATGGTTAACGACATACTTGCGTTTTCATTTCATATTATTAGTGGGTGTGAATTTTGACCATTAGTGATATGGAATCGGCAAAATCCAAAACTAATCACGTATGGCATAATATTATGGGAATTTGGAGGATAATTCCTGGTATAATAACCTTTGAGTTTGCATGGTGGAAGGAAGAAACTCATTAAGTTTGTAATCAATCCATTTAGTTTTGAGGTGGGGCTCAAATTAAAGTTTATTCAACCATGTTTGGAATATCGCCTTGAAAAATGCTGAAACTCTCTGTATCAATTTACTTTGTTAATTATTAATGTTAAATAAACAAAAAAAAAATCAACGTTTAGCTCAAATCGAAAATTAAAATTAAACATTAACGGACTTTTAAGTTCGGAAATTCAATCTCTAAATACAATCTTTTGTTAAAAACAAAACGCTGAAAAACCAATATATTCAGAATCAGATATCAGAATCATGTGCGATAATGCCCAACCTTGGTGCCAGGCACATTACTGGAAGAAGAAGAAGATAGCAAAATGTAAAAGTTGTGTTTTTTTCCCATAAAAAATCAACGTTTAGCTCAAATCGAAAATTAAAATTAAACATTAACGGACTTTTAAGTTCGGAAATTCAATCTCTAAATACAATCTTTTGTTAAAAACAAAACGCTGAAAAACCAATATATTCAGAATCAGATATCAGAATCATGTGCGATAATGCCCAACCTTGGTGCCAGGCACATTACTGGAAGAAGAAGAAGATAGCAAAATGTAAAAGTTGTGTTTTTTTCCCATATCATTCGTGCAAGCTGGTAGGTTTAGAGTTTTGTAGCAGAAAACTTTGGCAATTGAATAGATGAACTGATATTAATTGTATAGATCTAACTCAACCACATATTACTATTGATTTACCAAGATGTATTGCCGAGTAAAACAAAGCAGAACAAACTATCAGTTAATCTCGAGTCTGAATATTGCATGTTTAACACTGCACAATGTCATATGTACTCTCATATAATGGAAAATAAAAATGATGATAGACAAAGAAAGCTCTGATCAATAATTTATACTGTTTTTTTACTGTAACCACAAAAACAGCAAATTCGACACCCTGTTTTACCGAATATTCTAGACGACCAATATCTTTTTAAGCAGGATTTTGTCACTAACTACGCAGCCGGCACAATTTATATACAGAGATAATCTTAATGACCTCTTGCACCTATTAAAATTAGGATACTTGCAGATGTTACGAGCTACAATGTAATAGACATGGCTCCATGAACGTACCTTAAATGTTTGACCTTGCCCTTTTAACTCTTAACGCCTTAGT
The DNA here is from genome assembly GCF_902806645.1 of Magallana gigas. Classification (NCBI taxonomy): domain Eukaryota; kingdom Metazoa; phylum Mollusca; class Bivalvia; order Ostreida; family Ostreidae; genus Magallana; species Magallana gigas. The sequence goes on from NW_022994816.1 coordinate 34,420, forward strand.
TTACTTTATGACAAATACATACATGTATAAACTGGTATATACAATTGTGAGGAAAAACTTTATGTTTTCTCCGTCCTCACAACGTAGAAATATGATGTATGAATGAGACATATAACGATAAAACTTTAATTCAGTATGTTGTAATGCACGCTACGTTGCCATCGCCATATTTGGGAATGTGTGATTGCCGAATCTATTGCAAAACAAAACAAACTGCATGTATATCTTATTACCTCCACAGATACACAAGCTTTCTGGAGAATTTCTGCTCACACGATAGAATACGTGATAAGCGGCACAGTTGAGTATTTCCAATTGACTCAAGTGCGTAAACAAGTTTATTTCCTCATAGTGATACTACACATAAGAGCCTTCACCCTTGAACAAGATATGTGTTTTCTGTCGCTAGACATGTTAAAGGTTATCGACATATTTTTACATGTAGTCTTTGTTTACATGGTATATATCGGTATATATCTGAATTTGACATGACTGGTTTTTATTCTAAAATAATAAAATAAAGAATACACATTTACATTGTGTTAAGATTGTTTAACTATAAGTTTAAAAACGTTACTAAATGAATACTGTTAGCAATGCATTGATAATGACGCATTTATTGATACTTGAAAACCTATAAGTCTGGAACTTAAAAGTTGTTTTATTTGCAAAGGAAAACGAAATTGGAATATTTGAGAACTGCATGGGCCAATTACTATACAGGATGTTTTTAAGACAAGAATACTTGACCATAAAATTCGTACATACCATTAAGCTCTCACACCTTTTTCTAATTTGTCATTTGTACACTCTCTAGTATAAACTTAGTGCTTCAAAACATAGCTCCTCCCCACACAAACACACACACACATACACACACACACACCCTTGTCACACACATATCGATACATAGAGACTAACAGCTAGGGAAAAGGATGTAGAAAATATTGCATAAATATAACTCAGAGTTGTTTCGCTAATTCATGCTATTCTAGAATAAAGAAAGCTTAGAAGTATGAACTACTTGGACTACTTTACATATTCACTGCAAAGAAGATCTGACACAACTAAAGGAAAACAAATTATGTTTAAATGTAGGACATTTCACTTCTAATAGAACCATTTTAACAAGAGCTTGGATTTTGGCTAGTTGTGTCAATCGGCAATGTGACGTTGGCCTGTCTATTTCATTGCTGGCTACTCAGTCATGACTCTGATTTGTCTGGCTTTTGAGCAAAGACTACGCAATCGGTGTATATTTCGCTTCAAACCAGCGTCATTTTAACTTGTTTTGACGCAAGAAATAGATAGTTACATCTTACTGAAAGTCCAAGTCCTTGTTCAAATGGTTCTCGAGCATCATTATGACCAAGGACGTATTATAATGGAACTGTGGCCGACATGTTTTCTGACAATAAATACTTACTGAATAAAACTATTATGCATTATACCAAATGAGGAATAAACCTGTGTAAGATAGATCTTATTATTTAACCGGAAGCTTCTTGAGATATGTTTTTAACAAGACAAGGAAACATTAACACTTGAGAGACACGAACTGTCTGTCTGACACAACCTTGTACTTGTTTTTCCCTGTCCGATCACTGCAGTGGTATTAACGTCACCATATGTGACCTCGAACTTGATATATGAGAATAAAAAGGAAGTTCAATGGTAAAAAATATACCTATTAAAGTGGGGTATACAAATAGTGCTGTCATTTATAGCAGAAAAAAAATTAAAATTACACTAAGACTAATGTGTGCAAAAGCATATACAACTATTAGTACCTTCAAAATTGTTTTAAATTACGTACACAACTTTGTTAAACGATAAACACTGTTTATTCAAATCAAAATATTAAGAGCAAATTTTCACAATGAAGTTGACAAAGAACATAGGGAAAATCTGGTTTATTGCATTTAGATCATTGAGCCTATCACAAACTGTTATACGAAAATTACCTTTTTGCATATACACTGTATTTATTGAAGTTTGCTTGATGCAGATATAAAATGATGAAAATAAAAAAAAAAACCAACTATCAGTTAGACAAATTATTTACATATTTTGAACAAAGAGGTAAAAAATGAGTCGAAATACCTTAATTGACTGCGTGTAGTGATTATGAAATTTATATGGTTCCAAACATTAGGAAAAATGTTACAGCTTTACCTTGCAAATTTACATTTAGATTCTTACGCTTTATAAGTAACTTAAAAAAGAGAAGAAAATTCATATTTTTTTGTCAAACAACAAGAGGTATACATAGGCCGTTGAAACTTTTATATTCAAAGAATGTGCTGTACATGTTAAAATCGCAGGTACGTAAATTGATCTTTGATGAACTTTGACAAAATACCAAAAAAATAAAAATGAAAGAAAATTCTATTGAGCAAAGTGGCATTGCCCAGTTGATAAAATAAATTTTGAACTGAATGTGGTTCAAAGATTATTTAAGACACCACAAGGTTTAACATTTACCATTAACTATGATTGTAACCATGTTTAAAACATACGTGCATTTTATGAGACTGAAAATAACAATGACCATGAAGACATGTTGGGCAATACCACTGTAAGAAGTAGGTCGACATAAATGCCAAAAAATGACAGTGTATAAATATGCGAATGCGCCTCACTGAAAAGGTAGAATAAAATACACGACTTTAAGTAATCTCGAATGATAAAGTATGTATGCATGTAAAATGTTCACTGACAGATTAATAAGATACGCCATTGCCCTCAAACTTTATTTGGTCTTTATATAAGACAGGTGGATAAAGCTTTTCTCTTTGTAAGTCAACAATATAGACGTTTTAATATAAACGTTTTTTTCTCATATTTTTATTAAATATGTGAACTAAAAAGGAAAAATACTTATTTAAAGAAGTCTAAACTCTAAGTGAAAAATCTTAATTTAAATGTAATACTATACAGACCACACCTTGATTTAACAAAATGTAACTGAAAAAAAACTGAAAAAGGGTTAATAGATATAATAATTCAATACAATACAGACCACACCTTGATTTAAGAAAATGTAAGTGAAAAAGGAAAATAAAAAAAAAAAAAGAATAAATGTAAATATATCACCTTAATTGTTTTTGGTTTAATTATTAATAGATTTACATATGATTAAAAACAATTTTAACACACCTGGTAGATTTAACATGCTAGATATATATATGGTAGTGGTGCAGTGAAGGTAACTCTAAATTTTGATAAAGCAATATGTTTTTAATGCATAAAAGCAAATGGAGCAAAAACACTATACACAGTAGAAGTGTTTTTATATAAGACAAAATGTAATCCAAATGAATGAACCTAATTTTGGTTGTTTTGTATTCCAGGAAACTTCTGAGAATGATTGATCAATTCATATGCAAATTCTATCACAAACATGTAGCGAAGTGTCCTTCTAATATTATTTATGAAGCTCTATTTATCTGAACAAGTTATAAACACATGTCATTGTGTACTTTAATGAGTTTTTGCGTCATACGGATTGGACATTTTAGCGCCATTTAAATGACTTGAAGGATATATATAGATAGATAGATAGATAGATAGATAGATAGATAGATAGATAGATATATATATATATATATATATATATATATATATATATATATATATATATATATACATACACACACACACACAAATGAAAATGTATGACATCAACTTGAAAGGTACGGGTATTACAATCACTATTATGTATATTTGTTGTTACCAGTATAGTATATGCTTTTGTTTATTGACAATGGTTTAAAACAGCTCATTTCGAAAAAAAAAATTGAAAAAAAAATAGCAAAAATAGTAAACAAGATGTCTACATTCTCATAGTTATTTGTTATGTTTACCAAAAGTTAAGAAAAAGATTAGTTTTGATATTCGCGATCTGAAATTGTTAAAATTTTCCTTCTTTCGTATGTGTTTATTACTGTCGCCTCCTTTTCCTTAATTTACCTGTGGCTCTTAAATAAAGCTCATTTGTATTTTGTAGAATTTAAAGCATTGTGAATTCACATTAAGATGCAAAGGACATCAAATTGATGCTAATTTGTTCCTGTGAGATATGTTTTTGAGCAAAAATAAAAACGCCCGCCATTCAACGAATACTCTGAATACACCTATTTCGAAATGAAAGGATCACCGAGCATTCATGTGGTTTTCCTTTTTTTCTTGACAAATGTTACATCAAAAACATACTTTTTGAATTAGATGTCGATGTATAATTACTTGTTTTTGATTTAAAACCTATGTTCAGTAAAGTTATCAACATTACAAAATATGGAAATACAAAATATATCTGTAACCTTCTAGTATTCAATATAAAAGATCAAATCAAAATACTAAAAAAAATGATATTTTTTTTTGGGGGGGGGGGTGTAATTCTTATTTTATTTTACCCATCATTTATAATTATACAACTATATAAACAAATTTTTCACAAAAGTCATATCAAATGTATCATGTACAATTCAGTTTCACATCAACTTAATAAAAAAGGCATGTATAATTAAAATGTTGTTTTAGTCGTTAACGTAAGAAACAGATAAAACATGGAAACTTGTGTACAGTACACATACATGGATTTTTCAAGTGATGCATGTTTACAGTTTTTAAATATTAAGTACAATGCTAAAATTTAGACTAATTTAATGATATGACTGTTTTAAATACAAGTGCTCTCTCCACAAAGCTAAATCTTCCTCATTGTTGGAAAACATATTTCTAAATTAAACGTACAGATGAAGTCATATAAATCAAAAGAGTGTGAAAGCTTTATGGATTTATTTAAAAAAATTCATCTTTGTTACGGTGCTAGTTTTACACCAATCAATAGTTTCGCGATCTAACGTTTTGTCGCATACATCTTAAATTTTTATGGTAACATTTTGTAAAGAAACTTGGATATAGAGTTCACATTGTAATGCTCGAATTGATCCAAATTGCATAATTACAGTAAGTAATGGGGCAATGAGAAAGCGATGCAGAGCATGACATTTAATGTTTTGATTCGCACATTATTAGCATCAAATTACTATCAACGCTACTATAAATCTGTCAAGCCTTGTTAACAACGGGATATTGATAATTCTTAAAACGTTCGTGCTTATCAACAGAAAAATCTGAATATCAATGTCATACAAAAATTACATATCAATATTATTTTCTGGTATATGATTAAAAGATTAAACACCTTTTTGAAACGTGTGATGTAACAAGTAAATAGAAGAAATAAAAGAAAAAAAAATGCACCATTGACTGGTTTACATCACACAACAGTAAGTGTGGTCCTCTGTCATTCGTTGTTGCTCCAAGTGTTTTAAGTAACTTTTGCAGCAATCAAAGTTCTCATCCTCTTTGAGCTGACAAGTCACGTAATTCAAAAAACACCTTTCTGCTTTACTGTCTTCGATTTCAACGACAGCAGACAGGACAAGTTTGGCCAAAGTTTCCTTTTCCGAAGCACATTTTCTTGACAAAAAATGAACATGTTTTGCAGTCCTTACTGCCTCCTTGTAATTTTCACTTTTTATATATTTTACCATAATACTTATAGAACATGGTCTTAGTACCTCCTTTAGAGTGAGATCAAAATTACGAAGTTCACAATAGAAATCCATGTCATAAATCACAGGAGAAAATATAGCTGTATAATCTAATTTTACACCAATTTCCTCTATATATTTATTGTCAAAAAATGCCAATAATTGATCGAGTGGTTTAGATCGAATCTCGGTCAATTCCACTTCTAGAGTGGTAAGTTCTTCTTCAGTCAAATAATCAATTAGATTGTTTTCAGGAATGAAAAAGCTAGGAATGTTACCTTTCTTAACACATTTTATCAAGATATCCAAAAAGTATAAGATACATGATCCCATATTATCTCTCCAATGCGTCCCATGTATCCTTTCACACACATGAAAAAAGACCGTTTTCATGTGATATGACGACAACAATTCTAATTTCTTTAATTTATGGTGGTAGAGAACTTTGATAGCAATGTACGCTTGCTTCTGAAAATCCGTCAAAGCTTCCCTAGCAATGAGCCGCTCAGAAGTCGCAAATGATATTCTCCATTCATCTCTCCGTCTATCACCAACAACTGCTCTGTGATGAACGGGGACAATATGACAGCCTCCTTCGATGATCCTTTTTATCAGATCTCCTTTAAGCCATGACCAATTATTTGTTTTAAATCTTTCTTTGAAAGAGTTTGCTGTTGGAGGCCACTCTTGACATGGCAAAGCGAGTACTTTGTCTAATGGTAAAGATTTTCCGTTTATACGTCTGTCAGAAGCGGACACTGGTATGGTCAATGCTGGACCATTTATTTGAATCATGCCAACATATTCCTCCCTGTCTGTATGATGCAATGCAAAATTCATCAAAGACATCTCTCGGTCGTGGTATACATCGGATAGAGAGGATTTAGGTCGGTAAAGCCGGGCGTATCCTGGGTGAATATTATTTGTCTCTGCTAATGCGGACAAATCCCAAGGGAAAAGTTCTCTAACATCATAAGTGATCATCAATTGCTGCCTTTTCGATTCATCAAATGTAATAGTGAACTGATTCATCACTTGCAAGATGTCTAAGTCTGACAACTGCAAAGATCGCGAGCCTTCATCGGTTACTTCAACCAAGTCTGGCATGTTAAGACCTTCTGAGGTGCTACCAACTGCAACAGGGATGATGTCTTCATACGCGCTGACCTCCTGTTTCTCTTCAAAAGCTTTGTCGAATTCAACAATTTTGTGTCCATCCACCACAGAAAGCGGTATTATGTTTTGAATTATGTATGAAAAATGTAACATTGAAAGGCCAGATGCATCATCTGATTCTGTTGGTATGAACTGCATGTTAGTGCCCATCATTGTTGCTTACTCCTTCATAAATCAATACAAGTATTGCATTTGGTAGAAAAAACTGTCTACTGAATTGTATTGTGATATCGATGTGTATGTGTTATAGTAAATACTTCATATGCATCCCCTGATAATCTTGAAAGTAAGAAGAAATCGAATGATAGACATGACGACTACATTGTACATGAAGATGTAGTACATGTACATATGACTGATCGTAAGTATAACCTCAGATATTTAACAACACAAACCTTTCAGTTCTGTTATAAAAATGGAATGATAAAATAAAATATATTATTTAGGATGGAGATTATGAAACGTACCTCAAACTGGTTAAAATTATCACCTTAGATGTACAACAAGAGGAAAACATGTCGGGAAATCTGAGAGCGGAAGTTTTAAACCACTTTAACTTTGCAAAATATTTAAATTTCATTAATTACATTTCATCAAAATTGCTTTAAGGCTGAATTAATTTTGATGTCATATGAGTGAAATGTTGATATATTTCACGTCGCTAAAATAAATAAAAAAATGTAATTTTCTTTCAATTTCCCGCCTGTTTAAACGTCTATGAATTGTCAAAAAGCACAAAAATATCAAATGTTTAGCAAACCTTCCACAAAAATTGCCAACAATATCGGTTGCCTTCCATTCAAAGACATTGTGAGCTTGATACGTTAATTCATATGCATCGTCTTTCGCAGTACAAATACTGGTATACACGAAACATTGGTTCTCGTCAAATTATTATTAATGAACTAGTTATATATCTGTAGATAAAATAATTAATCTATTCCTTGTACTCTCATATTTCTCTTGTTTTGCAAGAAAAAAACTCCTCGGTTTTTAAAAAACTTTGTTATTGTCCATATGAATTACGATTTACAAGACTAAACAATATAAAGGAAGAATTACATAGTGACAAAACGGTTCACGGTAATATAAAAGGTGGTATGGGACACCTCCATATTGTGACGTACACATCTACTTTCAAACGAAAGAAACAATAAAATCAAGTATTATTTTTTTCTTTTCAAAACGTGTTACTTAAGAGCGAAGCGCAATTAGTTAGAACCTTAACAATTAAGTCATAGTTCATTTGTCAAAACACCGTATATAGTTAGCTGATTTGGTTACATTTATTGTAATTTTTAATAGCAAAGTAGCCCGAGTTATGTATTATACATATAGTTTTCATACAGTGATAAAAGGCGATGTAGATCAATATTTATACTTGGTTTAATCACGTGTACCGTCCTTGGAGAAAACATCGTGCAGATAGATAATTTTCATAATCTATATAACCAACTGTTTGAAATCGGTATAAATAAAAGAGAGTGATTGATAGAACGACTTGTATACCGTTTTAAATGCATGGACTTATTGTTCAAGATGCATAGTTTTATCACAAATCTAAGCATTGACAATCTTAAGAAGATTTTTCCCTATACATTCCCATGCACTGACCTTGTTGCTCATTAACTACCCTGAATCACGATTGGTCAATTAAAATTCTGAACTATATATGTAAAAATATTCTAATCTATAGGGTCAAAGGTCTTGAGAAGCAGAATTTGAAAGATGTGTCTTTTTTTAAATAATGCGTTCAACTATGTACCCTTAATTGTACCCAGTTAATTACAGTGTAGTGTCACCTTTCAAATAAATAGCAATATCAGGGTGCTTCTCCGAGGTTCAGTCAAATATAATAAAGACTGTTGCCATAGTTTTTGTTCTTTACGTAATTAAGTCAATCGAGTTAAAACAACCAAAAAATGAATATTTATATTTTTATAGTTATCTAAAATTTAATACTGCAAAAATTAAATTTGCGAAAAATATCGAGTAACAAAGTACGTCAAAGTGTTTCGTCAAACAAACAAGAAACCATACATTGTAAAGAGTCGTTTTTCCACAGATTGGACCTTAAACCAAATAAACTTTAAACCCCAAACTGAATATGGTAATTATATTCTATATACCAAATTATAACAGCACATATTATCACCTTTAACAAAAATCATTTTACAGAAGATTGATAGCCTTTACTGATATTGACTAAAATAATGGCATCGCCAAACGTCAAGGAGCAACCTATCTAAGAAAAAACCCACCATAAATTCTGATTGCCCAATGATACACATGTTATGTCAAAAGTTGTAAATATTGTATTTTGGACGCCAAACAGAATATAAGAAGATAATGAATTTGCAGTAGATATTAAGTCATGAAAATAAATAATAATAATGTAATCTGATGATCAATGTTTACCTACTGTGAACGAAAGAAAAAAATCACATAAAATTGCATCTAAGAACGAACTTATGACTTTTAAACAAGGAGTTGTAGTATATAGTTTAATCCATATATACAGGTAGAAAGAGACCAAGTTCAAAATGTAGATATGGTACCAAAAAGTCTCTAAAATACGTCGTTTGGTGTCATGTTTTTGACTTAACGTAATCCTTGGTTAAAGACAAGATGCGCTTGAGATCGGGTAACTAAAATACCCTTTGATGAAATGATTTGAAATAAATGGACGTGCATGGATATGTAAGTTATAATTTTCTTGAAAAAAAAAATAGCGGCTATATTTTCTGAGGATTGACCCTCGACTGGTCATTTTAATAAGTGTATCATTTCACTTCTTTAAGTAAAAAGAATTTTTTAGGTATTTTTCTTTATTCCTTATATCTACCCATCTCGGAAGCCCAAATACTGTTTAAAACAGTGTCATGGTTTGCATAAGAAGAATCATTTTTATTAGAATGCTTCCAATAATTTATCGCAATTTGAAAAAAAAAATTAAAAAGATAAGTTAATTCTCTGTGTCAAGATTGGTTGAAATCGACCAGCTAATGGCTCCAGAAAAAAATACAAAAGGATAGACAGACGGACAAATGGTGACATGAGACTTACAGTAGGCTTGCAGTAGAATGAGCTTAACCCAAAGAATGTTATTGTATTACGTGTTTGATACAGAGTGATGTTATAATAATACTTTTCAATCTAAAATATTAATCAAATCATATGAATTACATCACACAACAGTAAGATTTGTTCATATCTTCTTGTTGCTCCAAGTATTTAAGGTAACTTTTGCAGCAATCAAAGGCGTCTTCCTCTTCAAACCGTTCTATCAGGTACCTGAAGAAATCCACTACTATTGCCCTATTTTCAATTTCGAGGGCAGCAGACAATACAAATTTGGCCAGCGCTTCCTTCTCCGAAGCACATTTTCTATTTAGAAAATGAACATGCTTTGCGGTCATAATTGCCTCCTTGTAATTGCCACTTTCCATATAGTTTACCATTATCCTTATAGAACATGGTCTGAGAACCTCCTTTAGAGACAGATCGAAATTACGAAGTTCACAATAGAATTCCATGTCAGAAATCACAGGAGAAAATATATCTCTATAATCTAATTTTACCCCTATCTCTTCTAAATATTTATTGTCAAAAAATGCCAATAATTGATCAAGTGGTTTTGTTCTAATGTAAGTTACTTCCTTTTCCAGAATTGTTAGTTCTTCTTCTGTTAAATAGTCAATTAGATTGTTTTCAGGAATAAAAAAGCTAGGAATGTTTCCTTTCCTAACACATTCAATCAAAACATCAAAAAAATACAAGATACAAGTTCCCATATTTTCTCTCCAAGACTTTGTATTTATCTTTTCACAAGCAAAAAAGAAGACTGTTTTCATGTGGTATGACGACAACAGTTCTAATTTCTTTAATTTCTGATGGTAGATAATTTTAATAGCAATGTATGCTTGTCTCTGAAAATCCGTGAGAGCTTCCCTGGCAATGAGCCGCTCAGATGTCGCAAATGATATTCTCCATTCTTCTTTACATCTCGTTTCAATAGCTAATCTGTGGTGGACGGGAACAATATGGCAGCCACATTCAATAATCATTTTCAGAAGACCTTTTTGAATCCAATCATTATCTTTGAACCTTTCCTTGAAAGAGTTTGCCGTTGGAGGCCACTCTTGACATGGCATAGCGAGTACTTTGTCTAAAGGTAAAGGTTTTCCGTTCATTTTTCTGTCAGAAAAGGAGACCGGTATAGTCAAGGCCGGACCGTTTACTTCTATCATGTCAACAAATTCCCTTGAATTTCTTTCGAAATGATACATTCTAAACCTCAGCAAGAGCATCTCTCGATCTTGATATTCGTCAAAGAGAGTGGTATTTGATCGGTTGAGCCTGACGTAACCTGGGTGAATACCATTTGTTTCTGCCAACGCGAAGAACTCCCAAGGAAAAAGTTCCTTGATACCATTTGTGTATCTCAACAATGGCTTCTCTGATTCATTGAATGTAATCGTGTACTGATTCAGCACTTGCAAGATGTCGAGGTCTGACAAATCCAAAGATCTCGAGCCTGTATCAGTTATTTCGATAAAGTTAGGCATGTTGAGACCTTCTGAGGTGCTGCCAACTGCAACAGGGATGATGTCTTCAAACATGCCGACTTCTTGATTCTCTTCTAATGCTTTGTCAAATTCAGCTATTTTATTTTTATCTAACACAGAAAGCGGTATCAGGTTTTGGACAATGTATGAGAAATGTAATGTAGATAGAGCTGAGACATCATCAAACTCTCGGCACGTAAACTGGTGACCAGTGTCCATCGTGGATGTCTACATCTTTAAAGATTAATACAAGTAATGCATCATTGTAAGACGTCGAATAGATTGTATTATGATAGACGTTTAGCAAAGTATACTGCACGTTTATACTAGTATACTATCTACATTTGTAGATAACCTTGGACTAGTTTGTACAATTACGAGTCAGCTTTAATATCTATAACATGTGACCAAACAAAAAGTAGAAGTGCCCAAAAATCATATTATCATGTTGACCTAGTCTTTGTTTAGAAATTGTACGATCAAAACATGCAAAATCCCCAAAAAAGATTTTAACAAACGTACCTAAAACTGTATAAAATATCACTATTAATGTGCATCAAGCATAAAACAACATCCGGGGAACTGAGAGCGGAAGTTTTGAACCACTTGAACCTCGCGCAAAAATAGTTAACTTTAAATTGCTTAATAAAAATCATTATCCGTGAAGGCAATCTAAATACATGCCATAAAGCTGAAATACAATATGTCTATTTATGTCACGGTGAAAGAACTAGAAAAAGAGCCACGTGTGAGCATGGGTCTCTAAAGATTTTTTATTGTTTTATTTTCTTTTGGGTATTCAAAAGACTATAAATCTGCGAAAGTACGACGTTTTGCATCATACCCATCTAGGGTACATTGCCGAGACACAAAGACGATTTGAGTGTAGTACAACATATTTAGAAATTTTGCTGATTTGGTAGACATGTAACCAATCGTCGATTACATTATGAGGAAATCAGATGTTGCTATTATATAATAATAGTTAAAAAAATCTTCAAAGAATCCATTTTCTCCAAAAAAAGAATCACTTTTAGAATATCTTTAAAACCAAACAATGGATCCCTGTACATGTGAAGAGAGCACTCAGTGTAACCCATATCTTATAATTAGCGGCGGAGAACTATATCCAATGACCCGATTTCATTGATGTTCGATGGTTAGACGATTTTATCTTTGATTACGCGCCTTTGTGTGGGCTAGCAATGAACCAAAAATATTAAAGGGCAAAATATTGTATTGCTCTCTATCAGTACATTGTATCATAAACATATCAGATCAGCTAGGGTAATGTGCTATTCATTTAGAAATCTCTGGAAAGGAGACCGATATGCAGAGCTATGCCATTCAGTCATATTTTGGTTAAGTATCGGCCATATTTGTTGTGTTAACTGAATGACATAGCTTTAACCTTGGTAAAATTAAGTGAAACCACTTTTACCGTGAATTTAGTACTTTATCAAATCAAAAATTTCCGGGAAATCTTTGTGAGCCATATTGACAACAACTAATTGGAAATTTAACAAATTGCTCTTAAAATGTTTATGAAAACCAAAAAAACCTCTCCCGCCACCGGATGCTCTTTATTCGGTTCTGATATTGTACTTCTAGCGTGAAGTGTGTGAAATTTAAGCAAATTGCTAATAAATTAGCCTGTTTACTAATCATAATGCGTTCTTTTCTTAAAAACCAATTAAACTTTTCATTGCCTGAGTACAGCTCTAGTTAAAACGCAAAATATTGATTCTTCGAGTCAGTGTTTAATAGTTATTAATAATTTGTTTTTGTCTCACAATTTCCCACTACCCGAGAGGCATCGTTAAACCTTGAAATCATACGTTTCATCATTTATGAGGTTTAGACCTCGAGTATACTTTATTTCTAGGACAAGGCTCTTAAGAGATATAATTGAATATCTAAAAACAAAAAGCGGGGCTGCTGTTTCCCTGATAAAAGTACAAACATTAACCTAATTCTTCACACAGTTGGCTTCTGGAAAGAATGTGCATACTGGGATACTTTCTATAATGCAAGTGGAGAATAACCGCATACGTATATATTCATGCAATATATCACAAAGAATATACGTCAATCTTCTTTCTGACATACAGTAAAAAAGGTTTTGTTAGCATTAGTTTTATTTAACAAAAATTTACAAATAAATATCTGTACAGGTAACAAATCAGAGCAATTATTTCCAATTCATGGTAATAATAATCGAATTCAACACACTACATTATTTAGAGTCATTCACCAATGAAAGCATAGAAATAACACTTTCATAACAAATAGCATAATGAATGAAAAAAAAACCCAGGAATAACTTTATGTATATTTCTATCTTCTTCTAAAATGATTTCCATAGAAGATTATGTATCAATATGCAGAATATTTCAGCGCTTTGACATATGTTATAAATGTACATGTATATCCAGTTAATATTAGTTTTATCTGTTGCAGATAAACTGGTCCCCCAAAAGCCACATAAACTGGTGTTTTCATCACTTGGCGTCCGTTTCCTCCTCCTCTAACTGTTGTAGAATCTCGTTCTCGATATCAGCGTCATCAACATTATCGTCGACCATTTCGTAATCTTGTAGTTCCTGCTGGAGTTCTTTCTCCCATTGTGGAATCCCCTCAGTGTCTGAAAAATAAAGAAATATCCCATCACGTGACAGTCCTGCTACATATATATATGAACGTTAGTCAATATGATACTTGAAGCCATAGCATGTACTACAATAGTGTAAAAAGTAAATAGATAAGGTGAAATTTAGATGTACGTGTATTAGAAAAATATTAGTGGTTCTATACAACACCTATAGATGAGCAATATATATACATACACAAGTAGCTTTTGAATTGGTCTATAGGGTTTTTGAGTACACAAATGCTTTGTACAACAAGCCATTACTTTTTTATAAATCGTCGATTCTCTTATGTGATAGTGTTTCTAAATACAGTTAGTTGCCGTCTGCAGCTGTTAACTATCGTTATCGTACGACAGTTCATCAAATTAAATTAAAACTTTATTTATATGGCAGTGTTTAGTCGATATGCCAAAGTGGTTTTGGCAGTAACGAAAATTAAAAATTGCTGTAAATATATGCGTTTTACATCCTTAACAGCTGCCAATGTATAACGTTTTCATTTAAAGATTTGTTAGCTTACCAAGGATAATATGATTTTTTAACAATTTTCGAAGCGATTCAAAAATAAATGATATGTGTATTAATGTTGTTAATTTTCAGACTACCAAAAAAAACAACAACAAAAAAACAACAACATGAACATGATCAAGCAAGCAAGGATACAAAGCTGCATGCATTATCCTTCACCGGAAGTATGTTTATGAATGGTCACGTGGTTCTTACTGGGGTTTAGATCGTTCTCATAACAAACTCTCCAGTAGTTCCGTTCATAGGGTTTACGACAACTCTCCTCCCCTTAAAATTAAAAAAAAGGAAAAAATGAACTTTATCAGGACCCCTCATAAAGCGTTTTTTACTATTCATACGATAATCTTAATAGCTTAGGGATTTGTAAAGCATGCAGGCAACAAAATTGAGGCTTTTCAAGGACATGAACAGGCACAAAACGATGATGCATGGAGAAAGACATTAACATCACTACAGAGTAAAAAAAAACATTTAAAAAATTTCATAATTAGCTTTTCGACGATTTTTCGCTGATTTTTATAAAGATCTATAAAAAAAGAGTCTATAAAAGTCGTCATTAAGGAAGATTTTAAAATCAGATAAGATGTGAGCAAACGTCTCACGAGTGCATAGACCTGGCAGTATTAGTAAATATAAAGAGAAAACTGATAATAAAAAGTTAACTGAATAGTGAAATCGATTATGACTGTTAAAATGCAGACTTATTAAATATTACATACTAAGATGTCATCTTCATCAAATGATTTATACATTTTCAAGTGAATTCTAAGCTACGCTTCTCAACTAAACATATTTTATATGTCTATATCCGTTGTAAATACCTGGTACTTGCAATAAAGTTTTTTAAAAAAAAATCATCAGGATATAGTTTGCTTTTATCGTCTTCTTCAAATATTCATTTTTACACTTAACGTTGTATATTGGCCCAGTACCTATCAGATCCTGTTTTTTTAACGGATAAACTACAAAAACATGAATTATTTAATGCGAAAACTAATCACCTTAAAAAACCCATTGCGTATATTTTTTGCTCTCCATTTTGAAATGACGTGAATGCACATTTTCATATATAAATATTTGAAAAAGAGAAAGGAAACTATAGCAACTTACTGAAAAAACTAAATGATGTAAAGAAATAATCAAGGAGAGTATAAGGCTTTACCACCTGAATTTCAAAACCCTAAATTTCTGTGTATAATATTCAACTATTTACTTCTCTGCTGATTTTATTTCTGTAAAAACATCAAAGGTTTTTTGGGGGGTTACAGAATATGGCAAATCCAAGTTTCAAGACTATCAATAAACAAGAAACCAATTCCCCAAAATAACACAGAAGATTCAGCAACATGACCCAGAACCAAGCAACAAGCCTCCCCCGGGGGTTGACCTACCCTCGTCTTTCTCTGTTTTGGTCTCGGCTTTGTTGTCATCCACCCCGAGCATCTGCATCTCCTTCTTCAGATCTTCCTGACTGATATCGTCCGCCTGGAAGCTGTCACTCACAAACTCGTTCTCATTTGGACTGCTCGGGGCAAAGTCTTCCTCCTTGGCGCCTTGGTTTGACGACTTTGACAAGTCTGAAATTCAATTAAATTAATTTATTCTCTCAAAACAGTGTAAATGGTACAAAAGGTGCATGCTATATAAACATACAATATAAACATACACTGCATTTACATATATACAAACAGTCTGGAAGAACAGAACTAAATCATAATGTTTGTGGAGAACAGAAAATTTCATAAATATAACTCTTGATTTAAAAGTATTGTAAGTATCAAATAGATAACCTTAATTATTTTTTTTGGGCGAATTTTAAAATATATATATATATATAAATCGAATTCAAGTCAACTATCAAATGCATTGTCGCTAGTGTTTTTAAGGTAAATGAAATCGCTTTCACTTTAACGTGATTGTATTAGTTTTCGATAAAAAATGGGAATCTATTATTCTTTTATTCCATTTAAATGCTTTCATTTAGATAAATTACTTAGTTCATTAAACGTCCTATTTTATCTTTATAAAGTAAAAAAACCCTGCTTATTCAAAACTAGACCATAGGGCTGACATAAATGGTAGGTATAAGTAGAAGCTATTGCTCCTAGAACGGGATTCACTCTGGTAGCATGTCAAAAAGTTAGGTCAAGTAGTTTTATTTCTCATTACAAAGCAATTGATAATATGCGCAATACTTTTGTCACGTCTTGTTTTTTGTCCTTAATAACGTGATCTGAATTCACTATAAATTTGGGGAAATTTAACTTTAATTTGAACACTCGCTTGCTGTGATGAACTAAATTTAACTCGCTGATGTAATTTCTTATTGGTGTCAGCTCTACTGACGTTGTTATATGTTGAACACAATCTGTCGTGGCTGCAATCCAAATAAGAAAAATGATGATAAAATATGAATACAAGTTTATTGAATGGAGCGTCGCATGGAAGTGCTATAAACAACAGTCACCAGTTACAAAAGTTTAAGTTCATTTACGTATAATATTTTAAAACTCTGGTGACCGTAACAGAGGTATAAACAAGATGTAATAAAAATATAACCTCTGTATTATTAATTAACAATATGAAAAATAATAAAATCCAATGTAAACAATATAAAGAATATAAACAAAGACTTAACGTCGAGGAAATTCGAACTAAAACTTGACAACGCGTATGTGAATTAGAACCAAAAGCGATTACAAAGATCTTAAACGATGAATGATTTGAAAGCCTTTATGGTATAATTTTATCTAATTTAACTGTCAATATTTACTGAGAACTTACAATTTGATCTAAACATGATTCCCGTCTTTTGTTTCCTGAACTAACTTTAAATTACCTCCTTTTACTAAAGAGTCTCTTTAACTTAGAAATGGCGCTAAATTCAAATTCTAATTTACCACGCATCAATGCAACAAACAAAAGTATTTCATTTACTTGTCTATTCTACGACTATCAAAAATAAAACTATTTACTAAAAAAAATACATGTGTTAACGGCAAAATTTAGACGGATGTAAAAGCAATTATTCTGCCTCCTAGCCGATAGGTTAATAATGAATGATTTCATAAACGACCAAGCTCAAATTTAGAAACTTATTCCTTTAAAATCATAACTTATTTAAATACCAAAATTAAAAAATAAACGTTTAAGCAAATTATTAATTTCTTAAAATCAAACTTTTATGAACTTTGAAACAATAGAAAATAAAATAGAGAGCAACATACCTGCAATCCAAATAAGAAAAATGATGATAAAATATGAATACAAGTTTATTGAATGGAGCGTCGCATGGAAGTGACCGAGTTAGGCCAAATTTCCAGCGACGTCCCCACGCGCTTGGATTGCAGGTCATTGACCAATCAAAATTCAGTATTAGATGATCGGAAATATCAAAAGTGTGAAAATTTACCATTTTAAGAAAAAACCTATTAGTGATAAATCACGTGACCCGTACAGTTTATCCGTTTAATTGACATAACTCAGCGCAGCTGTACATAGCCGTGGGTCATTTGCAAAAAGAAAAAAAGTACAATAAAAATGAAACTTGATTACGTAATTGATTAAGCCTATTTCGGACTAGGCCGGATATCAAAGACTGATAAGTAAACTATTTACACACAATACAATGGATGGTCCATTAAGTGAACATGCTAGGGATTACTCAATTTACACCTTCTTACATTTTGTAAAAAAAACTATTTACCAAATAAACAACCCAATGTCCAGAGGAATTGCTGTCATGTGTTTGAACATTTGACATTTGAATGAATAAAAGAGAAATTGACAATGAACTGTTAAAATTCAGTAAACAAGTTATCTAATTCTTTAAATATTGCATATTCGTTCATGTAGTGAAAAGTTAAAAATATAAAGATAATGATACAATTTCTAATGAATCTTTTCCATTAAATCTATCTGTCCTTCCACAAATTCATTTAAAAATTAAATTTGTTGTTATGACTATTTTCCTCCCTACTTCAATTACTTTCGACCTCGAAAGCTCAAATTTAGAAAAGAATATTGAGGGTGTAACTTTTGAGGACAAAAATCATGAAATAAAATATATATACAGATGCTACAAAAGGAGACCAACAACAAAATATCAAAATTGAACATGAAAGGTATGAACATATCATTGATGAATATCCAATATAATAGGGGATATATCTTTTGAAACAATAAATCAATTATGTAGGTGGAGAAATTTGTCCACAAAACATAAAAAATTGATTATACAAAAAAAACTTATATATATATATATAAAAATACAACAATGGATGTCTTGTGATTCCAATGAAATAAAAAAATGAACCTGATCAATTGTAGAGACAGCTGATTCCGAATATCAAAAATAAAACTATTTACTAAAAAAAATACATGTGTTAACGGCAAAATTTAGACGGATGTAAAAGCAATTATTCTGCCTCCTAGCCGATAGGTTAATAATGAATGATTTCATAAACGACCAAGCTCAAATTTAGAAACTTATTCCTTTAAAATCATAACTTATTTAAATACCAAAATTAAAAAATAAACGTTTAAGCAAATTATTAATTTCTTAAAATCAAACTTTTATGAACTTTGAAACAATAGAAAATAAAATAGAGAGCAACATACCTGCAATCCAAATAAGAAAAATGATGATAAAATATGAATACAAGTTTATTGAATGGAGCGTCGCATGGAAGTGACCGAGTTAGGCCAAATTTCCAGCGACGTCCCCACGCGCTTGGATTGCAGGTCATTGACCAATCAAAATTCAGTATTAGATGATCGGAAATATCAAAAGTGTGAAAATTTACCATTTTAAGAAAAAACCTATTAGTGATAAATCACGTGACCCGTACAGTTTATCCGTTTAATTGACATAACTCAGCGCAGCTGTACATAGCCGTGGGTCATTTGCAAAAAGAAAAAAAGTACAATAAAAATGAAACTTGATTACGTAATTGATTAAGCCTATTTCGGACTAGGCCGGATATCAAAGACTGATAAGTAAACTATTTACACACAATACAATGGATGGTCCATTAAGTGAACATGCTAGGGATTACTCAATTTACACCTTCTTACATTTTGTAAAAAAAACTATTTACCAAATAAACAACCCAATGTCCAGAGGAATTGCTGTCATGTGTTTGAACATTTGACATTTGAATGAATAAAAGAGAAATTGACAATGAACTGTTAAAATTCAGTAAACAAGTTATCTAATTCTTTAAATATTGCATATTCGTTCATGTAGTGAAAAGTTAAAAATATAAAGATAATGATACAATTTCTAATGAATCTTTTCCATTAAATCTATCATAACAACAAATTTAATTTTTAAATGAATTTGTGGAAGGACACTTTGTATAAATATAGAATTTGCTATTAATAAAAGACCTTGAGTACACACTATTTTGTAAAAATAGCTGTTAAACGTCTATGTATGTAAGAATGCAAGGTCTGACAAATAAGTCCACATTGATCTGGCAATTTTCCAGGGTTGAACAAAAAAGAAATGCATGTTAAGCATGCGACAAAAGATATCTGTGTCTGAACAAGCAATATTATGTAATCGCACAGTGCTTATTATATTCAATAAACAAAGAGGAAATTGGCCTTGCTGTCTGGCTGCTTAACATACTGTCTGTGAAAAAATACCAAAAATAATTTTTAAAAGATGGACCAGTTTTCGAACACATATATTGATATAGAAGAAAAATATTGCTTCGTTGCACTCATGTGGGTATCAAACTTGTCAATCAAAAAATATGTTCTTCTAGATGTAGATCTATGCGTAAAATAAGTGTCTAGTCATAGAAGGTCTGGCATAGAATCCATGAATTTTCTCTCAAAAAATGGCAAGATTTCATGAACCCACGCATACATGATGATGTGCATTGTAAATCCTTTTTCTCTACGTGACCCTTTTCATAAGGAAAGGCATAGGGTGACGGGGTAAGCAAGCATTAAGAGGGATAAGGAGCTTAAGATTTTTCACCCGTGCACACAATGGATAATTTTGTTTTATTTGGGTCATTTCGGATTCAAATGAGGTCACTCTCTATTCGGCTGACTGAGTTTTAAAATTTGTAAACAAGCAGGAATGTAACACCGCGACCTAAAACTTTATCACTGTTGTCAAACAAAACGTTGTAACAAGGCCAACCCCCTTAATATCGAACCCCTCGAAATTTCTACTTGGCACATATAAAGGAGACCCATCGAAAGTTCTTTTTGGCACGCTTTGAAAAGCAAACCTTGGGTATTGATCTCTGTGTGTGCTACTGTAAATAAACACTTCAAAAAGACTAAAAGTGCATAAAAAGATTAAAATATTCGATTTTAAAGATGGTCAAATATTGATTTCAACTGTACTCAAATTTGTTTTCTTTGTTACGCCAAAAGAAAATATGAATAATAGATTTAATCTTTTACAGAAAGTGTACAAAGTACATGTGACTGCAAATAAACAATGTACCCCGATAAGTTATTATGTACAATTCAAAATATTGATGCATTGTTTTTTTTTTAATTCATAATACTTATAAAGGTAATTCAGATCTACATAAATTAGGAAGGTTGCACTTGCTGCTATATGGACTCAATAAAGAAGGCACCCTTACAAAAGATTAGATAGAAGAGGAAATAAACAATGGAACGTGATTAATGGCACAGTACAGTTCGCGCTCCTGCTCTCCAACATATATTATTGTTGGAATACTTAAAATGGTCAACAATTCAAAACGCATCAGGATAAAATTTGTCATGAATAAACAGCCCCCATCCCCACTTCTCTTTTTCGTTAAGTGTCAAATAACTTGAATATACCAGCACAGAGATTTAGATCCCCCACATTGGAGATTCAAAATATGCAGTGGAGTACACAATTTAACACAAATATACTCATGTAACGCAAATTAACTTATGAAGTTGAGGAACTATTTGTCTAAATGCTCGTATATCGGTTTTTTGTACTGCAGTACAAATAAGTATAAAGTATAATTTACTCTTTTTTTTTTTTTTTGGGGGGGGGGGTGGTTCAATATAAACGCAACGTTTTCTTTCATATGCATCGTAGGAGAAATGGAACCACACATATATACCAAGAGGCATAACCTTTATTCCAGTACGCGTCACGCAGGGTAATGTTCCTTACAAATACCTCTTCCCAGACTTCAGTTATTACATTCTATAGCCAAGAATTAGTGAAAACATGTGGGTGTAAGATGCCCTAGCAGTTCTTCCGAAGTGCAATTTTGTTTTGAATAAACTGCCAAAAACGCCAAGCCGCAAACTTAAAACATTGACCTGTTGCGTTTGCCAATGCAATCAAAATGCAAAGTCAGCCATCAGAAGAGACTTCAAAATGTCACTCAACGCGACCGGTTACGTAACAGTGCCAGGCGAGCGTCTGAAGTACAGAACGTTGCCATGTGATATAATCGCTGCATATTCTCTTACACCAGCGTTTAGTTTCCGCATGAAATTGACTATACATGTGATCGATGCACATTTCGGGTGAGATGAAACTAACAATGCAGCCGACAGCAGAAGGGAATGACTCATAGCTATAGTTGACAGCAGACGATTTCCTGCTGCATGTAACGCAATAGCAATTAATGCCTCTGCATCAAATGATCCAATCTCATATTACTAAACTAATACTCTATTTGCTTGTCCATTTTTACTCGATCAATTGGACGCTGTTTTTAATTTACACAAAACGGGGTATAATTAGGCTATAAGATACAATAGATGCATAAATTTACTACAAACTGCAAATATCGAGGGAGACTGCAAAGCAAGCTTTTAATATCTAATATTAATTTGTTTTAAAATCAATTTTAAAAAATATGAAGACACCTTTACAAAGAATTCTTTTCTGAACATGCAAAAAATTTAGAGCGAAATTTCTCTATGAAAAAAAAAGACAAAGAGAGATTTGCATCAATTCCTGAACATCCCAAAAAGCATACAATTGTTTCAGAGTTTCTATTTGACATGACTGTATATATGTATAGTTATTTCTAAGTAAAATTAGGTCTCTGTTATACATATAGAGCAATGATATGTATGATATGATGCTGGCTATAAATCAATATTTGCAACACATGTTGCTGAGACCCCATGTGACAGTTAGTCATCCTCACATGGTTTAATATAACAATGTTTCTTCATATTTTTTTTGTTATCAAGAAGTTAAATTGCGCAGCCACAAACTAAATGTAAGACAATGTATAACAGTGTATAACTATTTCCCGAAAATAAAAAAAATAGAACACTTGGCAGAGTTTCTCCAAGGTCTCTTAGGAAATCTAAAGAAAAACAAAATGCAAATGAATAAAATTTTGTCCCTAAACTGGTTACATATAGATTGTTAACACACTGTAACTTATGATTGCTTGTCAAAAGAGACCATTAAGGAAACTGGCATACTGATATTATTTTTAAGCAATTAAGAGATTATTAAGATACATGTATATTCATGCCCTGTAATATATTTAGCATTCTTTCACTTTGATGTGCCTTTCAAGCAACCAAAATCTCTCTCTCTCTCTCTCTCTCTCTCTCTCTCTCTCTCTCTCTCTCTCTCTCTCATTTTCAAATCATTTCACTTTCAGAAATCATGAATGACATGGGTCAGCACAGGTATGCAAAACAAATGTAAAGCCTCACATCCTTGAAATTGCAAGAATTATCAGTGAAGGTACAGAAATATGTCAAGGATAGGTTCTTTATGTTCTTGTATATATCACTGCATCGAAGTTCAACAAAATGTACGCCAACTCAAACAGCCAAACGCCCAAAGACACCAAATTGATTTTTCTCACCTTTTTTTAAGATGGAAATTAATAGATTTTTTCTTTGTTATTTGTTTATCTGTGAAGAAAGCCTGTACACAAAGATTATAAAACAAGTTCTGCTGCACTTTAAGATTAAAATTAGGTCATTTAATCATAATGCAACCCTTAAAAACACAAAAGTAATCTGAGCACTGGGGATAAAACTGGATTCTCAAAGCAATACTGAAAGCTGAGTCACTTCTTTATGGCTGGCAACTTAGTAATTATCTTGGCTTTGCTTGTCACATTTTCTTCGACTGAGGTACAAACGCTTGTTATCAAGACAAAGGTATGCTTATTGCATAATTCTCTCTCAGGGAAAATTATCTTACATAAAGTTTTTTTATTCCTTTTGCACAGGAAGTTGTTATGTAACAAAATGCTTTGACATATCTCTCGTCATACAACTTACAAGAGCATAAATTGTGAAGTCCAGATACAATTGGGTTCTTATATTTAAGGAAGACAGGATATTTCAACAGAATGTTTAAAGCTAATATAAAATGAATCCTCTTTATAAGACTTTATAAAGATGTCAAGTTGTATGCAAGAACTTGTGCTGATTGAGAGGAATAACCAATTACGCCAAATTTCAGATGGGGAAAATTTACTTCATCTACAACCTCTTATAATACCGTACATATCTGTAGAACGCATTTGTCCGTAGAATTTGTCAATAATAAGGTTTTTTTTTAATACTCTGCCAGTGCTAACCCCTAAAATGTGACAGAAGATAATAATATGTCCATATTACCAGGTAATATGCCTTAGATAACAAACTAGTTGATTTAAATACAAAATTGTAAAAAGCATTAGACTGTATCACAGTTTATTCCATTTAAAAAAAATCGTGCATGAATACCAAATAAACATGTATTAGAGATGAGATCTTCCAAGGCATATTCAATGCAAAACGCATTGCATTTTTATTCAAATATTAAAACCATATCAACACTTTAAATTGTCACCTTATATTATTATATCAACAGGCTGTCATAATGCACTGTATAACAGTATACCTCCTTAGTCTGTACAGTTTTTTTAAAATGATCATTTGAGAGTGCAGCTTTGTTCCAGACTGCCTATTCTTAGTTGACAAATTTCAAAACACTTTAATACACATGGATTTTTTTTTAGCAAGACCAAAACATACATTCAAATCTTATAGCATAACACACTATTACAACATTGCCTAACAATTTATCCACAGATAACTTCCGCTATGGAGGACTAATTTTTTTGGAAGAAGATTTTTCTTTCCAGCAAGGTGGTAAAGAGACAGTCAAAGATGGATAACTCTAACAAAAATCGGCTACAATAAAATTTAAACATGAGATGAACTATGTGCAAACTGACCTTTCTCTTGACTTCCTGTTGACGACCGCCGTGATCCATCACTTGATTTCTCTCCTGTACTTCCTGTAATGACATCACAAAGACTTTATACTAACAAAGTATTTTCTTTAATATATCTACTGATACAATTTTAAAATATCTAAACAGTCTTTAATCTTCAGCCCTAACAATAAATTTGTTATCAATCAAATTGTCTTTGTTTAATGTTCAAAATTGATTATAAAATAAACCAAAATTTTAAAATAAAATAAAATAAAAGGACTATGTGCGGTATGGTCAAATATCTGCCCCCGATTTTAACCAATTTTTAAATAGCATCGTATAAAAATAAAATCTTCACAGATCATTGTATAGAGGGTGCCTATAATTTTAATAATGATTTTAGTCATCATTGCTCATTCGTTGTGTATCTATGATGTCACCTAAATGGCCCAATTCCCTCAAATTTGCAAACAAATGAAAATATTCTCATTTTTGCTCTATATTTTACGTTCGGAAGTATAGAGCGCAGGTCTGCTCAAGTGCGATTTTAACATACGTTTTTATTCAGATAGTTATACACATTATACTAAAAAATGGTACTTGAGCAAGCCTGCGCTCGATGTTTCCCAGTCGAAAAACCATCGGAAAACACCCATATTTTGCTACAAAACATCAATTTATCAAAATAATGCAATCTTCATGACATCATTTCTACATTATGACGTCACTGTGGAGATAACCTTTTACACCTTTATTTCCAATTAAGAAATGAACTCAATTTCTACCCAAGTTATACGAGTATAACCTGGGTTGGGGCAATTTACGCTTTATAATCCGCGAAGCGGATTATAAAAAAGCGTAAATTGCTCCAACCCAGGTTATACGAGTATAACTTGGATAGATATTGAGTTCATTCCTTATAATTTAATTTTCTGTAATTTGCTATACAAATTGAGCCGTTTTACTTTTAAAATTATATTAATCTGTTCAAAATTCAAACGTAACGTCAAGCGGATTAGTACGTTTTTTTTACGTTGGTGCATTGTGACGTGTCTTGTGACGTGCAAACCAGGTTATACAAGTTTAACTAAATTTTTCTATCCAATCAAATGCCGCGTTACAACCAGAATTAAATTATTATGATTTTAACTATCCTTCACCTTATTTTTAAAGCTCTCTCTAAAATTTTGATTTTGGGGACAAAAAATGCATAAAACCGCACTTATTGCTTTGATAATTAAATATTGTTGTTTTTCATTTTTAAAAAGAAAAGGTTATTGAATTTTGAATATGATAACGCCAGATAAAAAAAGAGTTGATCACTTATTTCTTGAAACATCAATATCTCTGGTACGATTGTAATGTCGAAGTGAGTTGGACATTCCCACCACTGTTTCCCCATTTATTTTAACCTCTTTATCTTAAATCTTTAGATACATGTACCTCAAAAGGTTTTTTCCCCTTGAGTTCCAAAGAGTTCAATATATTTATAAATTAATGTACCGGGTATCAAGATATATATTTTAGGTATATTGTAATGTCGAAGTGACTTGGAAATTCAAGCCACTGTTTCTCCATTTATTTTAACCTTTTTATCTCATATCTGTGGATATCTCAAAAAAAGTTCAATATATTTCTACATTTATGTATCAAGTATCTATTTTGCGCACCTGTTTCTTGAGCCAGTGATGTAAGTTGTGTAGACTGTTTGATGAGTGACACTCTGTAGAAATAATTCCTCCAAAATGCCTCTTCTTTGATTCTGAAAACAATTGATGAAAATTTTCATTAATCATAATATACATCAAAAAATAAAAAGATGGAAAAGATGAATTCAAGTTAAAGGTATGTATATATATGTTGATTTCAACTTCATTGAAATTTAAGGCCAAGAAGGTGATGAAACTTTAATCTATTACTGTCTTAGAGGCTATGATAACATGGACCATACATGTATTACTGTCTTCTTAGAGGCTAAGCTAGCAAAGACTGTAATACCCATGTATTACAGTTTACTCTATTCAAACATTTTCAAAATTGAGTACACCTTTTTGCAATTGCATGGCAAAAAAGGAGTGATAATTTAGATCAAAATATTCTTAGTATGACATCAAAGTCTCTTGAATTCCACTGCATTGCTAGTATTTAGATGTACAATGTCACCAAAACATGCTAAATTTGCTACATGAAGTGGCTGAATGTGTTGTTCTTTTACATAAAAAAATATATTTATCAAAAATATTTTGCAGGAATACAAGTTTTACAAAAGTTTGCATAACTATCTACATGAAAAATAAGAATGCAATTTGCAAAATCTATTCGAGAAAATGCATTTCATTATCAATTGATTTACTATTGCAATATTTCTAAGCATTAAAGTTTTTTTTCTTTCACAAGATGGCTATTTCCTAAAAGGAAGATAATCTTTTTTTTTGACATGGCCTTAAAAAAAAAAATCCCTCATTCTAGATTGCATTTAATCAGTACATATAGTAACTTAAACTGATATCAAATTTTCATGAAATTCTCTATCACAGAAATGAATAATGTCCCTTTTCCTTAAAGGAAAGTAATTTCAATTTTCAGGGACCTGTTGCAAAATAATAACAAAATTTAAGTAAAATAATTCAATTAGTGTATAATGAAAAAAAAAATACATACTGTTTAGGGACCAACTCAAATCTCATTTTATTTAGGTTTTCGTCTTCCTGTAGTGTTGCCATGGCAACAGGAAACATGCTTTCAAAATCAAACTGGAACTGTACACCAGCGGGAGGGTTTCTCAGGAAATTTCTCTTGTCCTGTAGTAAGAAAACAAAGAAAAGTTCCTGAGACAATTCCATTGATATGTGGTAATTCAAGGGGCTTTTCTGTAGATTGAAGAAGATTCAAACACAAATATAACAACTGAATCTGCTATTAATTACTACTACTTCTTTGTTTATAAACTAAAGAGTTAAAAATTATTCTATTTTTTAATATGACAGTGTCCTTTTTATGGCAGTTAAGATTTTTATAAAATTTACCATAATTGCTACAAGGTAAAGACAAAACAGACCTACAATGTATAACATTATGCTACCTGTTCAGTTATACATTTCCCAATGCCTTTGCTACCAACTTTATACTTTTGCCATTACCTAAACTGCTTACTATGTGGCACATATGTGTGTGTGTGCATGTGTGTGTGTGTGTGTGTGTGTGTGAGAGAGAGAGAGAGAGAGAGAGAGAGAGAGAGAGAGAGAGAGAGAGAGTCTCACCTGTGACAGTGCCAGTATCTGGGCCTTCATGCTCTCCTCCTCGTTGTAGCCCACCCATGGAGGCACTGCTGCCTCGGCCTGTTTGGATTTCTCTTTCTTCTCTGTCACAAACTTCTCTTGTTCCTTGCTGAAGTCTCCAAGGAAGGTCTGAAAATAACATTTCTCATCAATAATTCCATTTCTACAAATCATAAATGTAGTTTTTTGTATGAACTATTTTGTGCAGAGTGCAGAACATGTGTGCCACCTTTTCATCAATTCAATAGAACTACCATTTTATTCAGTCATACTCATAATAAATGAAAAATAGGCTACAAAAATACAGGACTTTTGTTTAAGAGATATATGTACCGTACATTCACATGAGCTTCTTTGATTTTGAGATAAATTTTATATTTCCACACTTGATCAGTATGAGATAAGTTCATGCAAATCATAATTTTATCAAAACATGACATCTAAAATTTCATTTATATGCATTGAAATGAAGCAAAAAAAAATTCTGATTTCATCTTTCCATAGCTAGTGAACAAAAGCTCAGAGAAAACCACTAAATTGAAAAGAATTAAATGGGGAGTAGACTATCATAATAGTTTAGTATGAACAATTATGACTTTACCCTTTTTTTCATGCATTTCAAAACAAATTTAAAAAGATTGTAAACTTTTGGTATGATGCATCTATCTACTATGTGTATCAAAACAAGACGAAGATGAACATGAAATATACATGCATTGATTACAAAGCACAATTAGAGTTGTGCAAATGTTGTTAATTTCTATCAGCTGATAAGTGAATAATCAACGATGAGACAGACCAGCCTATCTTAAATCATTGTTTGACACTACATGCACTAAATACTCAAACTCCAGTTCATCTTGTTTTAAAACTGGCTCTATATTTGCTCAAATTACATTGCACAGTAACTGCTTACACTACATGCTTATAATCTAGTGAGAACATTAATAAAGTTTACGTACACTTTCCAATTGTCAACAAAACATTCATGAAGGGGAAAATAGATGGTTTTAAGTACTTAAGCTTCTCATAGACATTTTTAAAAATCTTTCTGGGGTGGAGTCAATCGAGGAAAGGCATAGTTTTGAGAATTCAAGCTTCTTAAACATGATAGACATTTATTTTTATTTCTTAGAAGGTGGAGTCAATTCGCTTAGGTAAGAAGGGAGTGAAAATGTGAGAATGGCCACTAGCTCCTTCTGTATTTATTACTTAATAATTACATCGTAATTGTATTACCTTGTCTTCGACCTCTTTACTAATCTGCTTTGCTTTTTCCACCACAGTCTTCCCAGCTGTTTTACTAAATGAATACAAGTAACCTGAAAAATAAAATTTAAGATCTTATTTTAGAACAAACTATGCCTAAAAAAAATTTGAAAACCTTAATTTAGAACAAAGTATATAATAACATGTACAAAAATAATAGGTCAAGCAGACAAATTATTACATTACATGTAATTTGTTCAATAATAAATGTTTTCTTCTTTTTTATCAATGCCATGTCAATGCTGAACAATATGTACCATAAATTGTTTGGTTTTGAATAAGGATATATGATCAAAATACATGAATGTACTGGTATTCTTGAATTTACCCACTATCTATTAACTTGACTTCACATCTGATGAAACTGCATGGTCAGGGCTAAGGCATAATATGTATATAATAATTATACATACCTCAGTAGTCAATAGATTTTGCATTTTTGTTTATAAAAAAATATCTATCATATAACAGATATCTGTATTAATAAGTAATAATTAAAAACATTGAATTTTAATGTTTACCAAAATTTAGAAATGAAATCAGATGACAAAAGAACCAATAAAAACAAGTCACAACCTTCCCCCCCCCCTTTCCAAAACAAAAATTTCGTCCAAGAACCTCCTCCCCATAATCTCAATTACATGTACTTATAAGATGTAAGAGAAGACTTCAGTCTTTCTCAAGCAAATGCTGGTTGAAAGATTTGCATGAAATGTTTTGCACATGGCTTCTTTACTGCCAGAGGCAATTTGTATTGATAGAGTTAGGTTATGTTAATGGTGTTGTTAAACACAATGTGTATTTGACAAAAAAAGAGTACAAAGAATGTTAAACACTATTCTACCAATTAAAAATTATGAAATATATTTGAAAACATCGATTTTCATGTCTGAGTTGTGTGTATTTCTGACATATGATGTCACAACCTTGTAGAAACAGGATAATGTATTGGTCAACAATAAACGTCACGCATGAATGAACGTGAACAACCTAATGTAAACAAACACAATTTATACCTTCTTAGAAAGGAGTTATAAAAAAGGGAATGATTATGAATGACAAAATGATAAATGATAATAATTGATAAATATGGATATCAAATGGGAATTACATATGCTAATTTTAAGAATATACCCATGATGTAATCAACAATTAACCATGAACCCCCCCCCCCCCCCCCCCCCATCAAAGTAAATAACGGTGTGATGTACAAGTTGAAACAAACAATTAGGCACCCCCTCTTCCATTCCCAAGTAATTGATATTCATGTATTATTTGGGGTTGGGGTGATATTGCATAATCCTTATGTGTTAAATTAGAAGTGTGAGATTGGACTTACTCCCCCATTGCTTTGCTGTGTTAATGGCAGCAGCCGAGGCGTCCTCCAGTGTCTTCTCCAATGAATCCTCCTCCTCTTCTTTCTTTTCTTCTTGCCCACCACCTGTTTCAGAAGAGTTGTCGGACTTAGGTTTAGAGTCTTTTGTTTGTTCACTCTCAGATGACGGGACTATTTTCTCTTTAGATTCTTCGTTTATCGCGTTTTCCTTCTCCTCTTCTTCTTTATTGTTCACAACTCCAAACCAATTACTGACAGAGCTAAACATTGCTCTGAAAATAGACTTGCCCGACCAAAGTTTTACGCAGCTCTTGTCTGTATGTTATGATTTTTTTCTTAACCTGCTGTTATTTCCGGAAGTGATGTATATTTATAAATATTTCAATCTTGGTGATTAGAGCGTTTAGGAAAGTTTACAATAGATAACTCAACAACTTTTCATTCTTAAATCTTAAAATGATTTTTAAAACTAATTCTGTACGTTTATTATATATCAAATTTTGAATATTACATTTTTTAAATTTTTTGTATAATTTAGAATGTCAGTGCCCTCAAGAAAACTCTTTTATTTTTTTAAAGTGTATTCGTTGAAGTACGGGTTAACAAAACAATGTTAAGCACCAAATTTACATCGATCATTAAAAGATGGCAACTTTTTTTGGTGAAATTTTGCCAGTCATTTCTAGGGCAGTCGATGATGATGACGACGACGAATCTTTTGAAAATTTGGAGACGTAAGTAATGGAGTATGATATGAAAAACTAAAAAAAAATAAAGTTAAACATGTAACACATGTAGACATTTACATGTGCTGCATTTCGAATTTCCTCAGTATTGTTTACCAGTTGGCAAGTCAAGTTGTTGTAAAACTTGCATTCTTTTGGCTGTCATCAACTGATAAATTTGTCTATTTTCGAATATTAGAATTGAAATTCTTGGAAAAAACAATGCTGTTAAGGTGCATCACTACACCTTGAAATAGTTTCTCAAATTGGCAGAAAATTACTTGATTATCATATAAAGCATGATGGATAAGAAGTATATATGTCAAATAGGCGAAAAAATGTGCATTTTTAGATAAAAATTGATATTTTCAAAAAATTCATTCAGTAAACATGAACAAAAGCCCCAGGCGGATTTGAACTCATGATGTGCGGTTCACAACCACTGAGCTATGACGATATACATCTGAATCGATTGATGCAAACAGTTTAACAAAACATTTCAATTGCCATCTTGTGACGTAGTGTCTTAAAAAGTACTATAAGTCTCCGTGTAGTGAAGTACCTTAAGTTAAGATTGTCATTCTAAACTGCTGAAATCTGATTTTGTAATTTGTTTTTTTCCTAAGCATGGTATATACATGTAAGTATGCCGGAGACTTGTATAGCATACTTAGAATATACATCTTTGGTATACTTACTTCTTATAAGATATCTCAGTATTTCATTTCTTATCACGAATCTCTTCTCAATAATCAGTCAATTATGCATCTTGTTGTATAATATGTAAATTCACATGCATGGACAGTAAATGTCTAAGCAAAAATAAATTGTAAGATTTATGAATTTCTTTGATCATTATTCTTATGAAATATGATATGCTGGTTTCATATCAAATAAATCTTTTATACAACTTGTCAAAGATATAAATTTTATTATCAATTACTAAACTGTATGCAGGGAAATATTCCCCCCTTTACATTGTATTTTTTTGCCCCTTTTGCCCTCGTTGTCAGTGGGCAAATCTTAGTATCTTAGTATGGGTGAATTCCAATGTTTCAAATCTCTCTTGCGAAACTGTTTGCAAATGTAGAAGGGAAAAAGCATGATGGATAAGAAGTATATATGTCAAATAGGCGAAAAAATGTGCATTTTTAGATAAAAATTGATATTTTCAAAAAATTCATTCAGTAAACATGAACAAAAGCCCCAGGCGGATTTGAACTCATGATGTGCGGTTCACAAGTCTGATACTTTAACCACTGAGCTATGACGATATACATCTGAATCGATTGATGCAAACAGTTTAACAAAACATTTCAATTGCCATCTTGTGACGTAGTGTCTTAAAAAGTACTATAAGTCTCCGTGTAGTGAAGTACCTTAAGTTAAGATTGTCATTCTAAACTGCTGAAATCTGATTTTGTAATTTGTTTTTTTCCTAAGCATGGTATATACATGTAAGTATGCCGGAGACTTGTATAGCATACTTAGAATATACATCTTTGGTATACTTACTTCTTATAAGATATCTCAGTATTTCATTTCTTATCACGAATCTCTTCTCAATAATCAGTCAATTATGCATCTTGTTGTATAATATGTAAATTCACATGCATGGACAGTAAATGTCTAAGCAAAAATAAATTGTAAGATTTATGAATTTCTTTGATCATTATTCTTATGAAATATGATATGCTGGTTTCATATCAAATAAATCTTTTATACAACTTGTCAAAGATATAAATTTTATTATCAATTACTAAACTGTATGCAGGGAAATATTCCCCCCTTTACATTGTATTTTTTTGCCCCTTTTGCCCTCGTTGTCAGTGGGCAAATCTTAGTATCTTAGTATGGGTGAATTCCAATGTTTCAAATCTCTCTTGCGAAACTGTTTGCAAATGTAGAAGGGAAAAAATTAAACAGGGTGAAAAAATCCTGAATTCAGTATTCATTATTTCTTATTACATGTACTTCCTTATATTTGACTGGTAGTCAAACTTTATGTTAGCCTAACCTTGTCCTGGTCTTACTAATCTAACTGCAGAATTTTCTATAATATATTCTTTTCAACATTCTGCAGGTCAAAAATTGGAGGATGTATAGAGTAAAAGAAGCATTAACACTCGCACTTGTTTTTGACAGTGTTTTTAAAAATTTGTTCACATTGAAAAGCCAGTGCAAAGGATTGAAATCATAGCACACACTGTACATTATCTCTGCTTCATTTCAGCACTATGACCTACAGTCCCTGAAACGTTTTACTTCCCCCTTTTCCGTGCGTTCACCGCGCGCTGTGTGCATTCACCGTGCATTCTTTTGCGCTCTCCACTCCACTCTACTCTGATTGCGCTCACAGTTCACAAAGCGCTCATCATGCGCTCACTGTGCATTCACAAAGCGTTCATATTGCACTTACCGTTAATTCAGCTTTCACTTATCATTCAGTCTGATTTAATTTATTATCATTCGGAACTCCAAAGTAAAAGGATCGGTCTTTGCGAGACACAACAAAGTGAGAATAGAAGGCATGCGTAAAGGTGGAAGAAAACTTATATTACACATCAGAAACATGATTATATATCTAATGAAAAAAATATAAGGCTTACCTGTTTGTTTACATAATTGTGAACTGTCCGCATACAATTTAATATTTCCGATGCACAGGTAATTAAGTTACTTTAATCTAAAGATTTTTTGTTTTATGCATCAATTAGACAGTTTCATTATTACATTATTCAATGATTCGTTGATAATATTATCATTGTTTAAAATTTTGTTTTATTTTACTCTTATTCGTCAATATAAATGTTATTCCTAAATATATATGGCATGGTATAGGATATGATAGGATAGAGACTATTTGCAAGATAGGATGTAGGATACAGGATGTAGGATAGGATTGTTTTGTTAACTTTCACGGTAGCAGTCCTGTACATGTAGTTTATTTGTTATTTTTTTCCTGATTACTGACAAAATACAATGTAAGGAAATTAACTCCCTAGGTACTCCAAATAAATCGTTCATCTTGCGTTTACAAAGGGTTCACATATCGTTCAGGGTGCATTCACCATTCACTTTGCGCTCCATTTGCGCTCTGCTTTCACTCATCAATCACCGTTCATAAATGCTCAACAAATTCCGTTCAGCGTTTGCTCAGAGTGCGCTCACCATTTGCTCAGCATTTGATCACCGTTCAGGTGGGAAAGTAGAACGCTTCAGGAACTGTAAGACAGTACATCCGTATAAGTATGACCAAAAAAAAAAAAAAAAATGAACAGACAGAACCAACAGATTATTTTTTGTTTTGTATGATTGGTTGGTTCACCACACCTTTATTTCATAAATTACACCAGGTCATATTATTACAATGTAGTTTCAAAAGTTTAATTTCTGTTTTGTTAAAATAGTTGTTATGAAATTCTGAAGAGATATATATTTTAGCATAGCTAGATTACGAAGGTTTATTTATAAAGTCCAATATCTGACCCCATTTTTGATAGTCATGAAATATTATGCTATCACATACATATCTTAATATATAAAATAAAATCAAATTTAGAATATATTGTTAGTCATCTTAATATACATATGTGCGAAAATGATATAACATTTTCAAATATAGTCAAATTTCTTCTCTCTCTATAAGAAGAGACAGGTGATAAAAGTGTAGAGTTACATGTAAAAAAGTACCTATTCTTAATTGATTAAAATTTGAATACTAGAACTTTTGAAAATTAAAAATTATTGATCCATTTAGGTATGTAAAAATCAAATGGAAAAAGGAAGCCCAGGAAGAAATGGAGTTGACTAAAGATAAGAAACTCCAGGCGAATGCATTTGTGTTAGCTGTTGGACCGGCAGCTACAGGTAACTAAACATACTATGCATTTTTTTTCAACATACTTGATACTAGCTAGCATGTGCTAGGCTCTAATAACAAATGTTAGGTAGGGGTCTTTTATATACATACATGTGATTTAGAAAAAATGGAATTTTTTGGGTTTCATTTTATCTATATGATAGATAAAATATTTTTTTTGAATTATATACCAGATCAGGTAATATATACAATGTATGGATACTAAAAAAATATGATAAACTCTTTTACTTTTAATTAGGTAATAAAATAAATATTATTGTTGATACCAGTATGTATGTTCAATATATCAATTTTGTATTGTTAATATTGAGTAGGTTTTACACAGACCTATGTAACACACAAAAACTACGAGATTATTGGGGCTATGTTCTGTGGCATGAAAGAAGATGATGTCAACACGTTTGGTCAAATGTCTCCAACAGACAAAACGTGCTACATTTACAGAAAATGTGATTATCCGAGTGCTCTGGTCTGCGAGTGTAATTATGACATAAGGCCAGAGTATGCCCATTCTTTTGTTAACCAGGTAGGTAGATTTCACTGTTCAGCTTTTGCACCTACAGAAACATACACATGTACTGGTTTTTCAGAAATCCCCTCAATTAATATAGAATCAAATATTTTTACTGCAATTTTTAAAAACTCTGTATTGTTACATGTAATATTGTAGTAACTGCAGCTGTGTGGAGTATGAAAACATTGAACAATAACATGATTTAATGAAAACTCATTGCTCCTTTCTTGCTAAAATCTTTCATTTGTCACAGTTGATGTCTTGCCTTAATCTCTGTGAAGGACATGTTGTGATATTTGGTTCAACATTTACCAGTGAATACAAATCGGATGTCCCAACATCAGATATGAACCCGCCTTTTATGAGGGCCTTGAAGACAGCTTCTTTCCTCGGAACTCCAATGGCTCCCTATCTGGAGCAGCCAAATGTCGCAACTGGCCTCCCTGCCCAAAGTAAATAACACTGGTTTATGGAAGAAAATTCAGTTTTCTCTTGATTCTGTAAACACAAAAATATTTGATGTTTGACTTCTTTCAGAACCTTTATCAATGAAATCAGATCCCTAGTGAAATTTTCTTAATATGAAATTAAATCCTCCATGATACAATATTAAGTCTAAAGTTTACAAAAATTTTATTCCCAAAAAATAAATTTCTACATTTATATGAAATTTTTCTTTGATGAAATGTGAACCATTTTCATGTTATTTTTTTCCAAGAATTGGCAATGATGTATATATATTAATTCTTGTATGCTATTTATCATGTATTTCTATGATGAGATAATTAGGTAATAAAACTGAGATACATGAACTAAA
This sequence comes from Magallana gigas, assembly GCF_902806645.1. Taxonomy (NCBI): domain Eukaryota; kingdom Metazoa; phylum Mollusca; class Bivalvia; order Ostreida; family Ostreidae; genus Magallana; species Magallana gigas. Next base: position 70,901 of record NW_022994816.1, read on the forward strand.
AATTTACATTAATCAATTTTAATGGTTTTTCTCCTTTTTTTCAGTGTTGACCTACTGTCACATTCACAAACTGAACGCTGTGTTGTACATGTGTTACACAGACTCCATCCATCTGGACTTTGCCACTCTGAAAACCTTTCAGCCTCTCATTGAATCTACACCTGTTAAATATATGCGCGAGGTAAGAGGATCAAATTCTTAGTGCAAACTGATTGACTATGTTCATTTCCTATAAAATGTAATCCAAATAGCCACAGGAGATCATGATATAATTTGTCAAATCTTGTATTTAGGAATGATTGGTTTGATTTTTAGGAAAATAAGGTTTTAAATATTTATGTATAGAGTCTTTGTTTTTTCTTACAAGTTTCAGTGTGTTTTTATGATTATGACGATTGAAACAAGTACATGCAGTTTAGAAAATAGTTATTAAAGATCTATGAATTTTTTTGTTGTAGGAAAATAAAAAGGCTAGTGAAACCCTGAAGAAAATTGTGGACTTGCATACAAAGCACAGTACTCTTTACATGTAGTGAAATTCAACCTCATCCCTTTGCCTTCTGTGTACCGGTACATCCCTGGCACTGTGATTCTTCTTACCTTGAATGTGTTCACCCCCCCCCCCCCCCCCCCCCCCCCGTCTTACCCTGAAGCAGCCATCACTGTTTGAGGTATAAGCGTGTATACCATTTGTGTTGAGATTTGATCCTGCAGGAGCTGCGATCTAATTGGCTTTGTGCCACTAGATAATAGGAAAGATAGCACTAGATATATACTTTTACAATATGGTTAAACTCGGTTGTAGCCAAGTCCTAGGGACCAAGGATTTACTTCGTTATATCCATAATTCGTTATATCTGTATAACGAATTTGTAATAACAACTGCAGCGAATTTACTTTATACATGTTTTCTTTCATCAGACTACAATTTTGCTAATTGAGGCTTAGAATTAAAATACATTATTTTGATACCTTTAATAATGAGATTGTAAATTGAAGAATTTATGAGAAAATTTTTTTCATTCAAACCATTATTTCAAATGGTAGTGCAAACTTTTTAAAACTGTAAAGAAATTCGTTATTAAAGTGTTAAACATCATTATTCACCTCTACAGGACTCAAAATCAGTTCGCTCTATCTGTGAATTTGTTATATATGAATTCGTTATAACTGTAAAATTTTGCAAAGATATGTTAAGAATTTTTACAGGGACTAAAAAAAACTTCACTTTATCTGAGATTTCGCTATATCTTTGTTTTACTTTGTACTTATCTAAACAAGTTTTACTGTATTATTTTCAGTTCAGAAGTATTTATTGTAATTGTATGACATCTGCTATGAATTTGAAAAGAGATATTAACTGGTTTTCAATTGGTATTAAATTTATGCTGTTTTTTTTTAAATTTCTCAACTTTTAATGTAATTATTTTGAAAGAGGTAATCCAAGAAATTGACATCTGTTTGATCTCTATCAACATATACATTGTACGTAATAAATTTTAATATGAGTCTACTTATTTCTGATGTTTTGTATTTAATCATATTTTTTGTATACCGTCTTATTATTTTTTGTTATACATGCAGTAAAATACGATTGTCAGATAAAGTTAAATTTAAAAATCTTTTACTTTTAGAATTTTTTGTTACACCTGTACATTTTGAATACTCATCATATCATAATTGATAGACTATCTGTCCACAGAATTTATTTTTCTGTATTTTATCACCATATTTGATTTATTGCTAAAAATTACTACAGCAGAAACATGCTGCTCTTGATCCATTTGACAGACCATTTTTACTTTACATAATATAATATACTTACTGAATGGTTTTAATACATATGTATAATATCATACATGTATTCCACTACACTGTAAGTTTGGAGCCTTTGCTAACTACGTTAATGTGATATTTCTTGAAAGTAAGGGGATTATATCAATGAATGTCTGTGAGACAGCTTCTTTCGAAAAGTGAAATTCAAAATGAGTTATGACCTGCTAGCTTTATGTTAATCTATAGCTACATGTACTTACATCTGAACCTAGAAGTCACAAATTGAACTAAAGTAACAATCAAATTAACACCAGGGACGTATATACTAGTATATAGGTCCCTGTTAACACCTATCAAAATTCGTTAGGTCTTTATCACAGCTAAATGTATTTAGACATCAATACAAGTCCAAAAGCCAGCCTTGTACTGATATTGTTAAAATTAACACCCCATGTGGGGAACGTATTTTCAGTCTTCGGACATTTTTGTACGAAAAGCATGGACATACACATATTAGGGTACAAAATCATCACATTAAAGAGAGTAAATAATATGAACATTATATTTTTAAAAATCTTTTTTTCCAAATGATTTGAATTCAATACACAGGGACCAAGCCCGTTTTAACATTTATTTTAATGTAACCATTATTTATGGTTACTTTGACATTAATGTTAAAACGGGCTTGGCCCCTGTGATTCAATACAATATAATTCTATTGAAAATACAAACTGTACATTTATACATTGGCAAAAAGAACACAGAGATCTAGAAATAATGATAAATGAGTGCATTCACAAAATTCACAATTTTTGTGTTTTCCCCGCCATCAACAGTTAAGGAAGTTACTTCTACTGATTTTGGTTAATATAAGTAGCATCATTATTAGGTGTGTATAGTGGGTTCCTTGGTAAAGTACCGTTTTCATGAAGATCCTCGATAACAGACTCTATATAATGTACGCGCTTTCTCAATTTGCGGACAAACCGCTTTCTGTTCAGAATTGTAACAATGACGAAGGAAATCAAAACTAGAAAGAACCCTGATGACGTCACTATTCCAATGACGATGGGGTCCAGTTTTATTGTATCAGGCTGGTCACCCTTGGATTCTTTTTCCCCTAAAAAATTGAAGAAAAACTTTAAGCTATATGCACAAAATATAACCGATTCATATTGTTACCAATGATAATAATTTTCATACTTTGTTTTTGAAAATTTCGCCTGAGAATGCATTTTTTTTCAAAAGGCTACTTTAAATAAACATGTTGTATAGGATCTTTTTGCCAAAAGGCTAACAGTTTTTTTTCTAGTAACGTAGTATTATGGTATGTCATAAAAATATCTTTAAAGTAATTCTAGTATAATTTTTACTCAAAGACTTATACCAACTGATTACAGTAACCCCCCCTAAAAAAACCACCAAATAGCATACTTTATGCTGTACAATTAAGATTGTATGTAACTATTATGCATATTTCTATACCATCCAGTACACGTAGCTCTAGTGTACCAATGCTCGTTGTTGTACCAGGTGCCGGGCAACCAAGCATCGGATTGCACGCTTCTTCCTTACAATGAGAGCAATCCTGTTGGCAACCCATTCCATAATTTGGATATCTGCATGTCCGCGAACAGTTTTGTCCATAATTACCAATCGGACAATCTATCAATTAACAATTTTAATGTCATTAGAACCATTTTAACAAAAGCTTGGACTTTGTGTAGTAGTGTCAATCAGCAATGTGACGTAGGCATGTCTATTTCATTGCTGGCCACTCAGCCATGGCTTTTTAAAATCAACACGATATGTCTAGCTTATGATCCAAGACTGCACAATCGGTGTATATTTCACTTGAAACCAGCGTCATTTTAACTTGTTTTGACGCAAGAAATACATAGTTACATCCTACTGAAACTGAAAGGCCTTGTTAAAATGGTTCTTTTCAATGTTGAAAAAAAAATTCCAGGTAAGACCTAAAATTGTGACAAAAGGAACTGTTTTTATATCTTCAAAACGAATAAGCAGATAGAAAAATCAGCGTAAAAATCTTTTTACCGGTAAATTGAACCAATGTAATTCTAAAAACGTGTCTAGAGCCTTGTATTGTTCTGCAACTTGCTTAAAACTCGACGATTGACTCTCAAAATTTGGTTGATCATTAGAAATACATTAGAGAAGCATTGTAAACAATAAAAGAAGAAAAATAAGGTTTGACCAAAACCGTGACCGTGCCCCTTTAATCCTTTCGTTTAAATGCACGTATTCACTGACCCATGCATTTCCTGTTCTGTTCGCTCCAAATGCAATCTTCCTGACATTCTTGTTTTTGATGCCTATAATATAATAGATTAAAAGTCTTATAAGATAACTTCCCGAATTTTATTTCATTCTTCAAATGTTTAATTATTCTCTATTTTTTTAAAAGCATATATTAATATTATCATGTTGAAGTCTGTACTTTTCTTACCTTGTGCAGTTGTACGTTTTGCAGAACGTTATGTTGCAAAGAAGAAAAATAAACCGAACGCATTGATACTTCATTGCATCCATGATAAAATTAATTTCCGTAAGCCATGTGATTTGCAATGCACGAACTATAAATATCACCACAGGATGGTAACAAAATGCATGCATGTGTATTGAAACAAGGAAGAAACTTGATATTACACAATGTACAGCTAATTAGCTGAATATTGTACATGTAAACTAATGCAAATTGCAAATGGCATTTAATAGTGCATGTGTCTGAATGAATCATCAGATAGTTGAACTTATTAAGCTGTAAATTAATACATGTATATTAATTTGTATATTTTTCAAGATTGTTAAGAATTCCTGCGTTAACTGAGCTTAATAGTCGCATAGATTTGACCACTGAAGGCCGTCTTCTGCGACACGGCAGGTTGTATCGCGCATCTTGTTTCCTTTGGTTTCTTGACTCGACATTATGGAAGAGAATATTGTTGTAACAATATATTTAATAAACGTTAGGCTTTATGTAACAGTATCAATTTTGACATTACATTGGCCATATCATATTTAATTATGGAAGTTCATTTCCAATAAAAAAAATCTTTCAGATGTTTATCGGGACGAAATTTTCGTTTAAGGTCCTTCAAATTCCATGAATTCTGTAGTACAGGTGTTAGATAGTTGATGTCTTTTCGGTACCATACAGTGCTGTCACGTATCTCTTTGATGTCTGTTTTGCAACATATTCACCGTTGTGGTGCCACATTTTGGTAGAATTTCCAAAATATTTTCGCCCTCGACTTCATCCGTAGTGTCATTGTATTCTCGGCAACCCATTCAATCGGCATTTCCGTGATTTGAACCACCTATATACATGTTATAATTTTCTTTTATTTTACGTACTGATGTACATTATCAGTGATTTAGTTAATTTTATTACTTTTTACGATCAATTTATTCATTGCTAAGAAAGATGTATATACAAACAATAAAATGCTTTCTTTGATGATTCTTGCTAGTTATGAAGATAGCGATCAGGTAGCGATCACGCAGGTTATGTATTTTTTCTGCAATGTCACCACCTTACTATCCCGTATTTACCACCACCACAAAAACAAAATATTTAACGATGTCAATTTTATTCGGATGGCTTAGTCGATAAATCAGGGGATTAAGTCGAGAAATCAAATCAAATAATGCTACTGTCACATACAACGTATCTTAAACTCAAAACTATTTCAAAACTTATGATAATATGTACTAAATATATTTAATTTAAATGAAATTGAAAAAGTATTTTATCATTATATCTGTCAGCAATTGTCTTTAAGTTTGCCTCTCCTTTTTTCTGCGAAGTTTACACCTATAATTGAGCTCCATATTATCTAAGACAATCAAATATGACCTGTTCTATATTATGATATTAATGATTATAAACACAAGTGCTCTGATATGATCATTAATGTGATTGATTTTTTTTTATTATTCAATCATCTAATCCAATAAATAATTTATTAGAAGTAACACATATTGTTCTCCTCAAGTACATGTCTTCCTAAATACTGCTATTCAAAACAATCAATTGATCTACAAAATCAAATATCAACTATTAGCCGCTGAAAAAAAACACCAGGAACACCAATGGAATAACTGCCAAGAAAAGAACACTGTTAATTTCATTCATAGCCTATAAAAACTGCCTTAAGAAACAATAAATAGAATGTTTTGAAATCAATTTTCTCTGTATAACGAATTGAAAAGTTTAGTCGACGATCGTCATAACATTATACAATTATTTAATGCTTGAGCAGTCAATAGACCATAATTTTTTCCCTTGGTGCAGGGAACAGCTCAGTATGATCTATTGCCCTCGGCCGTTGGCCTCGGGCAATAGGTCATACTGAGCTGTTCCCTGCACCAAGATTTTAGATTTCCGGGTTTACAATTGGCATATTGCAGATGGTTTTCGTGCCATTATGCAATAACTAAGATTTTTATTTTATCTTTTACATGCACCAAACTTGTTGCATGCATTACAACATCTCAATTTAATATTAGTTTAAACAAAGAAGGAGGAGTCTTCAACCCATTAGATTTTAAATAGTCTTTTACCTTTTATGAGGCTTTAAAACCAATAGATCGCAGTCTATTGACCGGCAGTTCAAAATAGACGCAAATATTTAATTTGTAATAAAACAACAAAATCCCCTTGATTATGCAATAATATACAATTATTTAATGCTTGAGCAGTCAAAAGACCAGAATATTTTTCCCGAGGTGCAGGGAACGGCTCAGTATGATCTATTGCCCGAGGCCAACGGCCGAGGGCAATAGATCATACTGAGCTGTTCCCTGCACCAAGGGTAAAAATTCTGGTCTATTGACTGTTCAAGCAACAAATAATTGTTTTATTACCTAATTTCTTTTTTAGTTTTCGGGGATTACAATTTTGCAGATGGTTTTCGTGCCATTATGCAATAAACTAAGAATTTTTTTTTCATCTTTTACATGCAAAAAACCTGTTGCATGCATTACAACATCTCAATTTAATATTAGTTTACACAAAGAAGGGGGAGTCTTCACCCCATTAGATTTTAAATATAAGTAGTCTTTTACCTTATATGAGTCTTTAAAACTGTTGATTATTTGATACTCCATTTTGATAACTTTGAATTTGGTTTCACTAAATACATGTACTAAAAACAGAGTCTATGTAAAGGAATATACATTCCCTGAGAACTATCGAAAGGATGTAACATTAACATAACCGCGTTCTGAAATACGTTGCCGGTCCAATAGATTGCAGTCTATTGACCGGCGGTCCAATAGATCGAAGTCTATTGACCGGCGGTCCGATAGATCGCAGTCTATTGACCGGCAGTCTAATAGATCGCAGTCTATTGACCGGCAGTTCAAAATAGACGCAAATATTTCATTTATAATAAAACAACAAAATCCCTTTGATTAGGTAATAATACGCTTTATTACCTAATCAAAGGGATTTTGTTGTTTTATTACAAACTAAATATTTTCGTCTATTTTGTATGTGTATTCAGATTTGAAAGTGATCTATTAAACTGCCAGTCAATAGACTGCGATCTATTAGACCGCCGGTCAATAGACTGCGATCTATTAGACCGCCGGTCAATAGACTGTGATCTATTGGACCGCCGGTCAATAGACTGCGATCTATTGACCGGCAACGTATCTTAGAAAACGTGAAATTGCTACAAGATCAAAAGGTAACTTTATTATGTTAATTTTACTATTGTTCTTAAAATTTATCTTCATGGTATGAAAACCTTCTGTAATTTATAATTGTAAACACAAAATACTAAAAACGGAATTAGGTAATAAAACAATTATTTAATGCCTGAATAGTCAATAGACCCGAATTTTTTTTCCCTTGGTGCAGGGAACAGCTCAGTATGATCTAATAGATCATACTGAGCTGTTCCCTGCACCTCGGGAAAAATATTCGGGTCTATCGACTGCTCAAGCATGAAATAATTGTATTATATTAACATACGATTACACTATTACATGTAAACATAGCTTTGATCAATTTAAATATTGAAAGAGTGACTGATTTTACTTGATTTGTTGTGTGCACTGAGGAACACTTCGGATTTGAAAATAATTATTTGTATACAAAGCAAAGATGCCTTAAATATTGTGATTTATTTCAAAAACTGCATATGTGCATTGCTAGTCGATAGATACGTTACATGGAAATAAGCCTAAAACAAAGCATCTGACACGTGTGCTCAGGAGAATATTGGATTTGCAAAGCCTATATTGTACATTAGAAAACTTGTGAACGAATGTTATATCAATGAAATTGTTTTGCGGCAAGTCGTCATAATGTAACACTGTGTGTCTTTTCCAGGATATTATATATTTTTTAAAGAAATTAAGGATATCATTTAAGGATGTGAGCTGCATTAATGTATTTCCTTTGTGAAGTTTATCCTCTTAAAACAACATTACTTCGACTAATGGGGAAATAACTTTTAGAATAGGACACGTGTGATAATATATTATTGTTAATCATAAAATGAGGAAATTAAAAACGCACATTTCAACGGGAAGAGACAGTACAAAATCAGTGGAATGAATTATCAGCTATATCTTGCAGTTCTCGTCCTTTGTTGCGTCTCATTATGTTCATCTTTAGACTGCACAAGGTAAGTCAAGCATACATTTCATAATTTTTTTTTCTATGTACAAATAGAAATAATATAATTAGGAAAATGCAACTATTGTGTCAATATGAATTTCATAAACCAGCAGAGTTGAATGTTTAACCTATTTCTGTAAGTAATGTATATTTTTAGTAAGTTTTATCAATTTTGAATCTTCCTTATTTATATAATGTATCAAATTACCGTTGATATTTCTGAAAAGGAATGCCAAAGAAAAGTGCCAAGAAGATTGTCATTGGATTGAGATAAACAACACATGCATTGGTTTGTTGTAAATCGTACATTCTTCATGTGTGCCGGCATTTACGTAGTAATACAAAATACTAAAATACTAAATAGTGAAGTTATATGTAAGAAAAAAATCAACCTAGTATGAACATCAATTTTCAAGACCGTATATTTTGTTAAGTTTACGTTTATAGTTAATATAATTTTACAGACTGCCCGGTTGGCTTTTTTGGAATAAACTGTTTAAGTCCATGCAGATATCCAAATTTTGGGAAACATTGCCAACAGGATTGCTCTCATTGTGAAAAGGAAGTGTGCAATGCATCGTTTGGCTGTTTGAAAAGTAATGTGACAACTTACAAAGGTACTCTAAATTGATATTACGACTGATTTGCATTTATGCAATAAATAATGTAAGCAATTTGAATCAATTATATTGAATCAATCAAAATAAAGACTGATGCAAGGTTTCCACTGTTGTGCGATCTGTTTTTACAAACACTTCTATTGACAAATCGTAACTGATAGTGAAACTTAACTAAACTGATTGGCATAGGATTGAGGTGACGCGATTCGATACGTCCTTATGCAATTTGTTAAGTATTGATACAGTAAGGCATCGATAGAGTATTTCAGTTGAAGCGATCTGTCACGATCTCCTTGCCCGTTTGGATACGACAAAACTCGTTTTGATAAGATTTTCCAGGTAAAAGTCCCGATTGGATCTTCACCTAATCGAACACCACGAAACGGGTCACGAAACGTTCGTATACTTTACAATATATTAATCACTTGCAACGTTTTCTGCTTTCTGTTTTCAACATTGACCCAGATCATCAGGATTAGGAGAGCACGATTAAATGAGACATGCTGCACTTAGTAATGATACAATGTGATCTGAAAGTATGATAAGTAATTATGATTGAAAATAATCGTGTTGAGAGTAAGAAAATATTTTGTCATTTAAATTTTTCCTACGATTACCACAATTGCCACTACAGACGTCAATAGCCAGTGAGATTTAATACGATCATCACGAATACTCTACGTTTAAGACCGCGATTTCAATCGCGTTGCAAATCTTGATGGTTAGAACGAAGCATGGAAATTACAAAAGTAATCTTCGCCTAAAGACTGCTTCAAATAAAGGACTTTGGTCGCGTTTTCAAGTCTAGCAAAGAAGGCAAGATTTCATACCCCCCTCTCTAAATGAAATTTAAAAACTTTCTTTTTTTCTAGAGGACAAGGAGGAAACGAGTTCGGATTCAGATCTTGCTATGATTATCGGTTTTTCTGTCGGATTTGGAGTTGTGGTGCTGATTGCAGCTTTCTTTATTATTACAATAACAAACAGAAGATTCTACACGAGACATCTAAGAGAAAATGCTCACTATGTTGGATCTGTGGTAACAGAACACACTATTTCTACAAATCGTAGACCTCCAGAGCAATATACAATACTTTGTGATAACAATGAATCTACGGGCGGCGGAATTTACATGCTAGCAAGTACATTTCGATACGAAAATGTACAAGTCTAATGAAAATTCTATTGACAATACGATAGATTCTATCACCAGAGACCATTTCTATGCTGTAAATCGGTGTAAGGTTTTCTAAGATTACAAAAAATTAATGTCATATATTCTTTCATCTGTCTACTTAAAAGTGAATACAACAAAATAAAACTAAAGACACCTCTATTTTGACGTTCTTTGTGAGTAGGCTTACTTGAAAGATGTTCTGTTTAACAAAGCCTTTTCTTTTTAAAAATGATTTTTTTTTTTATGTTTTAGAGACAGTTACACTGTCAAATTGTATCAAGAATTGTCTTCTTTTTACAATTCAAATGCTATTATGTCATTTATTTTCTAATTTTTGGAAAATTGCAAAGATAAATCTAGATATTGTGTTTACATTCAGTTATTTGAATGTTCCAGATTTCATACTTTTCTTTTATAACGATATTATTTGCAAAATGATGTTTCACTCCCCCCAAAATAGAAGTTAGTTATTGGGTTACTTGGAAAATTTTATAAGTGCAAGAGAATGAACACGCCTTTAAAGGTGATTTAACACGGATTTAAGTTCGCACACCATATCAATGTAATGTGGAATTGTGTTATTAGGGTGGTATGGGACACCTGTCGATATTAACGCGGATAAAAGTACATTAAAATCAAAATACTCCCACCGGTTTAGAATTTTCAAATTTTACAATATTTCACCAAAAAATATGTTTTAAAATTTGTTGGAAAGGTGAAAATTATAAAACCACTGTCGGGATTCGAACTCATGACTTAGAGATCCATGATTCGCGCTCTAACCCATTTCACTATGTTGTTAGGTATTAATTTTAAGGAAGAAAATGTTCATAAAATCACACTTGATTTTATTGATTTTTTCGATCGGAAATACGTCACAATCTGAAAGTGTCCCATACTAACTTAATGGGCTTGTTACTACTTAATACATGTGACTATCTACTCTACTACTGAATTATATCTAATATTGTACATCTTATTTTTGACTATATAAGATTATTTCGATATATTTTGCTGATTCCCTGAAATCATAGCAAAACAGACTGATCCTCTGCATAAAGATGCAGCATATTGATGAACTAATACACAACTATTCGAAACATTTTTGCATTTTTTTTTATATAAAGAAGAGATCCAAATTATTTCGAAAAAAATTATGTTTATTAACTAATTTAACATTTACAAAGCTTTTCAACAAAGTTTGAATTTATCTATTTATTAATTTTAACTGAATATCGTAATCAATTTTAATAAGAATATCCAAAAAATCATAAATGTCTCCTTTTTCCAAAATTTCCACTCATTTTTGATTAACTATGACCTAAATAACTGGGATTTGTGAATATGCATATACCTAAACCCCAAACGATTTATAATGTCCTTATTCTGCTGGAATTAAAACCACAAGACTAAGTCAATGAACAAGTTAACCCCTGCCCAGTAAATGCCTTTGTTTATATCTTATACATTTGCCATGCAACTCTTGTACTAACTTTAAACAATATATTATAGATATAATCAAACAGTATCTAATTGTAACAATATAATAAACTTTTTATGTGTAAATGATTTTATTGTTCAAATATCCTCTGTTTTACAATATGAATAAATATCTCCTTATAATGAATATTTCTTTTCTACAAAGTTTTTATGTTTTTATGTAAGGCCATTGTTCCACTCATTCAGTCCTTGAGTAAATTTTATTCTGAACCTTGTATACTAACAACTGTTAGATGAAAAGAAGGAACATTTTTTTTTCTTTTAGTTAAGATAATAAACAGAACAATGTAAATTATACATAAGAACATACATATACGTAAAAGTTAAATGTAATGAACAAGTGGTGTTTTAAGTCAGTTTATAAATTGATGTCTAGGCCTAAGATGTACATTCAGGAAAAAAAGAGACTTTTAATATAATGTTTTGTTAAAAGAACAAGATATGATACCTGTTTTATTTCGGAAAGATCTACTCCACTAGAAAAAAAACCACCAAAAAAAAAAACCCGTTATATAATTAGGTCTTCAGGTGATTTCTTTTCTTTGCTAGATGAAAGCTGTAAAATGACTTTATTTTGTATCATACACACTGTTCGACTCTTCTCAGTTTATAAAGTTACATACCACGACCTCTTTCACTCGGCCGAATAGTAGAATATTGGCTTTTTGATGAGTCCTTTGGTTATTGAATTTCAGTCAGCATAAAATATGTTGTGAATTGCTCGTATAGGAAACGCCACGATGTGTAGAAAACATAAGTAACGTAAAACGAAGGAACGGATTATTTATGATTGACTTAAATGTGCTGATTCAATCTGCGTATGTAACAATTAAATGTAAAATTGAGATTCTTACTACATGTACTTTTTTAAAGATAAGGAATGAAAATGTGGGGTTCATATATTTTGTAGAATTTATCATTTTTCAAAGTAAAGATCTATTTCGATAATCACATGACTTCCGATTCAGATCATTACCTATCATATTTCAAAGTTTTTTCAAAAATCGGTCGCGTAGTTTCCGAGATCTCGTGTGCACAAACATTGTAAGAAAAAATAATATAGAAGAGTAGGGAAAAAGAAACAAAGCAATAACAAAAAGGTCTTTATAGTAATAATAAACAAAACAATCACGTATATTGTTCCAACGGAAGACCTTAAGAAGCTAAACTATGCGATAATATTTGTAAGTTCTCTTATTTGTAATAATTTTTGCTTTATTAACTACAACTACAAAAGATTTATAAGGAAAAAATAAATGAATCAAAATGTGTTATTTATTTCCCGCGGATCGTTTCTTTTTGCCGCTATTCTAAAATACCAAGTTCAATTCTATATATCGTTCATCTATCCTGAACTACCGTTTATATATCATAAATTATTTTAATTTTTTTTTACACAAAAAGGATTTTATAAAATCAAAAATTGATTAAAATCAATTAAAATGCAAGTCATATCTGACAATCTATGAAAACAAGTTGGAATCAATCGAACATTGTGATTGTTCAAAATTAACTGTTCAATATTTACGAGGGAAATGATGAGGTAAAAAAACCCCGAGCATGTAAGCATTCAAGTTTTGTGTTTGTTTTCAAAGGAAGAACTTTGCAAGAAAATGTGGAAAACATTGAAGAATATTTTAAAAGAAGGAAACAGTAAAGAAATAGCTGTGTCTTTCATGAAAACGGATTCTTGATTATCATCAAACTTTAGTTTGTGTTATTTACGACGTTATTATCAATTTAATTTGTTTTTATTTTTCAAAGGAATTAAAACCACTAAAGTCTATGGTTTCATGCATTTTACTAACAGTATCTTGTGAAACGCACAATAAATTTAGTTTTTTTATACAGAAAACATGAACATATACTTAATGCTAATTGTCCCTTAGTAATAAATGTAAGCTTTATCATTTTGTGAATTTTTTTTTTAGAATCACGAATAATGACTGGCGAAGACAAAGAAAAATCCGTTACCGGTGTAACTTTTCTAAGTACCAAACAACAGTTAAATCATACAAGTAAAGCTAAAGACGAAGGTACCTCAACAAATCAAAAACATCATAAAACAAACGTTGGGGAAAACTTGAATCAAGGTCTTGGTAATCGGATACGAATAAACTGGCAATTGATGATAATAATATTAGCATTACTTACAGTGCTCACATCTACATATTTGGGAAAATGTGTTCATCGTCATTGGATATCCAGAACTCTGCGAGTTAGCATCAGCAACACATCACCAGCTATAGCTTTCGGTGGGATAAACCAAACCGAGAACTCCTACAACAGATTTCAAACCACAGAGTACGAGGAACCCAAACGATATCAAACAACTGCAGGCGACGCTATTGGTCAAAATAGCAATACCTTAAATCACGAAAATAGTACAGAATATTTGGAAGCAGTATCATGTAGCTCTGAGAATGAACCAAGGCTCAAAAAGTTGTTGAATTGGATAAACATAAAAAAGGATCAATACGAAAACAAACCGGATACTGGAGAGCTGAATGATTTATATATTACTCCATGCATGTAACAATGTCTTGCATTATTAAAATGCTCGTGACATTTTTTTTTTGGAAAGGGGGGGGTATAGATTTGTTTACTGATGTTTTCATATGTACAAGTATTATCGCATTTTTGTCGTAAATGCTGCGTTCAGTAGCGACATTTTATCCTATGCCGCTTATATTGCACTTTTAAACAGACAAAATCTGAAATCGTTTTGAATAAATACCTTTGTTAGACGTAGTTCTTGTATTAAATCTTTAAAGGAAGATATGAATAAATAATGCATTTTTCATTTGTGCGAGCATATACTTAGTAGTATACCCTATACAGTTAGTTTAAAAGAAAACAACCCATTATGAACCTCAATTGTATAGTTTGTTAAGAAAACGTTTCTCGTTAATATAATTTTACAAACTGTCCGCTTGGCTTATTCGGAATAAACTGTTCAACACAGGATGAAGCTCTGCCATTCAGTCAATTGAATGATAACTGAATGGTCTGGAAAGTGGCTGAATGGCATAGCTATGCCATTCAGTCACTTTTCAGTTACCTTTCAGTCACCTTTCAATTGACTGAATGGCAGAGATTCATCCTGTGCAAGTCCATGCAGATATCCAAATTTTGGAAAAGATTGCCAACAGGAATGCTCCCACTGTGAGCAGGAAGTGTGCAATGCATCGTTTGGCTGTTTAAGTAATGTAACAATATACAAAGGTACTCTTAATTGATATTATGTCTGAATAGCAGATATACAATAAATTAAATGTATGGAATCAAATCAATTTGACAGAAAATAAAGCCTGATGCTAGGTATTCACTGTCATGCGATTTGTCGTCTGACACTACGATTGACAACTCGTAGCTGATCGTGGAACTTCACTTAAATGATTGACCTACGTACTAGGTGATGCGAGGCGATACGACCTTATGAGTTTTGTTGAGCGTCGAAAAGTTAAGGTCAAGATAAGCGTATTCCAGGTGACGCAATCTGTCACAATTTCATTGCCCGTTAGATACGACAAAATTTGTTCTGATAATTTTTTTTTAGATAGAATTTCTGATTGAATCTCGATCTGATCCGAACATCACGACATGATTCTCCGCTTTTGAATACATGCAGATACGTAAGTAAACGTTACAATACGTTAATCATGGGCCAATGTAGCTGCAGGACTGTAGCTCCCGGTCTGAAAAAATTCGGATGGACGACCTGGGAGCTACAGTGCCTACCATAGGAAAAATCTGCAATTTACGGCGCACAAAAAATTGCGCTAGTTTTTGACTTATTAACCTTATTTTCACACAAATTCTGTAAAAATAATTAGTACCATTAATTTCTTCAGCCAATTTACTACTGATATCGTCACTTTACTTGCCTCAGACTTTCTCTTAAAAATGATAACCAACCTCAGAAAATGAAGTATGTTAATTTACGTCGAGATCGAGAGTCGCCATTTTTAAATGTAAACAAACTTGCACCACTTTAATTTACAGGGCTGCTGATGGTGTTTAAAAGAATATCAGAGGCAAGTGAAGTGACGATATCTGTAGTAAAATGTCCGAGGAATTTTTTGGGATCAAATATTTGTACAGAATATGATCGTAAATGAGATTAATCGGTCCAAAACTAGCGCATTTTTTAGTGCGCAGTAAATTGCAGTTTTTTACTATGGGAGGCACTGTAGCTCCCAGGTCGTCCATCCGAATTTTTTCAGACCGGGAGCTACAGTCCTGCAGCTAGGGCCAATGTGCTCTGTTGCGATGGGACATGATCATGATTATGATTTTTCACGATCAAGATGGAAGATGAACTACGATTTGACCCCGACAGATATATCTATTTCGTACGACTGGCTATGTTAACAGATCGTATCTGATCGTAGCGCAGTGTGTTGTTTGACTCTTCTAAGATTGCTTCAGATCATCACAATTAGGAGAGCATTATTATATACGACATGCAGCGCTCAGAAACGATACAATGCAATCGGATACAATGATAATGAAAATTTACCGTTGAAAATGATCGTGTTGATAGTGGAAAATGTTTTGACGGTCAATTATTTTCTACGATTACCACGATTGCACGATACACTTTAAGAGCCAGTGAGATTTAATCAATTACGAATAATTAGCAATTTAAAAACCACAATTTCAGTCGCGCTGCGAATGGTGATGATGGGTACGTATCAGTGACAAATAAAACCTTCGTCGAGGGATTGCTTCAAACAAATGGCTTTGGTCGCGTTTTTCGGTCGAACAAGAAAGGCAAGGATCCATAATCCTTCCCCCGAAGGAACTTTTTAAAACTATTACATGTATCTGAAATTTATAGTACAAGTATAATACATTTCTCATAACCTTTGAATTCTAAAATTGATAAAATAGGTTTTTTTTTTAGAAAGCAAGAAGGAGGTTTGGATTCAAATCTTGCTTTGGTTATTGGTTGTTCTGTCGGATTTGTAGTCGTGGTGCTGATTGAAGCTTTCTTAATTATTACAATAACAAACAGAAGGTTTTTCACGAGATGTTTAAGAGAAAACGCACACTATGTTGGTTCTGTGGTAACAGAACACACCTTTTGCACGAATCATAGACCTCCAGAGCAATATACTATAATTTGTGAAAATAACGACCCTACGGACGGCGGAATTTACATGCTTGGAAGTACACTTCAAGTCTGATACAAATTTAATGTATTCCTTTGATGATACTATCGATAAAGTCGTCAAAGAGCAATTTGATGCTTTAAATAAGAGTAAGGTTTTCTAAGATAATGAAAACTAATGTAACATTTCCTATTATCATTATACTACCTAAACGAAAATAGCTCGATTTTTATGTGGTTTTTAAATACATTAAAGCTGAACAATAATACAGATTTGAGTCTTACATTTAAATAATTTTCTCCATAGTCTTAAAACTACTCAGTACATGGAACTATCCAGTCTGATATTACTGAATTATATCTAAATATTTGCATTTCCATTGTTCTTTCCCACTGTAAGCCCATACGGAGGAGCTGCAATTATTTCTCTATAATCGCAATTGCTCTCTCTGTATACTATGACGTCATAAAAGTGTAACGTTATAATACTTTTCCATGACGTTATAGATTTAAACCACTATACGATACATCGTGTGTTTTTCTCCAACTCCATTGAAATTGACGTATTTAATATTAAAACATGTTTTTGATAACATTTTAAAGGAATTACTGTTGTAACATATCATTGATTCTGTTAACAAATCTATGTGAATTAAAAAGATACATTACAGTCTGAATGTTTACGTTTGATGTAATAGCTAAATGTCAAGGTCTAGGCTAATACAGGGTATTTGCGAGTGGTAAAATGCAAATATAAGTAATAAACAACGACTAGCGCGCATCATGGAATATGCCAACAGAGCAATTGCTATTCATAACGCCATGTTCACTAAATAACGTTGTTTATTTCTTAAATATAGCATTACATTTGATTTCATTCCGTATATGTTTTATAAATAGAGCTTCAGTGTAATTATACCAGGTATATATCTGCTATTTTGTACTATTATATTAAGTATATTTAAATAAAAAGAATATTAATGCTCTTTCAAATGAATGATGTTTTTGTTCATAGAGAAATGCGAGGTGTGTCCGAAAATAGCGTATACAAGTGGCGTTATTCAGTTTAACGAAGACACAGGAAGATGAAACTTCTGCCACAAAGGGTTCACGTAATTTGCGTTATATGCTTTGATATCAAATATTGTATGAGATTAAATTAGTAAAATGAAAGCATGTTTGTTCTTAATTTTGACACGCGGCGCAATGTCATATTAAAATGAAAAGTTAAAATCAGCATATAGAAATGAAAATCGCGATGACAAATACTTTTCGAATAAAAAATTCAAATAAAAAGGGATTTTGATTTGTTAATTATTCTATATGTATAAAGGATTTTGCTTATAACGAAATGTTTAAAGATTTTATATCGCGTTTAGTGACAAGTTAAAGTGTGAACTCGTAGTAAAATGACGACATCAGCGTTTGAGGCAGCGCACCCATAAATACTAAAAGTTTGAAAAGACCTTGAATAAAATCTTAAGAAAGTATCTTTATCTTGAAAGTAAATAAAATTATAATATATTAGTATAATGACATCAAATAAAATTGAAACCCCGACCGATAAAAAAGGATGACAAAATGCTGAGCGATACATTTCAGGAAGAAAGATGTTATACAACAAGTAATACAGGGCAAGTTGGGAGTCGAAAGATCGTTTTTTCTTAGGAAATTTTTTAAAAACAAAGCTAGAAATGCATAGTGAATGTAGACTCAGAGTACATGTTCATAAAATATTATTTTCCAATATATTTTCGGAAAAAGAACGTGAATGTTCCCGTAAACGATGTGATGGGTTTAACAACGACGGCTGACTTTTTTTCTACGTCACACATTGCGCTGCTTGGCAAAACCTGCTGATATAAAATATTTTGTTTCCTCCAAAAATTATTATTGAGCATGCAATTGGAGTTTGAGGTACTGTTTGACAAAGGGTCTTTGATCAAAATACTGTTGTCTGACGAAATTATAGTGAAGAGAACCTAAAAATTGCCCTCGTAACATTTTTCAATTTTAAAGAATGACGTTTTGTGTTACATAGGATACAGTATGTCAACAGTTTATGACCACGAAACTCCTCAGAGGGACTTTGGACTAAAATGAAAATATAAAGTATAAAATAATATATAGAATCATTTTAACAAGTGCTTGGACTGTGGGGAATTGTATGAAACAGCAATTTAACGTAGGCCTGTCTATTTCATTGTTGGCCACTCAGCCATGGCTCTTAAATATCAATTAATTTTTTCTGGTTTTTTAAGCTAAGACTTACGCATTCTATGAATAGATCACTAGACCAGCGCCCTTTTTAACTTGTTTTGATGCAAGCAATAAACATTTACGTCCTACCAAAAGTCCAAGGTCTTGTTAAAATGGATCCGTAACAAAAGAAATATAACATTAGTAACGTCAAAAACTTTCGCCATAGATAAAAATCATGTTTCCCTTATACGAGAAATAATAAAGTTTCTAAATGTATCTAACAACACTTAGTTTCCAAATGCTTCGTAATTTAGAACAACTATTCTATTTTGAGGGTTGAGGCTTTTTGCACAGATTAAATACAGGAAACAGGAAACATTGACAATTTCCTTATTTGTTATATGATCTGCTGTACAAATGCATTTTTATCGAAGCAAAGATGCTTGTAAAAACAATTTTGAAGTCTTAGATATTTAGTATTGTAAACGGTTTTGAATTTTCATAATATCCACAAAAATGATAAACAACGCATATTCTCTATATCACAAGGTAGGAAAAAAGTAAAAAAAAAAAAAAGGTAAACATTATGAAATTTAAATAAACCAGATTTTCTTGTAAGTTGCCTTGGAGTATTTTTTTAATAATATAATACTATATAAATAGTGCCTGTTTGGGAGGATAACAGTTGAAATTGACACCCCTCGAAAACCATTGTCAACCTCCGCTTCGCGTCGGTTGACAATGGTTTTCTCGGGGTGTCAATTTCAACTGTTATCCTCCCAAACAGGCACTATTTATTTTGTTATACTGAATGTCTTTTTTAAAATTTTTAAGAAAATTTTACTGCTTTTATATAGGAATAACGTGAATTCTACAGCGAACCGTACGCGCATAATTTTCGCGCATGTAACATTTTTTAATGTTACCCGTTGCCAAGTGCGTTGCTAACGCTGAGGGTAATAGTAAATATTATTAACTGCGTCTTAACCAATCAGATTTCAGTATTTAACATGAAAGTATAACAATAAAAAATATTTTCTGATTGATTTCTAATGATATTCAAATAAATCATGATGTAATTACAACGTTGTTTAATAGATTGCTAGATACCCTCTCCCTTGTCTCCAAATTGTCCATCCATTTGGGATAAACTAAAACCTAAATATTGGAAACACCCTTGATTTTCTAAGCCACAAAGTATGTATGTTGTCCTCATTCTTCTGGAATTAGAATAGTAAGACCAAGTCATGAGCAAGTTAACCACTGTCCTGTAATTGCCTTTGTTTAGATCTCCTATGTTTGTCATTGTACGCCTTAAACTTACCTTAGACAATACAGTATAGATATATGATATAGATATATAACAGAAAATTTAAGCAAATATCATAGACTCAACAATACTTTTGTTAAATTATAATTACAATTTTGGTGTGTGTCAATGAAATGTTCTCTGTACTAGAATATAAATAAATATTTACAAATATTGGCTAATTTATGTACAAAGAACTGTTTTTATTGTTAGGCCATGTATTCTACAGTTACAATGTATCTCCTCATTCAGTTCTTGAGTAAATTTGATTCTGTATACTGTATACTTACTACTGACATATGGAAAATAGGAACATGATTTTTGCATATAGTTAAGATAATAAAGAGAACAAAATAGAAGAACATAGATAAGAACATAGATACACGTAAATGAGAATTGTAAAGGAGAAGTGGTGTTTTAAATTGGTTTATTAATTGATGTCTACGATGTACATTCAGTAAAAAAATGACTTTGAAAAAAATAATTTGCTAAAAGAATAAGATATGTTTATTTCTAGAAGATCTATTGCACTAGCAATTAAATATTAGATAATCAGTTCTTAATGAGACTTCTTTTCTTTACCACAGGAAACCAAAAAAATTACTTTATTTTGTATCATACATTCTGTACGTGTTGTACTCCTCTTCCGGCATGTAGTGTCACATACCACGATCTTTTTCATTCGGCGGCGTAGTAGAAGATTGACCTGTGATGAGTCCTTTGGTTATTCAATTTTAGTCAACATAACATACATGTATGCTATGAATTGCTCGTATAGACCAAGACCACAGCAAGTAGACAACATTAGTAACATTAAACGAAGGAACAGGTTATTTATGATTAACCCAATGGTTGCTGAATCAATATGCATATGTAATAAGAATTGATATTCTTACTTCATGTACTTTTACAAGATAAGAGAGTAATAATGTTGGTATATATATTTGATAGAATTAAACATTTTTGAAGATAAAGATCCAGCTAGAGAGTCATGTCTGACTTCCTCTTTTGATAATATATTTTACGCCATATATTTGGTGTCAGTTGGATGTAACCATTTGTGGAAATGACGAATGTCATTATAATTATAGGGAGGAAATGTTTATCAAATGTTATAAATGCAAGAAATATCAGAAATGTTTAACAGCTTCATGGTATACCAGCTTTCTATTGCCATTTCTCTGTTTTGCTGTACCATATTCTGTGCATCTTTTAATTGCGAAAGGTAATGCTTTCTTACATTGTGTCAAATATTTATATTTTTGTGATATGTTTGGTAAAGATATGGAAATTAATTGAAACGAAATGGCCGCAATTGAAGTAATGATGATTCAAAGAGATAATTCTGATATTTTGTTCTAATTTCCTTGTATTTTAATTGAAGTACTATTTGTACATGCATCACATAATATACTGAAACAACAAATTAAAATGAAAGTACATTGATTTTATAAAGGTCACATTCTAATTTCAAACACGATTAGATGTGAAACTTGTAAACTGTTTATGAATTTTGTAAAATTAAAAGGAGTTTTCCTTTTCATTCCTTTTTGTTCACATTATGTGATTTAAAATCTCTATGTTATTACATTTAAAATAATATTCTAATTTAAAAAAATTAAAATTTATTTAAAAGAATTTTGACACGTTATCGTCTTTAGTTGTGTTACATATAATCCTGATTACTGGCGTCGGAAGCAAATTGAAAGGGGGGGGGGGGGGCTAGTATGCCTTTTACTCCAACGTCTCAATCCTTTAAGGTGAACAATTACATTTCCGACGAGAACAAGTTGGGGGGGGGGGGGCTAAACCCTCTATGCTGCTATGTGCCTAATGGTTAGGTCCAAGTTTGCAACCCCCCCTAGCTCCCCAGGTTCCGACGCCTATGTTGATAGGGCTAGTAGATGGTCCTATCCGGAATCCATTGTGATATCATTGACATTTTTTATATAAGTACGCTGCTTGTACAAAAATATTCATAAAAAGATTGTAATTTAAATGTTTGTGGGGTGAAGTTCTCTGGTTGCTCTATACTGCCAGGTTCTCTATGGTGTTCAAATAATTATATTTTAACAAAATATATTTCTCCCGTCTTAAAAAAAACATTGACATTAATTTCTTTTCGACATTAAAAGATCTTTATGAGATGAGACGTATGTAATTAATCAAGCCCCGACGTTAAAAAAGAAAACAACTTTTACGTTTTTACAAAATTAATTAAATTTTTAATTGTTGGTTAAATCTTGGGTCGATTTGAGCTTGACCTCCCCTATCGCATATCACATAACTATCATTCTAGCTGACGTAAGCCAAATAAATACAAAAATGTAAAAACAATTCGAAGATAATTATTGGGACTTAAATCTTAAGAACAGGAATGTCTTCATAAATAGTTTATTCAAATTGTCCCGAGAAAAACGAAATATTGAAAGATTCAGAATAAAAACATTGACCGATAACATATATATGAAGTTCAAAACCAAACGATTTACATTGTTTTATAACATTTTTTGATAATTTTAAACGAAAGGACAACCTCAGAACAAACCTATTTACCTACTTATTATACATGTGTAAATGTATATCTGGAAAATCGCAATGTCTTTGCAAATACGTGTTTATACCATATATGAAATCTATTTATAAAAATGTTTTTGCAAAGATTCTGAAATCATAATGAAACAAAACGTAATAAGTTTTGCTAATGAAATAAATAAAGTAACCTTATTAAAAGTGTGACGTAAATTTATTGTTAAAGTTAATTTTTTAAATAGATTTTCAGAACAGAAATGTTATGAAGACTGCCAGTGGAACGAAGCATTCAACAAGTGTATTGGTCAGTTAAATTTTCAAAATTCATTTTCGTAGCCTTATGTTTCATTTCACCGATTAACAGGACGTACTTATAACAATATAGAAAGATATTTGATTTTGCTTTGTTCATATTCGTATTTTTTGATCGTTGGTAAAATGCATGCTCATGGCTAATGTTTATCCTTCCTCTCACTTAAAAGACTGTGAAACTGGTTTTTATGGAGAAAACTGTTCAAGTCCATGCAGATATCCGAATTATGGAAAATATTGTCAACAAGATTGCTCACACTGTAACCTAGACGAGTGCAATTCAAAACTTGGTTGTATGTCATCCGATATTCCAACTAGTCAAGGTATATTTAATTAAGATATTGGTAATTGCTAATATTATTTTTAAGCACGTTTCATATGCAAGATTTATTTAACTTAGAAATATTTGTTTTTTCAGATTATAATACATCAAAGGAAAAATCCATTCAACTGAAATTCATCGTCATTGGATTAATAACATGTGGATTTTTTGCTACTTTCATTATTATTGCTTATGTGTACAAAATGAAAAGACGGTCTTTTGAAAATGAAAGGAATTGGTCCTCATTTGTGCAGAGACTTCGTTATTATTAACTTTGTTTTTGCAAAACTAAAACAATTTGCTATTTTTAAAATCATTTCATATAATAAAAGTGTCAAAACAAATATGTGTCTAAACTTTAATTTTTCATAATGATGCTAAATAATTTGACTTTATT
Organism: Magallana gigas; assembly: GCF_902806645.1. NCBI lineage: Eukaryota > Metazoa > Mollusca > Bivalvia > Ostreida > Ostreidae > Magallana > Magallana gigas. Next base: position 94,819 of record NW_022994816.1, read on the forward strand.
TTGTCACAGAGGAGAAATTTAATCTTCCAATGCACGTATGTTCTTATGTTCTATTCATTTGTTATAACTTACAACTTATTAGCTACAAAAAGACTAGAGAGTAAGTGACAATTTTTTAAAGATTAATTGTCTTTAATATAATAGTTATCACGTTTCCTCCATGTGTTATTGGTTCATCATATATTAATTATAAAACTTATGAAAGATCCCTTATTTATTGATACACAAATATAATTCATTTTTATGACTGCATCATACCCTCTGATAAGTTTCCATGCAGGCAATTAATTCTTGTCCTACGTCGTAATGAATTGATATAATGATCCATTTAACAATGTTGTAAACTCTTTATGAATTTTGTTACAAAATTCTACTTGAAATTGCATTTGGGACTTATTGATAGAAATTTAATAGTTTAAATATACCTTAAACCAAACAAATATTTTCCTGGTTGTAACAGGTGGCTCTTAAAAAAAGCTTGTCGGTTAAGAACGTTTAAAAAATGCCACAAGTATACTTTCAGCTAAATTTTAGTTAAGTGCAGCAATGTACAGCAATTTTAAGAATCCTGATTGTTACTGTTAAATAACCCCTTCCCTGTTCAATTTAATTCTTTTAAAATATTTTTTTAGTATTTTGATAACACAACTACATGTATTATCGAACTTAAATTACCAAATTTTAGCGCGTAATATTTGGTATAGAAGAAATAGCGAAGTAGTGACAATTTGATTTTCATTTTTTGCATGCTTTTTTATGATCACATCGAATCTTCTCTAATTATAATAGTTGACATAAAGACTTTTCAGCTGCGACTGAATGCGATCCAACCTATCGGAATGCACTGCACGATCATAAATACATACGTCTTACAACGTTTTCTTGTACTCGCAAAAGAGATGCACGATTTCTATAGGTTGTAAGATGAATCGCAACTTTCTATGCGTGTGGGGTTTTTTGCGACCATGAGACTGTTGCTTAACGTGTGTCATGTAAATTGCAACGTTTTATTATTATTGCACGATTTATAATGCAGCTTCAATATGCCATGCTTTTGTCCCAAAGTATATATACCATGATTAATCATCTCTGTTGCAGACAACAGTTAACCATGGATGCTGCTGCATCAAATACCTAGCTTCTTGCCGTCTGCTGTGTTTATACATGCATATACCTCTTATATATCAGCGCCCATATCAATCGGTGCATACTCTATCGTCCGATCATCTGATCACTCGTGCTACCCTATCGCATTATCATTTAACAGCCGCATTCATTATAAAACAATTTTCGCATGTAGACCTGAGATTTATCGCAAGATTTAATCAGTTGTATCGCATAATAGTCGCTTTAGATCGTGTGAATTTCATACGAGGCTTATTATGCTATTTTTTGGCAAAAAATGTACCACGACATGTAGTGATATCGAAAGGTGTTCAATAATTTAAAGTCTAAACGAAAATTATGAAACTGCAGCAGAGCTAACACAACCTCTAATAAAATAGAAGAAAGATCAGGTCTTATGGGGGCGTGAGCATCTTCTCCTGATCGGTCACACCCGCCGTGTACTGTTTGTTGTAATGGGGTAAAACGGAAAAATCTGTAAACAATTACATTGTAGGTGATTAATTATGGTCTAACAATAAGTATGAAAAACGCCAGTCAGATGCAACCCAGTGGAAGATTGCATTTGCTGACAGGATCGTTAAGCTACATTTCTAAATTTTTCGGTCGAACGAGTATTTTGTAGTGTCTGGTCGTGCTCCAGTTGTGAAAGGTCTTATGAAACGCAATCATATGTTCAATTTGATATAGAACATTTGAGCATGCTTGTACATGTTCAGAAGGTTTTAAATTACGGTTTAGCATAATTGGATAATAACTCACTAACTAAATAAAAAGAACAATAACCGTATTCTTGTGTGACTCAAGAAGATTGCATTATATGACGCATACAATTTAAGTCTTACATATAAGCAACCGTTCATTGGAGGTGGCTAATTAGATTACCAACCGTAAACACCCAATGTTTCCAATACCATTGTTAACCGGAAATGTGTTAAAAACACAAAGTCTGTATGTGTAGTCTGGTTACAGCGCGAAAAATCATAAATTTAAGTGGGAAAGTGACAAAGTTGACTTGGATGTATTATTAGACAATTTAAACTATAAATAATTGATGGAAAATAGAAGGGGGCATATATAGAGTTCTTCCTTAGATGACATATCCTAAAGTTGTATCACGTTATTCATTATGTAACTGAGTAAATGTATTAACAAGACTTGTCTTAAATTCTAGAAATATAAATGTTGAAGTAAGTAATATCGGAATCATAATTTTTATTTCATATAAATGCTTTACATTACAAGGTTCTTACTTTAAAGAAGCGCAATAGTAAATAAATTGTTAATAAACCCAACAAAGCCAAAGTCTATTCGACATATCCAAGACATCGTGCCTCATTATTATTGCACTATTAACCAGAAGGCTTTTGCTAGGAAGGTACGGTAACGGAATAGATGTAGATTAAAATATCGAAATATTCTATACTGTATCAACTTGAAATTGACAAAAGTTTCCATTCATTTATTTTTTATTTGTTTGCACCAACAAAAACAAACAATTATATACCCTTTTCATTAATTATCATCATGTTGTCTTATTCTAAATAAATGATATGTCAATTGACAAAATCAAAAGGGTAGCATGATTTAATGAGTGGGTTTATTTGTAAATCTTAGTCAGTACCATTTACGTATGTATTGTTTTGAAAAGATTTGTTCTTCCGATTCCCTATACTGTTTTTTCCTTCCACTGTCTAAGAAATGTCACTTGTCTTGAAAATGTCCAATATGCATCAAATACAGTTCATACATTACTTGTGTATAATACAATTTTTATTTAAAAATCTGTTTCATTTATAAAAGCCACAGCAAATTTCTGTGTAAAACCATTTCCAGAAGTATTGTGTTTCTTCGTTGACACTATCTTACTCAAACCAATCTGAAGAGATAACCATAAGCTTAAACTCAAAATGTATCTGGGTAAAATCATTTTATTGCAATTGCATAAATTATTTCTACAATTCTAAACTTTACTGATATTCAAGGACATTCGGTGACATTAATCAATGTCAAATATTGATGCATAAACCATTTTTCCAACAATACCTGGTATTCAATTCACTCACAGAGTGTTCTTTTGCAAAGGAAGCATACAAATACTGAGAGAAATTGATAGGTCTGATGAAATGACCATGGCAGATTTTAATATAATTCTTGTTTAGACCATAATTAAGTCGTCTTCTCCTGCTCAAATTTGGATCATACTTTGTCAAAACCTCATATACTGTGGAATTATCACTGTTCATGGGGTACCAATGTTCGTGGCTTTCGTGGGTTACTTGCACACAAATTAACATCCCAACAAAGGTATATGCAAGTATTTGTTTAGTATATATTTATAAATTGGAACTTGCTACCTACGTAATAACGTCCCCACGAACTGGGAAAATTTTGACTACCGACAAGCATTGACCGGAATAAAAATGATTCCACAGTGAGAGTAACCCCTATTTGTCTCCTTAATACCAACACATTTCAAAAGAATGATAAGTTTTTTTTAAAATCCATCTCTTTACCCTTTATTTAAAGCGAACCCCATATGTTGTTACGTTATCCTAATTTAATATTGAGCTTGACCATGGAATTGGCCGTTTTTATTTTTTTTGACAGATTGTCCAGATGGCTTCTATGGAATAAACTGTTCAAGACAATGCAGGTATCCAAACTATGGGAAAAATTGTCAACAGAACTGTTCACATTGTAACCGGGTGATGTGCAATTCAACTGTTGGTTGTCTGACACAGGATGGAACAATCGACAGAGGTATATATACACATGAGTTATAGCATACCAAATGAAACATGTATAAAAGTATAAAAGCACCAAATGGAATACTTTATCATCCACAAGGCGAAAATTGAGCAACTTTTTTCAAATTGAAAAAAAAGATAAACACCATTTATTCTTTATTCACTTGTTTAAACGTTTATGATAAAGCGATACGTTGCTTGCTAATATCAAAATATCCACAAGCTCGTAGTCCGTTACCGTAGACTTTGATTTTTTTATCAATAGGGATGTTTCAATTTTCTAACATATTTACAAGCTTGAATAAAAAAATCAAATTATTCAAATAAACCAAGAAACATTTATAGTTTTTTTTATATACCCTATTACTATTTGTCTTTAATATCTTTCAGAAAATGTTACTACAGTCTAAAGATGAGCAACTGCACTAAAATCAAATCTAAGTCAAAATATTTTTATCCATATGCTATCTTTTTTTTTTCCAGAATCACAGAATATGGTACAAGGTTTGGCTCTCCCAATGGTTATCGGAGTTTTCGTCGGGGTTTCAGCTATAGTTGTGATTGCAGTCCTCTTTGTCATATCTTTTGCAAACAGAAGATTCTACTCGAAACAAATAAGAGAAAACGCCTATTATGTTGGATCTGTCGTGTCAGAACACGTCACTACCACACTGTGTAGAGTACCTGAACAACGCAGCGATATTTCCGATGAAAATATACCTACTGACAACAACACATACATGCAAGCGAGCTCATTGCGATACGAGAACATGTAATTTTAGTACTTGTAAATATGCATTCTTTTGTTAAACACTAATTGTATATAAATTTCTAATTATTGCATGAGTACAAAAATGATGTCGAAAGCAATGTGAAATAAATCTTCGATTATGTAAAGGCTTTTTGTCTGCTGTTGTGATTACGTATATTGGTTACGTAATGTAACGTAAATAAAAATATCCAGTTTTAAAATTTAGAATTCATTAAAGTCCACAATTAAAGAAATATCATTTTAAAAAGAAATCCAAAGTGAGAGTGTAAAATAATAATCAATCCCGCATGTCTCATCTTTGACAACTCCTCCCCTTTTTCTAAAAAGGACCAATGAAATAACTCCAAGATGGAACCAAAATTTAGGGAACGCTCAAAGACATATTTCAAGTTTTGCTTTTATGATTTAATTTTGATTACACCGCGTACATTTAATACGCTATTAACGTATATGTTTGAGAGGAAAATCAAAAGGCATAAAGACGAGTATTAGGAAATTTTAGTTAATGACTTATTTCGCTATTACCACAGCATATTTTATGTAAGGTTTGCTACTTGCGCTGTTTTCTTCACTTTTAGAAATTTCAACAAACTTGCACATTATTTATTCACCATACTTAAGAATAAAGACTACGGATTAAGTGACGAAATAATTTTAAGATTGTCTTAAATAAATTATATGATATAATAGTAATCACATGTTTTCCCATGTGTTATTTGTACATCATATATTAATCATAAAATTTATGAAAGATCCCTTATTCATTGATGCACATGTATAATTCATTTCTATGACTGTATCATACCCTTTGGTAAGTTTTCATGCAGGCAAATACTTTTTGTCCATCGTCGTAATAAATTGATATAATGATCCATATAATATTGTTGTAAACTCTTTATATATTTTGTTACACAATTTCTACTTAAAATTGCATTTGGTACTTATTGATTAAAACTTGATAGTATAAATATACCGTAAACCAAACAAATATTTTCCTGGTTGTAACAGGTGGCTCTTACAAAAAAGCTTGTCGGTTAAGAACGTTTAAAAAATGCCACAAGTATACTTTCAACTAAATTGTAGTTAAGTGCAGCAATGTGCAGCAATTTTAAGAATCCAGATTGTTACTTTTATGTTACTTTTACTGTTTAATTTAATTCTTTTAAAATATTTTTTTTGCATTTTGATAACACAACTACATGTATTATCGAACTTCAATTACCAAATTTTAGCACGTAATATATTGGTATAGAAGAAATAGCAACATATATTGAAATGGTAATCCATTGTCGTCCAGACAATTTGGTAAATGCTGTGTTTCAATAAATTATCATTAACGTTTATGAGAAAATGTTACGGTTGGTATTGTTTCAAAATTATTGTTGAAAATCGGTACTGTGTGATCCCACGCATTAAGAAAAGGAGTGGCAATTTGATTTGCATTTTTTGCATGCGTTTTAGTGATCGAATCGAATCTTCTCTAAATAGTGGACATAAAGACTTCAAAGACTGCGATCCAACCTATGAGAATGCACTACACGATCATAAATACGAACATCTTACAACGTTTTCTTGTACTTGCAAAAGAGATGCTCGATTTCTAAAGATTGTAAGATGAATCGCAATTGTCTATGCGTGTGATGTTTTTTTGCAACCATGCGACTGTTGCTTTCCGGGTGTCATGTAAATTGCAACGTTTTATTATTATTGCACGATTTATAATGCAGCTTCAATATGCCATGCTTTTGTCCCAAAGTATATATACCATGATTAATCATCTCTGTTGCAGACAACAGTTAGCCATGGATGCTGCTGCATCAAATACCTAGCTACTTGCCGTCTGCTATGTTTATACATGTATATACCTCTTATATATCAGCGCCCATATCAATCGGTGAATACTCTATCGTCCGATCATCTGATCACTCGTGCTACCCTATCGCATTATCATTTAACAGCCGCATTCACTATAAAACAATCGCATGTAGAGCTGAGATTTATCGCAAGATTTAATCATTTGTATCACATAATAGTCACATAATAGTCGCTTTAGATCGTGTGAATTTCATACGAAGCTTCTTCTTATGCTATTGTTTGGCAAAAATTGACCATGACAAGAAGTGATATCGAAACGTGTACAATAATTTAAAGTCTAAACGAAAATTTTATAACAGGAGCAGAGCAAACACGGACCTCTAAAAAATAGGAGGAGGATCAGGTGTTATGGAGGGGTGAGCAATCTCTGCAGACCGGTCAAAACCGCCGTGTGATTTTTGTTATCATGGGGTAACACGGAAAAATCAGCAGACAACTACATTATAAGTGATTAATTATGGTCTAACAATAAGTATGAAAAACGCCAGTCAGGTGCGACCCAATGGAAGATTGTATTTGCTGACTGTATCGTTAATCTAAATCTAAATTTTTTGGTTGCATGAATATTTTATAGCTTCTGGTTTTGCTCCAGTTGTGAAAGGACCTTTATGAAATGTCATACATCATAAACTATCATAAATTCAATTTAATATAGAACATTTGAGAATGCTTGTACATGTTATGTAATGCTCATGTCTCTTTTTGAAACATAAACATTTTAAATTACGTTTTATATTAGAATTCAAGCTTAATTTGGTCATGACTCATTTACTAAATAAAAAAACCAATAACAGTATTCTTGTGTGACCCAAGAAAATTGCATTATATGACGCATACAATTTTAGTCTTTCATTGAAGCAGCCGTTAATAGGGGATGGGTAATTAGATCACCAACCGTAAACACCCATTGCTTCCATTACCACTGTTAGCCGGAAATGTGTTAAAACACAAAGTCCGTATGTGTAGTCTGGTTACAGCGCGAGAAATTATAAATTTATTGGGGAGGTGACATAGATTACTTGTATATATCATTGAACGGTTAAAACTATATACAATTGATGGGAAATAGAAGGGGGCATATATAGAGTTGTTCTATAGATGACATATCCTTAATTTGTATCACGTTTCTCATTATTAACTGAGTACATGTATTAACATTATTTGTCTATAATCCTAGAAATATAAATGTTAAAGAAATTATTATTGGAACATAATTTTCATTTAATTTAAATGCTTTAAATTACAAGGTTTTTGCTGTAAACAAGCGCAAACTTAAAAAAAAATGGAAAAACCCCCCCAAAAATTTAAAGTTTTTTCGACGTATTCAAGACATCGTGCCTCATTATTATTACACTATTAACCAAATGGGTTTTGTTAGGAAGGTAAGGTAACTTTTCGTTTGGATAGATTTATAACACATAGAACTTTTTTCAAAACAAAACGTAACCGGTAAAATGTTTTTAGGCCAACATTGTCTTCTATAAATAGCTGAATTGCATATTTCCAATCAAACATTATACATTGTATTTGTCTGATGACCCTCAAGAACAATGTACACACCATTTAATGACGAAGAACTGCAATATCAATGTTTCTGATATTTTACTATTGTTTTCACTGTTTCAAACTTATAATCATATACCAAATTAACTTGCCTATAGATACTACAAATACTGTTATTTCAAGCATTTATATATCCTCATTAGCACAAAACTATGGATTAATAAAGCATATTATGACAAGAAATATATTCAAATGCCATCGTTGCAGATAACAGTTTGAACAGGCCTGCTGATATTCAATTTTTGTATTTGCCTAAACTATCTAATATCGTATTTATTACCATGTAATAAAAGCTGTAATATGATTATTTTTAGTTTTATTTTCAAATATCAAAAAATGTAGTGCAAGTAACAATATACAATCTATTCTAAGTTAACTTAATTTCACTCATATTAAACAACCTAGTCAAGCGATTGATGGTAATTGACTGGTAGGAACTACTCTTTTGAAATTAAAGTTTGCACATGCCATAATTAAACACGAGGAAATGTAAATCACATGCTCAAGCATCAGAAAGTATCAAAAATTCACTACAGAGAAATGATGTTCCATAATTCTGTCGCAGTTTTTGTGATCTACAGCACCACGTTATGCACTTCTTTAAACTGCGAAAGGTAAAACTTTTAGATATTAAAAAATGATGTAGAAAAAAAAAAATCTATGTATTTTCATAAATAATCCACATAAATGTTATGTCCAAAGATTAGGCTTAAAAAAGGATGCTTCTTACTCTCCATTTTTAATCGATTTAAGGAGGCCGATTTGGGTTTTTTTGCGGAAAAACTACAATAGCATAACTATTATTTTTTAACCATATGTAATTTAAACCAACTCTAGTTTATTTGCGAAGGTTCATGAAAATCGACCGTCTGGTTCTTTTTAGGGACCATCTCAAAATAGAGGTACATTTACTATAGGAATATATAGGAAACTGTCATTTTCCGCTTATCAAAGCAGTTTAAAAAAAAACTACAATAGCTTTTTTTCTAAAATTGTTATATATGATTAGCAATATAATTTCCTACCTTATATGTAAAAAACACAAAATTCTACCGTCTGGTTTTTAGTGGGGGCCATCTCAAAATATTAAAATGCACCAAATTTTGCTATATATTTGGATCATCACGAATGATGATTGGTATTTCTTATAACGTACTCCTACAAAGCTTCATTTTATCATATCATAACGTCATAAAAGCGCAATGGCAATGCTCCCCTACCGCACAACGTAAAAATCGTGTTAAAAATAAAAATTTCCTTTAAAAATCTAAATAATTTTATCTGTTTTTTGTTTATTGTGTTCAATTTTATAAATGATATCGAAAAAAAAAATCATAAGAAGTATAAATCAACTGTATTATATTAGAATGCGCAAAAACATGCGCAATGCAAACTAAAGTCGGCCTCCTTAAATGAATTTATTGCTTTTATTGTCAATTTAACATATACCGTTTACTTCTTTAAATTGCATGTTCTTAATTTTTTCCAAACAATTGCTCTTAATGTCAAAAAGGAAATCAGAAGAAAACTGTATCGAAGATTGCCAATGGAGAAAGGTGGACGATAAATGCATTGGTCAGTGGAAATATTTTTGTTTTTCATTTTTGTTTACTGTGGAATCATTTTTATTCGTTGGAATCAATATTCGTGGGTAGCAAAAGTTTTCCTTGTTTGAGGGGATGTAATTTCCTTGGTAGTGTAATCGGGATAAATTTAATAAATATAAAACAGGTGATTGTAAATAGGTTTGTGGGGATGTAAATTCGTGGGTATGGGTTACCCACGAACGCCTCGTACATTGGTCCCCCATGAATAATGATGATTTCACAGTATTTTAGTGGTACGTTTTAAATCTACACAATGGAGAGAAGCAATTACAAAATTGTATAGTGACGTTAAATAATTTTGCTTTCCCTATTACAATCTGTACATGAAAATTCAATATTGTTTGTTTAATATTTGGACATAGATTTGTTATTAATTTTCTATGACTTGGCAGATTGTCCGGTTGGTTACTATGGAAGACACTGTTCGAGATCATGCAGATATCCAAGCTATGGGATAAATTGCCAACAGGATTGTTCATAGTGTGGTCAGGAAGCTTGCAGTGTGATCTTTGGTTGTATGACAAGTGGTAAACAAACTCAGAGTGGTACAATTATGATTTTACAAATGCACTGACTGCCAATTCATTCTTCCCTATCGTTAAAGAGAACAATTTTGGAATAGATGTAGATTAAAATATCAAAATATTCTATACTGTATCAACTTGAAATTGACAAAAGTTTCCATTCATTTATTTTTTATTTGTTTGCACCAACGAAAACAAACAATTATATACCCTTTTCATTAATTATCATCATGTTGTCTTATTCTAAATAAATGATATGTCAATTGACAATAATCAAAAGGGTAGCATGATTTAATGAGTGAATTTATTTGTAAATCTTAGTCAGTACCATTTACGTATGTATTGTTTTGGAAAGATTTGTTCTTCCGATTCCCTATACTGTTTTATCCTTCCACTGTCTAAGAAATGTCACCTGTCTTGAAAATGTTCTGACCTTATCTCTCACTGGTCCAATAGGGGCTGTAAGTCTCGTTTAAGTAATTTCCGGTGAAGCGCTTCCGGTGACAAACAAATGCAGAAATGGCGATATCGATACAGTACTGGGCTAATTATACTACAGACAAACCGAAGCTTATGCGAAAATCAGAGAATTCTGTATATAGCAATCATGTTTTGAAGTTTCTCTTCGACAACGAGACGAATATAGTTAATGCAGTGGTTCAGGCGTCGATGAAGAACAAGTCATACAAAGTAACAATAACTAAGTAAGGAAATACATGTCTACCTTTAATTTCGTGATTTTAATGTATGATAATGTGCGTAATTATTAATGTAACGTACTTAGTGTAATTTGTGTATTGCTTCCTAAAACGTTCCAAACTTAAAAGTTCAATTTTATTTCCAAGAAATTTTGTCACACTGGAGGATATTCTAATTTGATGGGGATATAATTGCAAATTTTATATTACAACCCGTTTTGGACATATTTGTAGGCAGCTCTAGGCGATGGCTATGCCGTATCTTCGACAAATTGTGAGTGTCCTTTATGGAAGTTTGTCTGTCATCACGTTGCAGTAGCACTGTTGTATGGGTAAGATCAATCAGTTGTCAATTGAAATGTACTACTGTGACTAGTTCAAGCAGGTAGATATGATGTGAAAATAGGAGGCGATGTAAATATGTTGCTTGACTTAGTAGTACTACATACTGATGTTCATTGAATTTAATGAAAATGTTTAATAACAGGTGCCTGATTTACTATTCATTGTGAAATATTAATTCGAATACATAATTATACAGGTACAAATGTGTTAGTAAGACTGATGTGAAATGTGGATGGCTAAAGAATCCAAAGACAGCCATTAAAACAGATGTTAAGACAATGGAAGAATTATTTCCACCATCTCAACCTGATTATCAGTAAGTGTGTGAAATATTGGATTAACAAGTAAAAAAAATATGGATTAATAGTTCATGCTTTAAGAAGTAATTTTCTTGAATTTTAAGTGCTCTGCGCAGGCCATTTGATGATAATGACAGAAGTTTTTTTCAACAAGAGTTAGCCAAACTAGGCAGATTTATTGGTATAATTGGTTGTTGCCAATTTGCAAAAAATGTTTTACTAATCTGTATTCTGATCTATATTTTGTTATATCTTAGTGTTGATCATTTCATTTTCTGACAGAGTTGCTTTCATTTGAATATACTTTTTTTTAAATTTCAGTATTAAGTTTTTATGTTGTTTGATTGTTATGCATGTAAAATGAGAGAATAATTTGTAATATTTGATAGAATATTACAGAATTAGTGTATGTGATCACTGAAATTTTGAAATATATAAAAAATTCTGTGATGCTTACTGCCTGTAGATAGGTGTAGACTTATTGTAGAAACTTCTAAATGTTTTACAATTAGAAAACTTTCATAAATGTTTAGATACATATTCATATATGTACTAGAAAAACAATAACATGTTTGTATATATACAGCTATGGAATGGATTCTTCAACCAGAACCATGTGAGCCAGGCCCCCTGCTCCCATCATAGAAGATCTCTTGACCAGTGCAGAATTTGTTCATTCTGGTATGCCCATGGTATGGTTAAGACGAGCTCTGATTTTGTCTGAAGAAGTCATAACAAATACTGCACTGGCAACCAAGGGTCAAAGAAACAATCCAATGTGGTCAATCATCAGAAAAAACAGGATAACAGCATCCAATTTTGGAGCAGTGCTCAGTACAAAGAGAAGACAGTAAACTATTATTATTATTATATACTTATCCAGCATGATTCATGAATTTATGCATCATGAATAGCATTTGATAATTCTAAAACTAATTATGTACAGGTTTCAATAATAACTGTGTACTGCTTATAAATGGCTAGTAATGGATGTTTTTAACTGCAGAATTACCATTTCTCTCAAGAAACGTATCATGTCCTCATACAACTTAGAATCCATCAAAGCAGTTGCTTGGGGAATTACACATGAGGAACATGCACTGAAGAAATATGAACATGAATTAAGTGCTTCCGTGCAACAAACTGGTAATTTTTGTTCTTTAATCTTTATCATTTCCGAACAGACGGCATTGTTCTTAAATTGACCATGACTCCATTTTGAAAGGAACTTTTACCCAAATTTCTCATGAGAATTGTCCATTCTCATATAATTTTCAAGAAATGAATATATATATTTTTTTGTTTGAGGTAAAAACCTTATTTACTTTATATCCATTTATCGATTTTCTAAATATTAAATGAATATGAAATATAACAACATTTTCTTTAGTATACCCGTTTCAATAAAATTGCAAATTTAAAATTTATTTTGATTCAGGGATTTGGCTGCACGAGTCTGGCGTTTTAAGTGCATCTCCAGATGGTTTAGTCCTGCACCCACCAACATGTGATGTGAATTTCCAGACACCAGAGGCTCGAGATGCTGTTCCTGATATAGTTGAAGTGAAATGTCCTTACTCTGCAGCACATTTAACAATATATGAAGCAGTGCACAGTCTAAAGGATTTTTACCTTGGTAAGTACATGTATATACTGATGTATATCAATCTAAATTCATGAAAGCACTCAAACTATAGAGTTCTGTGTTATATTACTCTTTCAAAATATTTGTATATGAACCTCTATTAACTACATTTCCCCTGCTGTTCCAGTTATTGATATAAAGTTGTAAACCGTATTTGAATATATGTTTTATGCAAACTCTTTGTTGTATTTAGAATACAGAGAGGGCTTTTTCTACCTCAAGTCCAAATATCCTTACTTTCACCAGATACAAGGCCAGCTCCATTTGTGCAATAAGAACTGCTGTGATTTGATTGTTTGGACTACTAAAGACTGCAAAATTATCCGGATCACCAAGGACTCTGAGTGGACAAAGAACATTGCACAATTAATAGAAATTTATTTTAAGACTTTCATTCCAGAACTAATTAAAAATTAACAAGATGTATTGAAATAACACATCTAATAAAACAAAAGAAATCAGTGCAGTCCACTTATTTATCATTTGATTTCATATACAAAATATAGATCAACAGCAATGCTAATTAAGTCTCATAATAGCATAAAAATGTTAACATGCATCCCATTCTACTTTAAAAGTGAACAATGTTGCATGAATAATTTGTTTCAGAAAAAAAAAATCAGATGGATTCATAATTGTAAATGCTCTATGAAATTTCTTTCAAAAGAGGTGCTTGCAAGTTGACCAAGGAGGAACAAAGTTGAAATATCTGGGTTGATAATGGCCTGTAGATTGCTGGTATGTGGCGAAGTATTTCAAAGTTCTTTATCCTCTCATTAGCCCGTTCCACGTGAATTCTTGCTCTGGCTATTTTGTAACACAGTTCTTCTTCTTTCTTGGTAAACTGCCCTCTTGAGGATAAAAATGCTGGAATGTTCAAGCACACACCTTGGGGTAATTGATCATGGATTGTGAAGCCCTTGTTAGCTAAAATCAGGTCTCCAGGTTTGAATTTCTCAAGAACTTTGCTGTGACGCACAATCGCAACATCTGATGTTGATCCTGGATATAAAGGAGAACAGTAAGTGATGGCACCATTTGGGGAGACACAAGTCACTGCTTTAACAGTGTGACGGCTCTTATATGAACATACAACATTTCATGGAGGGCATGAACCTATGTGTTAAAAATGTTGGAAATTGTAGATCTGCTTACACAAAACCTGCGAATTGAGAGATAAAATGTATATTGTTATCAAAATATTACCATCCAAGAAAATAAGTACAAGAGGTCCAAGGGTCACATTGCTCACCTGAGCACTCTGCTTCATAGAGATGATCAGAGGTTTGGGATTAACAATGTGTATATATTGAAGGGTATGGACAAAAGCAAACCTTTGTCATCTTCCAATATCCATGAATGAACATTCATCAATAGGAAAATAAGATTTAGATATTGATACAAAAAAATATATGGTTTGAGGGCAGGGATCTCAATAGCCAATGACAGACAACAGACAAATTTTGATCAGAAAAGCTTACTTTAGCCTTTGGCTCAGGTGAACTAATATATACTGAATATAATTTATTATTTATTTCACATTCAAAAATTCATTAAATTAATGTAAGTTATTATACCTGTGAGCCAAGTCTATGTCTCTTAGGTTGAGCTTCAGCTTCATGAAAACAATCAGAAGCTGATTTTCAATATTTAGTGATGGTGACCAACCATTAAAGTAATTTAATTCAAAGCGACCAAGCAGTCCCATAAGCACTTCAAAGACATCATATTGTATTGATGTGTAAAGCAGCATCTGCAAAATAAGTCATAAATTTCACAAGAAAGAACCTTTGATGATTTTTTTTATAGTATGTAAATTTCATTTTACCTCATCAACAATAATATATATTAACCTTTTCTTCGCTTTCCCTAATTTCCGCTTCAGTCATGGGTTTTCTTTTATTGCCGTTGATCTTTAGAGCAACTAACTCTTCTTCCAACTTTTTAATCTCTGAAGAGAGTTGTTGCATTTCTATTGAACAGTTTCTTGAGCAAGATACTGTGTAGCTGTGATCTACATCAACCTTAAGATAAATATATTTTCATTTCACTATAAGTATGGATATTGTATCTACTTATTTTTTTATATAAAACACTATTTTAAAAAAGATGATTAAAAATATTTGCAAAATGATTAAGGAAGTTACATGTTCTACATCTTCACAATCAACAGCATCTTGTATCTGCTCTTTCTCAGAGGATGGACGCTGGGTTATTGTTTTAGCTTCACAGGACTGGGACTGACACGTCTTCCTTCTTTTCCTGGAAGCATTTTTAATTAATATATAAATATTAATTAATTGTATCTAAATAGCATAACTTTGTACATAATGTTTTTTTGTAATATCAACCACATCTAGCATTCAATATTTGACAAATTAATTATAGGAAATATTAGAATTAGCCAAATTTAGTAAATACTTCCATGAAAAAATTTCTCTCACCTATCTGATTTTTCTGGATCGGGAAAATCCATGTACTTTTTGTCGTTCCATGCAAAGTAGACAGGATCTCCTTCCTTTTTCCCCTCTTTGAAATGGCAGGAACACATCCTGTCATTTTGATTTTCTGGTTGTCGATCAGCCCTTCTAAATAAAGAAAAGTCAGTTGTCTGTATAGTTTCAAAGCAACAGCATTTACCGCAACTGTTATCTCTCATTGTATACACGAAATAGAGGTGCAATTCAGCATACATGTATTGAATTTGACGGACAAAATTTATATGTACATCAGTATTACTAGTAGACTATGTACATCATGATGTGTATCAGTATATTTCAACAAGTGTTTAATTGATTTTAATCATGATTATAGACTATGGGCTCCGCAATTTACAACATGAATTCTCTTTATAACAGCTGAATAATGACTACTTAGACTGTTACGAGTACATGTATTAACAATTCTACTTGTACTATATTAGGCATAAAAATATAGCAGTATTATAATTTACTAAATTAATTTTAATTTTTCATCGACAGTATCACTATGCTTATTGAACTTCGCAGGTAATGACACATGCACTTGTAATGGTCCAGTCTGTTTAAAATCAAACCTTCTACTAGCTCCTTTATTTTGATGGTCGTATTGGAAGGTTTGATTTTAATCAGATTGGTACGTAATGGTCCACATAAGATGTACATGTGGTTCGTGAATATATCAACAGACTAACGCAAATCTATAAATTGATTTATAACGCATTAAAAATAAAGTCTCACTATTCGTCCTCATGTATCGCCTTGCTTATTAATGAAATAAGTTGTATGATTAGATGTCATGCCCTGAAATCCGGTCAAGATCGCTTATATATTTCATTCAAAACATGCTGAATACATTTAGATGCATTAATACTGACCTGCATATCTTTCCCCATAACGTCCTTTTCTTTGTGTCAGTCGGAAAACGATAGAACTTGCAACTATTTGCGCCACTTCTATGATTGCATGCGAACGCAAAGCAGATCACCATGTTTGTTTGTCACCGGAAGTATTTAAATCTCGTGCGCTCTCGTTTGCGAGCCTACAGCCCCTATATGCATCAAATACAATTCATACATTACTTGTAAATAATACAATTTTTATTTAAAAATCTGTTTCATATATAAAAGCCACAGCAAATCTCTGTGTAAAACCATTTCCAGAAGTATTGTGTTTCTTCGTTGACACTATCTTACTCAAATCAATCTGAAGAGATAACCATAAGCCTCAACTCAAAGTGTATCTGGGTGATATCATTTAATTGCAGTTGCATAAATTATTTCTACAATTCTAAACTTTACTGATATTCAAGGACATTCGGTGACATTAATCAATGTCAAATATTTATGCATAAACCATTTTTCTAACCATACCTGGTTTTCAATTCACTCACAGAGTGCTCTTTTGCATAGGAAGCATATAAATACTGAAAGTAAATGATAGGTTTGATGGAATGACCATACCAGATTTTCATAGAATTCTTGTTTAGACCATAATTAAGTCGTCTACTCCTGCTCAAATTTGGATTATACTTTGTCAAAACCTCATATACTGTGGACTTATCACTGTTCATGGGGGACCAATGTTCGTGGCTTTCGTGGGTTACTTGCACACAAATTAACATCCCAACAAAGGTATATGCAAGTATTTGTTTAGTATATATTTATAAATTGGAACTTGCTACCTACGTAATTACGTCCCCACGAACTGGGAAAATTTTGGCTACCGACAAGCATTGACCGGAATAAAAATGATTCCACAGCGAGAGTAACCCCTATTTGTCTCCTTAATACCAACACATTTCAGAAGAATGATAAGGTTTTCTCAAAACAGCAGTTTTGTTTTAAATCCATCTCTTTACCCTTTATTTAAAGCGAACCCCATATGTTGTTCCGTTATCCTAATATAATATTGAGCTTGACCATGGAATTGGCCTTTTTTTTTTTGACAGATTGTCCAGATGGCTTCTATGGAATAAACTGTTCAAGACAATGCAGGTATCCAAACTATGGGAAAAATTGTCAACAGAACTGTTCACATTGTAACCGGGTGATGTGCAATTCAACTGTTGGTTGTCTGACACAGGATGGAACAATCGACAGAGGTATATATACACATGAGTTATAGCATACCAAATGAAACATGTATAAAAGTATAAAAGCACCAAATGGAATACTTTATCATCCACAAGGCGAAAATTGAGCAAATTTTTCAAATTGAAAAAAAAATGATAAACACCATATATTCTTTCTTCACTTGTTTAAACGTTTATAATAAAGTGATATGTTGCTTTCTAATATCAAAATATCGTAGTCCGTTACCGTAGACTTTGATTTTTTTTTATCATTAGGGATGTTTCAATTTTCTAACATATTTACAAGCTTGAATAAAAAAAAATCAATTAATTCAAATAAACCAAGAAACATTTATAGTTTTTTATATACCCTATTACTATTTGTCTTTAATATCTTTCAGAAAATGTTACAATAGTCTAAAGATGAGCAACTGCACTAAAATCAAACATATGTCAAAATATTTATCTCCATATGCCATCTGTTTTTATTCAGAATCACAGAATATGATACAAGGTTTGACTCTCCCAATGGTTATTGGATTTTTCGTCGGGGTTTCAGCTGTAGTTGCGATTGCAGTCCTCTTTGTCATATCTTTTACAAACAGAAGATTCTACTCGAAACAAATAAGAGAAAACGCCTTTTATGTTGGATCTGTCGTGTCAGAACACGTCACTACCACACTGTGTAGAGTACCTGAACAACACAGCGATATTTGCGATGAAAATATACCTACTGAAAACAACACATACATGCTAGCGAGCTCATTGCGATACGAGAACATGTAATTTTAGTACTTGTAAATATGCATTTTTTTTGTTAAACCCTTATTATATATAAATTTCTAATTATTGCATGAGTACAAATATGATGTCGAAAGCAATGTGAAATAAATCTTCGATTATGTAAAGGCTATTTTTTTCCTGCTAAAATTACAGATTTTTGTTTTCTTCTACATTTTGAAAAATTATTTCTTAAGTTCAACAATTTTCAAAGCTCTCGTATACAGTATATTTGTCGAAAGGTCTTACATGTGTATATTAAATTTTACAATTTATTAAATATTTGAAGTTTTGCTTTTATGATTTTATTTTGATTACACCACGTACATTTGATACGCTATAAACGTATATGTTTGAGAGGAAAATAAAAAGGCGTAAAGACGAGTATTAAGACATTTCTAAAATTATTTAATGACTTATTTCGCTATTACCACAGCATATTTTTATGCAAGGTTTGCGACTTGGCGCTGTTTTCTTCACTTTTAGAAATTTCACCAAACTTACAAATTATTTGTTTACCATACTAAAGAATAAACTTTAAGGTACTTTCGAATGGCACACGGACACTTAACAAAACTTTGCTATTGAATTATTTTAGCTTCGCACGAGCTCTCGCATACGTTGCACGATGTTCACATTAGTTGCATGCACTTTAGTGGTCGCATCAGGTGTCCTCAAAATAGTGGACATGTATACTATTCAGTCGCGACCGAATTCGATCCAAATTATCACAATGCAACGCACAGACATTGGTACAAACGTCTTTTAATGTTTTTGTAGTCACAAAAATGATGCATGGTCTGTAAGGGTCGTAAGATGAATTGAAGATGTCTTTGCATGTGTTTTTAACCTAAGAAGTTGCTTCACGTGTCTCATGTAATATTGCAACGTTTTATTATCTTTGCACGATTTATAAACTTCAAGTTGCCATGCTTTACCAATAGTATATATACCATGTAAAGGTATCTTTGTTTCAGACCACTATTGGCCATGGCCATAAGGTATGAAAATTTGTTTGGATAAAAATGATGTTGCCCGATCTAATTTATTAAATATTAGAAAGTAAATTTTATGATTTCAAACTACCATTTTGATGAAAACATTAACAAATTCGTCGAAACATTAATGAAAAATATAGTTTGAGGGTTATGTAAATTTGCAACCATGACGTCGCCGTTTGTCTTGTGATTAGTTAAGAAATAAAGTACGAGTTTTCGTGAATGATGCAGAATAACCTCCGAGGTTAAGAAATGTTGTTTTGAAATATAAAAGCCGAGGCATTTATATTTTAAACAACATTTCGAGACCGATTAGGATATCCTGAAACATTTACGAAAACAAGAACTTTATTTCTATTCTACTAACTGCCCAGTATTTCTACAAATCGTTCCTCCTATAGAGAGACGATCTAGGTCATTTTGACGGCTGTTCCGTGTAACCCCAATTGTTTTGTTAGTAATGTTTACATGTGTATCGATCAAAGGAATCATAATTAGTAAATACTTGCATTATTTTGATGATTTTGTGGAATGTTTCAACAATATCTTCCATAAACGAAATATCTATTTCAAGCCCAAGCAAGAACTTTTAAGTACATGACATAACAAAAGATTTTTCTTAAAAATATTTATGATTTATTATCATTAATCACCTGCGCCGATGCGATTTAAATAGTTCATTTGCAATCTTAGGATTTGTCCGTCGAGTGATTACAAAGTACACATGACGTCACAAAAATGCATCATATATAATGTTAAACATCGTTGTCAATAAATGTAACATATATTTTAAGAAATACTTCAGGTTAAAGCATTTTTGCGCTGATTAAAATAATATCGTTTTCCAGCCGTATTTTAGCACCGGGGGCCTTAACATTGCTGTATAGGCTAAAAGTGGACACAACATCTAGGACTCCTA
Organism: Magallana gigas; assembly: GCF_902806645.1. NCBI lineage: Eukaryota > Metazoa > Mollusca > Bivalvia > Ostreida > Ostreidae > Magallana > Magallana gigas. The sequence goes on from NW_022994816.1 coordinate 115,270, forward strand.
CCATTTAAGAGAAAAAACCCTAAATAAACCAATTTTTATCTAAAACTGCTGAAACTAAGATTTACAAAAAAATCTAATGATCACACATGGCTGTTGATGCATTGAAAATACCGTGTATATTGTTTTAACTGCGATTGTACATCTAGTAGGGATGCTCATTGATAAATACATTAAGAAATAAATACTCCTTCCCTCCTATTATAACTCATATAAAAATGATAAGTGTCAATATGGGGTCAACTCATGATCAATAGTGCAAGTCCGACAAATAAAAAAACAAAAAAACTTTTGCAATTAAAATGACAGAAACTTTACAAATAGAATAGGATAGGTAAAGATGATAAGCTTATTTAAATATTAAAACATGATGATACAGTATGCTGTCAAAGGAAGATCACATTTAGAAAGTGAAAGTAGAACTTATGTATGCTGGCATCTTATTATATTGTGCTTCTGCTACTACATGTATTATGCTTACCTATATTGGTCAACATCATAATGAAAATCCATTTAAAACACAATAATGAATTCCTTTAGCTGATCTTAACTACATGTAATCCTTCTCTGCATATGGAAAAAACATACATGCATGTATACACGTGAACCCATCTAATGGAAGAGCTGGGTAAAACTAGTACCCGTTAATGAGACCTGCAGACCTGTGTTGTGTACGTATTTTCAGACAAAGATCAGTTATTTGTATTTATGTATTTATTTTTATGACCTATTCCTCCAATCCACATGCACTATTTTATTAGGTAAATAACAGCTTTAAGGTGGTGTAGGACACCTGCATATTGTGATGTATACTTCCTATATATATTTAGATAAACAATAAAGTATATTAAATATTAATTATAAATATTTACCCCCCCCCCCCAATAATGTTACCTAACATTGAAGCGCAATGGGTTAGAGCGTTTACATGTTTGTAAGAGCATTGGGGTCCAAGGTGTATTTTTGGTAATTTTACTATTGATATAAATGAATTTTCATGGGGAGGAGGGTCTGGACCCCTCACCCCCACCCCTTCTCTAAACCTGTTCACACGATGATGTACATGTAGGCACACAGAAGCAAATCTGAAACCGGCAACCGCCACGGGGAGGGGGCATAATTTAACTTTTAATTTTGTTTGTGATTAATTATATAGACCATTATACTTTCTATGACACGAAATGTTAAGATTATTGATTAACTGAAAATTCACTGCAAACAGTTCAACCCCCAAATTGCACATAAAGTGCTGCTCATGTGTACTATCATATGGGAAGAGATCTCATCTTTCAGTTATGAAAATTATAATTTTTAAATGTATTACCGGAGCTTGCATATGACCTTCATTTTTTAATTAAACTGGTACAAAACAGTGTTATTTACGGGCAAAAACTTGGTGCGGGTATTACTGTTTAATGACAGCATCTATTTTTTTTTTATTTTTCCTTTAGACTTTCGATTTTTAACACTGTTTGTTATCATTATATTTCATTAATGTACAATGTGGGTGAAAAAAATATGCATAAAATAAAAATAAACTCCTTTTTTTAATATAAGTACTTAACAAAAATTGAAACCTTCAAACATTTACAAGCTTTCTGCAGAGCTTCTACAAAGTATTCAATGACAATAATTGATGACTTCAAGTTAATATTTACTTTCCGTTGTTACTTCGGTACTTCGTTTTTACAATATCAAAAACTTCGAGTTAGCAAAGATTTCAATCTGAATACTATAATCAAATTCTTGAAATATTGTTTTATACTTTCATAAAATATTCTGTTGCAATTTTTGCGCAAGTTAAAAATAAATTGATTAAATATGTTTATGGTCTTTAAAAGATTAATGTTTATTAGGAATATACAGAACAATCTTCCAAAGTGAGATTCACCCTATCTACACCCTAACTACAGAATGATGTTCTAACAAAAATTATAAAATAAAAAAAAAACAAAAATAAAACCAAGTACTAAGCGTTCTATATTTCATTGATGCAATCGACAGTCGCTAATTTTCATTCCGTTAGGTTATGTTATAATAGTAGCTACTATTTGTTTAATAGATGTTGGAAACAATTCTAGGTCAGGTGTTTTGTTTAAAAAATCATTGTTCACATGTATCAATGACTGAATAGAATCTTGCACGGACAATACGTGATATCGCCTAAATTACACCATGCGCCATGCACAAGTAAAAAAGCGGTAATTCAAGTAAAACACGGTTACGTATCAAGTAAATAAATACAATTTCGAAAAAAAACCATAAAAAAAAAGAATATTTATTGGGCTAAAAATAGTTCGAAAATAAGCATATATAAAAAAACCCCCTCAAAAATCATCCTTAAAACATCCAATTTTAGTTTACATAAGCTATATAAATACAACAATCTCTATAATGTCATATCTAGATAAGCACACGTGAATATACTTAATATTATATAAGAGAGTACTTTAACAAAGAAGCAAAGTCAAATCTAATGCTAGGTCGAAATCAATTTTAAGGGAGGAGTCTTCTCGTTATTAGACGTAGTAAGAAATTGATGAAATTTGGACACAGTAAAACCAGTTATAAAACCAAATGATTCTAACAATTTAATCAAATTTGACTATCTTGTTTTGGCATGAAGGTCATGTTAAAATCACAATTATTTTCCTCAACTTAAAGGATGATAAAAATATATGTACCTATCTGCAGTTATGTAGACATCTGTTTAAGATATGAACATTCTACTATTCAATGAAATGATAGAATATCAGAATGTCTATCATCTTATATTATTAAATTGGAATTAATGTTTAAACTAAATTTAATTTTGCTTAACCCGCATGTCTTCCATTTTTCTTAAACTCAGAAGATGTTTTAATTTTTTTATGCTTTCAATATTATGCTATTCTGAATTTTACATTTTATAAAGACATTGTACATGTATAAAGATATAAATGGAGAGAAACGCTAATTTATTTACAATTTAATAGGAGAGAAAATCCGATTTTAATAATTTTTTTCCCACACAAATCTGTTTATAGAATGAGCGCTTTAAAAAGTTAATTAAAATGTAATTTGATAGGCAAATCATACTTTACAAAATTATTCTGAAACCCAATTATATCATTTGTTGAAAAAATCCAACATTAAATCACACCAAAATAAAACAAATACATGAACGTATCAAAATCAAATTACAGACACATGACACCGTTGGAATGTCATTCTTTATATTGGCGCATACAGTGTATCCAAAGTTTACGTGATAATGTTATTAGAATAAAGCAATTTACACAAAAGGAAATATAATGCTACAATTAACTAATGATAACATAATATAAATCCAATAGTCAAATTTTGGTTATATATCAACAAAAATATCGCATATTTTCACTCCAAAAAATAAGAAAAGTTTTCAAGACACATCCCGACAACACTGTAATAATGTTTTTAAAAATTAAAATGACAAGAACATCTTTGAATTAGCTTTAAAGATTGCATTATAATTCATTTCTTAATTATAAAAGTCGTCTTCAATTACATTAAAAATAACATATACGTAACTTCAATTATTTGAAAAAATCCACACAAACATATATTAAAACTCTTTTTACACGAGTAACCAGACATTTTGAGAAGTCACTAAACATTTAATTTTCAATATTTTTTTAAAACAAAGAACGATTTACTTGCAAAATTCGAAGGAATACATTATTCTTTAAAAGTTAAAGTACAACAATTTAAACTATACATCTGATATGAATAACTTGAAAAATAAAGCATTGCTATGCAGGGAATTTACAACAACTTCTTCACAAATTGAACTCCGCGAGCAAAAAAATTTTTTTTTCGAGGTCTAACTCTAGTTACTATGCCTAAACTTCTTTTTTGAAAGGTTTTTCCCGTGATTGACTTGATGTTTTCTCTTGTGAGTCGTATATTTTGGCCAAAACTCTCTACGTCCTGGTCTACAAGTGCCATTCTTTTTATCTCTTTTAACATTTTGACTCTGTTAAAATAACCTGGGTGTTTATCTGTTTCTTCTGATTGAATCATAAGATTAATATGCTCTATTGCGGACAATGGATCTGGTCTCAATGCTATTTCTTTTAATCTTGTTTTGCATCGATTCATTTCATTCATCATTGACATAATATCATCAAACAATTCTTCTACATCATAAGTCAATTCTTCTATGTATTTTTCATGAGTAAGTTTGTGTCCTAGAGCCTCCTCATATCTTTCTTTCATTTCAGCGTATGTTTTTTTAACAGTTTCGGTAACAAACCTAAAAATATACGGAGTGTTTTTGTGATCTGACCATATGCATTTTTCGGTACAAACTCTACAATGCCCGGTTTCTGGATCCATTGCCGAACATCTTCTTTTCTGTTCGTCATCTGCAATTTTGCATTCTTCGTGACATGTGATATTGCATTGGAGACAGTTTGTCACATGCTGTCCTTTGGGTAGGTCTACCATCTCCTGTCTCGTCTCCTCCACTTCGTATTCAAAATTTTGATTATCTTCTATTTTATTTTTATATTTCTTGAATACATCTAACTGTTGCTGCAGTTCTGATAATTTGGATAAACCTGCAGTGACTTGGGGTCGAATGTTTAATATAACTGTTTTCAATTGCTCCCTTTCATCTAAAACATCCTTTGTTTGACGAAGACTTCTTGTTTGTAATCTACTTATGTTCGCAAAAAATCTCTCAAAACTACTGCAGCCCATCTTCCAAAACATAGGAGATAACGTGTTATGTACCAATTCTTTGTTTTCAGCAAATAAAGCTGAACTGTTAAAGCTAAATGTTAAACCAAATGGAAGCTGAGACTCTTTTAGTGAAGCAAGTACAGGGGGTTTTGCACCATCAGCAAAAGTGATCAGTGTACATATGTTTGACTCAATATCTTTTCCAAACAGAGACATGATTGAGCTAAATATATATTTTTGTACCACTGTAAGACGTGCATCTGGTGCTTTGACAATAAAACACACCGCATCAATGTATAAAACACCTTGGTCCCCTTTTGCTGAAAACAATTGCCTTATTTGATCCACAATGGCATTGTCGCGTTCAATTCCTCTTGTGTCTCCAAATCCAGGTGTGTCTATAATGTTGAGGGTGTAGTTTAGCCGACTTCCTTCTTTAGGGTAAATTTTATATACCGTTATCCATTCTGTTTGAGAAATTGCCTGAAATAACAATTACACGCTTTTTACATACTTATTGCGTACCTATACTTTTGTTAATTATGTTTGAATAATTACGTTCATATCATTTCAGACAACTTATTAAACTACATGTAGATTGCTTTTGTTTCTTCGAACGATTATATGGTTTTAATGCTATCATTCTTTAGTTTAATGATGGAATTTAATCTCATGTCACATGTTGAAGTAACTGGAGGTTTTTATTAAAAATAAAATATTATAAATTTCGGAATACACTTGAAATTTAAAGCACATTACAAATAATTTTTAAATTTATAATCAGTTAAGTTTTTATCACATTTTTCTCAATATACTTTGGATATCAGTCATGTGTTACATTTTTGATATTACAATGTGTGTTTTTACGCCAAGTGACATTAGCATTAAATAAAGAAGCTTTAAGGGATAATTGACGTAGAATAAAAAGGTAACAGAACCATTCAGATCAAGATTTATTCATGTGAAGTATTTAATATTGTTTCACTTTTTTTTTATCAGAAATTGATAAAAATTTGTTCAAAATTAAATGCTTGTTTGTTAACCTTCAAGAGACTATTTCTGTGCGTGAAGTAGTTGACGTCTTGTAGTTAATGTATTGTACATGTGCGGCTCACAATTACCCGGTAAAATGTTTACGGAAAAGAATGAGGAAAAGCAAAGCACGTGGTAAAACGTGATAAAAAAATCTCATAATTTGTGATGTCATATGATTTTCATCCGACTTGTTGTGCGTTTTTTTTTTATCAACTTGCCAAGGCTCGGGGATAGAAAACACACAAATCATTATATGAAAATGATATTATCAAAATCATGAGATCCAATATCAATTGCTACTTATTTTTTTTATGATCTTTTTAAAAACGTCACAATGATAACTGCACGTGTTACTGTTTGACGGTGGCAGTATTGTAAAAACATTAAATACATGCTTACTGTCTTGAAATATAAGCTTAAGTTGAGCGAGGGTAAGAAAACGTGACAGAGGGCGATGCTGGCCGAGCCCTCTTCACCTTTTTGACCTGATCCCAAATATCGCTTATTTTTGCAAGACATATATAATGTAATTTGTTTATGCTGCAAATTTAAATCACATTTTGCACCTTAAACGAGCTTCATTCAACAAATTTTGCTGCATATCGTCAGTTGAAACAATGACGCGATGGTTCTAACGAAGCAAGAATCACGACGTCACAATGCATTTGAATATCGGTTAAATGCACCAGCTATATTGGGGCATTTACCGAATATAACTATGGATAATTGGTTTACTTTTATTCAGTCAATGCAAAGGGTAGTTGCAGGATAAATAAACATATAAATTCTCATGCTAATAATTTGGAATGATTCGCAGTATTCAAATGTACATGTAAATATAAGTAATAAACAGGAATGTTGAAAAGTTCAAAGGGATATGAACATGGTTATCCCAATGATAAAAATAACTTGGATATCCCGGTGAACTTTCAACTTGCAGTTTATCCCTTATTTGAAGGTTAACCTGGTTATGTGTTTTCTTTTCCTCTTCTTCTAATGTAACCATGGTGAAACGAAATGGATCCTCAAAACTAACACCCATAATATAGTTTGCAATGCCATCAACTAAAGTACTTTTCCCAGAGCCCGTTGCTCCAACTAACATTATTGTTTTTTCGTCATGATAGTCTGATGAAGGAGTTCCTACAAAATATAAAACTCTGCTATTATATTTTGTATTGTAACGTAATTGAAAATTTAAAGAGGTGAAAAAGCTTTCAACATACCGAGAATTAACTGTCTAGTACGAGCGGATTTATTTCGAGCATTTCTATTTTCTTCCACTGGGAGTAAATATATTGATGGACTATAAGTCTTGTTCTGAAGTTGCGAAAAATCTAACAGAACTGTAGCTAAAGACTTCGTTGTCTCTATATTTTCATTAATTTTTCCAAATGGACCTTCTTGATCTCCAAATATTCCACGAACTTGAAAGGTATATTTTGTGTTTGCCATCAGTCCTGAGACGATAATGTGGTTTTCATCTGAATCGGTTACAGTAGATTTCCATTTTGCATTTTCTCTGTTAGGTTTATATCGAACCTGATACTGATTTACACCTTCACAAGATTTCTCCCAAATCAATGAGACAGAATCAGGCTTGATATTTGTAACTTGTGGTTTTCCAGGTCTCTGCAAAATGATTTAAAATTAAATAAAGCTGAAATTGCATTGCAATCCCTTTTGAAATGATCAACATTTGTAACTTTAAATTTCACCTTGTCATCACATGATCCATATTCCTCTCTCAAGCGTCTGTAATAAAAACAATCAAATTCAGACAGCTATATAACGTAATGTTTTCAAACCAGGAAACGAAGCAATCATTGCTTGCATATATATATATATATATATATATATATATATATATATATATATATATATATATATATATATATATATATATATATATGAACTATTTTTAAAGTTTGCATCATTGCATCATCATGGCCAATAAAAAAATCAAAGAATCTCTGGTCGCTTAAAATATATGTTGTCAGAATACCTTTGCACATCGTAAAATCTAAACAATTACACTGGTTTATTTTCTTCAAGAGTATAATTTCAAATTATCCTTTTTAAAAGTATAATTCAACCTTTAATACATTTACATATCAAAATGTTCACCATACTAATATCATACCTTGATCATAAGTAAAACCATCTGAAGTTTAGCTTGTTAAAACCAAATGTGCATACAGTTACATTGTATTTACTTGCCTAGATGTCTCACGTTACTGGATGAATATAACATATGAATTGATTACATTCACTAAGAAGAGATAACTACTTACTGTTGGACACTTTGACTTTTTCCAGTAGCGTCACATATTTCATGGTGCCTGCTCACTTTTTGTCGAGTGTGCTGTTGTGCACAATCCTTACATAATGCTTCCGGAACTTCGCACGTTTTGCAGAAATGAGTTTGTTTCTTTTTTAAGTTTTTGCGGAGACATGGATCGCAAAATTCAACATTTTCCTCATTTTTATTTTGACTGAAAAAAACCCCCCAAACTTCCATAATTTGTTATCATTTTCCAAAAAAAAAAACTACAAAGTATAGTTTAAAATTTGCATTTATTTTTAAAAATGCTTATCAGTTTATCCAGTTGGCAAAACTTTTGAGCCTTGTAAAAATTATTTTATCTCATATACATGTTTTATACACATGTATCTTAAAAAAGATTGATTTTTAAAACTCATATTTAGTATTGCCTATCTACTCACTCTGATATTAAAGTTCTCAGCAAAGAAGAAAAGTTTTCAATTTCACCGCATAATTTATGATCTCTGCTTAATTTTTGTCGAGTATGGTGTTGCGCACAGTCTGTACAAATTGGCTCAGGAACGTCACAAGTTTCACAAAAATGCGTTGCCTTATTGATCAGGTTTCCGTATAGACAGGGGACACAAAATATATCCTTTCGGTTTGTTTTATCATCACTACAATACAGATAAAAAGTTTTCATTCAATTTTTATGAATGTAATGTGTTTTGATTCGCTAATAAGAGAAGCAATGTACCGATCAATGTCAAAACGCATCCATGATTTGTTTTCAGTTTGCTTTTCTTTAAACGACTTTATTATCAAATTTAAAAGTAAAAAAGTTAATAGGAAGTATCTAACATTTGCAAGGGCTTATTTAATGAACAATCTTTGCTTTTTTCTTTCTTTTTATGTAAAAATTGTCTTCTTACTGTTTTTGTATCATGATTTTTTCAATTTTATCTCAATTTAATTTCTGTCGAGTGTGTTATTATGCACAATCTTCACATAATGGTTCAGGAATATCACAAGTTATACAAAAATGCGTTGCTTTAGTTTTTATGTGTCCATCGCGACATGAACCGCAAAAAACTTCCTCTTCGTTTGTGTCATCACTCAATATACCCAACAATTTAACATTGAAATTTTGTTTATTAAATATTAATAGCATATATATATATATAGATATATATATATATAAACATTTTTTTAATACTTGTTTTTTTTAACTGTATTTTTATAGTAGTCAACATGGAATGGCCCTGCATGGATTACACTGTAAAATTTATGTCTGTTGTTTAAAAAATAAAAGTTTTAATGCTGTCGTTTATTTTTAAAAAATCGTTGTTAACTTCAAAGAAATGTTTTAATCTGTTCTTGAAAGTTTTTGTAAATTTAAATAAAAGATATTTAAAGTTGTTTTCGGGTATATAAATATACTTTATTTCGCAAAAGTATCGTCTACATGTAGTTTGAAAACATATATGTTTATTCGTGTAATAACATATATATACAATGATTGTCAGCTTCCAACACACCAACAATTTCATGATTAATTCATAATGCTTCATGTTGTATTACTGATCTTATTTTATGATAATTATATCCACACTTGGTTGATTAATATTCTGTAAAATAGTTTCTAAACTTAAAATCTAATTTAGGATACAAATAAGTACAATGATTTCAAACCTTTCCAGATAGCAGCCAGCAGAGCAATATGATGAAAAGATTCATATCGAGATCGGTTAGTTCAAACAACTGATTAAAGAGAGTACATATCGTCGACTTTTTTAACTACTCAATAAAGACTTACATTTTGATAGTAGGTAGCACTTTAATATCATCACAAAGCTCATGATCTCTGCTTAGTTTCTGTCGAGTGTGCTGCTGAGCACAGTCATTACATAATGGCTCAGGAGAATCACACGTTTTGCAAAAATGCGTTGCTTTGTTTTTCAGGTCTCCATAAAGACATGGAGCACAGGAAATGACCTCTTCTTTTGTGGCTTCACTAAAATATCCAACAAGATTGAACCTCTGTTTATAGAATATTAATAACTAAAGATTAACATTGCTAAAAAGCAGAAAAAATTATTGGTTTTTAAAACATTTAATTATATACTTCTATATTAGTCAACAAGAAATGGCCCTAGATTGCATTATCAAATTTCATTCCGTTTGTTGTTTAAAAAAATAGTTTTAAGGCTGTCAGTTTTTAAATTTTTTTTTAAAAAAATCGCTGATATTTTCAAGTGTTTTGATCTGTTCTTGAAAGTTTTTATGTTTTTAAATAGAAGATATTTTAAAGTTGTTTCCGGGTATAAAAAATACTTAATTGTGCGAAAGTATCGTTTAATTTGAAAACATATATGTTTATTCGCGTATTTGTGTAAAAACTATATTCCACTGTAATAACTAGTAGTTTTTATGCTTAAAATCTAATTTAGGATACAAATAAGTACAATGATTTCAAACCTTTCCAGATAGCAGCCAGCAGAGCAATATGATGAAAAGATTCATATCGAGATCGGTTAGTTCAAACAACTGATTAAAGAGAGTACATATCGTCGACTTTTTTAACTACTGATTAAAGACTTACATTTTGATAGTAGGTAGCACTTTAATATCATCACAAAGCTCATGATCTCTGCTTAGTTTCTGTCGAGTGTGCTGCTGAGCACAGTCATTACATAATGGCTCAGGAGAATCACACGTTTTGCAAAAATGCGTTGCTTTGTTTTTCAGGTCTCCATAAAGACATGGAGCGCAGGAAATAACCTCCTCTTCTGTTTGGTCTATACTGAAAACCGTGGAATATTTTTTTGAAGATCTTTATATCAATTAATTTTTGTTTTTTATTTTAAAAAAATAATTTTAAAAAATTGAAATAAAAAAGAAAATTGAAAACGTACACAGATGAAATGTATTCATAGATTTAATTTCTAACATATTAAATTTTATTTCAACTGTTGGAAAAACAACGCTTTAAAATTGTTTATTGTAAATGATATCTAAATAAATGATTTGATTAGATTTAAGCCCACCTTAGGTAAAGGCCCAAATGAACTTATTTGATCAAAATGTTTAAGAAAATGAAGATGTAACAAAGATGTAACAAACTGATTTATTGCTTTGTATTTTAAATGAAATTTTAAATGATTTTTAAATGATTTGAGTTCTTCTTTGGAGAAGTTTCTTACCCTACTCGAAAAATTGCCGTTTTGTACTCAGCTGCAGAATGAGTGTGACAAAATGTTGTCACCTCGTTACGAGTAAGATTTGTGACATGAAGCATGGAGTACATATGTACTAGTAGCATATTGGAGCAATGACATGGCAATTAGTTTACGGTGTCCCCGCGTACCTGGACATAGGCAAGTTCATTAGCTAGGTTTATTACTTAATAATGTCATGGACTTCTTTTTGGTGAAATCGTAACGTTTTTTCTATTTTTTTTTATGAGAATAATAAGAGTAAATGTCACAATAATTAACGAACACCTCTTCTACAAAACACGAAAAAAACCGCACTGATCCATGCGCCATTATAGATAAACATGTCTCGAAACCCCAAAATTGATGCACTAGAAATTTAAATGCTTCCACATGCTTTTCTTAAAATTATATAAAAACGATTGACAAGGTTAATTTAAGATTATTCCTTGACAACTCTAAATAAAACCAAATTTTTAACTCACAAATCTTTAGCGATAATTACTTTGCCTTTAATTTTTGAATTAATAGCCGTTTGAAAACTAACAATCTTATAACCTAGGTTTAAAACTTATCCCCCCCCCCACCAAAAAAAACCCCACAAAAAACCCCCAAAACGTTTACGTTATTAAGGTATATCGAGTATATTTTCTCAAAGCTGAGATAAAGGTGTTCAGCTTATCAGTAAAAACTTACCTTGCATTGAAATCTTTCTGATATTTAGGAAAATATCGTATGTCGTTGCATAATTCGTGGTCCCTGCTTGATTTTTGGCGAGTATGTTGTATTGCGCAATCATTACACAGTGGTTCAGGAACGTCACAAGTTTTGCAGTATTGCGTTGCTTCTGTTTTTATGTCTCCATATAGACAGGGATCGCAGAAAATTTTGTGTTGGTCTGATTTGTTCGCACTGAAAAAATCTTGAACAATTATTTATCTGCTTTAATTTAAGTTGACGTCCGATTAGAGCAAAAGTATATCCCACTATATAGTATGCCTCGTAAAAGAGTGTGATAAAATTTCAACCATCTGTTTTTAATTGTTCTGAGAAATCCTTGACGTAAATTTGTTTAAAAATTTAGGCTAAAAAGCCCTAATTATTCATTAAACAGGAAGTTGAAGTTGACGTCCCATTGGTATAAAAAATCCCAACGTATGGCATGTCTAAACAAAGAGTGTGATAAAAATTCAAGTATCTGCGATAAATAGGCCTAGTTGCTGAGAAATCTTTAACGAAAACTCGTTTGAAATTTAAGGCCAAATATAAACAAAGTCGTCAATTAAGTGGCAGTTGTCGACTGATCGGTACAAAATTATATCCCAACGTATGGCATAGCATAATCAAACAAACAGTGTGTTGAAATCCCACGCACCTGCAATGAATAATTGCTGAAGAAAAATGCGACATACATTTTTGTTACCGCCAGAGACAGACATACAGAAGGACGAACAGACAGACAGATAGATTAAACAGTATACTCCCTTCTCTTCCGGAGCGCGCGCGGGAATATTAATTGAATACATTTTAAAGGAGTGGGTAACAAACACAGTCTAAGTATATCCTCTCCTTGTACAACAGGTCAAGTTACATAAACTCATAAGTACATAGTAAAATAAACATACCTAGCTTTACTCATGTATTTGATGAATACCATAAGCATATTATTTTCAAGCAAATTGTATAGCTATAACAATTGATGAGTATCTAAAGCATCACACTCTGATCTATTAATACATATGTTATTAATAGAAATTCAAGTATTATTAGGGAATTAAGTTTATATAATAATATGAATTGTGCTTAAATACAATAAGACGTTATAAACATCTTCAGAGGTATATAATAGAATAATAATAAAAAAAACAGTCAAAAGATTAATTGATTGTCACAGCATAAAAATTAAGAATAAAAAAATGATACTTTAACGTAATTGTAAACTTGCTTCTTTACAACTTACTTTGCTTTTACATTTTTTAGATTTTTATGAAGTTCTCTTATGTCGTCGCATAACTTGTGATCCCTGGTTGATTTTTGTCGAGTATGTTGTACTGCACAGTCATTACACAGTGGCTCAGGAACGTCACAAGTTTCGCAGTAATGCGTTGCCTTAGCTTGTATGTCACCATAGAGACAGGGATCGCAGAAACTTCCTTGTTGGTGTGTTTGGTCTGAACTGAATAAATCAATAACACTTAAAAATAAAAAATAAAATAATATTGCATCTCAGAACGTGTCTAGGTGCTAAAACAAATTATTTGGTCATTAAAAGTTAGACTCGTTAAAACTGATCTAAACATCGTTTAATGTTTGAATCTATGGCAAATATATCATTATTAATTTCATTTTTTAATTATTGCCACTGTTAAAAATCAGGTACTATCAATTGAGAAATGAAGACGAGCTGCCTTTAAAAAAAAAGAAAGATATCATGCATATGCCCCAAATGGCTGAGATTAAACATCCTCTTTTTAAAGTGTATAAAATTATTCTCGGCAACTTACTTCGCCCTCAAATTTTTTGGATGATCAGAAATTTTTTGTAAGTCGTCGCATAATTCATGATCCCTGTTCAATTTTTGTCGAGTGTGTTGTTTTGCACAATCATTACACAATGGCTCCGGAACTTCACAAGTTTTGCAGTAATAAATTGCCTTAGTTTTTACGTCTCCACAGAGACAGGGATCGCAAAACGTGTCTTCTTGGTCTGTTTGGTCCGAACTGAAAAATTCATGTACATATATTTATTCTTAATTCAGGATTTTTATAACATGGAGTTATCGTTCGTTAACTCGAGTTAACTCTCCATTAAAGCATGTATACCAATGGGTAAAATAAACGTCTTTTGTCTTGTATAATCGCTTATTGATGTAAATTGTCAATGTATAAAAGACAATTGTGAGGTTAAAGGATGCTGTAATACTACAAAAACAGAAGGGAGATATGACTAGCTCGTTTAATTGTACCATCCATGCACATGCGCGTTTAGTGTAAGAAGGGGGGGGGTAGCTCATTTGAAAAACAATGAAAAATGTGCGTGTGTTGGGGGGGGGGGGTATTGTACTGTATTACGCACCTTTAATCATAACTTTGATTTCACCATTCTTCACAGATTCACTTTAATTCTTTTACGTGCTCCCAAAAAAGTGGCGGGGGGCAACTTCATGGTTTTTTTGTATATATAAACTTATGAAAACTATCTGCAGCAAGAAGTCGCGGGGCAAGCTTCCCTCTATCTCCCCCCCCTCATTGCTGCTACGCGCCTGCCATTTACCAATAATTAATGCAGTTGCTGGTGGTCAAGTGTGTACGTGGTTTCAGGAGAGCGCAGCTGATAAATGTGCATTGTATTATTAAGTAAACTGGACATACAGACCAATCATAAAGACATGTATGTCCACCTCATTAAAGAGAATTGTTCATACTATCAGTAGGTCGAGGTAGAAAGATATGCAATATACCTACGTATCTGTACTGATCATTCAGGGACGTTAAATTACTATTCTTCCTCTTGATGGATTTCATTTAGATTAATTAATGCCTAATTTCAATTTTATCATGAGAATTTAAGAGATATTGAATAAAAACAGTTGCACCTTTGCACCTTTTTCGCATATAAATCATGTTTAAAGTTGCGTAACGATTTTGATTGGCAACATTCACGTTTATATTTATGTTCATGCAATTCTTAAATTTTCATAAAATGTTTTATTCCAAAACATGGTTTTCATGGCTAATTGATATCAATTTTGCTCTCGAGCATTTCTTTTTAAATTCAATTTCAATATTCTCTCACGCTTTACCATATGTTTGTTTGTTATAGATGGTACGTAAATTAACTACAACACAATTACATTAAGAGCACTGAGATAAATGACAAAAAAAAGGTATAATAAAATTAAAAAGAACAAACAAACAAACTACAAAAATGTGTTTAAGCAATCTTCTTAAAGGCTTGAAATAAAAAGGTATGCCTTATTTTAAACCGAAAACAAATTCTTATTTCGCTGAAATCTATATTATAATTAAAGGACGGAGCTTTAATTTCGACACTGTCATTCTTCTTAACTCTATGATATCTATTTGATACAATGAATCTGTTTTGTTGAGAAACTCAATTAGTTGTCATTTATCAAATATCGTGCATGACAGGTACAGCTGCCTGAATTGATGACTGTCGGTTATTTACCAATACTCACTGCGTGTATATTTTGTTCATGAAAGCATTACATTACAAACAAATGCATCTCAATAGGCTAGCACAAACATCGTATTCTAAAAAGAATGCGTGGAAGGGGGAGCAGACCTATTTAAACTCATGAAGAAAAACAATTAAAAAATAAAATCATTAAGCTCACTAATTCCCAAAATTGAAGTCTGTGAGGTTGGCGGGGTGGGGTAAATCCTTTATGTATGACTGAATTTAATAAAAATTATATATATACGTACTTTTCTTATATATTGTTTTTGCGTTGTCCTCAGAAAAAAGATAGGGACAAGTGGGGTTGCTTTATCAGAGATATCACCATCCATCCGTTAGCTCATAAATTGTCAACAGAAGTAATTGTTCCAAAAAAAAGGAATCCAAAGTTTTTTCATTTGCAATTTTTACCGATTGATAAAAAATATGTTTATCACGTTATAAATGTTATTATTTGTAGTCAAACACATTTTCCGCATTCCTATGACATGCTTACTTTTTTTTTCTTTAGTTCTATTTAACTGTTGATGTTTTTTTCAAATATTATCAAATGTTTTTGTCGAAAAAAATTTGTAAACTCCCACACAGCTTACTCATCTTTGAATACCCGGAAATAATGCATACCTGCTATTTGTGGAAGATAACTCTTTCAGGAATGATAACTCTAGTTTATGGGAAGAAAGAATTAACGAAGGCTTATGATCGTAACCTTTTTTCAAAGTATAATTCTTCTTAAGTTCAAGATCTAGTAAACGATTCCGGTGTGTTTTGGTGCTAGAATCATTATTAGGTCATAATTGGTTTAATAAAAATCTTTCCCATACTTTATTACTTTAACAAAATATGTAAAAAAAAAATCGTTTCTTTGCATTCTTTTAGCATTCTTTATCAAATTACTAACAACGTAATCTTGATACCTATTTTGAATGTGACATCATATGAAAAAGGAGGTCAAAAGCTTGTTTAATGGCGTTTTTAATGGAGACTGTAGGCATTCTTAATAAATTTCTTTACTCATGAATGGACACAACTCTGAGATTTGTTACTTATTTCCTTCATGTTACCTAGAATTTGACTGTACAAAACATTATTTTTTCACTGTGTTTACCAGGAATTTAAGCCCCGATATACCGTATCAAAGAAAGCTATTGTTATGAAGCATCTCTAAAAGAACTTATATCCTAAAATTCATAAACTTGTAGGCATCTTTCATCAACTAGATCTTGTACTTTAGAATATAAACTCTTTAAAAAGAAGAATGGGAAAGATTGAAATTTTAAAATCTTCAATGTACAAATATTTTTGTTTACTATTTGATAGTCTATACTTAATAAATTAATTATATTCATTTAGATTAACATGATGGGAAAATAGATGACCAAAAAAGCTCGCCAAAGCTTAAATTCATTATTCTAGTCATAAAAATTCAGCCTCTTTTCCTTTCTTTATATTTTTTTATATTTAATAAAAGCGATTTTAGAATTATCAATTCTTTTGATTTTTGCCTCTGCTAAAAAATCAAGCATTATGAAATAAAAGGAGTATGTTGCGTTTTCATTTTATATTTCCCCAAATGCTGATACTTAACACACTCTTTAAAAAGTGAATAAAATATTCTTTACAACTTACATGCACTTCGCCCTCAAATATTTTTGATTATTAAGATATTCTTGTATGTCGTTGCATAATTCGTGATCCCTGCTCAATTTTTGTCGAGAATGTTGTTTTGCACAATCATTACACAATGGCTCAGGAGCGTCACATGTTTTGCAAAACTGCGTTGCTTTAGTTTTTATGTCTTCATAGAGACAGGGATCGCAGTAAATGTTCTCTTGGTCTGTTTGGTTCGCACTAAAAATCATGAACAGTTATTTTTCATTTTAATATAAGCGTGCTTGTTGGTCGTAACCCCTTTATACAGATATTGTTATGGAAAAAACTTGTAATAAGATTAATTGGAACATATTAATTTTTTTAAAAATAAAATGGACGTATTTTTTCTATTTTTCCCTACTCTTTGATAGTTTATAGCAAAACAAATTATTTATTTTTTAAAGAGAATGGTTTGTCAACAAATTAAGTTAACCATCTTATCAATCTTACATTTCTAAAAATAATGTCTTAAAGTGGCATAGTCACGATTTGGGTAGGAAAAAAAATCGTTTTTCAGATTTTAATGTTAACAATGCTTCAGCAAGATATTCTTAAAAGGCAACCATTAGTTGAGTGTCATTTGTTTACTATATATCTTTTTCTTTAGTAAATAAATGTAGTGTTACATTGTCCACGACCATCAAAAGAACCCTCTTAAGGTAGATAAGAAGGGTATTACTGAAACTAAACATCCTTTTTAAAAGTGTAAATATTATCCTCGACAACCTACTTTGAGGTCAAACATTTCTGATGATCAAGGAATTCTCGTATGTCGTCACATAATTTGTGATCCCTGCTCAGTTTTTGTCGAGTATGTTGTTTTGCGCAGTCATTACACAATGGCTCTGGCACGTCACAAGTTTTGCAGTAATGCGTTGCCTTTGTTTGTACGTCTTCATAGAGACATGTTTCGCAGAAAGTGTCTTCTTGGTTTGTTTGGTTAGCTCTAAAATCATTAACAGTTTTTATTAAAAATATCAAACTTGGATGCAGTTACATGAATCTTTTTTTTTTATTTTATCAATTAAAAAGAACGAAGAACATCTGGAAAATGCATTTAAAGCTGTTAGGGTAAACATAAACAAATTCATTATGCAACCGAATGTTTGATCAATGCATTAATTATGATGGATCATGAACGTTTTTTAGAGAACTGAAAGTGGGACTACTTTAATATGTATATATTACTTTTGTTTAACACGAAAAACAAATTTCAGGTCTTTTTCATGAAGCAACCATTTACTGTGTCATCTTGGCTCGGTTACAATGCAAAATGTTACAGCAATGAGAGAAATTAGCTGGATAAGTAATTTGAAAGAACATTTTTTTGTTTCGGGTTAAACAAATGTTGTAGCACATTGTATCATATTGCATGACAGCATAGTTTGGTTCTGCATATATTATCATTTGGTCGGTGATTTATTTTAATATATTTTTTAAAAATGCCAAATATAATAGTGCACATTCTGACTATAACTCCTCAACTTAAAACATCTTAATCACAAGCTCTAGACACTAAAGCTATCCTGGTACATTTAATAAACTAAATATTTTTTTTTACCGTGTTTGTACAATGAAGTTAATTACATTTTAATGTTGTAAACCTTTCAACTTAAAATTCCATTCTTCTTAATTTCATTTAAAATCGCGTTTTTTTTATGTGATGAGACTAGATTCTCCTAAATCTTATGTTAATTGGCTTGAACGATGCTTTGATTAATTTAAAATACAGTCCTATAATCGATACTAAGTGAGTTCAGACTTTGTTTTAATCTTATTTAAAATCCTGAAAAATTAGCAATAGCCGGCAATTTGATCCCCTATCTATCATATTACCCAACATGATAGGTAATTGAATTAATTCAAAATGTAGTTCTTTACTCGGCACAATATGAGTTCAAACTAAAAACACTTCTTTTTATAAATAAGTAAACTGCAGATAACAATTAAAAGCTTTAAATCGTTACATGTATTTTGATAAAACAGATTGTAATAGAGGGAAAGAGAGGACACTGAGTTATAGTGCGTAAACTACAATGATGAATTTTTGGGGGGTTTTACAGGAACCTTGCAGGTGTTCAGTATTTTTTTCAGAAATTCAGTAATTGCAGTATTTTAACGAATATTCACGTCCCGACATTGATGAATGAAAATGATTCCCGAGTTTCTAAATTTTGGGAGCAACCGCCCGCGCCAGGGGCTGATTTATTTAATACATAAGATAAAAAAATGTTTTTATTGTGTGAATGTTCCAGTTTTGTAATTAGCGAAGTTATTTAAATTTTTGATGGTTGTTGTTTTCAAAAGAGGTAAAAAGCTCTGGGCTTAATTGTCATGCACATTTAAAACTTGACGTATACATAGTCTTGTGCCTTGCTGGATTCAAGTGTCTTTTTGGGGTAGGAATTTACACATTGTGCGTTGTTTAAAAAGATGCAAAGAGCATTTCCCTAAAAAAAATTGTTTTAAAGTTTTTGATCGCTGTCTAAAATTCCCCATTTTCGGTCATAATATATTGTAAAATTTAAAATTGTAGGCACACATGCAAAGAAATTAAAAAATGAAATCGTGATGCAAATACTGAGTATTATTATGTATTTTAAGTAACATCCTCTTTTAATATGACAGGGGTATAGAATTTAAGTCACGAGCGGTGATATCTTATTTCCACCCTTTTCAATCTGAATAGGCAAAGGTATATACACATAATCATATTTACAGGATTAGAATTGCATAAATAATTTGCTAAGCTGGTTCTGCTATCAAGTTAAAGTAAAAGCAAAATCGCAATCTTAGCCCATTAATTCTCAAAGAACATTTTGACATACACTGTATTATTGACGTCACTATAGGGTTAATGTTAAAATTCTTGCTGACTAAAAGACATTTTTTTTTAAGTTAACGGTCAAAAAGGATGTATAATTAATTTTATTTATTACCTCTCTGTATTCACCGGAGAACAAATCTTCTCTCTACTACTTTCATCACTGCCGTTTTCATCAGCAATAATAACTGTCTTGCTTGAAGTCTTCTAGTAAATATTTGTTAAACATCTGACTCTATCTTAGTCCGTGATTTATATCAATAAGTCACAATCAGTCACAGATATCTCAATTAATGTTACAATTGAAAATTCAAATGTTATTACTTAAATAATGAATAAATAATTTATACTTAAATTATACCTGCAATGTTGTATCAAAGACTTGCGCATCCTCTAGTAGGTCACGAATTACATTACCATTTCTCTCGGTAATTATGTCATCGGAACAACTAGTTGCTATAACCTCTACAGGCACTTGTGGTTTGTCTACATGGAATTCCTCTTCCAGAATCTGTTAAACAAGGCCATTTCAAAATAAGATAATAATTGAGAAAAGAAACCTATGGAAGAGAATATTAAATATCACTGTATATGGTTATTATTTTATTTTTTGTTATGAATAAAACTATGGAAAGTTACTTTTATTTTACAGTAATGATAGCTGCTTTTATAAATATTTTTTAATAACTCTTTCAGTTTACAGATTATTGCATTAATGAGGAGTAACGGGTACATGTTATTAGCGTTGATATTTTATTTCCTCTGTAAGAATTTGCTTTTGTTGAATTTACAAACCTCTTCAACTTTTGTACTATGTTGTGCATGATTTATAGATATATTTTTTTCCTCAGCTCTAAAATTGAAAGAAAAATTTAAATTTTTATTTATTAACAAGCATTTGGTAATACTTTTGTATTGACTTTAAAGCAGAGTCAGATTATAATAAATATAACAATTGCAGTACCGATCAGACCCAACTTACATGTAACCGAAAGTAAACCCAAACTAAACCCTGGGTTAACTCTCTAAGTTTATTCTGGGTTTACTCCAGGTTTACTAGAATGGATCCAGAGTAAACCCAGAGTAAACCCAAAGTAAACCTAGAGTGAACACCTAGTGCCAAACCCGGTCAGAAATACACCCCTGAAAGCAGACGCTAACTGTGTATTCGGAATATACAAGGGACATGAATTAAAGGCAGTACGATAGTGAAATAAAACACGGCTCTGCTTAGGTAGCAAGGGACAGTTTCGAATAAAGTACCCGTCAATATTTTTGTAAAATTGAGAATTGCTGTACTTGAAGGCTTATGAGCTAAAATTCATGAAATGATTTTTAATGATTATCATTAGTTAGAGGGGTGTCTCTTGTTGAAATTGATATGCAATATGTAGGCCCCTTATGTTAGGTACATGAGAATCAGAAGTAAAATGCGAAACCTGCGGCTATGACTGTTGTGCTGACTTTACACAGTGAAATTGCAAGTTACAGACGGGAGGTAAAATAACACGAAAAGTAGGTGGATGGGACATTGTAAACTATACAGCGGTAAGTTTCTGACATGTGATAGTGCAACATGCACGCGGTACGGAAGGTCAACCCTCTGCAGGGAATTAGCTGGGGGAGGTCTAAAAAGCTGAAAAATCATGAAAAATTAGCAAAATATGAAAGGGTCAAAATCTCATCAAAACCAGTATGTAGAGAATTTTACAGGTTTTGACTAGTAATTTTCTTCAGAAATTGGTGATTGGCCTTATAAAGAGTGAATTAAAGGTATTTGTGCTGAATGGGAACTGAGAAAATTCTAGTTACAGAGTTCCGAAGACATGCATCCCTTGGCTACAATGAATTGTATCAAAAAAACTGTCCCCTGCCACCTTCAAGACTACATGGTATTTTCATATTTCTCCTTTAAGTGTAATTTTGAGTGGATTTTGTACCATAAATAATACATTTTGTGAAAATCAATGATTTTCTTTGCTATAGATGTCATTACATGATTTATTAGCTAAAATGTTCAAGGGGAGTAACTCCCTCTTAAATGTGTAGAATGACCACCGCTAGAGTAAATTGGCTAAGAGAGTAGGTATTTCCTATCCTGATGACAATTAATAGGCTTAAGTTAATTACTGAGATAAGAATAAATACTTTAAAACAGTTTTTATCAATTAAATCATTAAATTTATGATTTTGCAGTCATTTTGCTGTCTGATTTTATGAAATAACATTAAGCCACCTGACTTATATCACCCAATATTTTTAAAACAGCGTATTTTTATTTCAAATGAACTTTACATGTAGACAAATGCAGTTATCAAAGTATACAATATGTCAAAAAACTCAAGTTTTTGCTCCTTCCTATCAAAAAAAGGTATTTTAGATGTATTTACAGAATTAAAAAAGCCACCCCCTCTTTCCAATGGACTCCATTACCATTACATGTAGGATATGTAAATGTACATTTGACCTTGAAATAACATCTGCTATGATAATTACTCTTGAAATGAACAAAAAACAACATATTTTTACCCTTTTATTGTATAAATGCATCAAAAATGTAGAAAAACATGAAAAATTTGAACATTTTTCATGGAATTCTCATCCGTTCCCAGGAACACGGGTGTGTTTGAATTTCCTTTTAATTAAACGCACACATCACACTCATAGGTCTTACTAATTTAGCAAAGTTAAAAGGAGACTAGAAACCAGAATATATAAGATATCCACTAAATATGATTATAGGCTTAGTTTTTCATGAAAACAAGAAATCACATGTAGGGCGACATGACTTTTTGTGAATAAAAATGCTAAAAATCATCCATTTACCAAAAAAAGATCAATTTTAAATATCAGTGATGGTTGTTTTCAAATATGTGTAAGAAATGACTCAAGGAAACTGCCACAAGTTTCATAATATTAGGTTAAAGTGTTCAAACTAATACTTCTTGTGAAAATCAAAAGATAGGGGGAGGGTATACATGTAAGGGTATTTCTAAGTGATGTGATGCTTTTATCATGATAATATCAAGCAGATGTATGTAGTATTGAATAAGGTTTCTTATTTTAGGAGGTTGAACAACAGTTGACCTCTAAAAGATTAGGTAAAGATGCTTTATTTGTGGAGAGCCCTGTGAATCTGTGTTAAATAGAGGAAAGTGGAAATGGTGGGTTCACTTAAATGGCCATATTTTTCTTAAACCTCAATGGAATTGGCAAAATGTGGTGTACTTTTTTTCAGAATAGCATAAGCTTTTTAATTTTAAGACAGGATGACTTTTCGGAGAATGTTAGTGTATGTTAAAGGTAGCAAGGGACAGTTTCGAATAAAGTACCCGTCAATATTTTTGTAAAATTGAGAATTGCTGTACTTGAAGGCTTATGAGTGTTGCTAAAATTCATGAAATGATTTTTAATGATTATCATTAGTTAGAGGGGTGTCTCTTGTTGAAATTGATATGCAATATGTAGGCCCCTTATGTTAGGTACATGAGAATCAGAAGTAAAATGCGAAACCTGCGGCTATGACTGTTGTGCTGACTTTACACAGTGAAATTGCAAGTTACAGACGGGAGGTAAAATAACACGAAAAGTAGGTGGATGGGACATTGTAAACTATACAGCGGTAAGTTTCTGACATGTGATAGTGCAACATGCACGCGGTACGGAAGGTCAACCCTCTGCAGGGAATTAGCTGGGGGAGGTCTAAAAAGCTGAAAAATCATGAAAAATTAGCAAAATATGAAAGGGTCAACATCTCATCAAAACCAGTATGTAGAGAATTTTACAGGTTTTGACTAGTAATTTTCTTCAGAAATTGGTGATTGGCCTTATAAAGAGTGAATTAAAGGTATTTGTGCTGAATGGGAACTGAGAAAATTCTAGTTACAGAGTTCCGAAGACATGCATCCCTTGGCTACAATGAATTGTATCAAAAAAACTGTCCCCTGCCACCTTAACACTTCAGTACGCACAGTTGACCTCAAATGCAATTTCCAAGTTAACCCAATGTAAATCCCGAGTGGACCCAAATTTTCAAAGGGTAAACCCTGAATAAACCCCAAAAGTAAATACAGGGTTTAGTTGGGGTTTACTTTGGTGTTAGGTTGGGTCTGATCGGTACTATTCGTAATCAGTCTTAAGCATACATGCATTTTTAGTCAAAACTTACAAATTTGGCTGTTCTTTGAATTCTGCCATTCTTACATCATATATATTTTTTAAATCGTTAGGCGTGATTCATAAGATCTCATCAACTTAAATGTAAAAAGATCATCATTAAAAACCATACTTCTATGAATCTCATGAACATACGGAAATTAAAATGTAAGTTGTGAAATTAATTGTAAATCAATTGAAAATGCATATAATTATCTTAGTGATCAGATATATGCATTGATATTACCAAATCTTTTGAAACAATTTGTAACTTTAAAAATTCACAAAACACTACACCTAGGGAAGCATTATTTCTTATGACCCTCTTCCTTTAAAGTTAACTTAATCTTATATGTGTCTACCTCAAGGGATGATAAGAATAGCTAAACTTACAACATGTACATGTACATGAGAACCATCACAGCAATTTATATGAATTGAATCTTTATTACTTTTTTCAAAATGAAACAACGACATTTACCCCACGTCGTCTTGAATTGAAAACAAAGTTCCAAAATAAACACAGTACATGTAAAATAGTCATATCACTCGTATGTAATTAAATTCATATTGTATTTGATATCCGTAAGTCATACAGAAAATTTCACATCTTCTGAGTTAATTGGGCATATCTTTCACGATAAGGTGATACAATAGGGACCAGTATTTAGAATTTGATAGGTAAAATTTATCTTTAAAACTCTTGTAAATTTATCAATCATGAGTTGTTAAAGTATTTCAGCTCATTATCAGGTAAACGAGAGGAGGCTACAGGTTCTACAAACTTGAGAGATAAAATAAATCTCTGTTTTTTTGTAACAATATCTTGTTAGAATAAAGTGTATCCAAAGTTAACGTTGATGCATACTAGAGGTGAAACTGTCATTTGCTCTGAAAGAGCAGTACCAAATATGGTTTTGAGGAGTAGTTTTTAAAACACTTTGCAGTCTTGCGTCCAATATAAAAAAAAACACCAGACAGAATAAAAAAAAACTAAAACGCACACCCTCTTCACATAAAACACCCAGTTTCTTCAACCCATAACTAAAGTATGTTACATTCTTTATTCAGTCTTCAAATTATTAAAAGGTAGAACTATTCTATATTAAACATTAAAATTTTTATCTAGAGAGGCAGTGCAGCTGAAAACACATTTGTGAATTACTTCAGATTTACCTCTTGTATCGTTAGGAAATAAGAAATAACGTTGATTGGAATAGTTGAAATACATAAAAATCCCTTTCACATACCTAATATACGTAATTATGGGCTTCCGGAATTTAGAGGACCATACAAAATGGAATAATCTTATATCGTTTATTTGCACCACGTGGATTTTGATTGATAGTAATTGACAAGATCTTCGTCCAAATACGGTCATCATGGTATACGATGTAACATGGACTCTCTAAGGGAACACAACATCTCTTTCTTGTTCATTTATCAATGGTTTACCAATTTCGGTTCATTTTAAAATGAAAAGACATAAATATGTCAAATAACCCCTCAGGGGGCCTCACTTACAAATATGAATTTAGGTTGTAGAAACTCCTGTGCTAAACACGCAAAATACATGCTTACAAAATATTGATTGTGGTTATTTTAAAAACTTTGATCACTTATTACCTTGGGGAAGTAGAAAAGACACATTTCCTTCATCAAACGTGTCCAAAAGAACCTTTGCGGGCCTGCATGTGTTTTGATTACAATAAATACACATCTTTACGCGAAATAGTATAGATGGCTGAACCCCGTAATATGTTGCGACATGTTGCGATGTAAATATGCACGGGTTATAAGTAATTATTAAATTGCGCCGCACTGTCTCTTTAAGTATGTCTTTTAGTTGAAAACATTAATAATACATGGAGTGATTTAACAATCTTTATTTAAATGTTATATATATATATATATATATATATATATATATATATATATATATATATATATATATATATATATAATTTATATGGTCTATATGTATTAGTGATTATCTTTGTTTAATACATCAGAGATACTATCTTAAAAAGATTAAACCATGGAAAAAGTCAGTCATACCGACGGACGCCGGAATAAATAGCTGATCAAAAAACTCACTTGAGCTTTAAGCTAAGTTACGCTGAAACCCAATAAGTTGTGGTATTTGTTTAAGGATTTTAAGCAACTATATAAAGGAGGGGTTTGGATAAGTAGAACGACATCAAAGCATATTCATAAAAAAGAAGAAGCAATATTGATATAACAAGTTAATCTAGTGAAGTTACAAAGTACACACCAATGTGTAAAAAGTAGAAATACGTTTATTAATATCGTTTATTTCTGCACTTCAATCGCGTTCAGCTGGTTGCATGCGCACAAAATTATTAGTTTTAATGGAAGTAAAATGATATAGCCACAGACCTTTAATTAAGTGGCAGTGTAAAAATCAATGAAATAATTGCAAACACTGAACACTGAACAGCATGAAAAAATGTCTCCAAAGGCAATAGAAACTTCATTTTAGAATATTTTAGAAGTAATAGAAACTTCATTTTAGAATATTTAGGAAGCAGAATGAAGTTTGTGAAATATTTGTGAAATGTACAGTAAAAGTGTTGTGAAAACTGTATAGTGTGGGTTTTCTGTGGCGTGTGTGTTATTCCAAGGATTCAACATGTCCGAGTCAGAGAGACGACTTTCGTCTGATGGCCAAACACCCAAGCCACCGAGCAAAATGTTGGAAATGGCCGACTCTGTTGCAACAAACGGTGATTCCAAAATTTTTAAAATTAAAATGATTGACCAAAAATTATTATTGCATAAGCAATAGACAACCTTCAAGATTGACAGAATCAGTTACTATTAGCGTTTAACATCAAACTAGACAAGTTTCGAAACGAGTTCATGTCATCCATTGACAAAAAACTGAAAGCCACCCGTACTGACCTTGACCCTGAAATAGGAAAACAACAATCGCAAATTGAGTTATTGTCACAATCTATTGCGTCCATACTTGAAAGGCGACAGGTGGTTGAAAATGGAGAACACCTACATTCAATATATAGGTCACCAGGCGAATCGAACACGTTCTTTGAAAACGATAGTAACCCTCTGAACAACGCGGATATAACAATCATTGCTTCAAACATCCCATAGGAACCTAAAAAAAACATACTGGAAATATCTAAGGAATTTATCAACTCCTTAAACGAATCTGTGGATGTGGTTGCTGCCGCTTGATTGAGAAATCAGAAATTTGGAAAGCAAGCTTTAGTTAAAATTAGCTTTGCGTCAGTGCAGGATAAAATAAAGATTCTGAAAGAGAAAAAACAACTGAAAATGGTGGGAAAATGCAAAATTGTGTTTTTGCGTGGAAGTAAAACTTACATAGAAAGATTTTTGGAACTTAATGCGCGTACTCTGCTGAATGTCGCATGGAAAAGACTTTCGCATTATGTCAAACGGGCGGATTGTAAAGAAAAAAACAACAGAGAGACCACAGTCGAAGCATCGCGACAACAGTGATGGATAGGACTCGCGCCGGTTCATTGAACATTCACTATCCTTTTGTCATTTGAATGTGGGTGGATGAACGATAAACAATCACGATCTTAGGCGTGAGTTGATCAGATCTATGCGGGCAGATATTGTAAGTGTTTGAAAAGAATCAAAGACACACTGCCAAATATCTCAATTTGCTTTATTTAGTTAGACAAAGTTATCTGTACAAATCATAGTAAACTCATGCGCTCAATCAAATGTATATACTATTTTTGTATATTCTAAGATTTAAAAGTGACATATAGGTCCAATTACCCGGTTGTAATTCGATGATGTATAATATTGTGTTGTACTATACTTATGACATCATACACATGTCACTATAATAAAATATTTACTTACTTATTAGAAGGAATTGCCCCTAGTTGCTTTTACATGTAAGACGCTTTTTAGTCAAAAATAGATTCGTTATTATGTTTACAAAGCTTCTTTTTACTACGCAGCACTGTTAAGACTTACTGTGAAAATATCAGTGAATTTAAACATTCATTAAAAGATGTATGATTTATTTCAAAATGTTTACGTAAAGTTATTTTATCATGGTGTAAATGTGATATTAAATGCTACTTTGTATGAAACTTGGTGTGGTCCCCTAAACTGATAGTCACGAGATACGTGTTGATAATTCTCCCGAATAGAGGTCATAAACAAATTTCAATATTACAAGGGCATACCCTTATTTGAATTAATAACGTAAATGATAATTATACTTATCGAGTAGATTCTTAAAAGTTCTGCTGCTTCTAATAGAGTTAATCTTTTATTAGAATACATATCAAAGAAATGAGCTCCAGTTGAGATTTATAAGGCACTCGTTGAATACTTCACGTATTTATGAATTCATTCTATAGATTTCATCGAAGCAGCAGCACTTTTTAATAAATTAAACATTTCCTGAATTCATATCCAAAAGATCGTAATGATCTGTTGAGTGTATGCCCTTGTAAAAAGCGGATTTAGCTAGGCTTCCCGGTGTCAAACATATCAAACTTTTACATGAAACACTCTAGAAAAGAAATAATACATAAATTATCACATGCCGAATCAAAACAAACATAATATATATGATTCTATGGTATAATGATTGTTATAAGATTATGCTCTGTTCATTTATAAAATGCATTTTTCCATGTTAAAAAATTGATTGATACGCCTCTCTCTGCACAAAATATGCGTTATATTTATAGTATGACGTCACATCGACAACTGCACCGCGATCAGTCAGTTGTTTATGCTTTCGTTGTTGGACTTATATGACTACAAAGTTGTACGCATAGGTAATTTTCAATGTAGTTTAATGTTTTCCTCCTCATAACAATCGGAAATTACTTTATTTATTAGCATTTTTGATGACTTGTTGTCCGGTGTGATGTCATAGTTAACATTTCCGGCGACCACAAAGTAAACCTTAATATAACAGTGTTGTGTATCTTTTCAGCAAAAAAGTACGTATTTCGTACATGGGTATTACTTAAGGAATAAGGAATCATTCTTTGAGTATTATGAGGTAATAAATTTGGTAGGGGCGTGGTAAATCCAATAAAACATGAAGGGCTTTATGATAGATCGGACCACGCTCAGGCCGAACTTATTACCTTATGATATTCAAGGAATAATTCCTTATTTCTTTTTTTATATTATTTTTAATTTGAACACTTAAAAACATCATTTTAAAACCTCTGGTTTTTTCATGTAGCACATGTTATATATTATCTCGCGGTGCAGATAAAGCCATTTCTCGGCTAAACATTTTGCACCTCTCATCCTTAATTATTGTGCTATAGGCTTCAAAACTGATTCGTAATGTTATCACATACAACGACCTTTACAAACTGTAAATATATATGAATAACTCTATACTAAACAGAGGATGCTAGCAATTGATTAAGGGATCGTTTAATGCGCAAGGTTTAAATCTATAAATAAAATCAATGTACACAAATATCAATAGTTCCTTTTTAAATCGCTGTTTCTATTGATCGTGTACGACCGATATTTTCTTGATATCAAAACAAACAAGTCACAAATTGGAATACTGCAAACAGGAATGGCAAAATATCAAACAGCAGAAATTCAGTTCGTTTCCCCAAATCGTGCTCATTACTTTTTAAATTTATCAATTGTAATTTTTTTTCTCACAACGTCATTTAGGAATCGAGTATTAAGATAAAAATATAAACAAAGTGAAATAAATACTTAGTCTTTATTATCAACTTTCGTTTTATCAACAATTTCAACACCTCCTGTCTTGGAATGATATGAACAAGCTTAAAAACACATTTTAGGTAAATGAGTGGATATCATGTTAATAAAATTTTAATCATATATCTCTACTTTCTAAATTTTATGGCTACGTGTAAGCCAATGTTTACATTTTAAGAGGTTGAAACCTATTCATTGATAGATTCTCCAAGGTTGATATACAACTGTAATTTTAAGAGAAAAAAAGATATTTGAAATTAATCACCAGTTTCAAGCCATGATATACTAAGAAGTATTTTGCATAAAATATGAAACTCCAATGTACATTAAAAAAGATTTTAAAAATGCGAAAAATCATACATTATTATAAACTTATAATATTTGTTTTTATATTCAGATATTAATAAAAAATTTTACCTTATACTTTTCACATTTTATACCAAGATATCATGTGCATTTCACAAGCTGGTTTAAAAAATTAGGACAAAAATATCTTTTATACAATGTATTGATCTGACGTGGCAGTTCTATTATGCGCAGGCTAAAGACTTCTTCGAATTCAAATGAAAAGTAGAAAATCTCAAGAAGCATTTTTTAAAAACACCAGTGATAAACACTGAGGCCCCCGGAGGAGTTCAATGTACAACATTAATGATATAGAGAATACTCATTAGGCAAACTGACCTTTATTTAATTTACAATGTTGAAAAACAAGTTCTTTAGCTTATATTTATGCTTCGAATTGAAACAGTTGTAGTTGTCTATATGTGGTAGAAATTCAGTGTGTCCAGAGAAAACACACGAGTCCAAATTCACCGTATTTAATCCATGACTCGGGAGAATCGCCCACAAATATGGAGGAGTCGCTTCGTAGTAGGACATTGGAAGAATTAAAAAAATAGAAGATTTTAAAACCGGTTTTGTGTTGACCCATGTATTTTTCATGATTCATTCCTTAATTATAACTTATAATGTCTTGTCTATAAGAAGATTCGATTTGCGAGTAAGTGGCGAAACAGTTTGAAGATTGTCTCTTATAAATCATTTCATAAAATAGCAACCACGTTCCCTACATATGGTATTGGTAGGATATTTGTGAATATAAAATTCACGATAGAACCCTTATTCATTAATACACATCAAAGATTAATTTTTCTGACTATAATATACCATTTTGCCAGGATAGATTCTTCAAGCTTGATATACAATTGTGATTTTAAGAAAAAAAAATATTTGAAATAAATCACACGGATCAAGCCATGATATACTAAGAAGTATTTTGCATAACATGAAACTCCAATGTACATCAAAAAAGATTTTTAAAATGCGAAAAATCATACATTATTATAAACTTATAATATTTGTTTTTATATTCAGATAAGTTTACCTTATACTTTTCACATTTTATACCAAGATATCATGTGCATTTCACAATGTGGTTTAAAAAATTAGGACAAAAATATCTTTTATACAATGTATTGATCTGACGTGGCAGTTCTATTATGCGCAGGCTAAAGACTTCTTCGAATTCAAATGAAAAGTAGAAAATCTCAAGAAGCATTTTTAAAAAACACCAGTGATAAACACTGAGGCCCCCGGAGGAGTTCAATGTACAACATTAATGATATAGAGAAGACTCATTAGGCAAACTGACCTTTATTTAATTTACAATGTTGAAAAACAAGTTCTGCAGCTTATATTTATACTTCGAATTGAAACAGTTGTAGTTGTCTGTATGTGGTAGAAATTCAGTGTGTCCAGAGAAAACACACGAGTCCAAATTCACCGTATACAATCCATGACTCGGGAGAATTGCCCAAAATATGGAGGAGTCGCTTCGTAGTAGGACATTGGAAGAATTAAAAAAATAGAAGATTTTAAAACCGTTTTAGTGTTGACCCATGTATTTTTCATGATTCATTCCTTAATTATAACTTATAATGTCTTGGCTATAAGAAGATTCGCGAGTAAGTGACGAAACAGTTTGAAGATTGTCTCTTATAAATCATTTCATAAAATAGCAACCACGTTCCCTACATATGGTATTGGTAGGATATCTGTGAATATAAAATTCACGATAGAACCCTTATTCATTAATACACATCAAAGATTAATTTTTCTGACTATAATATACCATTTTGCCAGGATAGATTCGTCAAGCTTGATATACAATTGTGATTTTAAGAAAAAAAAAATATTTGAAATAAATCACACGGATCAAGCCATGATATACTAAGAAGTATTTTGCATAAAATATGAAACTCCAATGTACATCAAAAAAGATTTTTAAAATGTGAAAAATCATACATTATATTAAACTTATAATATTTGTTTTTATATTCAGATATTAATTAAAACTTTACCTTATACTTTTCACATTTTATATCACGATATCATGTCCATTTCACAAGCTGGTTTGAAGAATAAGACAAAAATATTTGTTCTACTATGTATTGATCTGACGTGGCAGTTCTATTATGCGCAGGCTAAAGACTTCTTCGAATTCAAATGAAAAGTAGAAAATCTCAAGCATTTTTTTAAAAACACCAGTGATAAACACTGAGGCCCCCGGAGGAGTTCAATGTACAACATTAATGATATAGAGAAGACTCATTAGGCAAACTGACCTTTATTTAATTTACAATGTTGAAAAACGGGTTCTGCAGCTTATATTTATGCTTCGAATTGAAACAGTTGTAGTTGTCTAAATGTGGTATAAATTCAGTGTGTCCAGAGAAAACCCACGAGTCCAAATTCAACGTATAAAATCCATGACTCGGGAGAATCGCCCAAAAATATGGAGGAGTCGCTTCGTAGTAGAACATTGGAAAAATTAAAAGAATAAAAGATTTTAAAACCGTTTTAGTGTTGACCCATGTATTTTTCATGATTCTTTTCTTCGTTATAAATTATAACGTATTGGCTTTAAAAATATTAGCTAGTAAGTGACGAACCAGTTTGAAGATTGTCTCTTATAACTTATTTTATAAAATAGTAATAACGTGTCCCACATATGGTATTGGTAGGATATCTGTGAATATAAAATTCGCAATGGAGTCCTTTTTTATTAATATATTTTTAAGATTAATTTTTTGTCAACCCTTCACTCTGAATGTTTCTGCTTTGTTTGATTTTAAATTGATGAACTAAAACACATAGTGGAATCGAAATTGGTCATTTAATAACAAAATGACGATAAACTTTATAACATATATACAAATTATATACAACATGTAAATAATATAAAAAAAAACCCAATGCTTAATACTTGAACATAGTTAAAATTTTTCCTTTAAAATCATATAACTGGTTATGCTACACATTAAGGAACTTATCAGACTACAAACAACGCACACTACTGGCTCTAAAAAGTACTGAAAGTGCCATTTTTTACTGATAATTTCTTATATTTACTGATATTGTACTGTTAGTGCTGAGAATTGCTGATATTTACTGATACTTTTACTGCTGTTACTGATAATTGCTGTTGGTTCTGATATTTACTGATGCTTTTGCTGTGAGCTCTGATAATTTCTGATATTTACTGAGATTTACTGTTGGTACTGAGAATTGCTGATAATTACTGAGAATATTTTAAGGTCCAAAACATTGTCTTTTAATTATTAAATAACACATATTTCAGATTTAACACAATTTATTTAATTATATATTCTTTAGTTTTATTTATTTGATATTTAGCTTCTTTTGAACTTTGGAAACTCACAGATCACATTTTTGACAATATTAGAAAGCCGGTCAAAAATTGGTACTTAAACTTGAGGCAGACTCCACAAAAATTTTAATTTCTAAATGCGGTGGACATTTCTTTTTCAACAATGAAAAAACCCATAATTCTTAACATGATTATTTTTTTTTTCAAAATAGAGAGATACCCGGTCAGGACTTTATAATGTCTTTGAGGTTTTACTTCACAGAAAGATTAGCGAGGCAGTATCTGTGTATAGTATACATACTTTCAGTTGATCAAGAGGTTTGAATGTCGCAATTCAACCTTGTAAATTGTCAGTCTGGCACCTTGTGTATGACATTACGTAATATCCGTATACAGGAATCCATGATCTTGAGAATATTTATTCAAAGAGAAAAGTATTATTTTTATTGACAACAATATACATAACGTATTAGAATGATTTTCATATTCATCATCTTTTTTGTTCCGCATTCAATTGATTCAAAAAAGTTGGATAAATAATCTCTCTCTCTCTCTCTCTCTCTCTCTCTCTCTCAGATAATCTATTATAACGTATTTTGAGGCGTCAATGCAGAAAGGCATAAGTATGATTATGTCCCATTACAGTATCATAACCACCGACTGCAACAGCGATGTGATTGAAAACCTCTCTCTCTCTCTCTCTCTCTCTCTCTCTCTCTCTCTCTCTCTCTCTCTCTCTCTCTCTCTCTCTCTCTCTCTCTCTCTCTCTCTCATTAATACTTTATTCATGCACTTGTATGCGGTTATATGATCAGCGGCTATATAATTTTGACACACAATTTAACTGATTTTCCTTAATCTATGAACTCTTAGATATTTAATCTGCACGCCTAAAAGCAAGCAGAAAAAAATATTTTGTATGTCTGGGATTAAGAAAAACCTCAGAACAAACAGAGAGCACTCAGACTATACAAACGACAGGGTGACCACGGCAAGGTGTGAAAATTGACCACCTGTGTATATGTCTGGCAGTCGCTGAAAAGATTCTTTTGTATGTCTGGGATCAAGAAAACCCTCAGAACTACGAAAGCCGAGAAGGATCATTCGAGATTGGAGATTCGAAATACGAGATTCGAAATACGAGATTCGAGATTCGAAATTCGAGATTCAATATTTAAATCAACCAATCAAATCAAGGATCTGAAAATATGTATCCTAGCGACATCAAACTGTTCTAAATAAAAATCATACGTACATGCTCTTATATACAAATAAATGTTATGTTCACTTCTCCCTACCTAACTAAATAATTATTTGTATTTCCTTTTACACAGAATATCTAAGTAGACTAGTAATAATGCAGTGTGCTTCGCGGATCTAAGTGATTTTGTTTGCCCTGGTGCATTTCCACCTGATGCGTTTGAACCCTAAGGTATATCACCACCAGTAATAGTTTAAAACCCGGGTTTATTCACCCCTTTTGTGTAAAAATGCGGTTATGGTAGAGAACTTCATAAGCGGAGCTAATTTTTTCTGTAGGGGGTCCTAGGCCAATTTTTAAAAAATTTACTATGCAAATTTAATAAGCTCCAATTTTCCCGAGGAGGGGGTCCAGATCCCCTGACCCCCTCCTTTCTAGATCCCCGCATGAAGATTAGTACATGTATCTAAATAATTTAAATATAAATAATCTGTCCTGTTTCACTAATAAATATAAGCATTACTAATCATTTTTATGTATGCATACAGTGATACACTAGTACTATGATTATAAACAAATCATTGAGATATTATCACATCATACGGAATTATTAATAAATACAATTTTGTTTCCCTTTTCCTCAGTAAACAACTTATTATGAGTCTTACTTTTGGAATTGTTTTCAATATAGAAGGATACCTACTCTCTACAATTAAAGGTAGGGATGATAGGGTGCCAATTTGTTCACATTGCCGATTTCTTGTGCAGAGAACAGTAAAACCTTTTATTTGATTGTGCAGGAATATTTCAAAATTAATTGTTGTACATATATTTTGTTATAATTCATTCATTGATATATCAACAAGAAAGAATAAAAGCATATGTTTCCCAGCCAAATTAAGTTTCTCTGTAGTTTCCTACCCCCCTACCCCCACCGCACCAAACTTGACAATAATTACATAAAAGTCATACAAATGTTTACTTTTTTTTGCAAGAAAATCTCTAAAGATGTAAATAAGCACTGCAAACAAAGATGTGTGTAATTAATATACTACTACAGTACACTTAGCCAGATAAAATGTAATCAGGATGAAGCTACAAGGGGTGAGTGGTGCAAATTTACCAATTTGTCGCCATACACACAGAACACCAAATAAAGAAACTGTGAGTGGTGTGTGGAATGCATAAAAGATGGCGGCAAATTATCTCAAATAATCAGTGCAAAAACCCACAAATAGGCTGTTATTTGTTACATATCCTGCAAAAACATTGATAAAAAATGTTATCGTCCCATAACATAGCCGATTTAGTTAATGTGTACATATGGTCAACGTACATGTAATTCTAATATACAAGAAGGCGGACGTATCAGGCGGGGATCCAGAAAATTAAATTTCAAAAATGATCGGTTGAATTACATTAAATGCTTTGAAAATTGTTTTAAACTATCGCACGGGTCAAAATGCGTGATAGAAGCTATGTACAGTGTAATTGGAAACTTTCATTTTATGTCAATATGTAGTATTACCTATTATAACAAATGAGAGTATAGCACAACTGCCACAAGCAATACATGTCTTTTACCGGCACCACCTCCCTCCCCATAAAAAAAATGAAACAATTGTCGTTTTATTTGCTAAAATGTGTGTGGTTCAAGATTTTTCTAAAGGACATAACCGATTAGAATTGAAAAAGAGTCGTACGTTTAAAACTAATTTTGTCAAAATTTTTAGATTCATTTGGTTATATTTTGGTCCATTTGGGTAAATATATGCATCAGCGCAGCTCTAATTTATATATAATCAGACCATAAATTCAAAATATTTTCAAAAATTAATAGCTTTAAATCCAGTGGATGAAAGAAAAGGAAAGCAAGTCGAACTCGATGAGTGCTAATACCTGTGTTGAATGAATGGTACAGTAGGATATGCGCAAAAAAGTCCCGTCTACTCTTTCCTACCCTATAATTATTGGAATATTAAATCCGATTATTAGAGTCAAATTAAAAATCAAGTACGGATATGTACCTGTTTATCAAAAGTAAAACTACTCATAATTTATCTACAGTGCATCGTTATGGAGCTACACAGAAAGTTTTATATTAATTTGGCGAGCCAAATAAAAAAAACCTGGAAAACGAAGAGAAAACAAAGTGGAGACAGAATAACTGACAAATTAATTAGGACTATAGCCCCCCCCCCCCCCCTCTTGAAATGTATATACTGAAAACAGATTATTGGCGTACAACATCCACACACAATTTAAAGAAAATTTCATGTTTTTTTTATCATTTTCGCTAGCTAATGTAAGACATCACAAATACCCCAAACCCCTTCACGGAAAAGGAAATGCTAGGTGATGAGAGAGAGAGAGAGAGAGAGAGAGAGAGAGATAGAGAGAGAGAGAGAGAGAGAGAGAGAGAGAGAGAGAGAGAGTCGATGTCAATCACAGGTGCGCTAACACCGATAAAATTAAAGCTTGCTAGTTGGTCTGCCCTACCCTAGCTACCTCCTCTCTTTTCTCGTTTTAGAGGCTTAATTGTTGTCTATATATGCTTGTAACAAATCAAATCAATTTCAAATTCTAAATCAAACTGAATTTGACTCTACAAAACTCTCTCTGTGTCTGTCTGTCTGTCTGTCTGTCTCTCTCTCTCTCTCTCTCTCTCTCTCTCTCTCTCTCTCTCTCTCTCTCTCTCATATCGACAATGGCATTGCCATACCCTACAATACACTATTCTTATCTGGATTTTTGTCTTTGAGGTTGTAAATCATTATATCTTCAATGGTTTAAAACTTTATCATAACCTATTTTTTGACATGTCGATTATTTCATTGAGTTTCGTTTCATAGCTAAAACATTTAGATTAAACAGATCTTTCTTCGCGAGCCGATTTTTACACAGTTGGGGCGAATACACTTCGGGTTAAAATTGTTCGTGGGGAAATACATACAGGGCAAACAAAACCACTTAGATTCGCAAAGTAAACAGTGTTATTTCTAATTTAATTGTTTATACTGTGTGGGGTTAATTCATCAATGTTGATTTAAACATTTTATAACCACTATATAAGAGCTATTAAGACATTTATTTGTAGGAGAGAGCATGTACGAATGATCTTTATTTAGAACAGTTTGATGTTGCTAGGATACAGGTTTCAGATCCATGATTTGATTGGTTAACTTAGATATTGAATCTCGAATTTCGAATCTCGAATCTCGTATTTCGAATCTCGTATTTCGAATCTCGAATCTCGAATGATCCTTCTCGGCTTTCGTACAGAACTAACAGACAGCGCTCAGAATATATACACGACAGAGTGACCGTGGCAAGGTGTGAAAATTGACCACCTGTGTATATGTCTTGCAGCCTCAGAATAAACAAATATAAATTGCCGGGAAATACAATGTGAAACAAAAGTGTTTGATTTTACTTTGAAAACAGAATTAGTGATTATGGCCGAAATAAAAATATCTTAAGTTTATAATTATAAATATTTAACACGGTTCAATTAAAGAGTTGATCACTCAAAATTTAGAATCATTAAGTAGATGTTTATCAATTACATAAAGTGGTTAAAAACTTTATATATTTTTTTTTACTATGGATTGTTCTATATATACAATGTGACACTGTAGTATCGAGTGGATTGGCGCACGGGGGTAGGATATATAGCAATTCTGCAATTTCTACATTCATTTATTTATGTGCTGAATTGTGTTAATCAGCTAAAATAAAACTTAGAACAAGAACAAACAGAAAAAATATGCATTGAAATAAATAAGCAGATTATAAGAAGAATAATCAAATCTAATTTTTGTGGTTGTAAAAAAGAAGTTACTGTTGATAAAACTTTAGTTAGATCTTACATATTTCTTTTAAAAAAATGCCCGGTATTTGTTTACCGATAATTTTAAATAAATATAATTTGCATGCTACAGTAATTAAAATTAATCTCTTAAAAATCCCCTGCCTGTAATTCTCAGTAATTATCAGCAATTCTCAGTACCAACAGTAAATCTCAGTAAATATCAGTAATTATCAGAGCTCACAGCAAAGGCATCAGTAAATATCAGTAAATATCAGAACCAACAGCAATTATAAGTAACAGCAGTAAAATAATCAGTAAATATCAGCAATTCTCAGCACTAACAGTACAATATCAGTAAATATCAGAAACTATCAGTAAAAAATGGCACTTTCAGTACTTTTTAGAGCCAGTAGTGTCATGGAAATAAAATAGGACATCTTATATTTTGTTTTACCTCAATATGATTATTCTATATAACGCGTCCTCTGATTGGTCTTGAAAGTCACGTGACAAGGCGACAAAACGTCGTACCTCCCGGGAATAAATATCGTGTCTCACCTCCTCGGAAATCTCGGTATTTTCTTATCCAAAAGGTTTGGAAAAGCCAATATGAGCATACCATATTGACAAATATGATGAAATCAAAAATATTCTCTTTATGCTGCAAAATTCAATTTTACTATATTTGATTCGAAATTATGAAAACAAAGAAAGAGAATCTGAATCACCCCCCCCCCCCCTCCAAAAAAAAAATCACGAGATTGCTTTCTACAAGTCGAAAAATTAGAAAGGTTTAGCAGACCAACGAGTACGTGTACTTGTACGTGTAGGTTACAAGTTAGAACTACGCACACTTACAGATGAATAAAATAACAGTCATTGCATGTTTTGGAGGAAGAGATACGTGCATTAAATTCAATTGTTATACTTTCATGTTAAATAAATACTGAAATCTGATTGGTTAAGACGCAGTTAATAATATTTACTATTACCCTCAGCGTTAGCAACGCACTTGGCAACGGGTAACATTAAAAAATGTTACATGCGCAAAAATTATGCGCGTACGGTTCGCTGTAGAATTCACGTTATTCCTATATAAAAGCAGTAAAATTTTCTTAAGAATTTTAAAAAAGACATTCAGTATAACAAAATAAATAGTGCCTGTTTGGGAGGATAACAGTTGAAATTGACACCCCTCGAAAACCATTGTCAACCTCCGCTTCGCGTCGGTTGACAATGGTTTTCTCGGGGTGTCAATTTCAACTGTTACCCTACCAAACAGGCACTATTTATATAATAACATAATAACTTTTAATGAAAATTTATGTTTGGTGATATCAGTATTCGCATTTAATATTCATGCTTAAGCCAAATAAACATATTTGTTAAAATCAATAGCCAACAGGGAACGGAAGCTAAAAGTTTGACTTTACGGGTACTTTGCAATTTACACGTATGTTCATTCGGATACATACGTGTAGAAATTCGTCATAACACAAACTGATGACGTAATGAACATATTTTTCTTTCTACATGTACACGTACGCGTACACGTTGGTTTGCTAAACCTCTCTATAAACATTTGTTGTTCGGTATAATAAAACTGTTATTGTATTAATGTTCGTGAAATATGAAGATTTATTCCCCCAGAAAAATCCTATTTCCCCCGGGCAGAGCCTTCGGGAAATATGATTTTTCTTGGGGGAATAAATCTTTATATTTGCCTCATCATCACGCAATAAATGTATAAAATTGTTTAGTACATAGCACGTGCTTAATTTCCAGTACGTATTTAAGTATATATCTGAGAATTATAATGACTTTAATCCGAACAATAAGAATGTTGAAACGCTTATTACCAGAATCATATTTGATATTTAATAAAGGGTTTAAAATTCAAAGGCTTTTAAAGTTCTCTGAGATATGTTAAACTGTAAAAAAAAAAGGCGCAACAATAAAGTCGCACTACAGTAAAGAAGATCTATGCCACTCTCAGATTCATTGCTCTTATTTAGGTCCGTCACAGTGAGACGGATAATATCATGCTATAAAGAGAAGGAAACTTATCATATAGGTACATTTATAACCAAATAAGACTCTGTATTTTTTAACCTAATAAAACGGTAAAATTGTTAAATGACAACTGGTTCTTTTCTAGTCGATGAATTTTACATTCGAATATTCTGATAACCTCCAACAACGATGTTTACGTCATTTAATAATAGAGAGCTGTGGTAATTTTATCATTTTACTATTAAACTCTTTTTCCTTGTTTCAAACTAAAAATGAAACATGTCCTAGTTGATCAAAAAGGGAATGTGATACACATTCTGAAACATTAGAAAATATCAACCATGCAGTACAGGGGGATTAAATACCAGACGTATGTCGCAGTCACTACGGTTTGCTGCACCATGTTGTGTGCGTCTTTAAACTGTGAAAGGTAAAATTCTTAGAAATGAAAAACCTAAACGTATGGAAAAAACTAATCTTTGTATATTCATTTATGACACATATATAAGTTTTGTGTCCAATGATTGGTTTGAAGAAGATGCTTTTGCACTTCTTTTCTTTAATAAACTATTCCCTCTTAGAATTTATTGCTAGTACCAATATTATCAATTTTACATACACTGTTTACACTGTATATTTCTTAAAACAATGATTGTTCTTTTTTATTTATATAAAACAATTAATTTTATTGTCAAAAAGGAAATCAAAAGAAAACTGTCTTGAGGATTGCCAATGGAGCAAGGTGGACAAGTGCATTGGTCAGTAGATGTATATTCTTTGTAATGTTTTATTATCGTATTGTTACGTTTTAAATATTCGTTATACAGAGATACATTTACAAAAATATATGGTAATGTTAAAACTATTTTGTGTAACTTATCATAGTACGACACAAAAATATTGTCGACTGCCTCAAAATTTGAACTTTTAAAAGTTGATGTATACACATTAAAAAAAAAATTAATGATAATATATTTTTTCAATTAGAGATTATCACATTGTTTGATCCTTATGTATTAATGTGGCAATTTTCTGAAATGAATAGAAGGGCTTGTATCAAATGAGAGAATTGTTATATTTATTTTAGTTAGCAATATCAATATGTGTATTGTTTTTTAAAAATCTGTTTTCCGGTTTGCTATTTTGTTTTATCCGTCCGCTTGTCTTGAACTGTAACTTTTCTAGAAAGTTTTCTGTTGTTATCTTTCATCGGTTCAATGTAAACTATAATGCAAATCTTTGTGCGAATCCATTTCTTAAAGTATAGTTTTCTTATTTTACACTGAAGACGTTACCATAAATAAATCTGTAACTCAAAATCTACCTCTCTGATATCATTTTTTTTGCTATCGCTTAATTTATTTCTACAATTTTTAACGTTAGTTATATTCTGCTTATACTCTGCTCCTGATCTTTATTTTTCCTTTGGACTTTTGATTTAGAACACTGTTTGTAATTTCTACGTTTCATTCTTTGGTGAGATCGTTTGATGACTTTAAAACACGTTTTATACTAATAAACCAGTCTCGAATATTCTTGCGTAAAACATATTTTACCCCCTTGTCCCTTGTCCGTCGCTGATTTATGCTTCATTCAAATAGTGCTCTTTTTGTAAATGATGCACAGAAACACGGAAAGAAGCTGATAAATTGGATGTAATGATTATTGCAGATTTTAAAAGACTCCGGTTAAGGATCGCATGTCGTCTCCCTTTAGTCATATGTTCATTCTAAACCTAAAAATTGTTTTCGGACATGGATCAAAATAAAAGGTCTCTTCTATATTTATCCTTAACACCAACTCATTTGTAAAGGATAAAGTGGTTCTCTCAAAACAAATTCATCTCGTTCTTTATCCTTTATATTTAGCGGACCCTTTAAGTTGTTGCCTTATTATAAAGTATTTTTAAAACTGATCATCAGTTTGTCCTTTTAAAATATTTTATAGATTGTCCGGATGGCTTCTATGGAATAAACTGTTCAAGACAATGCAGGTATCCAAACTATGGGAAAGATTGTCAACAGGATTGTTCACATTGTAACCGGGAAATATGTAATTCAACCGTTGGGTGTCTGACGCAGGACGGGGCAATTGAAAGAGGTACATATGAGCTATAGCGTACTATAGTCTGTTTCAAGGTATTTATTCCGCACATTTTCTTAAATTGTTCAACATTTTGTTTATTTTAAAGTACATATT
Organism: Magallana gigas; assembly: GCF_902806645.1. Taxonomy (NCBI): domain Eukaryota; kingdom Metazoa; phylum Mollusca; class Bivalvia; order Ostreida; family Ostreidae; genus Magallana; species Magallana gigas. The sequence continues at coordinate 157,958 of NW_022994816.1, forward strand.
TCCCTTTTAAAACGCTTCCTCTAGCTTGTCATGATTCAATATACGGATGTAAATATAAAAAAAATCCACGGGGATTTTCCATTCCTAAAGAGATACAAGTATCCGGACGAAAACGTTTAAAAAATTAAGCAAGGTATTCCTAGTGACTTCCAAATAGAGAAGAGATATATGCATTCCCCTTCGTAATATACAGTACCGATCAGACCCAACCTAACATAAGAGTATACCCCAACTAAATCCCGGGTTTACTTTCTTTGTGGTTTACTATTTGTAAATTTGGGTCCACTCGGGGTTTACTTTGGGTTTGCTCGGGGTTTACTTCGGGTTTTCTCGAGAATTGCTTTTGGAGTCAACTATATGCACTGAAGTGTGAAGCAGACCCGTCTTTATCTTATCATCCTACTGCCTGTGATTCCTGCACCTTGTATATTCCGAGTACACATGTAGCGTCTGCTTTCAGGGTATACTTCTGATCGGGGTATACTCTCTGTGTCCACTCTGTGTTTACTTGTGGTTTACACTGGGTCCACTCTACTAAACCCAGAAAGTAATCGCAGGGTTAAGTTGGTGTTTACTTTCTGTTAGGTTGAGTCTGATCGGTACTGTAGATAATCAGTTTTCGTTCCTGTGATATTTTGTGAGTAAAAAACTATAAAGTGTTAATGAAGATAAAAGTCGGTTTTCAATTGCTTTTTTCTCACAGGTATTTTAAATTTTTTTTAATCGTCTTATTATAAATATGCGAGATAATTATCTTGAGGCAAACTATAAATAAAACATTTGGGAAATTATTATTTATTAAAGCACAAAAATATACTTTATATCTCCACAAGGCAAACAATTTTACATTACACAGGATGAATGACCGTCTTTAAATTCTCCTTAAAGATGGCTCAAAGGTGCTTGATGGTAGCTTAAAGACGATTTTTAAGCCACCTTTAAGCTATATGTGGTGTTTAAAGGTGGCTTAAAGGGAGCTTAAAGAAAGCGTAAAGATGGTTTAAAGGTGCTTAAAGGCAGCTTAAAGACTATCTTTAAGGCACCTTTAAGCCATCTTTAAGGACAACTTATAGGTCCTTAATGTCCAAAATTTTTAAAGCCACCTTTAAGCCACCTTTATGCCATCTTACGCGAAGTCATTGAAAGTCTTTTAATTCAATATTGTGCTTAATTTACCAGCAAAATGTATTAACTTTATGACAGAAAAGGTATTAAAAACGGTTTTTGCTCTAGAAAAAAGAATGAAAAAAAAATTAAAAACGCCAAAGATGAGGATTACATCCGGGACCCTTCGTTTACTGGCATCACCTCACTCCCTCTGCGCCATGGCAACTAATATATAATAGGTGGTATTTATATCCTATAAATTGGTGGCTATTGGATCAATGTAATGAGTGTGTATTTTTTACTTGAAAAGATTTTGACTTCCATTCAGTTTGTAACAATCAATTATATCTAATTTATCCATAATTGATTTCCGTATGAAAGGGCTTTAACTTATGTAGTTTATTTTACGTATAACCATCACCTTCATCTTTCGATACATAATACAATGTATATAAACAAAACAAGACCTGGTATATGTTGCTCTTTGCCACCTGCATGACTTTAATTGTTACATACATTGTAACACATTGCGTAAGATTATATAAAATTATATTACGTAACACTACAACAGATGTAAAACTGAATTTTAATTGAATTATGTCACAGTCATGCATTTGATCTTAATATGATGTAACTATAATTAATTTCCGAATAGTGATTAATAATAATAATATACAAATATGAATAAGGTCTCATATGTCACATACCCGGCCGTGTACATCATTATCTACAAAAAAATACATGCATGAAAAAAGAAAAGGTGAAAAAAAAATGAAAAATAAAGAAAATGATATAAAATATTTAACACTGGAAAGGTGGAGGGGAGGTGGTGGATTTTTTAAGAAGTGGTCCGAAGGAACAGAATCAGTATTCAAAGGTGTTACCCGTGCGGCGTCCTGAAAGAAAGTGAATTAGCGCGTCTTTCTAAACAAAGAGAGTCGCTAGAATTCGCGCGTTTAATTTCATTGCTCAAATGATGACACCAACATTACGTGACCAATTAGAGCACTCTCTTTTTCTTGATAATACACATTTAAAGTGCGATAACTCGTAGTGCGAAAAATTGTAAAATCAAAATATATATAATGCATTTTAAGTAAACTTAAAATTCTTTTATAAATTACATGCATGCATGTAGAATGAAATACGGTACTTGGTCTTTAATGAAAAAAATAGATTATACCTGAATGGAAACTGTTAGGCTTACTAGTACTTAGTTAATAAATTTTTACCAAGTTGATATACGTTCACCAAATGAAACTATTTTATTAAATGCATAGAACCTCTTATACTATTAGTTCTACGCAAATTCCCGGTTTTCATGATAACGGCGCCGTTCCAGCATGTGCAAGTTTGATAATATTGGTTGTTATACATTTACAACAGATCTAGAATAACAGATTAAATGATATATGTTTAAATATTTATTTGTATACATGATTTTTAAACTAACAATTCTATAACAAACAATATTACCAATAACAGGGGCGTATTTACTGCATGTGGCAATTGCAAATGATGTATACATATACATGTACATGCAAGTGTATGATGTACCCGGCCGAAAATGTGACATATGTACCCTTATACATATTTTTAAATAATTAACCCCAATTTATTATCACCAATATAGTAATTAATTAGCCTCTAGATTTCACTCTTACTTACTTGTATCTTTAATTTGTAGACGTAACATTTTTAAAACCCAGAATTAGGAAATAATACTTTGAGAATGATTTACAAATAAACTTTCATTTACTGGACTTATCGTATACAAGTACCTACTAAGATTTTAACGCCTATAGAAACCTTGACAAGCACCTCGGCACACGACAAACCTGTTGTGTATATCTTGTAAATTCTGTGATAGTTTCAAAAGTTTTCCTAAGTTGGACAAACAATAGATTCTTATTAGATTAACAAACACGAAGAAAACTATGTCTAGACAAACAAAGCAGTAATATACTGCCCGATATAACAAAGGCAGTTGAGAGTCTTTTCATCTTTAACATGGATCTAGCAGATCTAGAATAAGAGCTTTCACCGGTTAATTAATAATAGGAAACAAACATACGTAATATATAATTTCATGCGCAGATTTAGATACAGAGACTGCGCTCACCCCTACAATAATTTTGAAACAAAAAAATAATAATAAAGAATTATATAATTACAATCTGTGTCCATTTGAGCGGTGTTGATGATAGCAATCTTCATGCGATGTTCAACTGAGCGACAATTAAAACCGCCTGGAACACCAGCCCCCCCCCCCCACTTCCTTGAAAATTATGTCATCACTCGGAACACCCCTTCCCATCCCTATAAAATAGCTTTTGCATTTAATTTATGTATTTAAGATGAATATGTTCAGTTTGATCAACTCGAGTTAAAGGGAACTTAAAAAAGGTGTAAATACAACTTAATGGGAGTGTAAATGCCACTGAAAGATGACTTAAAGGTGAAAGTTTGGACATTAAGGATCTATAAGCTCATCTTGAAGGGGACTTAAAGGTGGCTTATAGGTTGTATATTCTTTAAGCCAACTTTACGCCACCTTATATCATCTTTACGGACTTGCTTAAAGATTGTATTTCGCCCTGTGTTAGAATAAAAAAGAAAACAAACAAGACATCTACAATACTCTCTTTTTTACTTTCCTTCAACGTTATTTATCACGAAGCTGCGTTGCTTATAAATAACAAAGACGTTTTTTAGATAATTGTTTCACTTTTGCTACAGTGTAAAAAATTGACAAATATGTGATCTAAAAATGGAATAAAAACCACATAATTTTAATAAACCAAGCAATACAAAAATTAGGTTTTTTTATTACAACCCGATATAATTTAGTATGCCTTGCAGATATGCAGTTATTATAATCTAAAATGTTTGTAAACAAATATATGCTGTCAACAGATTTCGTGTTTGGCCTTTATACAAGATAAAATACTCTTAGAATTAAAAACAATCCAAAAGGTTAACTGTAGCCGTCTATTCTTCAAAACAATGGATTTAAAAATATCCATTCTTAAACATAAAGGACAGAAACAGGTAAAAACTGCTCACTTATTGGACGGCTACATGTAAGATGAAAACAAGAAAATCAGCATCACCTTTGCAAATAAACAAACATATTCAATGCTTAACACCTTGGGAATTAGCCAGGCACTAGCATGATACAGGAAGAAATATTTGAAACTTGACTGGGGATAGTATTCAGACTGATATACATGTATATCTACTCCATTTTTCGGAATCACGAATCAAAACTAATCCACTTTATCACATTAATAACTTGTAACCCCAAATCCATTCAGATATGATCAGAACTTAGACAAAGAAAAAGGTACAGTTTCTTTCATTATATAAATACGATCTGGGACACAGGCGAGTATTAAGTACCATGTTATGCATTTTAATTATGTTTTCAAAAGAGAATATTATTTACGACATTATCTCATAATTCTAAGATGTAGTCAATAATGATGAGAAAAGCTCATTTTCTCATAGTAAAACTTGACCAACAACCTCCTTAACACTTCTAAAACAATTTCTGCATCAATGCCGGTTGATGTATTTTTTGTTTTGTTGGCTTAAGCATTTCATGAAATGATCTTGTAATTTTATTAAAAATTGACACAACATTCCCATCCTTCATATCCAAAATATCACTTTGAACACTGTCAATATATTTTTCAAATATGAAATGCTCTCCTCAAAGAAAATGAGATGGTGTTGCTTAGTAGAATAGTAAATGAAGATAATATTTTTTTTACCTTTTGCATATCTTAATCTTGTTTGTCTCTTCTTAAAATATCAGAAATTTCCAGGTGATTCAAATCTCCCAATGGTTATCGGAATTGTCGTCGGGGTTTCAGCTGTACTGGTCATTGCAACTCTTCTTATCATTGAATTAGTAAACAGACGATTCTACTCAAGACAAATAAAACTAAACGCCCATTACGTTGGATCTGTCATGTCAGAACACATCACTAGCACCCTTTGGAGACCAACTGAACAACGCATTGATATTTGCGATGTAGATATATCTACTGACAACAGTATCTACATGCTAGCAGACTCACGTCGATATGAAAACATGTAACTCCAAGGAATATGTATATCTTTTTTTAAATGCCAAATTTTTAATTTTTGAATGAGTACAACTTGATGATCGTGTTTCAAAACCAATGTGAAATACATTGTAGACTATCTAATGTATGTTTTTCTATAAGATATAACAGGTGTTATATTTTGTATCTGTACTATTTCATATTTTTCATTTAGTTCAATGCTTTTCCTAATGATCAGCTCTCGAGTACAGTATAATATAAAAAAAAACCTTTTTAGTAACATTTTTGCATATAGTTACAATTGATAATTCACGTTTCGTTCGCTTTTATGATTTTGTAATTGTATTTGCATACTCAAAGGAATATGTATATCTTTTGTTAAATGCCAAATTTTATATATATTACTGGTGTTTTATTTGGTATCTCTACTTTTGCTTTTTTTTCATTTAGCTTATAGTTTAATACTTTTTCTCATGATTAACTCTCCAATACAATGTAATATAAAAAGACTTTGTAGTAAAATTTTTGCATATAATTTCAAATTCATATTTCATGTTTCACTTTTATGATTTGTATTGAACAAGTGCTTTGTTAGAGATATCAAAGTATGTTAGAGAGGAAAAAATAATGCAATAGACAGATATTAAGTTTTAAATCGATTTATTGACTCAGTTAACTGGTATTACAGTATAATTAGGCTAAGACTTCTGATTTGCATTTTTTTTATTTTAAGAAATTGCATCAAACTAAAAATTTTCAACTATAAAAGATCAAACTTACATTACCTTTCCTTACTACACGTACCTTGTGTGAATATATTATTTTCGATCAATACCTTACTATAAAGAACATACATACCCCATTGCCATGCCTAATCATATCATTTCCAGATAAGCAAAATTGGGTGTATATGGTGCTTTCCTGCAAAAGAAGTAGCTAGGTCGCGGTTATCACTGCCAGATCCGATTTTTTTTAACTATCTATTTACAATCAAAATGAGATCAGTCCATCCGACTGCGCATTCGCAAAGAATAATAGGATATTCATGTGCGGATCCATAACATTTTTCCTAGGAGAGGCGTTGAAGGTTATCTATGTTTGCCAGATGGGTGCAAGGCGTATTTCAGATAATTTTGTGATGCCTTCTAGATCCGCTCAAGGTTTCGTATATTTATTAGCTTGATGTAATATTGTGATTTACACAATGTAAATTTAGATTGTTAAACAAGTTATCGTTAATCTATTTATAGATGTTCTGATTGCTCTTGCTTGTTATCCCCACAAGTAGGCAAAATTTAAAAAAAAAAGTAGAATCAACCTGTCCATAATGTGTAACACCAACATAATATGTCTAACACAACAAGTGTTATGATACAGTGTTTACCAGCACTTTCAATCCTTCTGTTCTATACAAGATTACATATACACAGATCACTACTGTGAATCATATGGTATGCAGGATTTCTGATTAAAAAATATTTTCAATGACGTTTTTTATGTTGCAAGATTACAATGTACAGACTACTTTATGGTTTGTGTCCTGAAGAACTACTGTAACATCAATGACTGGTCGAAAGTTACATTAAGTCTTTATAAATGAGAAGTAACAATTAAAGCACCATTGAACAAATCACATGTTGGCTAGTAATTCTTTGTTTAGTTCGGGTTTAACGTTTACGTCCTGAAACATTTAATGACCAAATCAATTGCAAAACATTTGCAACCATCGATCATACAATTTTTTCTCCGACGCGTGCCTACAGGGTGTATTTTGGTTAAAAAGTTTAAAACTGTTACTTGTAATATGTGTCCACACGAAAAACAAGTCAAGCTAAAACTAATTAAAATTGCTCTTTATTTTCTGTGGGTTTTTTAATTTTTATTTTAACATGCACTATTAATTGCATTAAAACATTTTGTTTCTGTTAGGTGTTATTATTTAAAATACTGTTTCTATTCTCTGGACAGAACAATTCTTCAAAGGGAACTCTAAATGTTAACTACATTTTAATACAGTAGATTCGTTTAGTTTTTGTTTCAGTTTTACAATAAAAGAAACATGTTAATGGTCACTAATTGGCTTGTCCGTAACGGCGGCCTCGTTTGGCTCCCCAACCATCCGTCCAAGTATGACAGGCCAAAGTTGATGTACTGTTGGATAGTTGAATGAATATTTAAGATTAGGATGGTTCCATTGTTCTAGAAAAAATGGGTTCCCAGAATACTAGTACTTTGTTAAGGTAATACCGGGATACTGCAAACTGGGATCTATTAAATAGTATACATATCACAACGGTATATATCAAACATTGGGATTACAATGCACTACTTTACATGTACTTTACATGTATTTACTATATTATACATGTATACTTTTACTCGTTTTTTTTAATTATATAGTTTTAGTTTTATATGTATACAGTATTTATCCTTTTACACATACTATACATATTACACAAAAAGCTAATTACTTATACACCAAATTCACGTTATTACTGACACACTTTTTTACAATGTTTTCGTAGCTTTTTTACTCTACGATTACCTTGTCTACTTCATTAGCATTGCCAATTTTCATGTTTCCAAAAAATATGTTAATTTTAAGACATCTTTAAGAAACAAGTAAACAAAACACAAAAGAGAACTTGACTGAAACTGAAAGTTAACAATAAACTATCTTACCTCAGAAGGGAGAAGAACCTGTTAGATTATGTTCATATTAAATACTTAACTCAGGCACGTAGCATCGGGGGGGGGGGGGGGGGGGGGGCGCAGGGGGGCCTGCCCCCCTTCCCACTTTTTCTTGCAGCAACAAATTTCCTATCAATTTCACTACACTCTGCTTAGTTAGAATAATTTTACAGTAGCTGTGTCTCGGGACAGGCCTTCGCAACATTTAAAATATCTCCCATATACCCGTACCCATAATGTAGCTGAAAAATGAAAAATCGTTCTGAAACGATTTTGGAAAAAATTAATGAAGCTGCATTGAAAACAACAGTCAAATTATTCATAGCAAACCATTTTTAGGCTCTAAATACCTTTCACCTAAATATTTAATTCATATTAATTAAGAATTCAACACTTTTTCACCAACTTATTTTTACTCACTTCGAATTTCAGACCATGTTGACATTCGGAACTCTTGATATTTTTCATATTAAATGCACTGAGTTAGAGTTATCTCCCATATTTCGTTTGATGAACAGAATATATGTCAAATTTTAAATGAAAATCACACGTATTTGTAATATCGTTTCTGAGTTTATCCATGGAAATGTGTTATCATATTAACATGAACTAAAGAACCTCCCGTGGTTTAGCGTGAATGTAATGCGCATCTGCAAGATTGTAAAATCCGAAAAATCCACACGATTTCCGGATTTTTAAAGGAATTCATATTGATTATTGATTAGCGAAGCTTGATTGTTGATTGAGAAAAACAATTGGTAAACTTCAAGTATTAATAATGTTTAAGATATAGAAAACAAGAGACAGTACTCTTTCCGATTTCTCGGTATTAAAGCCCTAAATTCGAATCTACTATTTCAATAAAGTAGTATAGATGAGTCTGGCCCCAAACTGCTACGTGCCTGTTACTTTTAGATGAACAAACTCTAGTACAGGTAAGCATGTCCTTATTAGGTGCCTGCTACGCCCAAACCTACAAAACCATCACGGGTATTTAAATACATTTCTAGTTGGGTGAGTGTAAAGTTCTGATTCAGAAATAAGATTTATAGACACCTGATATGGATTAAAATATATGCACAGGTGAAAACTATGGCAAACAGTTTGGACATTAAATGAGACATCTAAATGTAAATAATTCATGCATTTATTTCTTGCCAATTCAATCGATGTCTTAACTTCTTCTTCAGCTACATACATGTATCTGTCGTACAGTTCTGCCAATATTATACAGCTGAACATTCGATTTCATAATTAGATGCTACTTTTTAGTTTCTCGAGCTTGTTTACTTTGTATTTACGGAATCAAATAACATATACATGTATATACAATCACGTTATATTACTAACAGGAAACAAATTTAACCGAGCAGTGAAGGTGGAGATTGTGTATCTGGTGGTACCACACAGATAAATATTCAGCTTTTACGTAATTAGTATCAACCGCCTCATCTATATTTCATGTCCTCTTTTAACTTCCGACTTGTATTAACTTTCCTTTGTAACATTCTCTGCCAACCCAATAGCTGTCGTTTCTGGACACATAGTTGGATTTTAGAGGAAAAAAGATTAGCAAAGCAACCCTTTAACAATATTATATAAATTGATATTATTTGAATAAATCGGCGCAATGAAGTATCAGCTTTATGTTGTCCTCTGTTTGCATTGCAGTACTACATTTTGTGCATCTTTGAACTGCGAAAGGTAAGTTTTACACGCTGAGTGAGTAAACTATTTTGTTTCCGTTTACAACAGCTAGCGATTTTAAAAAAAAATATTTAAACTGATTTTTATATTTCATTAGTTATTTGATGAAATTCTTGTAGAATCGTTAAAAATTTTAGATACCTTCTGATATCTTCGATCACTAGTGATTTTAATTTAAAAATAAATATTCTTGAAAGGAACTCGGATGAAAATTGTCTTGAAGATTGCCAATGGAACGAGACTTTAAACAAATGCGTTGGTCAGTTTCTATTTATTGAAATAAAACCATATGCTTTTGTACTGGGACAGTGTATTTTTTTCAAAGTCAATATAACTTAAAGTTCACCTAATGTTGCTTTTTTGTATCTTTGCTTAATGTTTCTGTCATACGATAGATTGTAATGTTGGATCATATGGGAAAAACTGTTCCAGTCCATGCAGATATCCAAATTATGGAAGAGATTGTCAACAAGATTGTTCGTACTGCAACCACGAATTGTGCGATTCTACATTAGGTTGTCCGAAAAATTATGGAACAACTCAAAGGGGTACACAACTTAAAGATAATACGTAGAAAATATATACTTTATTTCATTAGGGACAATATACTGTGGAATCAAAAATTAAATTGGGGCCAATTTTCGTGGATTGTGGTTTTTTTGCTGATTCGTGGGGATGTGATTTCGTGAATGCGTCGGATTTCAGTTTCAGTATGTAAACTAAATCTTTAATAATTAGTTTTCGTTGAGGATGTTAATTCGTGGGAGAGGGCTACCCACAAATACCACGAAAATTAAGCCACCACGATTTCTAATGATTCCACAGTATTTTAAGGGCCTAAATTAGCCCCATTATGAAAGTCATAGTGTTAACTCAAATAATATGTGCTTAAATTAAGCAAATGTTACGTAGCCTTATCTAAGTAAGTTTTTTTTAAAACTACCATAACATTTTGATATTTTTATTCGTTTCATCTTTGAATGAAAAATTTAGGTTCAAAAGCATCAAAGGAAATTTCTTTTGGTTCAGTTCAACTTGATTACGTCATCATCGGAATAATGGCATCCGGGTTTTTAGTTACTTTTATAGCCATTGCCTTTTTGTTTAGAAGAAAAAAACAATGGGTCCGAAATATCAGAACTGCATCTTTTGTCGACAGACTTAGTTACCGCTGAGAATGAGTTTGATTCGAACTCTCAAAAATGAAAAGAAGATGTGCTTTTATGTTTTACTCATTGGTTGGTTAAAATTGAAGGACAAGTGCGGAAAGTGGAAGATAATGTCAAATCAATGGGTTGATATAAGATTACTTAATTGATTGTTGGTTTAAGCAAACTGGTATTGATAATTATGTAATGAGTTGTTCAAAATCATTGTATTACTTATGAATGTAATTTTGTATATATTATTAGATGTACATGATTGTATGTTTGTACATGATCATTAAATGGAATAAACAGTGATTTTTGTCTTGCTAATATATTCAACTGAAATAGATATAAATTTAATAGATAGATAACAATACAATATAATTCAATATTTCGACAATAGAAATAAAACCAACTTAGCTGTAAGCAGTTTTGCTGTAACAATGTATTACTTCATATACATGTAATCTTAATTTTAACGTACTTAGCTCTACTGTAGTCACATATATTTTCTCTTTCTTGAAGTGAATAATATGTTTATGTTTGTAAACAAAAATTATGTTCATCAACTCTTGATTCTAAGGTCTTTTTGCTGGTTAAATGTGTTGCATTTATCTTAAATAGGGCTTACAGTTAAGTTTAAATGGTATATTGTGTATTCATGGCGCAGTAAGTATGATTGTTATACTTTCATGTTAAATACTGAAATCTGATTGGTTAAGACGCAGTTCATAATCCGTTCTATTACCCTCAGCGTTAGCAACGCACTTAGCAACGGGTAACATTAAAATTGTTACATGCGCGAAAATTATGCGCGTACGATTCGCTGTAGAATTCATGTTATTCCTATAATTATAAAAGCAGTAAAATGTTCTTAAAAATTAAGACATTCAGTATAACAAAATAAATAGTGCCTGTTCGGGAGGATAACAGTTGAAATTGACACCCCTTGAAAACCATTGTCAATCTCCGCTTCGCGTCGGTTGACAATGGTTTTCTCGGGGTGTCAAGGAGTGTCGATTTCAACTGTTACCCTCCCAAACAGGCACAATTTATATAATGGCAAACGTTACTAACATCATCAAATGGACCGGACACATTCCCGAATGTATTGTGTGTTGATCACATTAAAATTACATCTACCGAGTATGATTCCCTCTATTTCTTATTTAACTTATGGTTAATTCATAGTTCTATTGAAACGGACATGACTGGCATCTGCACACCCTGTTAATTGATTGGTCTAAACATATAGCGATCTAGGAAATATCGCGGACTGCACGACCTAATACTGATGTAAACCTCGAAATTCCGTAGGAGAGATCTTGGCTGTTTCTTTTACCTAACGGACTGATGTACATTAACAATAATTTTGTGAATTTAATTTATTCTTAACAATCAGTTAACAATCAGTTGATTAATTTGTTAAAAAAGATTCAAATATCAAAAAATGAAAAAAAGCTTTCTTTTGTGATTCATGAGGGTTATAAAGGTAGCAATCATTGCAGGACAAATTAGCCTAACCCGCTTACGCAGATTATATATTTATGCTGCAATCTCCCGACTTCATATCCCCCATCAATCTCCAAGCAAAAGAATTTTGTTTGTTTAAATATGTTACCTTTAAAATTGTCTAGATAGATTTCGTATAACAGATATTTATTGAAACTGACAACTGCTTTAAAATGATGTCGGTCGTTCAAAGTGTTGTTTTGACGGTTGAGATAAGTTTTGTCGATTATCATTTGCCGTCATATCAAGGGCCGTCCTACAAAGTCCTTAAGTCAAACAAGACTCAAAAGAGTTTGCAAAAGATCCGGGTATGTTTCTCAGTTATCTTAAAATTTATACATAGGAGTATATTTTTATTAATACGTAAAGCAAAACACCAGATTCGGAAACCAGTAATGAAGAATTAATAGCAGGAACCTAGGAATATATTGTTGAACTTTTCCGCGTTTATGTTCAACTGTATTGCTCAAGTATTTGACATCCGTAATGGTGAATATAAGCAGTTGTATTTGAACGACCTGGGTAGAGGTAACGCTATAACGAACACTATAAATATATTGTTTACGATTAAATACACATACACAGATTAAATACGACGAAACATAAGCTATTCGTCCTACATAGGTTATTATTTTTCTAAACGACGTATATACAATGACTAATAGTTGGTATAACAAAAAATCTGAAAAAATGATACTGCTTTTTATAGCTGTTCACGATTTAACAAATGGAAATGCTCTTATGTTTAACGAAAGAGACAATCCTTCAACATGGAATTTGTAAACATTTAGTCATAATCCGTTGGGCTTTTTGCGATTTCTGTAAAATACTTACCAGATATATTAAATTATTATGGCTCACTAGCTTTGTCTTTCCTTATACGTATTTATAGCATCAAATCATTTTAGTGGCGTGCTAACAGTAAACGGAAAAAGGAAAACCATGTATTTTTGAGATAGGTTCCATATACTATTGTGTGCAAATAACATTTTGTTGCAATGATATTCCAACTCTTTGTTTGTTTTCATTTGCTCTGCAACATCACATCATTTGCGAAAGGTAAGACTTATAAGTTTCATATGAAAATTGTTTTTCTTTGAACAAAACATGGACATGTTATTTCACTAGCATGTTAAGGTAGCAGACAAGCACAGTTTTGTCTACTGATTATTCCTTCCATATTGTAGAGAATTTCCTTCTTGAACGTAGTAATATTGTAGTCAAAATTGACAGTATTGTGATTAGTAAAAAATGATACAGAATGATAAAGATTTAAAGCAATGTTATTGTAAAAAGTAAATTAAAGTATTCATTACATACATGCATCGTTTTTTTTTAAACGTGTGATTTATCCTGCTCTATTTTGATAGAATGTAATATCGGATATATCGGAAGTAACTGCTCGCGTCCATGCAGATATCCAAGTTATGGAAAAGGTTGTCAACATGAATGTTCGAATTGTTCGAAGGAAAATTGTGATGCAAGATTTGGCTGTTTGACACCTAATGTATCAATAGACACAGGTAGTAACTGCGTTAAAAAATAAATAATGAGTTTTTGCATTTCAAGGATTTCATGCATCATTCATAGTTTATATTGTTCTCATTAATCTTTATTTCACATCACTTTTTCTTTTAGATAATACTAGACTGAGCGAGGATTCAATTCAACTGATTTATGTGACTATAGGATTGATATCATCCGGGTTTTTCATTATATTTACTTCTGTTGCCTGTATGTTTCTAATTAGAGGTCGATCGGCCAGACATGAGAGATCGCGGTACTAACCTGTAGAAATATCGTGTGAAAACTGTACCTTTTCCGCCCAATGGAAACAATCTAATAGTTTTGTATTTATTCGACATATCTAGGAATAAAACTGTATAAGAAGACTGTATTGTTTTGGTTTTAGTTATCATTAAATAATATTTACCTTTATAATCAGACAAAAAATCTTTATACATCTACTGGTACTGTACCAGTTATCGGCTAAGACCAGTTATCGGCTAAACTGAGAGTTCGGGTTTATAGCACGCGACAATCCAAGCTTTTTTAATTCATTCGTCTTTTTCGAATAAAGAAAAGTAAGTTTGCTTGAAAACTTTCTTGAATATGTTTTATACATGTATATCATTGTTTACCGCTGATTTTACATCTTTGCACTTTCAGCAGTGGGGGAAGTGACGTAACAAGTTAAAAATAGAATATTACCTCTTTGTGATACGTTATTATATCCCTTCTTTGATTTGACATATAGTATCAATACATTTAAGATGTATAAACAAAAGGAATTCACGAATTTCCGAAAGATTCGTAGCGCAATTGAACGCCTGATTGCTCAATTATGTATTGAATAGTATACAATTTGGTGTATTACCGTATGATGATAAACGAATTATTTTATGAGCTTTGTTTATAATGTATCATGACCCCGAATACTTTAGTCTGACCTCACAAGGGGCATAATTCAAACTACATTTAGCAAGTTATAAAATCAACATGAACACGGATTTTTACTATGTTATTATCACGAAGCCGATAACTGGTACAGTAAATCGTAAAAACTCGGCAAATTCGGAGCGTGCTTAAAAGCACAGAACAAGATGTTTTGGGTTTTAATTAATGATATAAACTAACAGATTGATAAATAAGGAGTTCACTTTTTAAAGTATGTCAAGTGTTATCCAAAAATATCAAGAAATAAGGAATTACGAAAAGAAAACGTTACATTTTAGCCGATAACTGGTACAGTGCCAATACATGTATAAGTTCAAATTTTGAAGCAAGCTAAGATATTTGATTTCCTCTTCTCTTAAAATAATAGCTGATGGCCAAAAATATCAAAATAAAGAGTTTAAGCAGATCTAATAGGTATATTGTTGACAATCCATCCTTCTTAAGGTAATTATATTTTGAAATACAAACCAGTCTTCACAGTTAAGAACAAACTTATATGTCGTTTAATCAAACTTACTTTGTACAAGCATTTGAATTTTTGGTACCAAATTAAATTTAGTAAATACTTTTTTTTCAATTTCTTACTTAGACTGTTTATATTACAATATATAATACATTTAGATAGTTTTACTGTCTTTTATTTACTTATAAATATATCTATGAATATCTTGTAAATTTTGAAATGTGAACAAAGACTGAAGTTAATTGTATAAAATGAATTTTTGTAAACAAATAAGTTAAGCAAATATACTTTATACATATATCTGAGTAGTTTAGTAGAAAAGAACTATATATGATACACATGTAAGAGTTAAATTTGGCCCCCATAATTCACCATTTTTTAAAGTGTTTCGGTTACAATAAAATGTTATGTTATAATTTAGAAGAGTTCATATAAAATATATTTTTCACATATTTGTTTGATTTATTTGCACTCACTTGCAGTATATGACGTCAGAAGTGACGTAATTTCAAAAATTCAATCAAAATCAGTCGAAATTGACATTTTTCTTATCTTTTTACATATGGGAAATATAGAGCGCATGCTTGAACCAGGACAAATTTTTTATCACTTATTAGTCTTGGCTAGATACATCTCTGATTAAAATATTTTGTTGGTTCAAGCATGCGCTCTATGTTTCCTGAAAGAAAAACTTCTTGAAAACAAGCTTTTTTATGCTAAAATGCAAAAATAGCGGGAAAAGGCTGTCTTTACAATGCCGTATTTCTAAATTGTATTCTAAACATCACATATACATGTATATCTGTACAAAGAAAACAAAGAATTACAGTAAAATAATGATATTCCTTTTAGGGGGCCATTTTAGGCCCATAAAATATATATAGTCCTTTGCTTTTGTGGTCAACTGTATGCACTGAAGTGTGAAGCAGACCCATCTTTTATCTTACCAACCTACTGTCTGTAATTCCTGCCCCTTGTGTATTCCGAATACACAGTTACCTTCTGCTTTCAGGGGTATCCTTCTGATCGGGGTTAACTCGCTGTGTCCAGTCTGGGTTTACTTTGGGTTTACTCTGGGTTTACTCTGGATTCACTCTAGTAAACCCGAAGTAAACCCAGAGTAAACACAGAAAGTAAACCCAGGGTTTAATTGGGGTGTACTTTCTGTTAGGTTTAGTCTGATCGGTATTGTACCTAGAAGAAATACACTGTCCAATATTGTTAAGTTTGTTCTTTTGATGAAAATTTAACATTGTCTTTTTTTAATGATTAACCAGCAGTTTTTTTTATATTTTTTTTTTAATAAACATTTTTGTCATCTTTTGATGCTAACAATAATTTTTTCTGTTTTTAACTGGTTGATACTTCCGTCTGTTTTTCCGGGTGGTGTGTATTGGTTATGAAGGAAATGTTGTAAATAGTTGCAAATATCCTCTCTCAACTAATTTGTGAGTTGTCATTATTTTATTTGTCTTTCGATAGCAAAATTAAAAACAAAACAAATTGTCAAAGGTAAAGCATATAAAATAAATTAACTACTTGCAGCGACTAGCAACACAATACACAACGAATATTATAATCAAATAAACATCAAAATCATATTCTGTTTTACAAGGATAGAGTAAATTTTTTTTTTTACTAACGATCGATAGTTTGAGTTACATTCCTTATATGTGCTTGCACGCAAAAACTATAAGATAGATAAATGATAAATTGTGATATAAATTGTGATACTGTGGAATTATTAGATTTCGATGTGGCTCAAATTGTTGGTATTCTCGGTAAGCCCCCCACCCCCTCCCTTCCCGAAAAATTCAAATCCTCGACAAAAAACAAATTTGGAAAGAGTTTTCTTTCTGAAAACTAAAAATCGACGAAACCACGAAATTATATCCCCACCAATAAGCAAAAATCACACAATCCACAAAAATTAGCTACCACGAATTTAAATGATTTAACAGTATGTTTGTAAGATGATTGAATATGTAAAATGACTTCAAAACACGCCATCCGACACATGGTAGGTCTATCCGTCATCGTCTTTAAATGGCATTCATATGGTACTTTCAGAATTCTGCGTTAAAGAATTGTCATTCGGTGTTTGATATAAAAATTAAATTTGAAAGCAATATTTTAAATCAACTGGCAAATCTGATATCTACACATTGACAATATATACAATCATTTGAAATATTTAAGCGAGTTTATGAAAAAAAGTTATATATCTGAGTATAGGGTTTCATAGCAAACACGTGGTGCATAATTAACTGCACTCTCACGCGATGAAGCCCTGTCCTCACGCATGATGCATTCAACCACGAAGGAGTCAATATTTCTTTCAGTTGTTAAGATTCTTCTGGAAAAGTGTCTTTTAAGGAGCTTAGTTACAACTATGATTGAAACAATGACGAGCAAAAACCCTGTTGTCAGCGTTGCCACAATTACAATGGTGTTATTTTCAGATGGTTGTCTTCTTTTGTCATCTGTATTTGAAAAATAGTATCTAAAACATGCGTTTGCTTAAAACTTCAGAAATTTTAGTATAAAATATATTTGTTAAATGTTGACCCCGTCTAAGGTGGTTTGAATCAATTATATAATGTCGATAATATATAATTACCTCCTTTTGAAGATTCCGTTATTGCATTTAAGATTTCTATGGGACATCCAATCTTATTGTCGCAGGCTGTTTTAGAGCAATTGCACTGGTGTTGACACTCATGGCCATAATTTGGATACCGACACGGCTCTGAACAATTGATTCCATAAAATCCAACATCACATTCTTAAAAAGATATTTTTGATTTAAGAAATGAAGATAATAATTTTTCTATTGATCGACGTATCAAAGAAAAAATTGACCGGAAAACTTCATCAATGCGCGTACCGCATTGATGAAAAAGT
Source organism: Magallana gigas (assembly GCF_902806645.1). Lineage (NCBI taxonomy): Eukaryota > Metazoa > Mollusca > Bivalvia > Ostreida > Ostreidae > Magallana > Magallana gigas. Next base: position 176,020 of record NW_022994816.1, read on the forward strand.
TTTCAGGTCAATTTTTTCTTTGATACGTCGATCAACAGAAAAATTATTATCTTCATTTCTTATCATTTAATAAAACATTTTCAAATCAAAAAATGTTAAGTGTCATTGATCAAAAATGTAAATAATGTAAATGAAGCGGCGCGTATGAATACAAAACAACAACAGCAACAATATTTAAAATGGTTGCGCCTTCAGCTGATGCAGAGCTACTGAGTTGAATTAATGGATTAAACACAAATAGTGAGTTAAAATCTGAACCGGCTGAATTGAAAACAAAAGGAACATACATGCGATAGCTTGTGATATTATTCACTGTGCTGGAAAATTCGTAATAAAACTAGTTTTCATGTGTGATCGCTGGAATATGCAACTGGAGATAACTATCCAAAGAGAGGCGATCATGGACGAATATAGATGATATGTCGACAAAGAATAGTATGTATAAGCTACTTTTGTAAACGTTGTGGTAACTAGCTAGCCAGTGATGTACTTAAATGGTATATCTGCTGCTTGGAATGCGCCGGAGGAGTTGATGCATTACTCTTAGTCTTAGCTTTTCTTTACGATGCTTATTCTGATGACCGATCATGTACATGTGTAAATTTAAAAATCATCGTTACCAAATTTGAACAGCAGTGTTACCGTGAAAGTGTATAGGCCTATATGTTCGTTATAATTATTCTGGAAAAAGAACAGCCAGCCTCGCAGTAATGTTGATTAATCTCAAGCAGACGAAATCGTGAGAAGACGCTTAATTTTCTACATGTATTTCGTGAATCAAATAATGTATTTTGTTTATTTTTGAAGGTTAAACTTTCAAGTTTTTATGTTTATAAAATTGTATTTTGTCTGCTGACAATAAAACAGACATAACTTTACATTTTGTTGACAGTGTTTATTTTGGAAATTCCCGTTCTATAAATAGTGTTAGATCAGAACAGTTTAGAAAAGTAGATCCGGCAAAAATTTTTATCGATGCAGGTATCAAAGAAATGTTTCGACCAATCAGAAGCGCCGATATTTCATCAAACGAATAAATATTAAATGATAAAGATGGTAAAAAGACATGTTTCAAAATAACATTAATTTTTTACCCTTAAATAGTTTTAAAACTAAAACTAGTGTATGCGGTTTTAGAACTTCACTGTCTTTTATCTTAAAGAGTTGGTCTATGCTCTAATTTTTTTTAGATTGTCTTTTTGATTTCTTCCGGAAAGCAACCTTGATTTAATCAACAAAGTTATGACCCACACTAGAAATATCAGATTGCAACCGATCAGCCGCATGTTTCAGGAAAATAACAAAAGACCCTTCTCCCAATTAAATTAAAAAAAACAAAATCACGTCTCTGAAATGACTAAGTAGTTAGAGTAACAGGCTATAGGCTATAGATACATAACAGTATAGAACTGGTCTTTTTAGGTGAAGGGTTTTATACGTAAACTTGAGAATTATTTTTTCGGTCTATACAAAGTGACAATGCTTTGAAATCATGCTTTTGCAGACTTGGAGTAGAATATTTTTTTGAATCCTGTTTTAAAAACTGAACTGTGTTTAACAATAAACCATGGGTGTTTTTGTCACATTAATAAACCTTTTATTCTTTTTTCAGTTAATTAACACATAACAGTTTAAAAAGATTACTTTAAATGCAAACACGAAGTTCAAGTCTGTTTTCTTAATTTTTTTTATTGATTTAAGAAGAACAGTTTCAATTGTAAGTGAAAAACCAGTATAGGTTAATCTAAAGAATATTTATTTATTATTATAATAGAAATATGCAACGCCCAAAATGAAACAGCTGTTTATATAATATTTTAATATGTGAATTATTGTAAACTAATGGGCTGTATTGTCCAAGGTTAAATTTATGAATAAATAATAGTTTATTACGACTTTTACATCGCTATAAGTAAAGGTCTTGATGTTCAGGCAAATTAAAAAAAAATACAAATGGTGCAAAAATACTAATTGTTTGATGATATATTTCAGTTCTTACATATCACAAAGAGGAAGCACAAACGGAATTAAACATTGTTTCCTCTTTTTAATTCAGGAATCTAAAATGTTATTTTTGTTGCTGTATATCACGAAACATATCTTTGTATAATGCGTTCATTTCATAAATAGACAATTATATTGCTATCGTTAAAATTTGTTACGTTCATTTTTACGGTATTAAATGAACTAATTTTCTTAAGAAAAAATGAAACTTTTTTTTTTTTAAATGTTTGAAATTTATATAAGAAAAATGTTTAAAAGGTCGCAAAGTGTAAATTATGATGTGAATGTATATTCAAATTTTAACTTCATTGGAATATCATTCAGCGAAAAAGAAATCGGACGCTGAAATTATGTTGACAATTAAGTTCCGAAGAAAAGGTTTTTATGTAGAATAATCCTAATTTTCATAATTGCTTTTTATCGCACATGATTAATTTTATACAACATTTAAGCAGACAAACCACGTCTAACACAGTGTTGTTATAATTTTATCACCTTTAACAGATGAATAGAATTTAATTAGGCAATGGGCACGGTAATCAAATATATCCCACCCCTTTTACATGTAAAAAAGAATGAATACCTACTTATTGATATAAAACAGAGCATTATCTATCAAAAGTATATATATAAACGGAGAAATATGTTCTAAAAGTATATATAATTTTTATTGTATAGTGTACATATATATTTATATTTTCATATTATGTTGTTTTTTGATATTGCACTTTCATTATTACCTTTGCACACTGATTTCTTTGAATCCCAAAGATGATCTGTAGAACACAATGCAGAAGTTTCACTGAAATGTTTTAAAAGAAAGAATGAAAAATATATTTTACAAATAACTGTCATCTCTAATAAAAAATAAAAATACTCACTTTGTTGGTAAATTTTCTAAGCCCATCAAGTTGGACAATGAAAAATAAATTATAAAAATGAGATTTGGTATTGTCAGCATTCTTATTATAAATTTACTCTCTATGAAAACAAAAGCTCCAGTGCAGTTTGGCAACAACTAAATGAGGAAATTCTGCAATGGGAAGCAAGGAGCTAATAATATATATAAACAACACATAAACCACGTGCAGTGATACAGACAGTTTACTCAGCTTTCCACTATAATCATGCAAATTGCATTTATGCAAATTCATACTAGAGAAAGTGTATGAGCTATTAAACTCTTTACATCAATTGATAAGAACACAGTTTACTCTTTAAAACATCGTTTTTTTAAGCAGATTATACCTTATTGATTAAGCTGAAATCGGTCTAAAATTGTTTTTCTTTTCTTTTTTTTGTGTATAAGCTCTGATAAACCAACTTGCCAAACATCTGCCAAAAGGAATCTACAATTACCGAAATATAATGTAAAAAGATTAACCTCCACTACAAAATTTAATTTAATTAAGCTATGGATTTGGCACTGTATTTCCGGGATTCGTGAAATGTCTATAAGAATTGATATGTAGTTGACTGATTTCCTTGATAAATTTTCGAAAAATACGTCCTTTATCTAACGTAAATTACAAAAAAGACAGGAAGATATCTTGTACACTTTTTTTGAAAGTCACAAACATATTGATTCGCTTCATTAACTACAATCTATTTGAAGCAAAAGTCTAGGTCTTGCTTATTATTAAGTTCAAATTTATTTTCGGTTCAAATATCGAAATGTTTGACTTGTGTTTGCTAAAAACTAATTAATGCAAATAGGAAACAAATATTTTTTCAAGTAACGTGTTTATAATACATGTATCTAAAATACTTTACATTTCTTTTCCAATTTACCGGTACTAAAAACACTTAAAATATTTACAATATAGACGTTGAATAATATTCACATCTGTTCTCATTTATATATTAGAGATAATGTAAAATCACTTCAAATTGAGTTAGGATGTGAAAAAAATCATTGCGTGCATTTTAAAGATCTTGAAGTTTTTTTTTAAAGCAATATATTCTAATGCATAATAAATTTTCACCTTTAAAGTTTTTTCAATTTTGTAACCTTATTGTGGAGATTTTTTTTAACTTGATAATGACACTTACACGTAGGAGTTATATACGCATTGCAAAAAATGAGGAACATAAAACTTAGGTTTTAAATGATAATCATGCTAAAAACCAATACAATTGGCTAAATGTGAGGCAAAACAACGAGATTAATGATTGTTTTTATCTCGTTTTATTTATTCTATGAATTAAAAATACAATGGTTCAAAAACACTTATCATTAAGACTATTATCTGATTGAAAAGAAAAGACGTTTAGGTTGGTGGGGTATGTTCAGTGTTGTTCAGTGGAGTATAGAAAAAGACAGTAAGTACTCATTAAGTCCATAAAATCCAACGCACATTCTGAAATAAGGGACTATGCGAATATATGTATTATTTCAACATACATTTCATACATTACAATCTACCCAAGATCTTCTACAATCGTATGATTTTCATGTAATTACATGTAACACAGCCGTACTAACACAAATGCAAACACCATGAATCTGGTTTCCATTAACTCACGTTGCTTCAAATTTCATTAAAGTCCAAAAGTGCAAAGATTATTGTAAAGGGCCAAATACCCGTTTGATTTTTAAATATAATGTCGTATCATACGTTTGTCTTATTGATTTTGAGCAAATTGTAAAAATAACTATATTATTACTGAATAAATATAAAATATATATATTAAATATAAAATAGATTTGTTAAATGTTGACCCCATCTAAAGTGGTTTGAATCAATTATATAATGTCGATAATATATAATAACCTCCTTTTGAGGATTCTGTTATTGCATTTAAGATTTCAATGGGACATCCAATCTTATGGTCGCAGGCTGTATTAGAGCAATCGCACTGGTTTTGACACTCATGGTCATAATTTGGATACCGACACGGCTCTGAACAATTGATTTCATAAAATCCAGCATCACATTCTTAAAAAGATATTTTTGATTATTTTTAATCGAAGGTCGACCTAGACAAAAATTGCATTTAAAAAGTTGTACAGAAATGCGCACTTGAATACCAATCAGCCTTGTTTATTAAAAAAATATTCATTAAAAATTGTAGAAGGCCTTTTCTAATGAATCTGAAGATTTGATGATTAAAGCAGATAAAATACCTATGTAATGATGAATAAGATGGTAAAAAGAAATGTTTCAAATTGACATTGATTTTTTACCCTTAAATAGTTTTAAAACTTAAACTAGTATATGCAGTTTTAGAACTTCACTGTCTCTTATCTTAAAGAGTTGACCTGTGCTTTTTTTTTTAAATTGTCTTTTTGATGTCTTCTGTAAAGCACACTTGATTTAATCAACAAAGTTATGACCCACATTAGAAATATCAGATTGCAACCGATCAGTCGAATGTTTTAGGAAAATTATAAAAGCCCCTTCTCCCAATTAAATTTAAAAAAACATATTCACGCCTCTGAAATGACTAAGTAGTTAGCGTAACAGGCTATAAATACATAACAGTATAAAACTGGTCTTTTTAGGTGAAGGGATTTATCATACGTAAACTTGAGAATTATATTTTCGGTTTGTTCAAAGTGACAATACTTTGAAATCATGCTTTTGAAGACTTGTAGTAGAATATTTTTTTGAATCCTGTTTTAAAAACTGAATTGGGTTTAACAATAAACCATGGGTATTTTTGTCACCTTATTAACCCTTTTATTCTTTTTCATTTATTTAATACATTTAAAAGTTTACTTTAAATGCAAACAAGAAATTCTGTATTCTTAATAATTTGTTTACTGTTTAGAGGCATTTTTGGATTGTTTTAATTAGAAAAGATTTAACTGTAAGTGAAAACTAGTATATTGTAATGTAAAGTATTGTTATTCATTATTATAATAGAAATATGCACCGCCCAAAATGAAACATCTGTTACAACAGGTGCAAAAATACAAATTGTTTGAAGATATATTTCAGTTCTTACATATCACCAAGAGGAAACACAAACGGAATTAAATATTGGTTCCTCTCTTTAATTTAGGAATCTAAAATTTTGTTAACTTTGTAACTGTATATCACGAAACATATCTTTGTTTAATGCGTTCATTTCATAAATAGGCAATTATATTGCTATCGTTAAAACTTGTTACGTTCATTTTTACGGTATTAAATGTACTAAATGTCTTATGAAAAATTGAAACTTTTCTTTTTTTTAAATGTTTGAAATTTATATAAGATAAAGTGTTTGAAAGGTCTCAAAGTGTCAATTATGATGTGAATGTATATTCAAATTTTAACTTCATTGGAATATCATTAAGCAAAAAAGAAATCGGACATTGACATTATGTTCACAAGTTCCGAAGAAAAGGTTTTTATGTAGAAAAATCCTAATTATCACAATTGCTTTTATCGCACATAATTAATTTTATACAACATTTAAGCAGCCAAACCACGTCTAACACAGTGTGGTTGTAATTTTATCACTTTTAATAAATGAATAGAATTTAAATGGGCAATGTGTATTTCCTACCCCTTTTTAAAAAAAATATGATTTCCTACATATTTTATATAAAACGGACAATTATCTATCAAAAGTATATATAAACGGAGAAATATGTATAAAAAGAATATATAATTTTTATTGTACAGTGTACGTATATATCTTTAATTTCATATTATGTTGTGTTTTTGATATTACACTTTAATTATTACCTTTGCACACCAATTTCGTTGAATCCCAAAGATGATCTGTAGAACACAATGCAGAAATTTCTCTAAAATTTTTTAAAAGAAAGAATGAAAAAAATATTTTAAAATAACTGTAATCTCAAATAATAAAAAAAATACTCACTTTGTTGTTAAATTTCCTGAGCCCATCATGTTGGACAATGAAAAATAAATAATGAAAATGAGATTTGATATTCTCGACATTTGTATTATAAAATTACTCTCTATGAAAACAAAAGCTTCAGTGCAGTTTGGCAACAACTAAATGAGGAAATTTTGCAATGGGAAGCTAGGAGCTAATTATATATATATATATATATATATATATATATATATATTTTTTTTTTTTCACTCAGCTTTCCACAATAATCATGCACATTGCATTTATGCAAATTCATACTAGAGAAAGTGTATGAGACATTTCACTCTTTACAACTAATAATAAGAACAAAGTTAAGTGTTTAAAAGCCGGGTTTTTTAAAAAGTAATTTATACTTTATTGAACTGATATCGGTCAAAAACTGTGTTTCTTTTCTATGTGTATGGGTAAACAATTTGCCCGACGTCTGCAAAAAACATATCAATTATACATCAATGTTGGAAACATAATGTTTAAAGATTTACCTAATTAAGATATGGTTTAAGCGATCCATGTCCGGGATTCGTTGACTAAGTTCCTTGATAAAACTTTGGAAAATTACGTCCTGTATCTAACGTGAATTAAAAAAAAAGGACAGGAAGAAACATTGCACATTGCTTTGAAAGTCACAAACATATTGATCCGCTCAATTAACTACAATCTATGTGAAGTGAAAGTTTGGGTCTTGGCAATTATCAAGTTCAAAAGTATTTTCGGTTCAAATTTCGAAATTTTTGACTTGTGTGAGCTAAAATTAAATCAATGCAATTGGGAAACAAATACTTCCTAATGGAATAATTTTGTAAAGTAACGTGTTTATAATATCTAGAATATTTGAGATTTCTTTCTCAATTTACCGGTACTTAATCACTACAAATATTCGAGTTCATTTTAATATAGACGTTGAAGAATATCTACATCTGTTCTCATTTATTAATTTGAGAGAACGTAAAATCACATCAAGTGGAGTTGAAATGTGAAAAACGTTTTCGTGAATTTTTAAGAATTTTGAAGGTTTTTAAAACAAACAAAAAATATATACTCTAAAACATAATAAAATTGCACTATTATAGCTTTTTAAATTTTGTACCCTAATTAATGGAGATGGTTTTTTTTCTAAACTTCATCATGACAATTACACCTAGGATTATACACGCATTGCAAAAATTAAAGAACATAATGATTAAGTTTAAAATGATAATCATGCTAAAACAAATACAATGGGTAAACGTGAGACAAAAACAAAGAGGTGAATGGTTGTTTCTATAAAATTTTATTCATTCTATGAATTGAAGAACAATGGTTCAGAAAACACTTCTAATAAAATCGATCATCTGGTATTTTGGCTTGTGGGGTATGTTCAGTGTTGTTCAGTGGAGTATAAAAAACGACAGTAACTATGTCAAGTAGAACACAGTGGTGCTTCTGTTTAGAGGCCTTAACAATGGAATAATATATACTTGTAAGTGACTTTTTTTTAAAACAAGAGGCCCATGGGCCACATTGCTCACCTGAGCAACAATAGACATTATTAAATCAGCTTTACGGAGTAATATACCAAAAAAAGCATGGGCATGTAGTCTACAGATCCTGTATATAAATCAAAGGCCGAAACAACCATAAAGTCGTCGAGCTGACATTTTCTTTTATATAACACGATATTCATAATTTGAATTTCTGTAATGATAGTCGTAAATTATTTGATATTAGAATTAAAAAGTAAATGAATTATGCTTTAAAAACAAAAATCAGTATATTTCCTTATAAATTAGGTAGTGATGCGTTTATAATACGATAACTCATCATGGTTACAAAAATCAAAGAGATTTTAAAGATCAAAAATAGATTATTTTCTTCCTGCTTTAAATAGTCTTTGAACAATTTTCACAGGTTCATAATTTGAATACATTAACAGTGTGTCCAAAATTATTATAATAAAACATACTTTTTTTCATTTCAGTTCCCGTTTGAAACAAGATTACCAATGGTATGGTTGTTTTACAAACAAATCCACAACACATGCTATCTAAAATGCTCGACCAAACCATCTACATTATCGTGTTTATTTATTGCAACAAAATCACTAGATACGTTTATCGCTTACATTTATTTTGGAGACCGTTTTTTTTCTATGGGGCACGGTCTCTAATTAAAATGTAAGCGATTAACTAAAACAATATTTAGTGAATGTTTACCTTAGACCTTATTGTATTCATCCGCCATTTCTTGATTAGGCAAATTCATACTGATGCAATGAGTTGTCAATAACCAGGGAGGCAAAGTTGGGTTTTGTACACAATGTAGTTGAATAAATAGAATAAAAATCTTCTAATACGTTTAATACTTTGAAGAACTTATTTTTTATGCGCATTTAAAAGGCAGTGTAGAGCATGACTGTTTGGACGATTGCAAATCCAGACGATTGCTAGAAGGCCGCCGAGCATTAGCTCGGCGTCTTAAAAAGTCAATTTTTTCATTGAATATTCTGTTTATCATTGATCCCTTTTTGTCACAGTATAGTCATTTCATAGATTGAGCATTACAGTTCTCATGAAGATCTAAATCAAATGGGATACATCAAACTTCTGAAGCCCAAGAATTGTCCAGAGGCCAAAGTCTAAACAATTTTAAAGAATCAAAAATATGTTAAAATGCTTGCATATAAGATAAACCATATATAATGACATTTGAATTTAGGTAAATTTAAACTGTTTTCTTTTGTAAAATTGGACCCCCCCCCCCATCCAGGTGGCTCCATCCTATTCCTAAAATATATGATTTGGACAAATTTTAATCTTCACTATCTAAGGTTGCACCTTTTCTAAGAAAATGTTTTTTTTATAGAAACAGATTTTTCTCAATATATTCCTTTGTTAAGATTTAACCGGTCCCCATTGTGTCCCTACCCTACCCCCGGGGATAATAATTTGACTTAACTTGAATCTACCCTACCTGATGATACTTCACACAAGTTACAGCTTTTCTGGCCAGTCGTGTTCTGAGTGGAAGATTTAAAATAGAGAATTGATTTGAACACACTTGAATTTTCACTACCTGAGGAAGCTTTCACAAAAGTTTCAGCATTTCCGGCCAAATGGTTTTTGAGATGAAGAATTTTAAAGATTAACTCTGTAGAGTCCTATGGAAAACTTCGACCCCCATTGTAGCTCCACATACCCCCGGGGACCATGATTTGAACACACTTGAATTTTCACTATCTGAGGATGCTTCCACACAAGTTTCAGCTTTTCTGGCCTAATGGTTTTTAAGAAAAAGATTTTTAAAAATTAATTCTCTATACTCTTATTGAAAAACTTTGACCCCCCATTGAGGTCCCACCTTACCCCCGGTGAACATGCTTTCACCAAACTTGAATCTTCACTATCTGATGATATTTCACACAAGTTACAGCTTTTCTGGCCAGTTAAATTCTAATTATTTCCCCTTAAAATACGGCGTGTCCCTTTATTTTAACAAATTTGAATTCCCTTTACCCAATGATGCACTGTGCTAAGTTTGGTTGAAGTTGGCCAAATGGTTCAGAAGAAGGAGTCGAAAATGTAAAAAGTTTACAGACAGACTGTCGGACAGACGGACGGACAGACTGACACCGGACAAAAAGTGATCAGAAAAGCTCACTTGATCTTTCAGCTTAGGTGAGCTAAAAAATGATTTATTTTTTTATCAGTAGATTCTGACGTCAGAAGTACATAGATGTGATATAAACATCAATTAAGTGTAAACTATTAATTTGCACTCATTTAAAATAACCCAAGACCCATCTTATAAATGAACCTTTAAAAAGTTTATACATGTATAGTACATAGATTTCATTTGTCGAATGAAACGTTTGCTTCAATTTCTGTAAAGGTGGCACTAGTGATGTATGACATTATGGATACGACATTTTTTGACTTCCATAAGTATTGTTAATGTCATAAATCTTAAAAATTAATATTTTGACCCTACGTTTTAACTTAAAGAGACAGAACGGCGCATCTTATAAAATCAAAGTACCGAAGAAGTGACGGGAGTTGATTTATCGATGTTTATTTATTCTAAAATCAATGATATATTATTTTGCATGACAAGTACAGGTACTTTCTAATCTGTATTTGAATTATGCACATTTTTATAATACGAATTTTCGGACTTTTTCGACACAAGAATGTTGATAAAACCCCATATGAATTTAAAGATAAAATAAATTCAATCAAACTATGTATCAGTGATTGAAATATTTCTGGAAAGTTTATGGATCCAAGCAATTGAACCCTCTTCTCTTTCAACCGCACGCTCGGCTATCGCCGTTAATCTCCAACAAGCAAGAGAGACTCTCTGCTTGTCGGAGATTTACGGAGACAGCCGAGCGTAGAGTACTATATTGAACTCTGGCGTAAAAATACATACAACTACAAAAAATATCTACATTGTTCCTACCATTAAAATCTGACTATTTTCAAGGTATTTATAAATAAGTTTCCTTGAAAAACAATGGTTTAGCATACATTACTTCGAGTTTATCAATTATTCTAAAGAACTAAGTCTTGTCAGCGGCGATGATTTGTGCTTTGGTCCAAACACTGTTTCACTTTCGGTTTGCCAGAGTGACTGCATAGGAGAGTTGATTAAAATCAACTCCCAAAAACCGGTAATTTTGTACTACTCATGAATGTATAAACTTTCAGAAAATTAGAAAGTTCTCCATTGAATAAATCTAATTATTTCATTAAAATTAATAATTACGTATAGCCTATCACATAAATACATCGCAACGTGTTACGGAGTCAGCTTTCTAAACTATTACGCATGCATATTTTTGGTAAACAAAGCACATGCAGGGCTCGCGAAGATTCTCCTGTACATGTTTGTTGATAAAAATATGTCTTTTCTACTTCTTCTAGGTAATAGTTGTTAAAAGTTTTTAAAATAACCATAATTATTATTTTGTAAGCATGTATTTTGCGTGCTTATCATAGGAGTTCACTACGAGCTAAATTCATTTTTGTAACTATGCCCCTTAAAGGGTTATTTGACTCATTTATGTTTGTTCATTTTAAAACAAACGGAATTGGAAAACCATTTATAGATTATCGAGAAAAAAGATCATGTGTTCCGTTTAGAGAGTTCTTTTTACCTCGTATAGCACAATGATCAGAGTCGGGCGAATATCTTGTAGTTTTCACCACGTGTCAATTACTGTCAATCAAAATCCACGTGGTACAAATAAACGATATAAGATTATTCCGGTTTGTACCACTCTTACATTTCCGGAAGCTCATAATTACATTACATTAATTGGGTACGTGAAAGGGATTTTTATCTATTTCAACTGTTAGAATCAACGTTATTTCTTATTTCCTAACGAAACAATGGGTAAATCTGAAGTTATTCACACATGTATTTTCAGCTGTACTGTTTCTTTAAGATTTATAACGAACAATCATATGTTCAAGTGTAAGATATCATAGCGCCCACGGCGAACGTTATTTGCTCTCTCACGTGATGTAGAGGTGTTTCCACTCATAATGCACTCTACGACGAAAGAATCAATGTTTTTTTCAGTTGTTAGAATTCTACGAGAAAAGTGTCTTTTGAGAAGCATGGTTACGACTATGATGGACACAATGACTACGAAAAATCCGCTTATCAGCGTTGCTATGATTACAATGGTTTTATCCGAAGTTGAATGTTCATTGACATCATCTGGAATAAAAAAAAACACAAGTTGCATCTTCGTCTGTAATAGTTTAAAACATTATTAAAAATATTCTGTAAATTTGAATCTTAAGAATTCAATACCTATTCATTATACCATTTTTTTTAACCAAAGAAACAGAAATATAAAAATTATAACGTAGTACCATGATTTGTGGATTTTGTCACTACTTTCGAATAGTACTCCGGGCATCCAAATTTATTGTTGCAGAACGTTTCACTGCAACCACAATTGTGTTGGCATTGTAAACCATAGTTTGGATGACGACATGGCTTGGAGCAGTTAAATCCATAAAATCCAGAACCACATGCTACAATGAAGACGTATTTGATAGTAAAGTTATATGAAAACAATTTTTTTCTTAAAAATACTCCAAGAATGATTTCTTTTTCCTTAAATGATAAAGCAAAAGACTACATTTAAGCTAGCATAAATCTACTCTTTGAACCCATCATGAAGTTAAGGAAAAACAGATCGTATAGAAGTGTATGTTACTAGCTATTTACAGTCAGACACAGACAACACAAAATATTCATTGAGTTATTCTACCACAGTCAACAACTTATTATAACGACGTGTTTGAGTTTTTAAAGATTTTGAAAAAAAAATCCACAACTCAAAAATGTGTATTTTTATGGTATTCAAACAAATAGGGCATTTATTGCTAAAATGCATGTAAAACAATTTGTAAAACACGTGTGATACATCTTATATTCAGCTCATATTGTAAAAACACATAATTTTACTATCGATTTAAATTAGTCGAATGTTTGTTTTTGTGCTTTGATGAAAGACGGGAAGTAATCATGCAGAAGAACTTCTCATTTTCCTGTTATAAATCACAAAGCCTTTAAAACTCCAACATATCAATTATTTTCAGAACTTCGACCTCGGGCAAGAATTGGGTCTCGATTTTCAAAGAAATATTCACTTTACTGCAATGTTCACTGGGTGCAATGTTTCTACCATGTGAAATAAAAACACTTATTTGTCTTGCCATCAGGGTGACTGATTTCCATTTAACTTACAATTGTTTAAGAAGATGTATTGACCTTGAACACTGGTCGTCACTATACCTAAATGTTGAGATGAAAGCCACAGCGAGTCATTTATTTCTTTCACGTACAAGTTTTTGAATAATTTCTGCTTCATAAGAATACAAAAATAGGTCTGCTAACAATGCATGGGACACAATTGGTACCAATGGGAATTCCAACAGATTGTATATGTAATATAACATGTAATATCAATTGCATAAAGTTGCCAATTATCTTAAGCACGTGCTAAAAAATTATAGTTTTCCAATTTTTGGTTCCACGTTAACGTTTCGACAAGAGTAATTGATTTCAATTGGCATTGATTTATCTTATTTTTGCTGTTGGTTAACAGACATATCAGTCACGAAATATTAAAAAAATACATGTAATATCAATTGCATAAAGTTGCCATTTATCTAGAGCATGTGCAAAAAATTATAGTTTTTCAAGTTTTGTTTTAACGTTTCGACAAGAATAATTGATATCAGTTGGCTTATCACGGGGAATTAGTATTGCAACAGACATGGACAAAAACGTTGAAAAATTGTGCAAGGTAATCCTAGTAACTTTCGAATAGAGAAAAGATGTCAACGATGCCCATTATAAATCTCCGTAAGAAACCATCAATCGTCCCTGTGAATTTTTCCCAGTTAAGATGATAATTTGGGAATAATGTTAGCTTGGATATGTTCCTTTTCGTCTATTTCTTTGTACGTCGTTTACTGTTATCTGTATTTTTTTATTTAAAAAAAATCGCCCAAATGTGCTGCATAAATATCTTGGGACAGTCTATAAGTCTATACCTACGCTTTCATCATGCCCATCCAATACATGTAACTGAACAATGTGCCGTAAGGAAGGATGTTTAAACTATTTCGACACAATGAAGTGTATTAATTGTTTATCTAATCGTCATATTCAGAACCGATCAGACCCAACATTACATCAGAGAAGACCCCACTAAATTCAGGGTTTACATTCGGGTTTTTTTTTTGGGGGGTGTTTACAAGGAATCTGCGTTTTTTACATAATTGCCTCCAATCAAGGTTTACTTTGAGTCTACCTAGGGTTTACTTTGGGTTTATTCGGGGTTTGCTTTAGGGTCCACTTTACACACTGAAGAGTGAAGCAAAACCTCTTTTATCCTATCGTATTACCGCCTGTGACTCCCACCCCTTGTATATTCCAAATACACATGCATTGTCTGCATTTAGGGCTCTACTTCTGATCGAAGTTAACTATCTTTGATCATTGTAGACTTTCTTTGGGTTTACTCTGGGTTAACTCTGGGTCAATTTAGCTAGGTAAACTAGGAGTAAATCTCAAGTAAACCACCAAGGTTTTAGTTGGGGTCTAGTTTCTGTAGGTTGGGTCTCATCAGTACTGTCAGCATGCAGTATATCTATGGCGTAACATTTCAGTATCTGCTAGTTACCTTTGCAATCGTTCGTCATATAATCCCAGTATTTATCATCAGGACAGTAGGTTTCATTCCTGAAAAGAAATTACAGACTGATGACAATTGTATAAAGTATGTTTAAATAGAATCAAATAAAAAATCATACTTACAAGGATTGTAGAAACACAAAATCGATCGAGTTAGATAATACGAAATAAATTTTAAAGACAATTTCACAGAACTTTAACATTTCAGTGATTAATCCGGTTTGATGACATGCACTTAGCTTGAAATTGAATTATTTCCCGAATAATGAGAACTTAAATTTCATAACATAATTAGATCATATGCTTTAAGCAGACAATCAAAACAAGGATGAAATAAAGTTTTCAAAATCACCTCATATTCGAAAAAAATAAATACAATATAAGGAAATAATTTTCAAACTGAATTTATTCATTTTAGAAAAACGGAAAGGAAAATATCGGAAGAGTGCGCTAATGTTCTACACCACACGGATTCCAAATGTAAATGTAAATCAAAGTACTGAAGAACTGACGGGAGTTGATTTTATCGATTATCATTTATTCAAAATCAACGATATGTGATTTTGCATGGCAAGTAGTATCAGTAATCGAAATATTTCTGAGAAATTGTATGGATCCAGGCCAGATTGAACTCTTGTCTTGTTCAACCAAACGCTCAACTGTCTCCATTTATCTCCGATTAGCAAGAGAGACTGTTTTGTCGGATATTAACGGAGACAGCCAAGCGTCTGGTTGAACGTGACTACATTAAACTCTAGCGTAGGAATACATACGACTTTAAAAAATATCTATACTGTTTGTACAATTTAAAATCTTATTATTTTCATGGTATTAATGAATAAGTTTTTTTGCAAAACAATGCTTCAGAATATATAGCATCGAATTTATCGATTATTTTCAAGAACTAAGTGTTGTCAGTGATATTGATTTGTGCTTAGGTCCAAACACTGTTTCACATTCGCTTTGCCCGAGTAAGTGCATAGGAGAGTTGATTAAAATCAACTCCCAAAAATGATGACTATTTTTTTTCATCAAACATCTATCTATTTTTTTTAATTTTTTTATTCCTGGATATGATTTTTTTTAAAGAAACCTATTTCAAAGCTGAGTCAAAATTGTTATGTAGTGCCCGCCCGAAACAAATATGTTTCAATCATGGCTTTCAAATTGTCTATATTTTTTGTATAATTAATTACATTCATCATTGTAGGATTGTTAAAGTCTGTTATCTTTGGAAGAGACATGAACCAGTTTTAATTATTCAGTCATTTTTTCTTAAAAAGAAAATAAAAACATTCTAATAAAATGCATTAATATGTATCTGTATTATAAATACCTAGTTAGGGTTTTTTAAACTTAAGTTTGTTAAGTAAATGCTTTTCTAAAAGGTATTCGATACTGGTAAATATTCATTACCTTTAAAACCACTTTAAAAGTTTTCTGTCTCCAACATTCTCCCATCATTTTAATTATTGTAAGTGTTTTTATGAATGAAATATTGAAAGAGATACCATTTTACATGGATTATTCAAGGTCCTGTTTTAATATTTTAACAGAAATTACAAAAAAGCAAAATATTAGGTTAGTATATCCCATATCGAATCAACGATACATGTGTTGTATATGTTGAATAAAACAAATAACAAAAATTCACGAAGGAGCATGTTGAAATAAATACTTTAAAAGGTTATTTGATATACTTTGGCACATGTTAGGTATATATATCACTCATGACCAGTTGCTTTAAATTTGTGTAGTGAGGTGTTTCTATTTTAAAAAGTAAGAAATAAAAATAAATTAGTATTATAATACAAGTGATAGCTTTCCAAAAAGCTTGCCTGACTAAACAAAATTATTCAATGGAAACATGCATGTAACAATTAGGCTATCTTATCAGAAATGAATTTTAATTTTCGCTGCTGATCATAAATTTATAAATGGAACATGCAAATTTAAGACGAAATGTTAGTCTTTTCTTCGATCTAGAACATGTACATATATAGCACTTGAAAGAAGATGCGTGGATAAGGTGGGTAAAATGGCCATACGCGATCGGACAGGCTACTGAAAAATTAAAGTATCAATAAATCTGATGGGTTTTTTGTTAAATCATTTCAAACAATATATATTTAACCTATCATTGATTTTTAACCTATAGGTATGTTCAATACTTGGAATATGTTGACTCAAACAGGCATATACGTATCAAAACCTGCAAATACTGTCATTTTTTAGAACTTCAAGGCATTTTCTTTTATAGAGTGGGTCTGTGCTCCATATTTTTCTCATAGTCTAATTAAGGTCTATTGGAAAACAAACCGATTTCAATCAGCAAAAACGTGGAGAGATGACCCACTATACATTAAAATATAATTTTATATCCCACCAACTGAACGTTTTGAAAAAATAATACAAGTCCGGTAGTTCGTGACCTTAGTCACACATACAATTTAAAAAGTCCACTTTGTTGTGTCTGAAATGGCTCAGTGGTTAGAGTACCTGGCAGAATAAAAGATAAAAAAAAGAGTACCTGGCATAAGCTAACCTTATATATTTAGGGTTTTTATGTTACGGGTTCGATACCACCAAAATTTCCGACAATATTTTTTTTTCTCTTATTTATTGTTAAATATATCAAAAACTGACAATAGTTAGAATTTTGCTTTTGCAAAGTTGTATTATAATATATTTGAATAGATTTAATTGGGGGAAAATCAATTAAAAATTGCATTTCACTACTAAACCGAATGGGCATTTGCGCCATCTTATTCCTCCATCTTCTTCATTTATTTTATTTATTCAATTTTTTAGGAATGCACACATATCATATATGTACATGTAAGTTTGAAAGCTGGAGAGTAAATAGTCGGGTTTTTATCAAATTGTATTTATTGCAAAATCAACTGAAAGGCATTTTTTGAAACCTCCAACCTTATGGAATATGAGAGGGTATACAAACACGTATTGTTTTTGAATGTGTGTGGGCAGCTTCATTAAAATCATCTTGACAAGCAATTAAAAAGGGTGAATTCTCAAATTCATGAAAAAAACCCTAACTGTAACTCCAATTCAATTAAAATCTGGGGTATTTACATGATCCCAACAGCCTCCGCAACTAATCGACGCGCAAAAACTATGAATGAGACATTTTGGCGCGAAATCCTGCTTAACGTTCACGCAACGAATGAACTCATCCAGAGATCCATGGGGGGGGGGGGGGGGTAGATTTGTTTAGCTACATATATGTACATATATGTTTATTATACTTTGGATCGGATGTTTTGGAAGAAATCTATCGAATTAAGAAACACACTTTATTAGTAAATGTTAAATGTATTAATGTACATTGAGTAAGACACGCGAGTTATGTTCCCTTTTCAAGATTAATGAAATCGCCCAACTAAACGGAAATCGGGTCACACTCCGCTTTGGCGATTTAGTTCCTCCAGTAAACATTCCAGCTGTATAAATATATATTTGTTTTAATCCAAACTGATGACTCTCTTGTAATACTGATAATCCAACACCAATTATTTCTTACGTTGTTCCGTAATAGATAATATGTCACAACTTGTTGCGATCGCGATGACCCCCCCCCCCTCCCCCTTTTTCACCGTTCAAATATGGTGGAATGCTGATATATTTTTAAATCAGGATTACACACGTGCTTTGCATGGCGACCGTCCTTTTTACTTGAAAACTCTTGCTCGCTGCTAAATTGTTATTATATGCCATATAACATTTCCATCAATTATGAACATAAATGCTGACATCTTAAACATGCATCGGTTAATCTTTTTTGTGAAATATCATGATATTGCTTGTCCCATTGTCTGCACTGTTTCGGAGATTGCAAATTTTAAACCTTAGATATGCCTGACGTCATGACGTCAGGCAATAAAAAAAATTTTGTCAAAATAATTTCTACTACTAACAAGGTATTAAGATAAAGCTTTCTACCCCTTTATATCCACACACACACATTCAAACATTTTACATTTATTGATCGGTATTATTAATTCTCGGGTATTATTGGTCAAGAATTTTCATTTTCTTGTGAACAGAGAAGTAGATATTTTCACCATTTTCCCAAACAATTATTTCTAACGACTTAAAGACAACCAGACAATGTGAGTTTCTATTTTAACCATTTACTAACACTAAAGAAAGACAAGTTTATAAAATGAACTATCCGGATTAAGAATTTTGAAAGAATTACCTTGTGAATATTGTATATTTTAATATTTTATTGTAAAAGTAAGGGTTTTTTCCTTAATTGTGTTTTTGTGATTTCGGACAGAATGTAAATTATATTATGTATGTAGGAAAAATGAAATGTGTATATTTTAATGGAAAAGTTATCAAAGATAATTCTATCGTAATAGTGTATAAATGTACTTTATGACTTGGTGTTATACAATTATCTTATATTTATTTTGTCATATTATATTACAAGGTCTAACAATCTACATCATAAAAGAAATCTGGTAAAAATGATTTCTTTATTTATTGCCGGAAAATCCCGTTATAAATGCCCTTGTGTTTTATTATATCTCCACCATCAATGGTTATGAATCAATTGTTACTATGTAATACAGTAGTGAACGGGTTTTCTGTCTTTCTTTGTACGTTATATTCCTCGATTGTTGGCAACAAAACCCCCAAAAATAAATATAGTAAAGTGTACCCCCAAAAAATACAATAATAAAAAAAATTAAATAAAATTAGGAATTTTAATGCTTTACATATATATTGATTTTACAATTTGTTGCCCTACGAGTTATCGCACTTTTTAATGTGCATTATCAAGAAGTAGAGAGTGCTCTATTTGGTCACGTAATGTTGGTGTCATCATTTGACCAATGAAATTAAACGCGGGAATTCTAGCGACTCTCTTTGTTTAGAAAGACTAGTTCACTAATTAGAAAGCTAATTCACTTTCTTTCAGGACACTTCAAGGGTAACACCTTTGAATACTGATTCTGTTCCTTCGGACCATTTCTTAAAATGTTCAATCGGTAAGCGTTGTATATACTATACGTCTTATGTTTGTATGTTCGTCACTGATCTATTACAAACATTTTATTATCTTATACGCTAACAATGAATTCAACCAAAGTTTTGATTCTCGGACACTCTATTGTCCGTCGTTTCCATCAATTTCTTATTGACGATGAAGATTTTAGGTATGTTGATGATCTCGGTATTAACTCACATGAAATAAGGTACAAAGGAATAGGGGGTCGAACTATTGATGGCATTTTACGTCTCGATGTACCTTTCATTATTTCCAGCCGGATCATATCATATTTTTTTGGTTGGGGACAATTACGTAAGACGATTATATTCACCGGAGGAACTTGCTTGCAAACTCTTAGCAGTTGTATCAGTTTTGCATAAAAGGTGTAGTGTTTCACAGATTCATGTTTGTAAATTACTTCCAAGATTTAGGCAGTCATTTGATTATAATCAATCTGTCGATGCAGCCAACGCTCTTATCAAGAAGGACATAACCCGTTTGGATTATGCGTACTTCTGGGAGCATAATGGACAGTTTCCTTCACCAGCATCAGACAAATATTGCGATCATAAATTCTTAGCAGACGGCGTCCATTTAAACAAGCAAGGCAATGTTCATCTGTATCGCAGCTTGCGCAGTCTCATTCTTTCAAGGGCACTGTCACAATTTTGTATATATGTTCAATTAAAGTTTTATTAGTCTATTAATTTTTGTGAGTAACGGCGCTCCATAGAGTGCCACGGTCAGCTGGTCATTGTTTGTTAGACCGGTTTTCGTGCATGAGTTACTAGTAGTTCCGGCCAGGTCGTTGATGAGAGAAGGTGTGTCCTTCTGTATGAACCTTCGTGGAGTTTGACAATATGTCTTAGGACCTGTGTGGCCTATGTCTAATCCTGTGTGGAGTGTTTGAATAGAATTCCTGTGTGGTGAAAGTACGATAAACCGTGTTGAGAGAGAACAGCAGTAAGTGAGAAGTATTTTTCATTATCATTTCAATTTAGAATGCGCATACTTAAGTATCTATATTGTCTATATATCTATATTATCCTTTGCTAAGTGTTTTATGACATTTTTGTTTGTTTGTATAAGAATTTAAAATATGGTAGCCCGACGGTTGAATCTAATGTGTGTTTTGAACAGTGTAGTGTAATTTTCACTGAGGACCCGACAATGAATTGAATTTTAGGTGACTAGCTGAGTGGGTGTGGTTGGTTATATACATGACGGTATCATCCGTGGGTGCAGGACAACGACAAGCTAACCATAGTGGACCCATAGTCAACGTGGGACATGTGACACACGCGGACGCACGGGCACTATATGAGCTGGTGATATAGTCCAGTAACATCCGTGACGAAAGGTTTGGTTTACATGACAGTGTGTCTACGCACGTGTACCAGTTTATGCGATATAAATGAACGTGTGATGTATCCTTACCACCAATGATGAACAAGAATTGTGGTCTCAACTATGCACGTACCTGCTGCGGGTGAAATTATTTATTAAAATATAACTTCTCAAAAGCATTGTCCGGACTTAGTATTCATAAGTGACATCATATGTTGGGGGGGTATTTAGGGGGTTTGTTTATTTTTTGTTAATATTATTTGTGTGAATGCGTTGTGTGATTTTTCAGCTATTTGCGTGTGTGAATTGAGTGTATGTGTGTTTAGAGAGGATTGTATGCTTTAGCTTTATATTTTTTCTTCACACTGTAAATAAAGTTATTTTCACGGTTCTGCCTCTTTATCTTTTCAAAGTTCAGTTTATAAACGAGGGAATTTCCAGGCCTTTTAACACAAATTGTGACATTTGGGGGCTCGTCCGGGATCTGGAATTCTTTTTTTTGTTAAATCCTTACGTTGATCAAACTGAGCTTTGAAATGGAGGAAGAATTAGAAAAGTTGGTAGAGATTGGAAAGAAACTTAATTTGAAAGGTGAACAGTTGCTTGAGTACGCTAGGGAAAAAGAGAAAGCTCAGAGAAAATCTGATGAAGACAGATTACAAAGAGAGGAGAGAGCGGCAGAGAGAGATGCTAAGAGAGTAGAAAAAGAGCTAAGCTTGAGAATGATAGAAAGAGAACAGGAAGCAAAGAAAGTAGAGAAAGAGTTGAGTTTGGAAATTGCTATGAAAGAGTCAGAGAGTCAGTTGGCCTTGTTAGATAGACAGATTCAGTTAGAAAAAATAAAGGCCGATGCTTTCAAATTAGAGCTTCGTTCAAAGCAGGGGGCTCCAGTAGAGTCAGGTGTTGTTCAAAATCAGGCAAAGTTACCAAAACTCCCTCCTTTTAGTGATCAAAAGGATTGTATTGATGCTTATCTGCAAAGGTTTGAGAGGTTCGCTGAAAATGCTAAATGGAGTAGGGATACTTGGTCAATAAATCTCAGTGCACTACTCACAGGTACTTCTCTCGAAGTGTACTCTCGGTTGTCACCAGCTGATGCATTAGATTATGATAAGCTCAAGTTTTCTCTGTTGCAGAGGTTTAGATTGTCTGAAGAAGGTTTCCATGATAAATTCAGAAGTAGTAAACCAGATAAAGGTGAGAATCCCCCGCAATTCCTAGCGCGTTTGGAAAACTATTTGACTAGATGGATGGAATTAGCTAAATCTCCGCCTACTTATGAAGGTTTAAGAGATCTTTTGTTACGCGAACAATTCATCGCGAGTTGCAGTAAGTCTCTATCTACATTCATACGCGAACGTCATCCGGTAAATGTCAAAGAAATGACGCGGCTTGCCGAACAATTTATCGAGGCGCACGGTAGCTCTTCATTTACTTATGACCGCACAAATCAGCGTCCGTCTTACATACCAGAAGATGCGAAGCAACCTACTGGAAATCAACGAAATTCTGGCATGGGTCCGGATAGGAATGATAGAAAATGTTACAAGTGTGGGCTTGTAGGTCATATAGCAAAGAACTGTTTTAATAGATTTAATCAGGGAAATCGTACTCACAAAGGTGCTATGTTAATGACTTCCTCTAATCCTAGTGATTCATACAGGTTGCAGAGAACAACGGCTGATACTACCAAGGACAATTTTCAGGGGAATCCAAGATACAACACAGGTAATCATGTTGGTTCTTTGTGCGTTCTTTCAGAAACGCTGAAAGAGTGTTGCATGCAAAACAATGAAGTGACGTTACGCTGTGGGCATATTTTACCTGTTATAGGAGGTGCATGCCGTATTTGTCACAAAATGCCTGTATTAGAGGGATATGTGAATTCAAGAACCGTTGAAGTATTGCGTGATAGTGGTTGCAGCGGTGTGGTAGTTAAAAGTGAGCATGTTTCACAAGAACAGTTTACAGGCAGATCTATCGAATGTGTTCTGATAGACGGTACTGTCAGAAAAGTTCCCGAGGCGATAATCAGTATCCAGACGCCATTTTTGTCAGGTAAGGTCAAAGCTCTATGTATGACTAATCCAGTGTATGACCTCATTATAGGCAACATTGATGGCGCAAGAGACCCGTCAAATCCTGATACAGACTGGGGAAAACAATGGAAAACCAAGAGTGATGAGGTAAATGTCGAGGGTTTAGCTGTGCAAACTAGAGGCCAAGCAAAGCAAGAAAAGGAGAAATTCAAGACACTTAAGGTACCAAGTATTTCTGGAAATTCTGTTACAGTTGATGACATGAGAACTGCCCAAAGGAATGACATCACGTTGGAAAAATATCGTGAGTATGCAAATTCTGGTACTCGGAAATTTACAGGACAACAAAATGTGTCATGGTTTGTCATGGAGGATGATTTGCTCTTCAGATACTTTCAGTCTCCAAAGGTGAGTAACAACAAAATCTTCAAACAGTTGTTAGTTCCTTTGCCGCACCGTATTACTGTTATGAAAATTGCACATGATTGTGTTCTAGCTGGTCACTTAGGCATTAAGAAAACGACTGATAGGGTATTGTCAAACTTTTACTGGCCAGGGGTACAAGGAGATGTAAGTAGATTCTGTAGGTCATGTGACGTTTGCCAACGAACTTTGCCAAAAGGTAAGGTAACTCCAATTCCATTAGAGTCAATGCCTCTCATTGATACTCCATTTGAGCGAGTTGCTGTTGACTTAGTTGGTCCTATATTCCCAGCAACAGATCGTGGTAATAGGTATATTCTTACCATGGTAGATTACAGTACACGATATCCAGAGGCAACTGCACTAAAAGGTATCGAGACAGAACGTGTTGCTGAAGCTCTGTTTGAATTTTTCACCAGATTAGGTATTCCTAAAGAAATACTATCAGATATGGGAACCCAGTTCACATCAAATCTTATGAAAGAGGTAGGTCGTTTGCTATCACTTGCTCAACTTACAACAACACCTTACCATCCAGCTTGCAATGGTCTGGTTGAGAAATTTAACGGAACACTCAAACAAATGTTAAGACGCATGGCTGCTGAGAGACCCAAAGACTGGGACAGGTACATTGCTCCTTTACTTTTTGCTTATAGGGAAGTTCCGCAGGAAAGTATGGGTTTTTCTCCCTTCGAGTTGTTATATGGTCGAACTGTACGTGGACCAATGTCAATTTTGCGTGAAATGTGGACTAGCGAACTGAAAGATCCGGAAGTCAAAAGTACTTACCAATATGTTATAGACTTGAAAGAGCGCATTGCAGAAACATGTGACTTAGCAAAAGAAAATTTACAGAAATCGAGTCAACGCTACAAGAAATATTATGACCGGAAAACAAAACGTCGATCATTCAATTTGCTGGACAAGGTGTTGATCCTTCTCCCTACAGATAACAATAAACTACTCATGCGGTGGAAAGGTCCGTTTACTGTTGTTGGAAAGGTTGGTATATCCGATTACAGGGTAGATGTACAGGGCAAAACAAAGACTTTCCACGCCAACCTTTTGAAGAGATACATGGAAAGAGATCCTCCTACAATCATCAGCTCGTGTGCTGTCATTGAGGAAGAAACTACGGAGAGTGAGAATTTTGAAAGTGATTTCCCGCTGGAATCTCCTCCATCAGTAGCCACAGAAACATATCAAGATGTGAACATTGACAATGATCTATCAGATCCGCAGAAAGACGAAGTTCGTAGACTCCTTCTAGACTTTCAGGATGTTCTATCTGATATTCCTAATCGTACAAATCTTGCTCAGCATGAGATTCACTTGACAACAACAGATCCGATCCGAAACAAGCCGTATCAAATTCCGTTTGCTCTGCGCGACGCGGTTCGAGACGAAATAAAGAAAATGATTGAAATGGGTATTATAGAATCTTCAGAATCTCCATACGCGAGTTCTATTGTCGTGGCAAAAAAGTCAGATGGCTCGAAAAGAATATGCATTGATTTCAGAAAACTTAATAAAGTGACGGTATTTGACGCCGAACCAATGCCCGACCCGGAAGAAATTTTTGCTAAGATCGGTAAAAGTAAATTTTTCACGAAAGTAGACCTTTGCAAAGGCTACTGGCAAATCCCCATGCGAGACGAAGACAAAGATCTCACTTCATTTGTTACACCTGACGGTTTGTTTAGATTCACAGTGATGCCGTTCGGTTTATCGAATGCAGCAGCTACTTTCAATCGTATGATGCGGGTTTTGTTAAAGGGTTTGAAAAACACAGATAGCTTTATTGATGATATCTTGGTTCACACTGAATCTTGGGATGATCATATCATTGCATTGAGGGGTCTGTTAGAAAGACTTAGATCAGGAAAGTTGAGTGCAAAAGCATCAAAATGTTTTGTAGGTTTTAACTACCTTGATTTTTTAGGTCATTCTATTGGAAATGGTGTTTTGTGTCCAAACAATGACAAACTTGAAGCAATTAAAAATGCTCCTCGCCCAGAGACCAAGAAACAGGTACGATCGTTTCTAGGACTCATCGGTTACTATCGTAAATTTGTGCCCAATTTTGCATCTGTTGCCTGTCCTTTGACAGATTTAACGAAAAAAGGTGTCACAAACAAAATAAATTGGCAAGATCATCATGAAAAAGCTTTTAGTTCGTTGAAATCTTTGCTTTTGTATGCTCCTATTCTGAGATTGCCCGATTTCCAGAGAGATTTCTATTTGAGAACTGATGCGTCAGAGTATGGTATAGGTGCAGTTTTGTTGCAAGAGCATGAGCGAAAGTTCCCAATTGCGTATGCAAGTCGCAAGTTGAATGAAAGAGAAAGAGGTTATTCAGTCATTGAGAAAGAATGTTTGGCTATAGTATGGGCAGTGAAAAAATTCCAAGCATATCTGTACGGTAGAACTTTTGTTCTCGAGACTGATCATCAACCTTTGGTGTATCTCAATAGATCAAAGATTTCAAATGGAAGGTTGATGCGTTGGGCAATATTTTTGCAGTCATACAATTTCACGATACATGCTATCAAAGGTATTGACAATGTAGGTGCTGATTTTTTGAGTCGTCACGTGAGGTAGCCTGTTTGTGTATTTTTGGTCAAAATATGGTTTCCCAATTTTGAAACTTGAAAGGGGAGGTATGTCACAATTTTGTATATATGTTCAATTAAAGTTTTATTAGTCTATTAATTTTTGTGAGTAACGGCGCTCCATAGAGTGCCACGGTCAGCTGGTCATTGTTTGTTAGACCGGTTTTCGTGCATGAGTTACTAGTAGTTCCGGCCAGGTCGTTGATGAGAGAAGGTGTGTCCTTCTGTATGAACCTTCGTGGAGTTTGACAATATGTCTTAGGACCTGTGTGGCCTATGTCTAATCCTGTGTGGAGTGTTTGAATAGAATTCCTGTGTGGTGAAAGTACGATAAACCGTGTTGAGAGAGAACAGCAGTAAGTGAGAAGTATTTTTCATTATCATTTCAATTTAGAATGCGCATACTTAAGTATCTATATTGTCTATATATCTATATTATCCTTTGCTAAGTGTTTTATGACATTTTTGTTTGTTTGTATAAGAATTTAAAATATGGTAGCCCGACGGTTGAATCTAATGTGTGTTTTGAACAGTGTAGTGTAATTTTCACTGAGGACCCGACAATGAATTGAATTTTAGGTGACTAGCTGAGTGGGTGTGGTTGGTTATATACATGACGGTATCATCCGTGGGTGCAGGACAACGACAAGCTAACCATAGTGGACCCATAGTCAACGTGGGACATGTGACACACGCGGACGCACGGGCACTATATGAGCTGGTGATATAGTCCAGTAACATCCGTGACGAAAGGTTTGGTTTACATGACAGTGTGTCTACGCACGTGTACCAGTTTATGCGATATAAATGAACGTGTGATGTATCCTTACCACCAATGATGAACAAGAATTGTGGTCTCAACTATGCACGTACCTGCTGCGGGTGAAATTATTTATTAAAATATAACTTCTCAAAAGCATTGTCCGGACTTAGTATTCATAAGTGACATCATATGTTGGGGGGGGTATTTAGGGGGTTTGTTTATTTTTTGTTAATATTATTTGTGTGAATGCGTTGTGTGATTTTTCAGCTATTTGCGTGTGTGAATTGAGTGTATGTGTGTTTAGAGAGGATTGTATGCTTTAGCTTTATATTTTTTCTTCACACTGTAAATAAAGTTATTTTCACGGTTCTGCCTCTTTATCTTTTCAAAGTTCAGTTTATAAACGAGGGAATTTCCAGGCCTTTTAACACAAATTGTGACAGGCACGCTAAGTTAATTAGTCGCATTATGTCATCACCGACACTTCAGAATTTTTCTACAAACTCAAGTATATTTTCACATTTGCAGAGCAATAGATAGGAAAATAAAAATCTAAAAAAAAAAAAAAATACTAAAAAAAAAAAAAAATCATCCGTTTAACTATTGCTCATACTATCTAAGTTTTTTCTCTACATGAGTTCTTTTTATGTCATCCAATAATATTTTCGGGTCCTCTAAACGAGACCGCACTGGTCCCCTTAACGAGGGCTTTTAGGTTCTCTTGACGAGGCCGTTTTGGGTTCTCTTAACGAGACCGCAACTGGTTCTCTTGACGGGAGCGCATTTGGGTCCTCTTAACGAGGCCTTGTTTTGGTCCTCTTAACGAGGCCGTTCTTGGTTCTCTTAACGAGACCGCATTCGGGTCCTCTAAACGAGGCCTTGTTTTGGTCCTCTTAACGAGGCCTTGTTTTAGTCCTCTTAATGAGGCCTTGTTTTGGTCCTCTAAACGAGGCCTTCTTTTGGTCCTCTTAACGAGGCATTGTTTTGGTCCCCTTAACGAGGCTGTTCTTGGTTCTCTTAACGAGCCTGCATTTGGCTCTCTTGACGAGACCGCATTCTGGTCCTCAAAACGAGGCATTGTTTTTGGTTCTCTTAACGAGACCGTATTCGGTCCTCTTAACGAGGCCGTTTTTTTGTTCTTTTATCAAGACTGCAATTGATTTGTGTTCATTCATACAACACCATTCTATCTTATCTTGTAATAATTACGTTGCACTTATGCTGTATGATTAAAGACATATTTGTGCAATTAGTTTAGCAAAAAATAAAAAAAAATCCATTATTATCACCTTTTAAAGGTGTATTCAAATACCATTTGCTAATACCAACACAGCAATTATTTTCAACAGTGTTTATCATGGCACCTACATGTAACAATTAATAAAATTCATATAACAAGGGCTATTTTGCACAAACTCCTTGATTCTGTGCAATAAACTATATCCAATTTATATGAAAAAATGCTATTTCGAGCAATGTTTTTGTTAGTCTTTTATGGTATTTTTGAGAATCGGCGAAATTACGTCCAGCTTAACCGTGCCAAATAAAAATCTGCTACATTTTAACCAAATTTCTATCGTAAATGACACAATATTGATTAAATTTGTTTCATATAAGCATAGCCTGGGAAAACCTTTCTTTCTTACAATACATGGGGCTAAGGACTCAGATTATTGCCCAGTGCAATGCCTTAAGAATTATATTAATAAAAGGGGAGTGCAAGATGGTCCTTTATTTTGCTACGTACCATGCACACCTGTGACGAGGATCAAATTTTCGATGATTTTGAAGAATTGTTTATCTTTCGCTAATATCCAGATGGGGAAAATTACGAGTCATTCATTTCGAATTGGCATGGCTTCTCACTGCGCAGATTGCGGAATGAGCGGCGGTAAAATTAGACTCCTGGGACGTTGAAAATCGGATGCGTTTAAATCGTACATCAGACCGGTTTATTCGTGTAATTAGATGCAATTACCCAGTCTAGTCAACACTGTGTTTACTTTGTTTACGCTGTATCCAGAGCATATGTTTATCTCTGTTGACATTATTGTTGGGCTACGGAAGGGCATATGTTTATCCCTCCAGTTATAATTTTGTACGTTATTATTTTGTTGCATTGAATATATGTTTATTTCACAGTATGTTTAGGAAGGTTAATGGTAATTAATTTGTAGTTCTAATATTGAAATAGCAAGGGTATATGTTTATCCCATTAGCCATGAGGTTGCTCTTTCCCACCAGTATTTCTTCCTCGTTTAATTTTCCTTGGGGTCTGAACTTGATTAATTCGTTTAATCAAGTCCTTGGCGTTTTCAGAAAACAAGGAATTTGTTTGACGATATTACGTAACCAATTTTTGATTTCAGTTTCTCAATACAGCCAATTGATAAAATTCATATTTGTATATTATTATTAATCACTATTCGGAAATTAATTTTAGTTAACTCATATTAAGATCAAATGCAGAATTGTGACATAATTCAATTAAAATTCAATTGTAGTATTACGTAATATAATTTTATATTATTTTACGCAATGTGTTACAATGTTATGTAACAATTAAAGTCACGCTGGTGGCAAAGAGCAACATATACAATGTCTTGTTTTGTTTATATACATTGTATTATGTATCGAAAGATGGAGGTGATGGTCATACGTCAAGTAAACTACATAAGTTATAGCCCCTTTATACGGAAATTATGGATGCATAATAATACCTAAAGAGATATGGTTGACGAATCAAATATTATTTTAATAGAAAATATTTTTGTACCTCGACAAGCAGAGTGATTGATACATTGCAAAAAAAACCAGATTAAATAAATGTTTTTTTTTTCATTTTCACAATCTTTAAAATGATTCAAAATGAAGAAAACATTGCCTTCCTAAAACAAGTCTTTTATTTTGTAGTTTTAACACGTCTATCTCACTTAGACATACATTTATAAGTTGTGTATTCATTTTTTTTGGTAGAACGTGAAATAATATTTTAGAACTCTAACTGGCGAATGCAGTCAAATCCTGTATTTGTACGAAAGCCGAGAAGGATCATTCGAGATTCGAGATTCAAAATACGAGATTCGAAATACGAGATTCGAGATTCGAAATTCGAGATTCAGTATCTAAATTAACCAATCAAATCATGGATCTGAAACCTGTATCCTAGCAACATCAAACTGTTCTAAATAAAGATCATTCGTACATGCTCTTTCCTACAAATAAATGTCTTAATAGCTCTTATATAGTGGTTATAAAATGGTTAAATTAACATTGATGAATCAACCCCACACAGTATAAACAATTAAATTGGAAAAAAACACTGTTGGCTTTGCGAATCTAAGTGGTTTTGTTTGCCCTGTATGTATTTCCCCCCGAACAATTTTAACCCGAAGTGTATTCGCCCCAACTGTGTAAAAATCGGCTCACGAAGAAAGATCTGTTTAATCTAAATGTTTTAGCTATGAAACGAAACTCAATGAAATAATCGACATGTCAAAATATAGGTTATGATAAAGTTTTAAACCATAGAAGATATACTGATTTACAACCTCAAAGACAAAAATCCAGATAAGAATAGTGTATTGTAGGTTATGACAATGCCATTGTCGATATGAGAACGAGAGAGAGACAGACAGACAGACAGACACAGAGAGAGTTTTGAAGATTCAGTTTTGATTTAGAATTTGAAATTGATTTGATTTGTTACAAGCATATATAGACAATAATTAAGCCTCTAAAAGGAGAAAAGAGAGGAGGTAGCTAGGGTAGAGCAGACCAACTAGCAAGCTTTAATTTTAACGGTGTTAGCGCACCTGTGATTTACATCGACTCTCTCTCTCTCTCTCTCTTCTCTCTCTCTCTCTCTCTCTCTCTCTCTCTCTCTCTCTCTCTCTCTCTCTCTCTCTCTCTCTCTCTCTCTCTCTCTCTCTCTCTCTCTCTCTCTCTCTCATCACCTAGCATTTCCTTTTCCGTGAGGGGGTTTGGGGTATTTGTGATGTCTTACATTAGCTAGCGAAAATGATAAAAAAAAAACATGAAATTTTCTTTAAATTGTGTGCGGATGTTGTACTCCAATAATCTGTTTTCAGTATATACATTTCAAGAGGGGGGGGGGGGGGGGGGGGCTATATAGTCCTAATTAGTTTGCCAGTTATTCTGTCCCCACTTTATTTTCTCTTCGTTTTCCAGTTTTTTTTTTATTTGGCTCGGCAAATTAATATAAAACTTTCTGTGTAGCTCCATAACGATGCACTGTAGATAAATTATGAGTAGTTTTACTTTTGATAAACAGGTACATATCCGTACTTGATTTTTAATTTGACTCTTATAATCGGATTTAATATTCCAATAAATATAGGGTAGGAAAGAGTAGACGGGACATTTTTGCGCATATCCTACTGTACCATTCATTCAACACAGGTATTAGCACTCATCGAGTTCGACTTGCTTTCCTATTTTTCATTCACTGGATTTAAAGCTATTAATTTTTGAAAATATTTTGAATTTATGGCCTGATTATATACAAATAAGAGCTGCGCTGGTGCATCTCTTTACCCAAATGGACCAAAATATAACCAAATGAATCTAAAAAAATTGACAAAATAAGTTTTAAACGTACGACTCTTTTTCAATTCTAATCGGGTATGTCCTTTAGAAAAATCTTGAACCACATACATTTTAGCAAATAAAACGACAATTGTTTCATTTTTTTATGGGGAGGGAGGTGGTGCCGGTGTTATATAGTGCCTTTTCGTCCTAGCCATCTTGCCCCCCCCCCCCCCCCGGAAAAATGGCTATATAGCAGTTCTTCCCCCCGGAAAAATGGCTATATAGCAGTTTTTCCCTCACGGAAAGCTGACTATATAGTGGGCTTTCCCCCTTTTTATAGCCAGATTACCCCCACGGAAAACCTACTATATAGTGGATTTCCCCCATTTTTACTTTCCGGCCATGTTTATTGCGGACCATTCGTGACACTAATTTGCAATAACTGATATGATATTAATTTCTCACAAAAGAGGATAATTATGGCATTTATTAATACATAGAATAAAATACATGGTTTTTCAACCCCAAATATGAACTAAGGCATGCGCCTTCATAACATGCATGTGTCATCATCGTTTATTTCACCTGTTCTCACCCCTTTTTGGGACACCTTTTACACGGATTTCGGAATACCTCGAGTCTTTTTCATCTAATCGATGCTTATGTACAGTTTTGACTTCGACGTTATGAGCACGTAAGAACACATTTGCATACATGCCAACTATCCCGATTTTTGCGGGATTCTCCCGATTTCACGTCGTCAAAAATACAAATCCCGATATCCCAATTGGGATTGTCAAAATACCCCGAAATCCCGATTCTCAAAAAATCCAACCCGTTTTACAATAAGTCCCGATTTCCATCTAAAATTTCAAATCCCGCGCTGCTTGTCTACGCTAACCAATCAAAAAGCGGGATTATGACCGCCATTGCTGTTTACCTGTATCGCGTGTGTGTGTATCGGGATGTGTGAATTGGTGTAATTACCTGTACGCTACCTGTGTCTTGCTTTTTGCAAACCTAATGAGGAGCATGTTTTGATAGTAATTGATCGGGAAGTATCGGGATGGATAACAAAATGCCACACTTTTTACACAAACTTCGACAAGAATGGGGTTATACCACCAAAGAAAAACGAAACTTTCATCCCGATATCGGGAGGCAGATTCCCGATTTTCGGATGACTATCGGGATCGTAATTGGATGACAACCATGTATATTGCCGTGCAGTAGGTATGTTTAACTTATACATAGTACAACTGAATATATTTAAAGACAGGGTACATTCTATTGTGATCACATGACACAAGAGAGATTGACTGCTAATAGATTATCTACAAGAAGAATAGATATGTTAAACTTTATGAGTAATAGTTTTTTTTTTTTAATTGAGGAATTTTAGGGTAGACCATGGTGGAATAAATGATGTTACAAAGAACATGAAAACAGCCATCCATCAAGCCACCTGATGCTACCAACTTCTTTGTGAAATCAAAATTGGAGTAAGATGAAGGTAACTAAATTTTTTTTAATAAGCTAGTATATAATATCTCTAAAGAATTTTAAGCCAGGAAACAATTATAAACACTTTTTATAGCAACTTGACCCATAAATGCTTTTTAATATCTAATTAAATTAATTATTCATTTTATTTTGTAGATGTCTCAAGAGCAGAGGTCCTGTTTGCCAACTGCGTTGCAGAATTTAGTGCTTTTTGAACTGCTATACCATACTATTTATTGTTTGTTGAGATTTTAAAGATTGATTTAATAAAGATTGATTTAATATATGAAAATAAAGTTATGTACCTTATTTATGATTTCATTTGAAGGAGGAGATAGTTTGATAAACACATTAGGATAATGATAAATAGATAAAGAAACAGATGAATTTCTAAGAGTTCAATTGTTTATACAAAGCAATTACACGACAAAATGCCGCGAAATTTCCTTCTAGGAAAATGTCGTCGCGCGTAAAACCACCCATAGAGATTTTCAAAAGTTGGCATGTATGCATTTGAGTTAAAATACGCCGGTTTGGAAATTTGATTTTCCAATGTATTACCATCAATGTATAAGCTTCTCCCAGGGAACTAACTGACCAATCTTGACTTAATTTTGTAGAGGAATGGAATAAAAAGTGGAAATGTATTACTCCCTTCTTCCAAAAGGCTGTCAATTTTAAATTAATACCGTTAGAATTGACAATCTTATAAACAATTAAAAATTTCTTCTTCTAAATATCAAACGGGAGACAGGATGCAATGATATGATGAGAAACTGAAATGGTTTAGTTTTACTTTGAATGATGGGGTTCTAAATCATGGTTAAGGGGTATTTTAATTATGTATTAAGAGCATGTGTAAAGTTAGTGTTTACCATTTCGTTTTAAAGTTACGCATATTCATATCTTTAAGCACATTGTCATTATTAAAAAGTTGAATTAATTTAAACATACAAGGTTTTTTATAATAATATTCTTTCATGTATAATCTGCGCAATGCTCTGTATAGAGGACAAACAAATAAAAAATGGAATTCATCTTCAACACTAGATTTGCAATGCGGACAAAATCTATTTTCTCTATTTGTGTTATTATATCTACCAGTTTCAATAGCCAGGCGATGTGACGATAGTCGTAATTTAGTTATATATTTCTGTAATTTAATGAGAATAGATTTTCTCAAATAGTATTGAAGATGTATACCATCGATAAGATATTTGTAAAAAGAACATTTTTTTGAATTTTCAACATTTGCAAGAATATCTTCGTAGGAATGTTTAATTATACAATTGTCACTAATTAAGACATTTTTCCAAAACTTAATAATGTTAAACATTCTATAATGTACAAGGGGCACACGGCCTAATTCAGCATATGAGTAAGCAGTATTTGTACTTTTCTTCACTCCGAGAATTTGTTTACAGAAGTCTGTATGAAGTTTCTCGATATTGCAACCTATATTATTTCCCCATATTTCTGAACAGTAATTAACAATTCCACCAATAAAACAATCAAAAAGCGACAATAAAATTTCTATATTAAATGACATTCCCCGTATATTCTTTCTAAGCGCAAACAATGCTTTTCTACCTTGTTCAGATAATTGTTTTTCAGCTTTGGTAAATTTGTTGTTAAAGTTGAAAAGTATTCCTAAGTAAGTGAATTGTTGTACAATTTCTAAAACATCATTACCAATATGCCAACACTCACTATCTTTTACTCTGCCATTGTTTCTAAAAACCACAATTTTTGACTTTTCCGCATTAACATGCATTTTCCAAGTATTACAATAGCTATGTAGTTCATTCAAAAGACATTGTAAACCTTCCACAGATTCAGAGAACAGGACCATATCATCAGCGTACATTAAAAGAAACAGATTTAGGGAAGATAACTCGTAAAATAAACAACCGGCATTTAAAAAGCTAATTTCGAAATCGTTAACATATAAATTGAATAAAATAGGTGATAACACTTCGCCCTGCATTAATCCTAGGTTATTACAAAAATATTTACTTTAAAATCCATCAACACCAATACAGGATTTCACATGACTATATAACGCTTTAATAACTGACAATAATTTTCCATCAATGCAAACCTTTGAAAGTTTAAGCCACAAAAGTCGTCTATCAATAGAATCAAACGCTTTTTTAAAATCGATGAATGCACAATATAACCTCTTCTTTTTACAAAGACTGTTACTAATAATAGAATGTAAAGCAAAAATAGCATCACGTGTTCCACAGCTTGGTTTAAAACCAAATTGCGCATCCTTTATAACATCATTATATTTTGACCATTCCAATAACCTTTTGTTTAAAATTGAAGTAAATAACTTACACATATTACTAACAAGACTTATACCCCTGTAGTTGTTAGGGTCTGTAGAATCACCCTTTTTAAACACTGGAATAATTATTGAGGAAGACCACGTACTGGGAAAAATACCAGTATTTAATATACAATTAAAAAGATTATATAGTATAGGTAAAAAATAGTCTTGAAATTCAATAAAATATTCGTTCAAAATTCCATCTTCACCGTGGGATTTTCCAGGCTTTAGATTGCCGATAGCCTTTTTAATTTCATCAATACTAATGTTTTTATTTAGCTCTTCAAAAATACAATTAATATCTAAACCTTCATTTCCACTTTCGATGTCACCGTCATCCTGCGTGGAAGCAATTGATTTAAAATGCTCGTAAAAATTTTCCAAAGAAATATTTGAATTAGTTTTAGACCTTTTCTTAAATTTGGCGAAAAATTGTTTTGGGTTGTTTTGTTTTAACAAAGATAATTGGTCACCTTCAGTATTTTTGTAGATACGTTTGGCTTTGGCTTCGTGTTTTTTGTAGATACGTTTTTTACTTAAAAGATCCGCATGGTTAGAATTACATTTATAACTGTTAAATTTGCGCAACGCGACAACATAATCCTTATACAAAGATTTTAATTTACCATCAAACCAGGGCTTATCGTCAACCGATCTATGGGTACTGCGTACTGTATTTGTTTGTTTCGGATTTTTGGATTGAAGCTTAAAATGTTGGCCAAAAGAGGAGTCTAACAAATTAACCAGTATTTGTAGACGTTCGTCAAGTTCGTCTTGTGACGTAATACACTCAAAATTTACGGTATTGCTGATATTTTCACATGCAAAAAGTGATTCTTTACACAGTTCTAAATAGCAAGGATCCCATTTAAAAACATCACGGGATCTTAAAAACTCATTGTTTACAATATTGTATGCATCCAAAAAGCAATGAAGTTCAATATGTAGTGGAGCATGATCAGAAAACATTGTAAAATTGCCAACAATATATTTACTAATAGTGTCAAACATGTCAGATGTTGTTCAGAGATAGTCAATAGTGCTTAGTCCACGCGCACCGTTAAAAGTAAAGTCATTCGAATAGCCTCCTGTGTGTCGCCCGTTCACAATGCGCACGCCTGTGGCCTTACATAGGGACAATAGCCGTGTTCCATACTCGTTGTGACCTACATCTGGGTTGATCCGCTCAGTCAGCTGATCGTCATTTGAATACGACAACACGGAAACAGAATCATGAACAGCATCATTTTCAATGTAATCAGGCTTATTTTTTGTTCTACTGTTAAAATCCCCAAATAGAAACACATAACCAAAATCCATATACTTACATAAATGTTTTTCTAATTCAAAAAATAAATCTACATCATTTTCTTTAAAAAACACAGAGTTACTAGGAGGTAAATATGTAAAGGCTATAAACAAATCTTTCTGAAGTTTTACAAGACTTTTGCTTAGCTTAAGCCATATTATGGTATCATATAAGGATTCAACAACAGATATATACGCAGTATATTCAGTTTTAATCAGAATAATTGAGCCTCCTCCTTGTGTTGATTTGGATTTCCTAGGGAAGACATATACTTTATAATCTGGATCGTCCATTGTGAATTCCTTGTCGATCCAACACTCGGACAGACAAATTATGTCGTACGTACACAAAAAGTTCTTAAAATTTCTTTCTTTCCATTTATTTTCAAAGCCTCCGTGGATATTCCATCCTATGATTTTTAGGTCCTTTAGGTTGTTCTCCTGACCTCCTTAGCGAGTCCTGCGTCCCCTTCCGCCACCTCGCGTATCCCTTCTCTCCCAGCGTCCGCCTGGAGAGCTATGGCCCTCAGCTCCCTGCGCCGGTACCGGTGCGTCCAAGTGGTCAGCTTCCGTTGCTGGAGGGTGGTATGGTTTTCCATCAATAAAGAGCTTATCCTTAATGAGGACCGCTTTTCGCTGCATATCTTTTGCCTCCTTCATCACTGGAAGCAGTCTCTCTCTTCTCTCTTGGATGATTTTAGGGAATTGTTCACCAGATATTAGCACCTTTGAGCTTGAATGCCGACTTTCTGACGACCTCGCGTTGAGAAAATCTGGAGAATTTGGCTACGATAGGGCGTGGTCGATTGTCATTGGGACTGCCGATTCTGTGAGCTCTTTCAATTAGAACATCATCTGTTATATTCAGAGAAGAACGACATATATCAAGGACAATTTTTTCACAGTCTTCCATTTCCCCTCTTAGGGCCTCAGCCACCCCGTAGAACAACAAATTATCCCGCATAGATCGGCACTGGGGGTCAAGAATTTCCTCGCTTAACTGATTGTTGGCTCTTATTGAGTCTTCAAGTGAAGTTTTGAGATTGTCAAGCTCATTAAGGGCTATAGCATTGGTTTTTGTGCTTTCATCGTAAGAGTTTGAAATAAATTGTTGACTTTTCTCTACTTCTAAGACACGGGTGCTCAGACTATTAAGTTCGCCCTGCATGCGGGAGAGTGAAGTTTCAATGGAATCAAGCTTTTCAAGTTTTTTATGTACACTCTGAATTTGTAGGGAAATATCTTAGGCCCACGGTGGGGGGATATGGGAGGTGTTCGGAGTGTTCGAATAGGTTGAGTTAGGGTGGTTTTGAAATGATGTAGAGCACTGCATAGCTTGCTGCATATGTTGTATATGTTGCATCGGCTGCATTTGGTGGTATGTTTCGTTGCCGACTTGAATAATATGCTGCATGGGACTACATGATGGATTAGATGTGGGAGTCGTACCTTGGCACTGTGCTCGTCCTTGTCCCTGTCCCTGAGCGGCAGCCACCTTGACTTGTGATTTGGTTTTCTGTTTTTTTCTTTTTTGGTGGTTTTGAGGGAGACGGAGTACCAAAATTCATTAGAGTAGACAATTGACGCACACTTACACTAACCTCCGACTATATACCTATCAAAGGAGACACCAATTGAAAGCAGTACTTAGATTCCAAAACACTGAGCAGCACTCCAGAGAAACACGTCCACCTCCATGAAGGTCAAGGTCGAAAGTCATCTTCAAGTGGTAAACCACTGCCACTATAAAAATATGGTGATATGGTCATCTCTAGTTTATGAGACATTGGACCCTAAAGAATATGCACTATAATTATTATAATAGGATTTTAAAAAACGGGCTCTGAAACATGGGAAACAAAATTTCTCTAAAACAGAGGTTTACCCTGGATGAAATTTTCACAAACAGACAAACAGTCTGATAAATTTATAAAGACATTCTTAAAACATTCTCGTTTAATATAATTTCAGAACACAGAATTATGCATATAAGTGTATAACTTGTAAAACTTTTTTTCAATAAATTACCTAAATTAAGTTCTATGTGTAATTCCATTACACACATGTTCAACTTTCAGCATTGTCTATAAAAATGATAAATCGGCAAAACGAAACTTAACCTGTACAGATGAATGCAGATATACATTTATGCAACCTTGAAGTGTAGAAACATTGATTTTAATCCTCACTGGATTTCCATAAATATTTTTTATAAAATCTGAACCAAAAACGTGAGGGAGAAACCCTACTATGGGGGAAAAGCTGCTATATAGTAGCTTTTCCCCCCGGGGGGAAAGGCTACTATATAGTAGGTTTTCCGGGGGGAAAAGCTACTATGGGGAAAAACTGCTATACAACACCGGTAAAGGACATGTATTGCTTGTGGCAGTTGTGCTATACTCTCATTTGTTATAATAGGTAATACTACATATTGATATAAAATGAAAGTTTCCAATTACACTGTACATAGCTTCCATCATGCATTTTGACCCGTGCGATAGTTTAAAACAATTTTCAAAGCATTTAATGTAATTCAACCGATCATTTTTGAAATTTAATTTTCTGGATCCCCGCCTGACACGTCAGCCTTCTTGTATATTAGAATTACATGTACGTTGACCATATGTACACATTTACATAATCGGCTATGTTATGGGACGATACCATTTTTTATCAATGTTTTTGAAGGATATGTAACAAATAACAGTCTAGTTGTTGGTTTTTGCACTGATTATTTGAGATAATTTGCCGCCATCTTTTATGCATTCCACACACCACTCACAGTTTCTTTATTTGGTGTTCTGTGTGTATGGCGACAAATTGGTAAATTTGCACCACTCACCCCTTGTAGCTTCATTCTGATTACATTTTATCTGGCTAAGTGTAATGTAGTAGTATATTAAATACACACATCTTTGTTTGCAGTGCTTATTTACATCTTTAGAGATTTACTTACAAGATAAGTAAACATTTGTATGACTTAAATGTAATTATTGTCAATTTTTGTGCGGGGGGGGGGGGGGGGGGGGTAGGAAACTACAGAGAAACTGAACTTGGCTGTGAAACATATGCTTTTATTCTTTCTTGTTGATATATCAATGAATGAATTATAACAAAATACATGTACAACAATTAATTTTGAAATATTCATGCACAATCAAATTTTTAAAAAGTTTACTGTTCTCTGCACAAGAAATCGGCAATGTGAACAAACTGGCACCCTATCATCCCTACCTTTAATTGTAGAGAGTAGGTTTCCTTCTATATTGAAAACAATTCCAAAAGTAAGACTCATAATAAGTTCTTTACTGAGGAAAAGGAAAAAAAAATGTATTTATTAATAATTCCGTATGATGTGATAATATCTCAATGATTTGTTTATAATCATAGTACTAGTGTATCACTGTATGCATACATAAAAACGATAAGTAATGCTTATATTTATTAGTGAAACAGGACAGATTATTTAATATTTATATTTCGATTATCTAGATACATGTACTTATCTTCATTCGGGGATCTAGAAGGGAGGGGGTCAGGGGATCTGGACCCCCTCCTCGGGAAAATTGGAGCTTATTAAATTTACATAGTAATTTTTTTTTAAATTGGCCTAGGACCCTCTACAGAAATAATTTGCTACGCTTATGTAGTTCTTTACCATAAACGCATTTTTACACAAAAGGGGTGAATAAACCCGGGTTTTAAACTATTACTGGTGGTGAAATACCCCAGGGTTCAAACACATCTGGTGGAAATGCATCAGGGCAAACAAAACAACTTAGATCCGCGAAGCACACTGCATTATTACTAGTCTACTTAGATAGTCTGTGTAAAAGTAAATACACATAATTATTTAGTTAGGTAGGGAGAAGTGAACGTAGCATTTATTAAGAGCTATTAAGACATTTATTTGTAGGAAAGAGCATGTACGAATGATCTTTATTTAGAACAGTTTGATGTTGCTAGGATACAGGTTTCAGATCCATGATTTGATTGGTTAATTTAGATATTGAATCTCGAATTTCGAATCTCGAATCTCGTATTTCGAATCTCGTATTTTGAATCTCGAATCTCGAATGATCCTTCTCGGCTTTCGTATATTTGTGTTAAAAAGGGAACACAGAATTTTTTTTATCAAAAATGTGTCATATACCGGCATTTTCCATCATTTTTAACTATGTATTTTATGATGTTGAATAAAAATCAGAGTTATCTTTCATTCTAAATGATTATTATTCAAAAGCAACACGGAAAGAGGAAAATCATTTGAAAATTTCTCTAAGTACCTGGAACAATAACCGTTCAAATAAAAATAAGTTATGTCTATCTATATTGATACATGCACATGTATTAGGTGGCTGCATTGAATTTAATTTCATTTGAGAATTTTAAACATATTAAAAGAAATAATTACCCTACACATAATATTCGTGACTTTAATATACAATACAAATATAATTAATATGCATACAATAAGGAATTCCCATAACACAAAATGCAAATGTTTGTAACATGTAACACTATATTATGTTATAGTTTTTGAACTATGCAACCATTAAGTCACGGAAAGAGGAAATTCTATATTTGTAAACATTATTAAAAGTTATTTCAAGTGGTCAGTTACCTACTTATATTGCAATTTTCATTTGTAAAAAAAACTTCCTCCATGCTTAGACTGTATTTCAATGTTATACCTTTATTCTCTTTTGTTTGTAATAGAAATTTATATATCTATTACAAATCAGAGCACTAAAAAGTTAAATTGTATATCTTATATGTATTCTAAAATATTGCAAATCTATAATACATATAGAATACCACACTCTTGTTTTGATATCGGCCTGGTATCAGCCCGAGCGGTTGGTATCGGCCCAAGCCCGAAGGGCGCGGACCGATACCATCCGAGAGCTGATACCAGGGCCGAGATCAAAACAACAGTGGGATGTTGTTTATATCATATATCTAAAATAAAAGACTGTTATTCAAATTCAAATCTCAAAAAAGGAATATGATTTATCATGAAGAAGCTGTACATTTTTTTCGGATTTACAAAACTCGTTCGTTTTTATTCCTTTTTAAATGTGTTAAGAACTTTAAGAGCTGTCGGACTTTGTTGACAAACCATCGTTTTTTGAAATACAGTAGAAAGGAGTCTAACGTCTGAGATGAAGCACTATCTTTTAGAATTCAAAATAATCGAGAGAGAAACTTCCATCCTACGCAACTTCGTAATGGGTCAAATTCTTTCACTGGGATTTCGTAAGTTTCCTGTCAGACCACATTCATAAAAATCAATACTGTTAGATAAATACACCCCCTTGATGACGGGCGGAGACAGAGAAATATCAGCCCCGAGGGCGATACAGCCCTAGCTTTTGGCTGCTGTCTCACCTAGTCCAAAACAATTGTGTCAGGGCTGATACACTACTAGGTATATGATATAATGTAAATACTTAATCATGAATTTACATCGGACATGATATATCGGATATCGATAGTGCTGATATCATTTCATTGATATTTATTAATTCAAAGGATTGTATATAACAAAAGCATTTAAGAGTGAAGATCAGTTGTAGAGCTATATGCATATAGGTTCATCTGTAAACACATATAAAATTTCAATTCCTGACATATGTCAACTATGGATAGCAGAAAATTTCAAATGATCTTAAATGACGTTGCATACAATTACTAACATAATTCAGCACTTTTTCAGCACAATATCTTGTTCAAGATTATGGTCAAAAGTTCTTGATAACAGTCGTAACGGATTAATTATTCGAGATTTATGTGTTCATATCGAAGTGTCCCTGCTAACATGTATACACCACTGTCCGTAGCTTCACTTTCACTGCAATGACGAGTACATGGCTCCGAGGGGTTATACAAATTAGTTGTCATGCTATGTTCTGTCACCACCGATCCAATGTAATGGGCATTTTCTCTGATTTGCCTAGTATATAATCTTCTGTTTCTTGCAGTTATAATGAAAAAAGCGACAATTATCAGTGCAACTCCAATCCCTACCGAAAGACCGATGATCAGTAGGTGACCATTATTTTTGTCATGTCCTAGATATATAAAAATAATAAGGCTCAAACTCTAAAAAAGAAATAGATATATTAAAAATCCTAAATATATAAATTGCAAATTTATATAGATTACGAGGAAACAAAAAGGGGGTGAAGAATTATTAGATAATAAATGAGTGCACAGAGTATATCGATTTTCATATGAAATGATAATATCATCATTATTGTTGTAGATATTTTAGTAAAACAGTCCCTTATATACATTTAATTTTTTTTAATTCTTCATGACATTCATTTTTAGATTTTGGGAATTTTTCTCGGTATATGTAGTTATCTTCAATGATTGTAGTTTTCATTTTCTTTGTTTTATCAATCTTAAAATACAGAAAAAAGGTAATTCGAAGTGCTTTTGAAACCTTTATATAAAGATTGAGTTTGATTAGAATCGAAATAATTCACGGGGCTCTTAGACCCTTCAACTTAGATTTGGTATCTAAAATTCATAATTTAACAACACTTCCTCTCTCTCTCTCTCTCTCTCTCTCTCTCTCTCTCTCTCTCTCTCTCTCTCTCTCTTTACCATCAAAAGCATTGTCAAAACATTCAATTATGTGATTGCATGCTATCTTTGAGCAATTGCATCCTTCTTGACAATTGACACCGTAGTTGGGGTATCGACAAGATGTCCTGCAGTTTTGTCCATAGTATCCCGGAAGACAATCTACCAAAACAATAAGGTGGAATTGATTCATGTCAATAACAAGATAATGTTTTACAAAATATGCTATTGATTTCCATACAATATTTAAGCACTAGTTCATAGCAAATAATGTCATAAAATTTCAAACCTAACATTTACATTTCAGTAAAATGAATTTTAAAACTGAACCGCCTAGGGAAAAAAATGATTTTGAATCTTTATCAGCATATTTTCTTTTTGTACGTATATTCATTTGCATTGATTAAATTGTTAAAAAAAATAAAGATAAGAATTACTATACTGCATATTTAAAATTGATCCTTGACAAGAAATACTAAATGTTCATTGAATGCTATGTCGAAACATGTCATACGGATAAATATGAATGGAATGAAGCGTAAACAAAATCTTTATCATAAGGTATGATTTTCCAGGTCTTGTTACACTATCATTTGTATTAAATAATATTAAAAAAAATAGCGAGGTTTATAAGATTACACCTGATATGTACTTGTACCTATATTGGAGGTCTAGATAAATCAAAAAGCTATTGAAAAATATTTTTATTAAAAAAAACAACAACATTGCTTTGAATGCGGACTATTACAATTTTCCGACGTTTAAAAACCTTTTTCAATTTCTGTTTCAGTACTGTAGAATTGTTTTTGTTCATAGAGGTCAATGTTTGTGGGTACCCAAAGTTTTTCTGGTTCGTGTGAACTTCATTTCGTTGGTAGCAAGTTCTATTTCGTAAATAGATATTTAACATATGCTTGGATATACGTTCGTTGGGATGTAAATTCGTGGACAAGGGTTACCCACGAAAGCCACGAAAACTAGTCCCCCATGAATAATGATGATTCCAAAGTATATAGAACAATGACTATGTACAGATC
The DNA here is from genome assembly GCF_902806645.1 of Magallana gigas. Lineage (NCBI taxonomy): Eukaryota > Metazoa > Mollusca > Bivalvia > Ostreida > Ostreidae > Magallana > Magallana gigas. The sequence goes on from NW_022994816.1 coordinate 220,591, forward strand.
GTATTATATTTATGTATATTGAACGAAGATGATAATCAATTCTTTTCACTTTATTTGACCATACACATATTATAATTCCTAACTATTTATACGTACCAGTACAGTTGTGTATCTTCGTATTGTAGTATTTATCGTATCTGCACTGTGTGGCTATGCTAGAAGAGAAAGAAATATTATATACGTATTTTCGATATCTTACGAGATGTTTAACAAGCATAATACTAAAATGTATTAATGTCAAAAAGTAAATCATCAGAGTAAACTTAAAAAAACAAAATAACTAACCTTACCTCAAGCTGAACAATCTAATTATTTCTGCATATAAATATAACAGTTGAAATATATGCATGCCTTTAATTTGATTGACCATAGTTAATCATCAATATACTCAAAACAGGAAAAAATTAAACACGCATATTACAGTATGTGCATTACATATAGCCAAGCACTTTAACACGGAGAGGAAATTGTTTGAGTGAATTATTTATTATAAGCACTTTGAAAGGAAGTTAATTCAAATGAAATTATTATTTATGATAGATAGATAGATAGATAGATAGATAGATAGATAGATAGATAGATAGATAGATAGATAGATAGATAGATAGATAGATAAATGGATGGATGGATGGAGAGATAGATAGATAGATAGAGATAGATAGATAGATAGATAGATAGATAGATAGATAGATAGATAGATAGATAGATAGATAGATAGATAGATAGATAGATAGATAGATAGATAGATAGGATGGCTATCTTAAGCCCAAAGAATCAGAATGCTATCCTGAATGAGAAATCTTGTTTGGAATACTGATACCAAGAGTAATCTTAGTAGGTTTGCTATTTATACAAACATTGATTACAACTAACGTATTTGGATTTAGATACATTGTGTATGTTTGCAATGGAAATCTGCAACGTTCAAATTCCTGTAAATACACTTCAAACACTATTAGCACAAATATAAACGCCATTACGCGTTGACCTCGTGATAGTTAAATTATTGTCATTGATTTAAAAATGACGCAAAATTATTTAACATTATAAACATAAACAAAAGTGGCTGGTAGATCCACAAACATTTGATTAGAAAACAAATTACAGCAAAGGGGTCTCCAAGCCACAAAAGTGCTGTAACTAGTACGCATACTAACAAGAGGCCCTTGGGCCACATCGCTCACCTGAACAGAAATTCCCTTGTAAAATTCTATTTCGTAGCATAATTATGCTATTTCTATTTTAAAATTTGAACTCCTTTCTGGGGCCCCGATATTGGTCCGGTTTATGCTTTGCTTTAACAATTTAGAATATACACAATTTGAGGATCCGTTGTAATCTTACAATTTGTAGCATTGTAGTCTTTCGAGAAGAAGATTTTTAAACATTTTTCATATATATTTCTATGTTAAACTTTGAACCCCCTTGGGGCCCAATATTAGTCCGGTGGTCATAGCCTTAATTATTTAGAATCGACATTATTTAATGATGCTTTCATAGTAAATCTCCAGAAGAAGGTTTTTTTAAACATTTTCTCTCTACATTCCTTCGTTAAACTTTGAACCCTTATTTAGGCCCCAGTATCAGATCGAGGGTCATGGCTTTTATAATAAGCATATACACTTTTTGAGGATGCTTACGTAGTAATCTGACAAATGTAAGGATTGTAGTTCTCGAGAAGAAAATTTCTAATTATTTTCCAGATATACTTCTATGTTATACTTTGAACCCGTATTGTGTCCCCAGAATTAGAAAAATACTGAATCTACATTATCCAAGGTTGCACGCATAGCAATCTCACAAATTGTTGCATTATAGTTCTCGAACAAAGATTTTTAAACACTCCTTATTTACTTCTATGTTAAACTTTGAAACCAACACACTCCTTCTGAAACAACATTTTATGAAACAGATACAATAGTAACTGACGGTATGATGAGCAAAGCAATTGTTATTGTTGATTCTTATTATTCATAATTATTTTTTTGTAACAGTTTTTGAACGGGCGCGGAAAAATAAAAGCATATATTTCTAAACAAAATAGTTCTTTGAATGGTTTCTTGTCTTGTGATACTATTATATCATATACCTAGTAATATATCAGCCCTAATACACGTGTTTTGGACTAGGTTAGACAGCAACCAGAAGCTAATGCTGTATCGCCCTCGGGGCTGATATTTCTCTGTCTCAGCCTGTCGTCAAGAGGGTTTATATGTTATACTATTACATAATAAATAAACTCAATTAAATGCAATGATAAAAGCCCTTGAAAAAGATATCGGATGAAATCATGTCTATTCATATCATCTTTTACTTTATTTGACGTTTTTAAATTTTGAAATGCAACTGCAGCGATGTGTACATACAGACCGAGTAAAGTGCGTTATATAAACTCGTCAATCTAACCTTCACATGTACATGTAAGTATCCTGTCTGTATTATAGTGTGATATAGCTTTCCATACAATTTATGTGCAAAAATATGTGAACTGTAAATATATACATGTAGGATATATACTTACCAAGTTTGTCCATAGAGCCGTTGAAAAGCGGAATAATGACCCCATATAATAATAGGGGTAATTTCGACGTAAAATTATCGCCGTCGGTCATTACTTCACGTAGGAAAAATGACCCTTTTGTCCGGAAAAAAGTGTCATTTTAAAAAAATGAGCACATTCTACGCCAAACAAAATGAGTCATATAGAATAACGTCCTCCTAATAAATTTAAGTATTTTGGTATCATTTCTTGCTATATGTCAAACAATTCTAAAACTAACAGAACGTAACAGTTATTATTCAATGACATATTCAAGTTAACTAGGGTGTAACGGGGCTTAAATGTTTGGTAAATACTATAGCATTGAATCATGATTTTTTGAAGTATACACTCTCATAACTGCCGCGGTGTGTGCATACAAATTGAGTAACGCGCGTTAGCGCGTTATGAAAATTTGTATGCACACACCGCGGCAGTTATGAGAGTGTATACTTAAAAAAATCATGATTTAATGCTTATATTTACATTTTTTAACTTCTTGCCTTGTCTGCAAATGTGAATTATACCTTAAAATTCCGATCTTATCCTAAGGGTAAGTTAACATTAATGGAAGAGCCAGAGTAACAGCCACAAGCGTGAACTTTGATTTTCGCTTGTGACGTTGCAGTTTACAGCGTTCAACGTTTGTGACGTCATAATAAAACTCGTCAATTTGACCTTTGACTACTTGTTGCATTTAGAGGCATTTAAACATCACGGAATTTAATGGAAAAACACAGTAGAATGTAAATATAATGAAAAACATCTTTTATATTGTCATTTCAATGAAATATGAAAGAATTGAGGAACAAATTTCGGAGTTTTGTCCATTCCATTTTCGACTAATAGGATATATCAAGTATGCCTACGGTCTCCCCCAAAACGAAATTAAACACGCTCTTGACCTCCTCTTTAAAATGATGTCAAATTGAATATAGGTATCGGGATTACTTTTCCCATGATATAACATAGAATGTCAAGAATAACAATTATAGTTGAGTGACAAAGATAGAAAAAGTCGCCTATTTTTAACTGTAATGGATCGGCATACCTCACGGCTGAATTTTATTTTTCCTAAAGATATTTAAAAGTTCAAACTTTTTTGTTCGGTCGTCGAAGTTTCTGAAGTTAATTATTTTTATAGAGGGAATTAAGTGGGGTTTTTTTCTTTACTTTGTTAACAAATACTCTTGTTCTTGTTCTTTGTTATCAGAAAATAAAAGTAAGATATTTTCTTTATATAATATAGTTTTAAAATAGTTTTCTCTTTTCTAAATCGTGTTTGTTCCGGTGAAGAAAAAGTTTTTGTTAGAATTAAACGATTTATTCAACAAACTCGCGAGTAAATTACAGTTTGAGACCTTTTATATACATGTTGGTCAATATGCTGATAAGATAATGTTTTAAAATGGCATACTTATTCAAAAACTTTAATTGTACATGACGTATACGTTTATTTTGTACATGATATTTTTTACATGTGCATACAAATATTATGCGTGACTTACAATTGGATGATGATAATGAAAAAAAGAATGCATTTAAAAATTAGCTGTTTACATTTCAATGTGGCAAAATTTTCTTGCATATTCAATATTCCTGACATATAACATATATCAATAAATAATTTGCAAATTTTTACAAATTATTTCAGTTTGATCTTTTTTCAGTCATAAATCTCTGATCTTTAATTATTTTAGATTTTGACCATAAAAGTTTCTACAATCGGGTGACAATAATTACTTGATATTATGTCTTCCCCAATTACCAAAATGTAAAAATTAGCAGTGAGTAAAGGTGGTGCATTAATATAATGCACCACATATATTGGTCTATCTAGTACAATATTCAATTTTATTTTAAATGCACATATGCCATTCATTTTTTTTTAATTAAAGCAGATTTAATGAAATATTAAGGCAATAGGTGAACATGGTGACTAAAACCACATTAAATTACATGCTCACTATATGGCCTTAATTTTCATCTCTGTCCCAAAAAGAAGCTTCAACCCCTGTGCACCACGGGCAGTGAATTTCAAAATCTAAGATACGTTTTCACTACGTGGTTACCGGCAAATAGATCATGAACTAGATCACTTTGATGGAGAGCTTCATGAACATTAGAATGACGGTTTACTACCCCGTGCAGTGAATAGAGAGAAGATACTTTAAGATTTAAAGTTTTCTCTAATCGGCCATACTAACCTTAATTCTTTAATCTAAACCCCTGACACAATGGTCATAGTTTTAAGAGAAAAGCTTAATTAACATCAGATTTATGCATTCCTTTCCTCTTTCCCTACTGTGGATAGAGAGAAAAAGATATTATAAGATTTTCTATCGATTACGATTGACACCACCCTTGAGCCTATAAAACCGAAACAGGGGCTGTGGATTTTACTATCCTGCTAAAAGGCATCATATATGTGCATTTAGTTTATCCCAAACAAAAATAAGACCTAAGTTTTTTTTATGTTAAAATTTTTCCGTGTTTGCATATTTAGCCCGCTTATCAGCCTAATGGGATGGTACTGTTGGAAATTTTACAATTTATATTTCTCGAATTGTAGATATTCTTCAAAACAGGTAATCATTGGCCCTAAAGTTTTCAAAATGAAATTACAAATGTGAAAAGTAAAATGTTAACGCATGACTCAGGTGACGTATAGTAATCATGAAATTATTTTTCAGAGTATGTAGATTAAAATAAAAAAATGATGTTATAACTCACATACCATTTCAAAACACAGATTTTATTTCATTATTTAGTCGTCATAACTCAAGCTTTTAGGTTCTGGTATTTTTAAAAATATATCTGAAGTTATCTTTAATGTTTGCACATCTTAAAGTTTTTATTTTATAGATATCAAAATGCATAAGATATGACCACACTTTAATATTTTTTTTAATTCGGTTTGTTTACAACAGAGAAGCTTCAACCCCCTGTGCACCATTGCCACAGGCAGTGAATTTCAATATCTAAGAAACATTTTCACTACGTGGTCATACTGGCCCCACCCTAAGATCTGAATAGAGATAACCTTCTAACACGTTTAATTATTAGGGTATTTTTATAAATAAGAACGTAACATTAGAAAAAAATCAACATATCCCCTTTTCTCTCTTTTTCTCTAACTCCTTATTTACCATTTAACTCATAGCTTGAACATCCAAAGACGTGATCGCATGCTTTCTTTGCACACTGACATTCTTCCTGACAATCTACGCCATAGCTTGGGTAACGACAAGAATTCGAACAATTTGATCCATAGTAACCCGAAGGACAATCTAAAAAAAGAAACAAATGCGCTGAAATGAATTTAAGTTCATTACAAATTTTAAAAAATCGAATTTGATTCATAAGATGATATACTAAAACATTATAGTCTATAAAGTGTCTTTCTTTAAAAAACAATATCTGAATTGTTTTTGTATATTTCATAAAAAATGTTTAATAGTGGATAAAGATGAGAATTAATATACTGAATATTAAGAATATATTGATGACAAGTTGAACTTAATGCAATAATGGCAAACTGTCTTTTCAAAAACATAAATATATAGACACAATGAAGCGGAAACAGAATTTAATTCTAAGTTATGTCTTTCTAGGTATTGATACACTTTCACATATATTTAAGTACAATAACCAGGAGATGTTTTGCATTCTTATAAGCCATGATTGGGAATGTCGATTTTTAACAGTAAACGCCCTTCCGATTGTTGAAAGTTGTTCAAATAATGTATCTATGTTTAATCACATGTAACAGTTTTCGATAAATCTCGGCCATTGCAATTTTTGTGGATTTCTTTTCATTTCAACCTGCAATCGTTTTTTGTTTTTATGTTAACATATATATGAGGTATCCATCTTGCACTTACGGTTTGGAGGCCAAGGTGTTAATTACTGTCCCCAATGAAATGCCTGATAAATTTGCTACTTGTTAAATAGTAAATCGAACATCATTAGTAATGATATCTGTTAGTCTTGTAAATATTGCATTCATTGAAGCCGCACTAGGTGTTCTATCACTGTGTTATCCTTAAAGTCTGTTAGGCGATTTTTTTTAATTTGCTGGCCCACCTGTAAACTGGCCTCAATGAAATACTCGTGTTTCCATCACACTGTTCATTGAAATTGCTTGAGAATATTTATCTAGTCTGACACATGCTTTATATATAAATAGTGCCTGTTTGTGAGAGTAATAGTTGAAATTGATACCCCGAGGAAACCATTGTCAACTGATGCGAAGCGGAGGTTGACAATGATCCTCGAGAAGTGTCAATTTCAACTGTTATCCTCCCAAACAGGCCCTATTTATTTAATTATACTGAATGTCTTAATTTTAGTATTTTTTTTACTGCTTTTATATAGAAATGACGTGAATTCTACGCCGAACCGTACGCGAATAATTTACGCGCATGTAACAATCCGTTGTGTTTCCCGTTGCTAAATGTGTTGCTAACGCTGAGGGTAATAGAACGGATTGTCAACTGTGTCTTAACCAATCAGATATCAGTATTTAACATGAAAGTATAATAAATGTAGCCTCTAATTTCAGCCATTTGGATGATGATTTACATATAGTGTCTTAATTAGGGGTTATATATCAGCTTCTCAAAAAGAGTATTCGATGATGAAACGTGCTCAAATAACGGCCGTAAATATAATACGAATCAAATTATACGTGGAAAGATATTCAAAGATGTTCAAAGGTTATTTGAACCCTGTATTTAATGGAAACTGATTGTGACATTATTTATTGAACACCTGTCGTGTATAAAAAAGGATATATATATATATATATATATATATATATATATATATATATATATATATATATATATATATATATATATATATATATATATATATATATATATATATATATAAAACTAAAACATGCTTTTAGTAAGAAATTTGTCATTACTTTGAATCCGACTTTTTTTTTACCATTCTACTCTTTTTATAAATCAATTTTTGTTTCATTGTACCACATTAATTATGTACAGTTAGTTGTAAAGATACATGTATATCTTACTTAGTGAATGATCAATTTGTTTACCTAATTTAAGCATGGGTGTAGCTGATATTTCAAACATATCTATTTACATACCAGTACAGTTGTGAATCTTTGGATTATAATATTTATCCGATGGGCTGCAAGTTGACAGAGAATACCATGTACACATTTTCAAAATCATATCATGCATTAAACTAAAATGTCAATACTTCAGCTTAAACCAAAATTAACCTTACCTCGAGCAGAATACCTCTGCATTTAAATAGAACAATACACATATGCTCGTAAGTTGATTGAACATGGTTCACCATCTATATATCCAAAATAAGCAAAGGTTGAACACGTATACGATGGACATAACACATTGTCAAGCACTTAAACACGGAAAGGAAATCGTAATTCGAGGGAAAGTTTTATTATTAGAACGTTAAAGGGAAGTCGCACAATTGTTAATTACGGTATACATGTACGATTCCCATAGATTGTAAACGTGAATAATTAAAAAAAGTATAGATAAGTGGATGGATGGATGGATGGATGGATGCATGGATGGAAAGAGATAGATAGATAGATACATTTTTTCATTTTTTGCTTTGCTATGGTATCCAAATTTATAGATACGCTAAGAGATTTCAATCATGTAATGTTATGGTATTTGTATGCTATGCTATGAAATATTGAAATGAAAGACTGAATGATAAGGCCTGCTATGATATAATAAAAGCGAGTTAAAATCATGTTATATGCAATGCTATAGTATGATACAACGAATGAGAATATATGATTTGAACATATTTTATTGTATGCATATATATATATATATAAGATACATATACAAATGGTTTGAACACAAGTTCTGACAACTTACTACTAGGTCTTTACCATTAAATAGAAAAATTATACAAAACTTACAACTGTTATTGCATGATATAGAATTGCTATTACGATAAATGAAAATAAGTGGTATACGAAAATAAGAAACATGCACATAGACTATATTAAACAAATCTATCAGTTTCGTTGATGTTCAATTTAACTAATGAGAAGAATTGCTTGTTAATATCAAGGGATAATGACTCATCGCCCCATAATAAAGGATGAGTATTAATTATATGAAAAAGATCTAGTTGTAGCAGATTAAGAAAAAAATATTTCTAGCGATAGTATATCTTTGCATTTGAGCAAAAAATGGTAAGCATCTTCGGGTGATCCACACCGACAATTATCGCTTTCTATAATATTTATTTCGTGTAAATCTTAATTGAGTATTCAATTATGTCTTAGCTTGGTATGTATTATGTTTAACTTGCACTTACCATGTGTAAAATAAGAAGGAGCTTGAGCCAGGCTTTTAGATTTATATAATGAATTCTTAAATCTTTGTATAGAAGTTTCATTTCTTACTCCTATACTTAATGTATTCCACAATTGAATAGTGTCCGGTACAAATGATTTCTTAAATAATTCTGTTCCACGCCTAGGTAAACTATAATTTTCAATGTTAACAGTTCTATATGCAGAATCGTTACTCCTGGTATTAGGGATGATCTGAGATAAATATTCAGGGATACACTTGTTGTGGATCTTGTACATAATAATAAGTTTAGATGTCATTCTTCTAGCAGAAAGAGTTTCCCAGCCCGTTTCAAAATATAAGGATGTCTTTGATGCAACAATTGGTAACCTTGTAACAATGCGGGAAGCATATAATTGAACTTTTTCTAATTTGTCAATGTCATATTGACTACACCCATCCCAAACAATTGAGGCATATTAGAGAATTGGCCTTACACGGGTAATATACATTTTGAAAAGGCTGTTTTTTCTAAGACTAAATCTATTTCATGTTATATAAAATATATAATGACATTCGTATTTCATGAAAAATATTTAGAATAAAAAAATACAACCTATTTTGAAAGGCTCTTTAACTACAGTTGTATGTATTCCAACGGTGCATCCTATTATGTTATTGCAGTCCAATTCATTGCATCTACACAAACTTTGTCATCTAGAAACATAATTTGGAAACCGACATGGTTTTGAAAAATTGGGTCCATAAAAACTAATTGGACATTCTTTGTATATTAAAATTTAAAAATAACAAAATTGTTTTAAAAAAAAAAGCAAACTACAAACATATGTAATACGAACATAGAAAATCCCCAGATATCTTCATATCAGAAATAGAGGGTGTTGCTCTTGAATCTATTACAGAGAAAAATTGTTGAGTATTACTTGAATTGAAAGATAACGTTTTTACAGGTTTTCTAACCAATTTAAAGGCATTGATATTATCACTATGACATCTCAATAGATATTATCACTATGACATCTCAATACATCCCAATACACTGCAACAAAATCATTTACTGCATTGACAATGGTTCTGACAGTTAAGCCCATAGTGAAGATTTCTACAAGGCAAAGAGCAATTCATCCCGTAAAATCCATAACTACATTCTGAAATTCTGAAAACAGAAAATTTAATATCTATTCATTTTACTATGTAAATAAAACTCAGAGGATGACCCTTTTTCCTTCTGGATGGAACGAGCGAGTCGGGCTAGCTTTTTTTTTAACCTATAATTGAGTTTCATTCCCTCGCGAGACAGAAGTTTAAGGTCACCAAATACAAGTTAATTATTAGTCTTTACTGTCATTTTTTTTAATATAAATTAAAGAAAATAGGGGTTTTTTTTTCAAATGTACTAGAACAAAATAAAAATTGATGTCTCTATGTCCGAAAGTACATAAATTAACATTATTTCACAAGATAGTGTATGGACTGGCACCTGCAATGAATATCTAATAGATCTCTTAAAGCCCTGCATTCTTCCTGATAAAAAGTCACTCAAATTAACAGCAAACTATTTTTTGTGATAATGATAAATAAACTGTACATATGTCAAGCGAAAAAGGGAAAATCGCATGAAAAATATTATCCATTGTCAATTAGGGAATAATGCTAGAAGTTTTAATGCTTACCTTTATAAAGATCTTAAATTAAATAGATTTTTTTTCCAATAATTGTGGGTCTCATATTGAAAATGCATTTTTTTTCAATGTCCTTAAAATGGAAAGAAAAAGTCTATCTATTGCATATCAAATTTGGGCATCCAAAAACTCTTCCTTATTAATTGCTGTATGGAGACAATAATACTTCTTATGCTGAACACACTGCCTTAATTTGTATATGAATATATTGCAAATACTAAATGATTAAAATAATAATCAATTATGTAAGTCGAATCATGTATCTTTATATGGGTTTTGCGTGTTTATTCTTTCTTATCTTACCTATTTACAATTTTTTTTTGGCTTATTTGATCTGCTTCCCATTATTCATATTTTCATCTACTTTACGATCATATTGAGCACTAGTATGCCAACTTATATCCATTTATTAGATAATCACTTAAATAAAAACCTCATTGAATTAGATTATATGTAATAATTATTTGTACCTTGTGGTATCTTATGGTGAAGGTTTACAAAGGCATTGCCTGTTGTCTGATCCATTTATGTAATATATTTACATAATAAAATGTGTTCAAATCAAATCAGTGTCTCTTTTTTCAAAAACGGACATCAACCCCCAATTTTCCCTTTATCGGGATATAATGATTGTCTCTTTATTGATATCAGCTTGTCATATGTCTAACAAATACTGGCCGTTAACGTTACTTTTCATGCAAATCGCTTATTTCCACAAGCACCTGACGTTGTTCTTTAAATAAAAAATATATATCCTCTACCAACTTATAATATTGTATTTGTTAGAAGAGGGTATATACATTTTTATTATGAGAAAAAAAATATAACGTCAGGTGCCTGTGCTTAAGTTTGAGGAGTTATGATATTTCCCTAACATTAATAAACGAGCAGTTCTTATATATGACAAGTCGTCAACAGTTTATATTTAACATGTAACTTAATCGACAATTTTTCATAAACTTGCCAGATGACTATTTTTGAAGCACCAGCCTGCATAAGCCTGCATGTATTTTTTTTTAAATATTTTTAATTGATCGCTATTGTTTTGAGTTTTAATTTCATTTACTACGTTTAAAATTTGAAACAGAGGCACCCAGCATTATATATTTTTGTCATAATTTAAAATATATATCCTCTTCGTTAATTATAGGTGCCTGTGATATGAAGGTCCACCACCTACAACGACCCCGACACATGATCGTTTCATTGACGAAAGCAATTTTGGTTAATAAATTTCTGTAAAGTGTTTGTAATCAAGGCTATTAAAAACTATACAAGCAAAATTACTTTATTGTCATTCTGTACAAAATTTTGTAGGTTGCAAACTTGCTATACATTCCAATTAGCATAATTGTTTATGCCTAGAAAAAATAAAGATTTGTTTCAATCATGTCCATCACATTTACTTATATTCTGATTTATCTAAATAGAAATTTTCACAGCAAAAAAAAAACGACAAAAAACAAAAAAAACAACAACACTGAAAAATATATATAATTTATACAGTATCTCTCAGGAAAGAGTACGCATGAACATTTCCGAAATACTAAAATTACAAGTGTTACGAAATTAATTTTTTAACAAAAGGATACGTGTAATTGCTGGGAATCTTTCTCTAAAAAAACTTCTATGAAGATTATCGTATCGTCATATGTTAATTTACTGGGCGAGTGTATATACAAAATTTAGATAATCATAGATTCAACATATCAAGTAGGTGCTAGAACAAAATTTACAGTATGTCCTATTGTTACACTTACCAAGAAAATTTGCGATGAACAATATCCCAATTTAAATTTACAGATGTACTTGTTGAGTGTAAAACCAGAATTAAACAATATGACGTATTGTAAATTTATTCTTCTAATTTATATTTGTACACCTTTTCAGCAAATATTAAAAAAACACGTTTTAACTTGATTAGTCTATCGTGTATCCAAATATACCAATATTCTTTTTAAAACGCAATCTTTGAAACATAAATACCACACAAAACAGATGTGATACGCGAATAGTAAACTACGAATAAAATAGTTAACTAATACATATTTGAAGGAATAATTTGTCAATTCGAAAAATAATCATTGAATTGTTTCATTTTTTTCGTTCCACTGCTAAAACATGTAAATCTATAGAATAAATTTGAATAAACGTGCGAAATGAATCGAAGTTATAGATATTGATTTGTTAGTTTGTGCTTATTTGCTGTTGAATTTTAAAGCGGTTTCATGATCAAAATTCCACGATGCGGGTCAATTTTCAATTTAAAAAATGACCCCTGGGTCAATTTTTGACCCGGGTCACAATTTATTGTTTTACCGGCATAACTATAATTTTGTTTACAAAGTATATTTCTGAGATATCATTGGTTGATTCTTTTAAGTGATGAACCAACTACCGTTCGCTAATCTAATCAATATCCTATCAGTACTTATTAATAATCTTGAAGCGACAAAGCATTTAAAATTAGAAAATCAAAAAATCAATCAAGTTTTGTATACAGATGATAATATATTCACAAATATCATAGTAATGTGTAGCTGTATTTCTTAAAAACGATTAAAAATCTTTATTAAATCACAAAGTATTAATGCAAAAGAATATTTACAACGTAACAGTTAGTATATGTAGTCATATGTACATCTGCAAATTCCCATCGTATTGTCCCAATATTTGTCAGGTAAACAAACAGTAATGTAGACACTTTCCTGAAAAAAAAAAATAACAGAGATGAGGCATGATAGAAAATATAGTAGAGTGAAATAGTTTTATTTAAAATAATTGGAAAACATTAAAACCCTTAAAAGAATAAAATGAAAAATAAACCATCAGAAATATGTTTGACATTTTTCACATTTTATTTTGAAACAATTTTTGAACATATTATATTCTTATGGTTAACATAGAAAATGCATATACACTGTAACAGAAAACCATTCAATTGTTGGTAAACGGAACTAATACAATTCATCTCTGGAATTAAATAACTTAAATGGTATGCGTAATTTGCAGACTATACAATATGTAAAACTCATATTTATTGCCTTTTTATGATATGACAATTGCCTTAGTCAGTTTTGGGCAGAAACAAACCAGTTTAATATATGTATACATTTTGATATTCAAATGTACAAGATGTAAATACTTTAAAGAAAAATTCCTTTCTTATGTCATATACGATGAAGTTCTTGTTTGGGCTTGAAATAGACATTTCGTTTATTAAACATATTATTTCAATATTTCATCAAATCATAAGAAGAAAACATAGTTTTACCATTGAAAAGGGATTTAAAATACTGGGGTATATCTGTTGGTTTCTCAATTGGTCCAAATTGAACACTGCACGTTAGCGTGGTACGATAATATGTCTGCACCGCCTAGTGTGTTATGGGGTTATTATTATTAGGGTTTTCCGTTTCCAACGGAAGACCCTAATGTTTTCTTTGGGGTTCTTCTTCTCTATTATTTTGCTTTTTCTGACTTTTATAAGAGCGTTATATCTCAAAAAACTAATCGACAGATTTGCACCAAATTTTCAGGACTGATTAGCAATAGTCATTACTCGAGGCTGTCAAATTTTGAGCTGATGACGTCACTTCCGGTTTGCAATTTCTTGCAACAACAATTTTTTTAAAATTTACATATCAAAAATTGAATTATCATCGAGTTGCCCCCCCCCCCACTTTTTTGACGCATGTAAATAATTAATATGAAAGGAAATTTGGATTGAAATTAGTTAGATACTACGCCCCCCCCTCCCCCCCTCCGGATTAGGATTTTGAAAATTTTGGGAAAGTCCTAATTTTTTTCGATGAGTCTGGCCCCCCTCCCCCCACTTTTGAAAACGCTGCTTCGTGCCTGTACTGAACAATAATTTGTTATTAATTAATTATATAAGCAAAAAATGTTTAATGTACAGCTGTTTATTCAAACAGTACCATACCTGAGTCATATGTTACGTAATAAGGGGTTTCAAGGGGCCAGAAGTTCAAAGGTTTGATCATAAATATCTAGAAAAGGATAAATATTTTGAAAAGTATTGTAGAACAAAATATGCTTAAAATAATATTTTCAACAATACTATACAAAAAGAAAATGTTGGTGGTCTCGGTAAGGAGTTAAAGGGTCGGCTCCTAAAACACATTTGTTCAAATATCCTTAAATCGTTCAATATTTCCTCAACACTTGTTGAACAAAATATGTTTTTATTTATGAGACCTTTTATTTAATATCAAGAGAAAAGGGGCTGGCCCCTCAAATTAAGTGTCAAGAGGGATCTAATGTCTTTTAACTATAACTCATTACTGAGCAATTATTCGTTAATAATTATACAAGCAAAACTATTTATTGTACATCTGTTCTTCTATATGGTTCCAAAGAAAAATCATAGTTTACGTAAATAGGGGTTTGAAGGGGCCAGAAGTCCAACACTTTGATTAATAATATCTAGAGAAGGAGAAATATTTTTAAAAGCATTGAAGAACAAAACAGAATAATATTCTTAACAATATCATACCGAAAAAATTGTTGGTTGCCCGGTAAGAAGTAAGAAGAAGGGTCGGCCCCTAAAACACAGTTGTTCAAATATCTCTAGAAAGGTTAACAATTTGTAAACACTTGTTGAACAAAATATGTATATATCTGCACGACCTATTATTTGATATCAAGAAAAAAGGGTTGATCCCTCAAATTAGGGACCGGGGGGGGGGGGCTACAAAATCTTTTTATAATAACTCTTTAATGAGTAATAATTTGTAATTTATCATATTAAAGCAAATCAAGCTTAATTTGAAACTAAAATCCGTTTGAAAATTTTAGGATGCATGACAGATTTTTCCGAAAATTTTGATTCTGCAATCTTGTTAGGAAAGGTTAAGTTTAATGTTCAAAGTTAAATTAACCCGTCCCTAAAATAATTCAATAATGGTTAAATCGTATTTAAACACAATCGGATTTGTATTTGCCTAATGATTCTTGAAATCGGTAAGGTTTATGTTAATTCGTACTTAGAATCATTCAGATTTTGTTAACTCGTTCCAAGAAAAATTCGATTTGTTTTATATTTGTTTAAGTTAATTATGTTTAATAGTTTAAGAACTCTGTTTCTCAAAAGAACTTCTAGCTTTACATTTGACATTAACGGAGGACCTATTCGTAGCATTGCAACATTTATGTATTTAACATTAATGTACCTTCTATATGTTACAGTGTTATATATTTAACACTGTTTGCACAATCCGCTGTTATTCCTGCATAATATCAGCCTTGGTCACGAGTTAAAAGTAGCACATGAATAATCTGGGTCGCTACTTTTTCTATGTACTCGAACTAATCTGATATCGTAATGAATACATAATTTAGGAATAAAGGAAAAACTAATTTGCATTTTGTTCTCCGAAGATTTTTTTATTCATTTTTTCTACAATATAAAACATTGATTGCTGGAATAAATAATCTAAATCATGGTTAAATATTTACATACGATAATGTTTATGGATCGACATCGTAACAAAGCATTTTTAAAAATCACAATCACAATTTGTCAGAGTAGTTAAAATCAGTTATAGTTCATTTCTGACTCGTATAACAAGTCTTGAAGAAGATTGCAAACGCAATATCACACACCTTTCGTCAATTTCGTGTTTAGTTCATTCAGAGTAAAATTGAACTCCTTCTGCTATTCTGTCTGTTTTGTACAGTAAAAGAAATTGAAATAGCTTGCCTCAATAATGTCCGGGGGAAGTCATTATGCTTGTATCTTATTCTGCGATAGAATTTCTCTGAAAATGGCTAAGTAGACTCTAACTCAGCTTTCGATCGCTTAATGGGATTTGATCACATGACGACCCCGTATTGATATTACGATATACATCCAAAACTGATATCTTATTTCTTTAAAAAAAACCTGAAACAGTTTTCCACACACTTTACATGCAAAAATATGTGGAATTCAAATATTATTATTGTAAAGCTTAGAGTTATCTTTCATACTAATTTGTTTGATACAAATGTAATACGGAAGGAGGAAAATCATTTCTGGAAACTGTGCTTGTGCCAAAATGTTTTACAAGGAACCTTAAGAATAAACCAATCAAATAAAAATACATTCAACAAATCACGCTTTCTATTTAGTTTTTTCATTGAATTTGTATGTACTTTAGGCTTTGTAAGGAAATAAAAATGATTTACAAACACTTCGTGTTTCAAAAGTATAACAAACACACTAAATAATTCCAATTATGTACACATTTGTTAAATGTAAATGTTGTTACAATTTTTAAAAAATGCAACCATATAGTTGTTGATAAAGGAAAGCATATATTTGAGAATGATTTTTTATTTGAACTTTATACTACTATATTTTGGTAATAAAATGTTTATTAAAAACAAAAAGTTAAACCATTTACTATATATGTACAATTTCATGACACCTTTGCAAAGCAAACGTTAGCATTGATACTTAAACAAGAATTTTGCAGCTGTTAACATTTTATTAGGTTTTATTCATTCCATGAATTGTATACAACAATAGTTGTACAGAGTGTAAAACACTTAGAGAACAGTCCAAGAAACATCTGTTAAAGGTTGATATGAAAATACGCATTAAACCGCAGCACTGTCAACGTTTACTTTGTGGTCGCACCGACCAGAACGTTCTGAAAATGTTAACTGTGACATCATACTTAACAACAAGTCGTCAAAAATACTAATAAATAAAGTAATTTCCGATTGTTATGGGTACGAAAACATTAAACTACATTTAAATTTACCTATGTGTGCAACTTTGTAGTCAAATAACTCCAACAATGATAAATATAAATAACTGACTGATCACGGTGCACCTCTCGATGTGACGTCATACTGTAAATTTTGACGCATATTTTGTGCATAGAGAGGCGGATCAAACAATTTTGTAACATGGAAAAATGCATTTTATAAATGAACAGAGCATAATGTTAAAACGATTATTATACCATTAAATCCTATCTATTATGCTTGTTTTGATTCGACATGTGATTATATTTTAGAGTGTGTATTATTTCTTTTCTTGAGTGTTTAATGTACAAGTTTGACGTGTTTGACATCGGGAAGCCTTTCTAAGTCCGCTTTTTACATGGGCATACACTAAACAGATCATTGCATGTGAATTAAGGCAATTTTTAATTTATTGAAAGGTGCTGTTGCTTGGATGAAATCTATAGAATGAATTAATTAATAATAATAATTAATTAATTAATTAATACGTAAAATATTAAGCGAAGGTCATTTAAATTCAAACCGAAGCTCATTACTTTGATATTTATTTTAATATAAGATGAACTCTATACAAAGCAGCAGCACTTTTCAGAATCTACCAGAAAAGTAGAATTTGATTATCATATAAATGTTTAATTCAAATAAAGGTATACACATGTAATATTGTAATTTGTTTATGACCTCCATTCGGGAGAATTATCAACACATGTCACGTGACTGTTAAGTTAGAGGACCTCACTAAGTGTAATACAAAGAAGCATTTTCTATATTGTTTCGTTTAATGTCACATTTATATCTTTATAGAATAACTTAACAAATATTTTTTAATAAAAAAGGCATCGGTTTATGAACGTTTAAATCCGTTGATTTTTTCATTGTAAGCCTGTAACAGTGCTGCGACTACACTCAATCAAAAAACCCAAAATGATAACAAAAATTCCTATTACATGTGTATCTATTATCTTTATATTATACACATAACGTTTGTCCCCAAAGCCGGAAAAGCACTCAAAAAAGATTCTGTCCTTTGAATACATCTTAAAAGGCAATGACGTGTTCATAATACCGGTATCAAGTCGTTCATGACTTTTGTTAAGGTATGGTTTATTCGAGGTGTACAGTTTCATATTTACGCGTGCTTGCAATTGCTAACATACACCACTATCCGTTGGTTCATTTTCACCGCAAAAACGAGTACTTGACTCAGGGGGTTTATACATATCAGTTGTTATGCAATGCTCTGTTATCACCGATCCAATGTAATGGGCATTTTCTCTGATATGCCTAGTAAAGAATCTTCTATTTGCTACAGTGATGACAAGGAAAGCAGCAATGACCAGTACAACTCCAATTCCTACCGAAAGACAGATGATCAGTTGGAGTCCCTTAACATTGTCATGTCCTAGTAATGAAAAACCATCAAAAGAGTAAAGGATAGAACAAAATGAACATTCCATATTTATATCATTAGTATATGAATTGAAAATATTGAGTATGTCGAACTCAGTAGTGTATAAACAAGAGCCTTTAAGGCATTGACGTTCACCTGAGTACAATAGCTTTTGATTTGTCAGAGAGTTTCATTTTTCGATTTTAAGATTTTCGTTAAAGAATAACCATAATCTGAATTTCATGTTTGGTAAACATATATTCATGGGGGCGGGGGGGGGGGGGGCAAATCGAAAAAATTTCGGATTAGTTATAACCTAGGTTCAGGTGCCAAAATTGTAAGGTTTTGGTAAAAAGAGACTTTCAGGACTTTAATAGTCAATCATATATAATATTCAGTTCTAATTATAATGAACACAACATACAGACAGGTCTTTTGTCTCTACAGACGCCCAATGTGTTTGAAATTAACATAGATTTTTCTACGATAAAGCAGCAATGGGTTACCAAAATGACGAAAGTGAGCTAAAAAATACATGTATACTAAATGGCCACATTTGTCACTACCTCCCCAAATAAAGAGCCTCAACCCCATGGGCAGTGAATGTCACAGTTGCAATCTATCACCAGTAGAACAGTACACTATGTACATAAAAATGTATTTAGTTTTTGTCCCAGGACGTTGAAAATACAGAAAAAATACAAAATTCAATACATTTGTGGTGATACTGGCCAAACCCATTGATCCTTAACTTCTGACCCAGGGTCATAAATTTCAAAATTTAGGAAGTGGGTTTCATGAATATCATAAGCATCTATTCAGTTTATCTCAATCTTCTTTGGATAAAGAGAAGATTTTCTAAAATTAAATACATTTTCGCTATACGGTCGTATTAGACCCACCCTAGGGCTTGAACCCCTGACGTAGAAGCATCACGATTGTATAGAGGGTTTTTTTTATTCACATCATACATATAATCAGCATTTAGTTTTTTTCTAACATGTGTGAAAGTAAAGAAAAAAGGTTTTGAAAATTCTCCCCCCCCCCCGCCAATTAGACACAGGGGATGGTTTGGTCAGAAAATTTACAATTTGTTTTTCTCTTATCTAAGAAATGCTTCTTACCAAATATGGTAATAGGTCTTGTAGTATTCAAAAAGAAATCGACGGACGAAGACTTATTGCATTAAGTCACCTGAGTGTCTCGGGTGACCTACATGTAAAAAGAATCATAAAATTACTTTTCAGAGTATATAAATTGTAATCTAATTTGATGTTAAAAGCTGAATATCCTGTAATTAACCTACCAGTAAACACAGTATATCTTTGATTATTCTTTGATTACTTAGTCTTCATGACTTAGGTTCTGGATATTGTTAATTTTTAGATATCTGAAGTTTATTTCAATGATTGCATATTTTAAAGTCTTAGTTTTATAAATATGAATATGCATAAGATATGCTTTTACATCATAATTTAATCATATTCTGTTTTAAATCGATTTGTTCAGAACCGAAATAACCTTCCCTGACCCTTTGTCTTAGGGTAGGTATTTTAAAACATAACATTTTTAATAACAACGTATCCTTTTTTTCTCTTTCTCTTTATTTACCATCTAACGCATAGTCTAAACATCCAAAGACGTGATGGCATGCTTTTTTTGGACAATGACATTGTTTCTGACACTCTACACCATAGCCAGGATAACGACAAGAATACCAGCAATTTGATCCATAGTAACCCGAAGGGCAATCTACAACAACAAATACGCTGAAATGAATGAAAGTCCATTAACAATGTTTCCAAAAATATGATATTAGTTTGTTTACATGTATTAGTTCAATTTGAATCTTTACGATGACAATTCTTACTTAGCGCCTATTGTAAAAATTTAAGCAAGATACTGTAACTGTTGAAAAGCATAGACAAAACTATGAGATTAAATTACTAAATGTACTAAACATTTTAGTACATAAAACTTTGTCTTTCTTACAAAAATATTTTCCATTGTATATTTGTTGAATAGTAGATAAAGATGAAAATATACATATATTGCATATTAAGAATTAATTAATGACAAAAGAACCTTTATGCGCAATAAATTCTCCGTAGACTTATCAGTTAATAAGCATGATTATATGAATACAAAGAAACGAAAAAAACTTTCAAGTTTAAGGTATGTCTTTCCAAGTCTTGATACACTGTCAGGTGTACTGTGGTTCATTAATATTCAAGGGTATCAATTTTCGTGGATAAAGTGAAAATCACAGTTTCAAGGATACGTAAATTCGTGGCCAATGACCCTATCAATACAAAATGTTAATAGAAATTGCCCTTCAATGAACACTTAATTTCGTGGATCAACTTAATAACGATATCCACGAAAATTGGTAATCAACTAAAATTGATGAAACCACAGTATATGAGTTTTAATTATCAAGAGGTGTTTTGATATCTTGGGAATAGTATAGTTCCTAAGAAGGAAACGCCTTTCAAATTGTACGAGGTGTATCAGGAAGAAAATATCACTAAAATATGCCTTTATTTTAAGAAATTGTCACTACTTTGAATGCGGACTTTTACAATTATCCTTTTTTAAATCAATCAATTCCTGTTTCATTGTATCAGAGTAATTCTGTACAGTCATACATGTATATTGTACTAAGCAAATGGTCAATTTCTTTGACTTCATTAAGGCATGTGTATAGTTGATTGTTATTCACATTTTTATAAATATACCTGTGCAGTTTTGCATCTTTGGATTGTAGTGTTTATCCACTGAGCACTCTTTGGCTATGCTAGAAGACAAAACATATTGTGTATGCATTTTCAATATATCTGATATGTGTTTAACAACCATTATACTAACATGTATGAATTAAAAAAAAAGATATGCAACAGCAAAGTGAACTAAAATCTAAAAGATAACCTTACCTCGTGCAGAACCCAAGTGCACTAAAATAGAACAGTTGAGATATCGCTATGCTCATAACTTGATTGAACATAGTTAATCATGTAATATATTCTCAAGATAAGTAATAGGCTGAACATGCATGTGGTATACATTGTCAGGCACAAAAACCCGGAAATGAAATCGTTTGAGGTTATATTTTATTATTAGAACTTTACAGGGAAGTTATTCGTGTCAAAATATATGATTCCCTTTGATTGTAAATGTGAATAATTATAAAATAAAACTAGAGACGAGCTCGTTGCAAGCAACGATTAGGTCTTCCGTCGTAGCTGCGTCATACTTGTGACGTAATACAAAAATTGATACCTGACCATGGTGCAATATTAGATGTATAAACACTGTGTAAAAGAAACAAAGTTCATGTATATAAGCAAATACAGATCTTTAAAAGTTGTCTGAAGTTTGATTCGTTTTTTTGCATGTGCATTTTATTTTGAGAAACTTATCTAATCATCATAATTGACTCAATATACACAGAATATGGACAACGATTATAATCACACAGTGGGTATGCCCGGCATGAACGTAAAAAGACCAAACATTTTACTCGCATTTTTTATCGAAAGCAAGGGCCAATGAATCTTTTAGAATGTATGCGGAGATCCTGGAAATTTTACAGGGGGTTCTGAAGAATAATTTTGTTTTTTGAGGGGGGGGGGGGAGGGGGCATGTGCGGATAAGAAAAATTTTCCTGGGGTGGGGGTTGAGTGTCTGACGGTTATTTGAGTTTGCCTGGGGATGTCCGAGGCATATTTTTGTAATTTTATATTGTACATGTAATGGAAAGAAATATTTTGCGGGGGTTGGGGTGGGGTCTGGAACCCTCACCCTACTCTTCTAGATTCGTGCATGGGGAAGACCGATGCCGGTAATTTAACGGTAATTTTAACCATTTTTATTTAATCAATCATTTTCAAAATTATCGGAATTCCAATATTACCTTTAAACGCAGTTAAAACTTAAAATACGAACCATTTAGTCTCGGTGAGTATTCGGCCAACATGTGTCCGCGTACGAAAGAAATGGCAACATTCAAGAAATTTTGATGGACGATCTGGGTCCTAGGTCGTCCATCCGATTCTTTTTCAGACTAAGAGCTACAGAACTGCACTTAAAGAATGTCAAACTGATTATGTCAATTTATTTTGTCTCAAAGAATCAGTTTTTTTTAATCAATAAAGTTTTACCTTAAAAAAAAAAGAAATCGGGCACAAATTTCAATGTTAGCATTTTACAATTTAAAGGTCTAATAAAATTTTGAATAAAGTTTCAAGATACTACTCTTCGTTGTTTTATACGAAATATTGCATGGAAAAAAGATTTACATCGCATATATATTATAGAACTAATTTCTTCTCTTTTTTATTTACATCAAAATAAATCCAAGAAAAAATCTAAATTTTTTTTTTCCTTTATATGTGTTAATGAAAACGTGGTCAGCAAGGGCGGGTTCTATGTCGTGCAAGCACCTACTTAATAGATTGTTACACGGATCTACCACGATGACAAATATGGAAAAGGCAATATTGTGGGTGAAGGATGAATGTGTAGTTTGTTTTTTAGGTTTATTTTTGATAATTATATTCATCTGGATCAATTTGGTCTGTTGGTTTGTTTTGTTTATTGAAAAGGGAAATAAAGAAAATGAGTAATATCCGATATGAAGTCAAGCATATATTTTCATATTATTATTGACTTAAAACATGTTGGAAAAAAGAAATATTGTATCAAGCAGTTAGTTATTATGCGCAGATCATGCATTCCTCTATGGTTTTCACAATTGCATGTATCAGTTACTATACGTATTTGCTTACGGAGAAATTAATTTCCAAAGAGATGATATAGTTATCAGTTAAGTTCCAGATTGTCTTCTGCACATGCAAGCACGTGTGTAATCCTGATTTAAAAATAGGTATAATGGCCGGGGGGGGGGGGGTCATCGCAACAAAATTGTGTATTAGCGTTCTAGAGTGTACATTGTTAATTAATAATTGATGTTGAATTGTTATTAACAAACAAAATAATAAATTTATAATAACATACACTAAAATGCCAGGGAGTTCTGCTGGACGCGATTTCATTTGTCTTCAATTAATAGGGTGTAAGGATGCCCGCCTACTTAATACATATGCTCACGTGTCAACCGATTAAAAATGACTGTATTTTGGATTTATAAATCGTTCTAAAACATTCGATCTGATATATCGTTGTTAACAATTCAAAACTTTGAACGATTAAATTTGTTTTTATACCTACCCCGACCCTCACGGAAAAATCCATTCAGATCAATGGAAATTTCATTTACAAGACTCCGCGCCAGAATCAGAATGTCTCATTCATTATTTTGTTCGTAGTTATAGTGGACGAGTCCAAAATAGGAATAGAATTGGAATAGGAATACCATGTGAACATATGCCGTGAATGCAGTTTACTTTGCGTCTATTTTCTTATTTTGAGAGTCCTTTTTATCATGCTTATCATGGCTTGAAAATGACGGAAGGCCCTTGAATGCTGTTATCTTTATGCAGGCACGTAGCATCCTTTTTGAACGTGGGGGGGGGGGGCAGACTCATCCAAAAAATCTTGACAAGCAAATAAAAAAAAAAAAAAAAAAAGACTTTCCCAAAATCTTCAATATCCTAATCCGGAAAAATTAGTTGCTGTGAGAAAAGATGCATCTTTAATGTGTCAACATTTATATTCATAATTGATGAAAACGTTATATGGGATGTAATAAGCAACAATGAGCAAGAGTGTTCAATTAAAAGGGCTTTTCACATTGCACGTGTGTAATCCTGATTTAAAAATAGATTGCCATATTTGAAAGGTCAAAAAAAAAAAGAGGGAGGTGTCATCGCAACAAGATGATACACATTGTCTAAGTAGTACAATGTAAGTAATAGTTGGTGTTGGATTATCATCATTAACAAAGAATCATCAGTTTGGATTAATTAAAACAAATATAAATTCATATAATTGGAATATTTACTGGAGGGGCTACGTACGATTAATTCGCCGAAGTGGGGTACATGTGACCCGATTTTCGATCAATTGGGCGATTTCATTCATCTGGAAAAGGGTTTCACTCGCGTGTACAAATGTAAATGTACATCAAACAATTGCTAGTCAATTAAGTGTGTATGTTATTTGGATAGATTTCTTCTAAAACATTCAATCCAAAGTATAATATATGTAGTTATTAGTTGGCACCCTCCCAATGGATCTATGCCGATGGATCTATCTGAGATCTCAGTTGTTGCGTGAATGGTAAAGAAAGACTTCGCGCCATAATACGTCTCATTCATAATTTTGGCTCGCCGATTAGTGGGCGAGTCCAAGTTAGGCCAGAGCACATGATGTGTAGATGGTCTTATCCACTCTATTTTCTTAACTGGTCATATAATAAATAGAGATATCATGGATCTTTCACTTTTGTCGGAGCATGTAATAAATGGAACCAAAAAATAAAGTAATTCTAATTGAATTAAATTGAAGTTAAAATGTAAATACCCTCTCCCATCTACGGATTAGGATTTTTATTTGATGAAGCTGCCCACCTAACCACCCCCACTCCTCCCCCCCCCCCCCCCCCCCCCCACACACACACACTTTCAAATAACGATGCTACATGTACGTGTTTGAATATCCTTTCCTATATGGTTAGAAATAACAAAATGTCTTTGATTTTGCATCTAATATATAACAAATTCAATTTTCAATTTGGCTGTTTGAGATTATTCGATACATGTACATTCCTAAAATGATTTAAATTAATGAAATGATTTAATTTCCAGTGATATACAGGTACATGCACTCGATCGAAGAAAAAGATTGAAATTGCTTCTAAACTCTGCACGTTCAGTTTAATAATTTATGATCCGCAGCGAAAATTAAATTTCATTTCTTATAAGATAGCCTAATTGATACATGCATGCTTCCATTGAATAAATTTGGGTAGTCAGGCAAGCTTTTTGGAAAGCTATAGATTGTATAATATTAAGGTCAGACGCGACCTTCATGTATCTTCCATTTTTTCCTATCTCCACAATGTGAATTAAGATTTCCACTTTGTTATTTCATAATTAAATTTTTATGTAATATGATTTTTTTGGTTTGAGTATAACGTGTTCAAATTAAAATATATAGTATGACTTTACTTATAAGCATTCAAATGCATTTTGCGTGCTATTTTAAGGAAAGTTCGAAATATTCTAGCTCCAAAACGAGCCTGGTAATGTACTCTAAATTTTTTAGAATTAACAGGTTTAAATGTTAATAAATAAGGAATGAAATATCAAGGAAAATTATATAAAATTGAGGAACGTCTCATCTGTCCTTAATTAAAATAATATAAATAGACATCATAAATCCCATATCAAACAACATATAACCACTTGAATCTGCACGTTTTTTAATGAATTTATGAACAGCGGCAAATTCTAAGGTAATGTTAGCTGCAAGTCTGTATAGCCCTTGTATGAAAAATTTCGGATGGTACTCAATTTTTCCAGACAGAGAGCTACATATATGCAGCTAAGGTAACTAATAATGCTTCCGATGAAATACTTTGTTTAGTAATGCAAGGTTTTAAGAGAGCAATACTTATTTGTTTAAAAAATAACACCCTAATACTTCGCATTTCATTCGCTGTTTGTAGAACAAGCAGAACCAGTATCTGAGTTCGATCCCTACCGTATGTACATTGTTCGAATTTAATAGCCCTTGCATTGCATTGCTTTGCATATACAAAATATCTTTTAAAAATTCAACACTGAAAGTGTTTATCTATATGGCTATTAATCTATATGTACATGTACACATAGCGTACACATGTGATTCAAAATACCCCAAACGGAAAAATTCACTTATTGAGTCTACATTTTATAGAATTTGCAAAAAATACATTGCGGGTCTGAATGTTTGTTAATGTGTCAATCTATCAATATACAGTTTGTTAATTATTTTCGATTGCTAAGGCTACATCGTTTTTGATGAACATTGAACAACATTTTTTCCATGCCATTATTTCCACGGAAGATAGCGAGTACAATTATAAAGCACAATTTATTTAATTATCTCTTTAATATTGTGTACTAGTATGTAATAAATAATTTATAAATTGCTGCCGAAGGTTGTTTGGTATTTTCGTTTGTAGATGCATTGCAAGTAAAAAACGTGAAACGCGGGGCAAGTCATAATTAATATCCCTAATAACCGTTACTTAAAAATAGTGGCTTTGGATTCAAATATTATCGTATACGAATATTAAGTTCACTTTTTAATATCATCTCCACGATGATAATATTATATCCATCGGAAATCAGTATTTCGTTTTGCTTTAAAAGAAATGTTCTATCGGGAGCAATCCCGCGTTCGTTTAAATTGCCGGCGTACATTTGTCATGTCAGTAATACACACTGTGCTTTATATGACGGCCGTGTATACGTACTGTAGAAAACTTGAGTTTAATTACCATGCATTCGAACCATTTTATTAACACATCTCCCAGTACTGAAACAATTCAAAATGTCTCTGTTACAGTAACACAGTTGGGCGTTAAACATGTGTACGTCCACTCAGCTCTACAAGCATATGCACTGTCGTCAAGGCGACGGCCTGAATACAGCTAGCGACTCTTCTATCGATCGGTTACCTGAGTCTCGTAATGCATCTAAATATAGAAAGGGGCACAGTTATGAAACAAACAACAAAAATAAGGTCAAAGACGTTCATCTTTATGAAATGAATATGTACATATGAATAAAAACATTTGGGAATTTTATGTAGAATTATTTTTGCGCGCTGCATGTATCAGTTAGTGCATTACAAAAAGCCCTTTCATAACCTCCTGAACGTGCGCACCCCCACAAAAATGGACCGAACTGACAACAATTGTTTCTGCAAATACTGGCTATAAATTACGAAAACATTAAATTGAATACCACGGAAGGATTTAAAATTAATTTCTTTACAACTTTGCTTCAATAATGCATTAGAAATTTTTATTCCTTTACAAGTTATTGACAAGAAACTTTTGACGCATCTAACTCCCTAATTATAGGGGCCAGCCCCTTTTTCTGTATACCGAATGAAAGGTCTTGGTAAGACCAAGATCTTTTAAAATACATGTTATAACAAATTTTTATCAGGTAGAAAACTAACACGGAGAATACGCGAATTTTTTTGAATTTTTTTCTTACCTTTGTTTCAACATCTATACCACCCCTTTTATTTGCATTTAAATAATAAATAAAATATATCTCGCACAAATTCAATGTATTAGCTTCCAAACCAGCCCATCTTTGAGACTCTGCCAGTCATCGTTATAGCTAAACCCCCCTGGACAAAAGAAGTCGTTAAAGTTTACTAAAAGGGGAATAACTCAAAACCGGATGAGGATTTTCCTCAACTAAAATATGCAACGACAACATCACGCGGCATGTTATCAGTCCTGAAAATTTCAAAACAATCGGTGAACAAACGAGCGAGATATTAAGGATCAAAGTTGGCGTCTAGAAGAAAAAAAAAAATAACTAGACACGATCTCGTTGCGAGCAACGAGGAGGTCTTCCGTCTGATTTTAGAATTTGTTCTATCTTGATTTTGCTATTTAACAGCTAAACATGATTTAGAATAAAAAAAAAACCAGGGTCTACATTCTAGGGGGCCAGATACTATTTTGTTACAGGTGTAAGAGCTTTGTTCAACAAGTGTTTAGAATTCGTCACTGTTCTTGAGATATCTTAGAAGAAAAGGTTTTAGGGGCCGGTCCCTTATATCCTTATTGGAGCCGCTGAACCAAATTTTGAAGATTGCATGTTGTTAAGTACATCATTTTTAGCATCTTTTCTTCTATACTGCATTTTTAAATATTTTTTCTTTTTGAGATATAGGTGTCATAGTTTTGGACTCTTGACCCCTAAAAAACCCTCATTACATAACACATGATATTACATTGCTTGGATACATAATTGTAAGATAAACATATTTGCTTCTATAGCCTTTCACAAAATATCCCTCAGTAAAGAGATACTGATGAAAGACTTTAGAGCCCTTTGGTCCCCTAATTTGAGGGGCCAGCCCCTTTTTCTTGATATCAAATAAAAGGTCATTTAAATCTCAACACATTTTGTTCAACAAGTTTTTAGAAATTTGTTACCGTTCTTGAGATATATAGGAAAGAACGTTTCAGGGGCCGATCCCTGAACTCCTTATAGGGGCCTTTTAACGAAATTTTGAAAATTGCATATTATTAAGTACATCATTTTGACTATTTTTTACTTCTATAATCCATTTCAAAATATATTTCCTTTATTAGATATGGTCGATCAAAATTCTGGACTGTTGGCCCTTAAAAACCCCTAATTATGATACACACGATAAAATCATTACATTGCTTGGATATATAACTGTAAGATAAACATATTTGCTTCTATAACCGTTCACAAAATATCCCTCAGTAAAGGGCTACAGAGAAAAGACTTTAGAGCCCTTTGGTCCCCTAATTTGAGGGGCCAGCCCCTTTTTCTTGATATCAACTAAAAGGTCATTTAAATCTCAACACATTTTGTTCAACAAGTGTTTAGAAATTTGTTACCGTTCTTGAGATATATAGGAAAGAACGTTTCAGGGGCCGATCCCTGAACTCCTTATAGGGGCCATTTAACGAAATTTTGAAAATTGCATATTTTTAAGTACATCATTTTGAGCATCTTTACTTCTATACTTTATTTCAAAATATTTTTCCTTTCTGAGATATGGGTGATCAAAATTCTGGACTTTTGGCCCTTAAAAACCCCTAATTACGTTACACATGATAAAATCATTACATTGCTTGGATACATAACGGTAAGAGTAACATATTTGCTTCTATAACTGTTCACAAAATATCACTCAGTAAAGGGCTACAGATGAAAGACTTTAGAGCCCTTTGGTCTCTTAATTTGAGGGGCCAGCCCCTCTTTCTTGATATCAAATGAAAGGTCTTGTAAATATAAATCTTTTTTGCATTACAAGTGTTAACAAAATATTTTTCAGAAAAGAGACAAACTAAGAAAACCATTAAAAATTACGACGTTTTTTTAGTCTCAATTTTCGGGACCAGGCGAGCTTAAACGCCTTTTGAGCATGACAAATATGAACGCCAAATAGCACATCTACAATCTCTTGTCTACAATCCCTGAAAGTTTGAACTCAATATCTTTTACCGTTTAGGAGGAGATCCCTGGACAAGCCGACTCTCTGAAAAACGTAAAAACGTCATTTTCTCAAGAACGGAAATGACGTCATCAAAATAAAAAAATGTATATTAAGTTCGGATTAATATCTATTAGATTTGAAAGTTTCACGAAAATCGGCTGAGCCATTTTCGAGAAATCGCCTGCACAAATTTTGTAAGAAAAAAAATAATAATAATAGGGAAAAAGAAACCGAACGAAAACAATAAGGTCTTCCGTTGGAAAACGGAAGACCTTAATAAGAAATTTGAAAATTTTTCAGAATAATAGTAAGGTCTTCCGTTGGAAACGGAAGACCTTAATGATAGATAGATAGAGAGAGAGATAGATAGATAGATAGATAGATAGATAGATAGATAGATAGATAGATAGATAGATAGATAGATAGATAGATAGATAGATAGATAGATAGATAGATTCTGTTATTGTTAGAAAAGAAAAGATTCGAATATAAAACCCATCATAATCATAAGAACATTGAATCTTAAGGATTACGTTTATTCAAGGTTTGAGATTTCATAATATATTTTTACAAAGTTCAATTCTATTTTATTTTACTGGCGGGCATGCGATTGGAAAAATCTTTAATTTAATATACATAAAATTAATTCAAGATAACAATATCTAGAAATTTTGATCATTGACCTTTAATAATGTTAATATCAACGGAATACAGAAACAAATAGTTCTAGGCAATTAATAGTTTTGAGTTCCTATCATTCAGTTTTTAGTCAAACGCGATCAAAAATGGGTATCATTTTGAAAATTAATAGAGGAAATTCGGACTAAAATAAACTTTAAATATGAGCTTAAAACGATTTGTTCAAATAAAAATTAGTAAAGTAGTAAAGCTATTTGTATTTTATCATTTACCAACCTACAAATTGTTTATAATTTCTAATAATTACAAATTAAAGAAAACCTTGGAAAGGGTGGGTAATTTCGACAAATGTTGACAATTTTTTCTTTAAACATACAGATGTCACCAGCATGAAAAGTATGTCATTGACCTAGTTATTTGAAAGTGAAAAAAGCACCACAACAGTGGAACTACAATGTAAAATAAGTAGTTTTTTTTTTTGTTTCTATTAGTGGATTTTTTTTCACCCCTTAATAAACGTAATCCTTAAGTATTTCGGAGTTGGATGCATTGTGTGATTTTTATATTATTAAGCTATAAACATTAGCAAGTGCTAATATTTAAAAATTTAATTATGAATATGATAACCTTACTTTATAATTAAGTTTCAAATGTTGTGTAAATTATTGACAATTGAAAGAAGTTTCATTTCAGTGTACAACAGTGTACAAATGTTTTTTTTTTTCTATAAATGCAGTCAACATATATTCTACTCAAAATGAATATTTTAACCTTGTGTTAATCTAATTTGTAAGATTTTCTTTGATGTTTATCTAACTATCCGGGAGTGTCTTAGTTGAATACTATAAGGCTTTAATTCTCAGAATTGTTCGTGTTTTTTAAAAAGTAAACATGTTTGAATAGGCAAAAATAACCATTCAGGCCGTTAAATATATACAAAAGTTACAGAAAATGTACAGATACATATGCTTAGAATTACACTTTATTGACTTTACTTAAGAACTAGCAATCGAACATTAGCCTACAAATGCCGTAAAACAATGCATTCACTCGGATAATGCAAAGTATGCTATGCTAACAAATGGTATAAAAGATACAAGGATTCCTTTTATGAACGTGCGTAAATAACTGAAAGTAGTCATCAATGTTACCATTGATATTTTTCCTTTTTGTTCCAATCTCAAAACCATTTCATCATAAAACAACATTACTGATGCTCCTATTCATTTTAAGATCCGTTAAATTGAGAATTTCTTAAGTGACGCCTACATTTTTTGATAAATAAATGAACGTCATTAAAGTTAATAGTGCAACAAAGCAAACTCTTTGTAATAATCCTATCGTAGTGTATAACATGTCAAGGCAAGAGGCAATACATCGTTTTTTAAAAAAAATCACATTTATAATGGAAAAGGCATTACCACTTTTTAATTATAAATATTTTTGAGAGACATTGCTAATTTAAAAAGCTTTCAATATCTACGAGAAATACTTAAATAAAATGAATTATGCGCATCACAAAACTTATTAAAATCTGAATAAAACTTTTTAAATATATATCTAGCACACAATTTTTTTACGAATTATAAGGCGTATTTTTAAATGACAAAAATAGCAATTGCGATGGTTTAAAATTTGTTTACGGTAATAATCAAATAAATTTATAAATTAAAGACGACGAGGAAGGAAATACAATATAGGTTAACACCTTTTTTAACAGAATTGTCCTTATCATAACAACACAAAGACACATTTTGTTTAGCACAAATGATTAGCCTTTTTTAATGAATTGCAGCTTAATACTTTTGAATATTCTACCTAAGAACAATTTGTACAAATGACGACGTCGAACAAGATAAAGATGGTCTAGTACACGTCCTCCAATGCGTGTATGCAATTAAACGGTCTAAATGGTTTAACAAATGGTTGACCAAAAAAGTTTTACTCTCTTTAAAAGTCCACATTAGCATTTGATGGTTTTACATTTGCGTTTATGATATACAAACTGCAAATATACCAAAGCATCATTCAAACCAGAATATAAATACATCAGTATGTATAAATGAAAATAAAAACAATAATATATTCTAAAGCAGGTTAATGGAAACTAATCATAGTCTCAACTGATTAACACTATTTCAAATATATTAAAGAACGCTTCTTTTACAATGACAATTTCAAAGTTCAATAATCTTTAACATTTTGCATCAAAGCATAGATACCAAGCAAACGTCCAAAAATGTACCAGAATGCCATTTGTCAATTATAAAACAATCGGTCCGATTGAATATTTAATATAGGCTCACATTTAAAAATTAGGAACAACTGCTAACTTCGTTAAATCATCAAATATAATATATGTTATAACGTTTTTCAGTAGTTAAAACTCTCCGTCCAAGTGGTCTTCTTATATATCATATAATTAATATATAACCAACAAATATATTAAGTAACATCCAAACATGAATATGAATACATCGATATGTATAAACAAAAATGTAATCAATAATATATTATAAGATGTGTTGATGAAAACTAACCACAGTCTTAATAATGATTTACAACATTTCAAATATATTGAAAAAACATGATCTTGTGTAATAACAATTTCAAAGTTAAATAATCTTTTATATCTTATTTAGCATCATAGCATAAAAAAACAATTTCAAGCATTTATTCCCAAAATGTACCAGAAGTCCACTGGTCATTTATAATACAATTAATCCGATTAAAAAAATATAACACATTTTACATTTTACCTAGGCTCACATTAAGAGCATTAGAATCAACTTCTAGCATCGTTAAATCATCAAATATAATGTATGTTATAACGGTTTTCAGTAGTAAATACTCGTCTAAATCGTCTTCTTATTAAAACAGTTACAACTATAATTGAAAGTATGATGACCAAAGCACCGGTTATTGTTGATGCTAATATCACAGTTCTCACCACCATCGAGGAATGTTCAAACTGGTCCCCTTTAAAAAGGAAAGAACATATAGTACGATATTCGGTTAATTGCATGAAAAATATTCAAAATGAATAAAATTATAACCTATTTCGTAAGACTCTGTAACTACAGTTGTATCCATTCGAACGGTGCATCCTATAATATTATTGCAGTCCGATTCATTGCATCTGCACATTCGTTGACATCCTAAACCATAATTTGGAAACCGACATGGTTTTGAACAATTGGGTCCATAAAAACCAATAGGACATTCTATGAATATTAAAATTAAAAAATAACAAAATTGTCCCAAAACAATATAGCGAAATTATGTTTTACGAACTTAAAAAACTTCTATGACGTCACCCATTGTATTTAGTCAACGTTTATTTTCACTATTCAATCAGCAGCTGTTGGATATATAAATATCCAACTGATAGGAGTTGGATATTTTTAATATCCAACCGTCAAGCAGTTGGATATTCAAATATCCAACAGGACATTAAACAAAGAAAACTGAAAAAATGTTAAAACGTGTATTTCCAACATAAATCCAAATTTATAAAACAGAACTTTGTCATTCATAAATGTATATCCGATAAGCCACGAATAAATTTTTTGCAGAAATATCTCCTTTTTCTCAATTTTGATAGATTTGGGATCACATATAAATCACTTTCATAAACTTTAAGACTTCCTCTTTGAACCTTGAACCATATCACTCCTTCTAATTAGTTTAACAATATAGGAAATATTGTCGCACTATGACTTCATAAGACTCCTATCAATTTTTTAGATAAATCATCGTCTGTTAATTGACGTCAAAATTCTGATTTTTCCTTTCTCTTTGCAAGTTTAAAATATCATGCATTCAAACCGTATCCATGTCTTTCCAGGAACTGCGGATTTCTATATACATTGTACAAGTGTGTACTTTGCGACATTGTACAAGTGTGTACTTTGCGTTAAAAAATTCATCTTCTAAATCTATGTCTGCTCAGTACAGCGGTATGGTTTTCTATAACATGCGCACCTGTTCACTCGTCCATGATTAAAAAGGTGTGTTTGGTTAGGCTATTGTGTATGGTATTGCTGGAATTATACTTTTGTATGACATCACAGTTGGATATATGAATGGGTCAATGCTTCTTAGAGGCTCAAATGGGGGAATTTTTTTAAGTAAGATAAATAACTCGAAAGTGTTGAATAGTTTAGAGAAAACATCCCCTCCTCGGGCCTTCGGCCCTCGGAGGGAATGTTTTCTCTAAAATATTCAACACCATCTCGTTATTTATCCATTACATAGAAAATCCCAATATATCTTCATATCAGAAATTGAGAATGTTGATTTTGATTCTATTACAGAAATAATTGTGTATTATTTGAAATGAAAGATAATTTTCACGTTTACCTTGTGTTATAAACTTTCTAACCATATTCAATGCATTGATATTATCACTGTGGCATCCCAATACATTGCTACAAAATGCGCTACTGCATTGGCAATTTTTCTGACAGGAAAGCCCATAGTTAGGATATCTGCAAGGACTAGAGCAATTCTTCTCTTAAAATCCAGGACTACATTCTATGAAGAGGCAAATACACAGGTGAAATTAAATAGTCTGTTATTTTGAAACATAATTTTACAAATTATACTGAATGTCATAAAAAGTGCTATCAATACACGCATGATTTAAACCTTATTCCGTGATTAATTTCTTGCTTAATACCTCATTCATAAACGACATGATACATTGTATACAAGATTCAAATTATGTGAATAAGAATTGTTAAAAGTTACTTTATTTACCCGCTAGATAAGTTTTGAAATCTGAGAGGTTTCTTTTAAATAGTTGCATGCATTAAATAGTTTTAGGAAAAGGTTTTGCAACCTTTTATCAAGACCCATCGAGTTATTAAAACATTCTAATTAATACAAGATGTATGCTACCGGCATTACTTTAATTTGGTTTACCAAGTACATTTCTAAGATATTATTGTTTGATTCTTTTAAGTAATGAAACAACTACTGTTCTCTAATCTAATCAATTGTCCATCAGTAATCAAAAAACTTGAAGCAATAAAGCATTAAAAATTGAAAATTCAAAAATCAACCAAGTTATGTATACGGATTAAAATATATTCACAAAACTTTGTGTTATTGTAATGTGTAGTTGTATTTCTTAAAACCTATTAAAATCTTTATTAAATCACAAAGTATAATGCAAAGACTATTTATAAAGTAACAGTTATAACATGGAGTAATATGTACCTCTGCAAATTCCCATCGTATTGTCCCAATATTTGCCAGGTGAACAAAGTGTAGACATGTTCCTGGGAAACAAATTTTAACTAAGCAAAGATGAGGAATGATAAAAAAAAATATATTCGAGTGGATACATTTTACTTACGATAATTGTAAAAAATCATAACCCTTAAAAGAATAAAATGAAAAATAAACCATCAGAAACATTTTCAGCATCTTTCACATTTTATTTTGAAAAATGATTTAAACAAATTAGATTTTATGGTTAACATAGGAAATGCATATAACAGGAAACAATTCAACTGTGGATCAACGGAACTAATTAAATTCATTTCTGGAATATAATAGTCTTATTATTGTGAGGTTAGTCAGTTTCAATGATTAATTGAACTTGTAGAATTGAACTATATTTGAACAAACCATAATGCATACAATACAAGCTTTTATAAAAGCTTTTAGTAAAACCATGTGTTCTATAATTAAAATATATCAATAAGGAAACGTTAATCTACACAAACATTCAATCAAATATTCAAAATTGTCCGTTTAAACTCCAAAAATTAAGGATTCTCTAGAAGCATTGTCTAGCCGTGTTACTATTTTTTTTTTTTTTTTGATAATTGACTAATAAAATTAATTTTTTTGAAAAACGTATACATTTATATATAATTAAATATGAATGACTTGGTCAAACAAAGAGCAATAACTGGGATAACTTTGTATTTTGGGTTAAAATAGCTCACTTCATAATAGAAACTAACGGAAAACTATTTTTTTGGTTTAAAACACCTCCTACCCCCTTCCCCCGTGAAACAAAAAAAATTATTTGGGGGTTTTTATATATTGTTGTTTAGCATATT
Organism: Magallana gigas; assembly: GCF_902806645.1. Lineage (NCBI taxonomy): Eukaryota > Metazoa > Mollusca > Bivalvia > Ostreida > Ostreidae > Magallana > Magallana gigas. The sequence goes on from NW_022994816.1 coordinate 257,187, forward strand.
CATATCAAAGAATTTGTCGTTTCATGGGGGAGACATATGTCTTTAGACCAAAATACATTCCAAAAAAGCATTTTGCTTTGTTACGTTTCAAAGAATAATTAACAAACATAAATAAACATAAAAAATATCTAACGTAAACATGTGATTATCTACTTTTCTGCCCATATCGGCCGTTAAGTAATATTTTTTTAACTCATAGAGACCGATTTCAATGAAGAAATTTTTAGATTTCTGAAAGCAAAACTTTCGTTTTAAAAATAATTATTTGATTGAAAAATTTACTTTCATATAAATCAAATTAGGAATTCATTATACTTTTTTGTAGATCAGTTTGTTTCTTTTAATCCTTATGTTTTATTTGAAGCATGCAATTGTGTATTTATCTTGATATATATTAGTGGTTAGCACCAGACAATTCAGAAATTGAAAGTTTTTTGCTAACTATATATGTTTCTTGTTAAGCATTGCATATTAAGCTTTTTTCATTCTTATTACATCAAAACAGTTTAAATAGGGTATTTAACAAATTCTTCATTTTTATTTCATTAGATTATTTCTCTAATGTATGTCCCATTTTTAACAGTAAGGTTGTCATTTTAATATAAAAATCGTAAAAATACCAAATTAAAGCTATCAACTTTAAGTAGCAACGAACACTCATGAATATTTAGTATGATAGTAATATAATAGAAATTTAGATGGAGTGAGTTTGAAATAAATCTTATTGCGGAAAACCATTTTGCTGAGAATTCGTGTGAGTAAATTTTGTATGAAAAGATCACATTAAATTTGTATAAATGCTATTTACACATACATTGTAAAGAACAATTAACTGCATTAAATGATCACTTGCTTCGTTAATTCACAAACCAACGAAAAAACAATCAAACAAACACAAAATTAAAACTGACACCTATTTACAAGAACTAAATACTGGGAATGTTTAGAGTGTATTTTCAATATATTCTTAAATGAAACATGCAGCATTCATATCTGGTGGAAACGCATTATAATAACCCTTACCAACATGTGATTGCGTGGGAGGTCCTGGGAATAGATCTGGACGGTTCACTTCTTATGGGTGGATAAGTGCCAATCTTCATGATTGGGAAGAATATGTTTCCCGCAAAAGTTTAACACTTCTTTCGATTGAGATGAAGTTCAATCTGTTTGAATCTGTATCATAAGGCGAAGCTTAAGGTCATACCTCAGCAAAAATATGAGGTATATAATCCAACTAATGTTATACATAGTAAATACGATGAATCAATTTGGTAGGAGTAAGAAAAAATCAATGGAAATACTAGCTGCTTTGATAAAGTTTCTTCTTTCAAAATGTCATTTTTAATACAAAGAAGTAACTGCAGACCTTTGTCTTTATGTTTTAATGCCTTCAATTACTCTTAGCTAATGATGAATTTCATGAGTTAAATCTTTTACTATTACAAGCGCAATAGAAATTAAGATGAATTAAATAATATTTGAAGAAAAAATGTCATCAAGTCAAACTAGCAAAGTTATGTTAATTTATCAGGCAATATGGTCAGTCAATATAATGAGAGTAATAACATGCGGTCAATTTAACAACTATTATTACCTTTCGTCACTGCACAATAATATACGAAACTTAGAAATTACTGTAATCATTTGAAATACATTGTAGAATAATGAAGCCTGGATGTGAAGTATCATTTGTATATTAATCAGACTATCAATCATATTCGATCCCAGACGCTGACTTGTTTGAAAAAAAAAGATTGTATTTATTTTGGTCTGAATAAAAACCATGAACATCATTCGAAACTTCGGTAATGTTAATCATTATTCGTTTATAGAAACACTTTATAAAGTTAAACTCGATATTAGTCGACAAAATATATTGAAAGAGAAACTAGCTGACCAATGTATATAATCATGTACAATGTTTCCTTGATGGAGCATAAGAGTAACAATTAAAGTGTATTAAAGTTCAAAATATATGTGTACTAAAAAGTGGTTGTATGAATGTTTCGAAAAAAACAAGCTACGTGTCGTTTCGCAATAAGTATGGAACCGCAAATTCCCATGTTTGAGGTCGCTAAAGTATCGCAATTTTAGAGTGGTTTAACTACATTACGACATATTCAATCATACAATATTTAAGTAAACACCAAATAGCCTGTAATGACGAAGAAAAAATATCAAATCTACACTTTGAATATGATTTGATTTAATTTCAATTCCTGTGACTCGACAGGTACTGTGTCTATTCTTAGTTAAACATAATCAGTAGTCTTATAATATGTTTACTTTATTGCTATTCAAAAAAAACTTAAATAAACTCCATATAATATAAGCGTTTTATCCTGAAGATGGAAGCTGCATATATGATCGAATTGAGGTCTTAACAAATAATTTTTTCTTCGCTCGATTAACTCTTTCAAGAATAATTCAATATATTCTCAATAGACAATTTACTAACTAAAATACGTAGGATAAAGCGAATTACTTCCGTTATCCTCAATCAATGATTTTCCTCATTGATAGATCTTCTATGTCAAACACCATCAGGATCGATATTAAATGAGATTTTAAAAAACTATAATGAATATCTATATGATTTATTCCTTGTTTTTCGTTTCAACAGCTTATTCCTTTGTACCAGCATCGTAAGTATGATGTTTGGCTTTCATCGTGAATTAATAAAAAGATTTAGTTTCATATCATCGCCCTTAATTATTTTTGTTTCTTTGGTTTTTTGCAGAGAAAGCCCTTTGATTTGTCCTTTAGATAGATATTGGGACAATGTTGCAGGAATATGCAAAGGTAAATTTAAATAGTTTACAAACATATAATTATGGCTGTATAACAAGGCGGACGATCGGGTAAACAATAACATCTAGAACGGGTTTTTTTATTTGACATGCGTGTTTCAAGAAAGAGAGATTGTATTCTTCTTTTCTGCATCTTCTAAATCGAAAAAATTAATTCTGGATGCTAACTCTCAATCATTTTGTTGTAGAAACACAAGTACATTTGATGATATTATTATGATATGCGTGCATACATACATTTAATATTAGAAAATACGTATAAAGATTAATATAAAATGCATTGTTTTACCCTTTTTCTTACTTGTGTAATTTCCAATATTTTATTGACTTTAAATCTTATGTTCACTCATGAACAAGAGCTATGTTATTGAGAAAATAGAAAGAAGTCACTTTGAACAAGAAAGTATCAAGAAGCCAACAAAAAAACCCCCAGTAATTGGAGCCTTGTTTTATTTTTCCATCGAATACATTTTATGCATATAATAGATATTTTTATCAAATGTTAAGCATAAAAATCTTGTTCAATCTTTTAAAACACAAAAATAGTAATATTTTGCAACACATTAGGGGTGTAAGAAACATGCCTTAATGAGTGTGTTTAAATGTACATTGTACCTGAATTTCAATATGGAGAGAAAACATGATTTGATTCAAAATCTTACAAAAAAGAAATAAAGGATTTATATATTCTCTATCGTATAATGATCCCATGAAAACACTCAGAATATTTCCGCATGTATGGATGTATACATTAAAGTACCATAGAATTGGGTCTCCATTTTTTTAAACTCTTGTGAATACTTCAGCTGAAAAAACGTTTAAATTAGTGATATTTTTTTACCCTGAAAACATATTAAAATGTGGGCATTTCCGATTACATATTATATGCTTTCTCGTTGGACTCAATCAAATTCAAACAGCAAGTTACAGGTGACAGAGAACTTTACAAGTAAAACAAATGTATAGTTTGATTATTTGAAGGCAGAATCATTCATCTTATAGAATTTATTTTTCACGACATTAAAGATTAAAGAAAACGATTCACATTCTCTGTGAAAGTATAAATTGATTATGAATATGATTGCACTTACTATAAGTTTTAAGACCCTGTCATTGAAATGAATGTCAATGAAGAAAGTTATATATATACTTTTATCGGAGTTTCGTGAGATCGTTGATGTCTTCATCACACTCATTTAAACTGTTTGTTGTGTTCTATGCGTTAATGTATTACATGTATGTACATTTCACTGTTTTTCAAAATTATTTTTAGTTTGTTCCTTTTTTTGTAGAATGTAGGTATGGATTTAATCATCTCAATTGCTCAAACCCATGTCGATTTCCAAGCTATGGTTTTGAATGTCGAAACAAGTGCAACTGTAGTGAACAGATATGTAGCAATATCTTGGGATGTAACATGAATTATGCCAGAAGAAGAGAAAAAGAATGGAGAGAAAAGGCTACATAAGAAATATGTCTTTGACAGTTATCATTTAGTTATCATTTAGCATTAGGACACTCAAACGATTTTTGCAATCGACGCAATTGATGTGACAACCCTTAAAATCTAATGAAAATCGATATGACAGCTACGATTATTATACGATCAAAACCAGGATATCAATCGAATTGTGAAAGAAAAAATGTAGTGTAAGATATATAAACATTACAAATTAAAATTTAAATTTGAACACTTTAGGCTCATACACTTGACTTACTTGACTTATTCCTCTTCGCTCCTTGGGGAGCATAGGGCCGCAACCACTCCTCGCCAGCGGACTCTGTTTTGGGCTACTTTCTTTAACTGGGCCCAGGTGAAGCCTGCCTCTTTTGCCTCTGACTCTACTGATCTTCTCCAGGTTTGCCTAGGTCTCCCCACCTTTCTTTTCCCTGTGGGTTCCAATCCAGTGTCTGTATTGTGATGTTTTCTGGGGATTTACGTAGAGTGTGGCCTATCCATCCCCATTTTCTCCTCTTTATTTCAATGTGGATGGGATCTTGTTTGGTCTTTTCCCATAGGCTTGTGTTTGATATGGTGTCTGGCCATCTGATGTTAAGAATATGGCGGAGACATTTGTTGACAAAAGACTGGAGTTTGTTGTTTATCGTTTTTGTTACCTTCCAGGTCTCCGAGCCATACAACAGGACTGATTTTACGTTTGTATTAAAGATTCTTGTTTTGGTGTTGATGGAGAGTGCTTTTGAATTCCAAATTTGACGTAGGGTGTTGAATGCATGTCTTGCCTTGTTGGTACGACTTTTAACGTCGTTGTCAGCGCCCCCATCCTTACTGACAATGCTCCCAAGATAGGTGAATTTGTCGGTCTCTCTGATGTTCTCTCCATTTAACTGGATTGGTGTATTCTGTTTGTTGTTTATTCTCATCACCTCTGTCTTTTTAATGTTTATTTTTAGGCCAGTCTTTTCTGCTTCTGCTGCGAGGCGTGACAATTTCTCCTGCGCATGTTGTTGTTTGTGGGATAGCAGGTCAATGTCATCTGCAAAATCCAGGTCCTCGAGGTGTTTGGTGAAGGTCCATTGGATTCCAGTCTTGTTGCCTTGCGTTGTTTCCTTCATGATCCAATCAATAACAATTAAAAATATTGTTGGTGAAAGAATGCAGCCCTGCCTTACTCCTGTTTCTACTTTAAATGGATGTGTTAGTTTTCCATTGTGGATTATGTGACATGTGGCGTCGTCGTACAGGTTTCTAATGATGCTAATGAACTTCGGTGGTATTCCATATTGTTATACTTTCATGTTAAATACTGAAATCTGATTGCTTAAGACGCAGTTAATAATATTTACTATTACCCTCAGCGTTAGCAACGCACTTGGCAACGGGTAACATTAAAAAATGTTACATGCGCGAAAATTATGCGCGTACGGTTCGCTGTAGAATTCACGTTATTCCTATATAAAAGCAGTAAAATTTTCTTAAAAATTTTAAAAAAGACATTCAGTATAACAAAATAAATAGTGCCTGTTTGGGAGGATAACAGTTGAAATTGACACCCCTCGAAAACCATTGTCAACCTCCGCTTCGCGTCGGTTGACATTGGTTTTCGAGGGGTGTCAATTTCAACTGTTACCCTCCCAAACAGGCACTATTTATATAATGTTCCATTAGTGTCCAGATGGTTGACCTATCCACACTGTCAAAAGCTTTTTCAAAATCCACAAATGTTGAATATAGTGGGGACTGCCACTCAATAGACTGCTCTATGATGATTCGAAGGGTGGCGATTTGGTCTGTGCATGATCTGTTCTGGCGAAACCCTGCTTGCTCTGGTCTTAGTTCCTTGTCCAATGCTTCTTTCATTCTTTCCAAGATTACTCTTGTTAGAACTTTGCTGGCAATGGATAAAAGCATGATACCTCGCCAATTTCCACATTGCGACAGGTCACCTTTCTTTGGTAGTTTTACTAGGTATCCTATTTTCCACGCATCTGGAACTTTTTCTTCTTTCCATATCTTTTGTAGTAGAGGTTGTAACATCTCTGCAGACTTTGTTGGGGTAGCTTTAAGAGCCTCTGGGGGAATGCCATCTGGACCAGCTGCTTTTCCGTTTTTCAGTGTTTTAATTGCCTCGGTAATTTCTACTCTAGATGGGGGTCCAGTTATGATTTGAAGTTCATTCATTATTGTTGGTATGTTTGCAGTACTGGGTGGTGGTGGCCGGTTTAGAACTTCCTTGAAGTGCTCTACCCATCTGGCTCTTTGTCCTATATCACTACTGATAATCCTTCCCTGCTTGTCTCTTACTGGGGTGTTAGTGTTCACATTCTTTCCTGACAGAGTTCTGCTTATTTCATACAGCTTTTTCATGTTGTTCTGTCTGGCTGCTGTCTCTGCCTCTTCAGTCATGTCATGGACAAACTGTCTCTTGTCTTTTCTAGCATTCTTTTTTACTTGTATGTTGGCTTCTCTATATTCTTTTTTCAGTTCCTCTTTTTGTTGAGCATCCTTACACTGGTTAATTTTCTGCTTCAACTCTTTCCTTATTTTAACTATTTCCCATGTTTCGGCTGTTATCCAATCTTTGTGCTCCCTCTTTGTCTTTCCTAAAACTTCACTGCATGCAGTTTTCCAGACGTCTTGGAGCTTAACCCAATGGTCTTCAATAGTTGTTACTGTCAATCCCTCTAGTGCATCGAACTTGTTGCTTATTGCGATGTTAAACTCATCATTTTTTTCTTTGTTTTTAATCAGGCGGACATTAAATTTGTAGTGAGGTGTTTTTGATTTATCTTTAAATGCTCTGAGTTTCATTCTTAGCGTAGCTGTAACAAGTTGGTGATCTGAGGCTGCATCTGCTCCTCGTCTTGTCCTTACATCAAGCAAACTTCTTCTCCATTTTCGCATGATGGTAATATGGTCTATTTGATTTTCTGTCTTTCCATCTGGAGAAGACCAGGTTGTTTTATGTATCTTCTTATGTGGAAAGATGGTGCCTCCTATGACTAGGTCATTGAAATTGCAGAAGTCTGTAAAAAGTTCTCCATTTTCATTAATGTTACCAATGCCGTGCTTTCCCATGATAAGTTCTTTGTTGGTGTTGTCCTCTCCAACTTTGGCATTCATATCTCCCATCACAACTTTTATATCTCTGCGAGGTGCACGGTCTATCATTGACTGTAGTGCAGCATAAAATTCGTCCTTCTCCTGCTCCTCTGCTGCATTTATTGGGGCATAACACTGAATGATTGTGATCTTCCTTCCCTTTGAGTTGAACCTGGCTGACATGAGTCTTGGCGACACTGGTTCCCATGCTATCATCGCTTTTATTGCTTCTGGTGACAACATAAGGGCAACCCCTTGAGTGTGTGCATGATCCTGGTCCTCATGTCCAGATTATATGATGGTTTCTCCTGATTCTAAGCGAACTTGTCCTCTTTCATTCCATCTAACTTCGCTTAGGCCAAGTACCTTGATGTTGTACCTTGTCATCTCCTTTGCTACTTGGGCAGCTTTTCCGACCTCGTATAGGGTTCTGATGTTCCAGGTCCCTATCCTGGTGTTGGCCTTAATCGACAGAAGATTTGTCGGTGCACTGGCTTCCTGATGGCTTTCACCTGCACACGTCATGAGCTCATCTTGCAAGCTATCTTCCGGATCTAGGTCTCGCTCTTGATGTGGTGTTGTTGCGGTTTCTGTAGCACTGTGGTTTTTTATGAGGTGGAGTTGCTAGCCCCACGCCCAACCCCCTGGACCCGGAGGGCCGGTGGTTTTCTGTTAGGGTTTTCCTTCCCTTAGTCACTGGTTCCGGTTATTTAAAGGCGCCGGAGGCTCGCCTTTCGCCACTGTCACTCAGCTGCCGAGGCATTTCCAGGGTCATCATGGCGTGGAGGTGTGACATGTGACTTGCTGGCAGAACCTATTTGAGACGGTGGGCATTGACTCAAGGTTTTAATAATGGCACTTAGTGACACTTAGTGACATCCCTCGAGACCCATACCAGCATTTGACCCCAGGCTCATACACATGTATCCTAAACTAGATTCTTTAAGCATTATATCCATGCGAGATATGATCCAGTATTATAAACCATTGTTTGCCTATGTTTCTCAATTTTCGTAGACCAAACCATTTTTATGAACACATTATGATCATTGAATATTTTTCAGGGATAATTATACATCTTATAATTAATAAGACATTATAATAAGATTGAACTAAATTAGGTCCGCTAGATGGTCATCACAAATTTTATAACGTAAAACTCGGTTATAGCGAAGTCCTAAGGACCAATGGATTTACTTCGTTATATCCGTAATTCGCTATATCCATATAACGAATTCGTAATACAAACTATAGAAAATTCACTATATACATGTCTCTTTAACCAGGCTACAATTTTTGCCTAATTGAGGCTTAGAATGAAAATACATTCTTTTGATACCTTTAAAAATCGGATTATTTATTGAAGAATTTATGCGAAAATAAATTCATTCAAACTATTATATACTTTACTGATTTCCTTTAGATCAAAAGCTCTTTTACTTAGATATATGTAGGGCAAATATTGTCATATCTAAGGCTATATGGCAGATGTAATTTGTCGACTTTTTTTTTCCTTCACTAAATTGCGTGCGTGCTTAAAATCATTTGTGTAAAATAGGCCCTTAAATGTTATACATTCATAAAAGGTATGTTTGTTATTTGTATCAGTTTTTGTTTTTCCAAAACTTCACTGTTGATTTCGGCACGTAAGCCAGTTTCTAAATTATGTGAATGACAATGCTTTTGTATGATTCTAAATTCTAATTTATTTATTTTCATTTTGGAAATGCAAATAGTTTGCAATGCTGGTTATCATGGGCTCAATTGTTTAAAGCCATGCCGATATCCTAACTTTGGTCTATTATGTCAAAACAAGTGTGATTGCAACGAGACAATCTGTAGCAATGTAAGAGGATGCATCTTGGAAATTTCCACCAAATTTGTAACAGAATTGGAACATCTAGGTAAATTGAAATAGTTTTTTATATCTGTATAGAAGTTAGCACATTTTTATATACTTTTAAAAAATGGGAACTAAAATTACAAAAGAACACATATTTCAAAAATACACAATATCTTTTTCAAAGGAGAAGAACTTGAAAATTCTTCGGTGGATTCTTCAATGGATTCGTCGGGAGATATTAATATTGGAATATTGACAACAATAATAATCGCATCTCTTCTTGTCATCATTGTTCTGACTCAATTAATAAGAAAGCAATGTGGTCGAAGAACGCCTTCTTTTGAAACCAACTACAACACTTATCATATCTGATCATCATACGACGACCTCCTTTGGAATCATATATAACTGTAACTACAAACATTAACAAATAGCTTATTAATTTTAACATTACTCGATTGCTCTGAACAAATTTTACCATTGTATCTTAATTTTCAAACCTCTTAACGTAATTTATGGTAATATTTAGTGTTTCAATTTTGGCAAACCGATCCTAAATTGATTTTTCAAGTATTTGTTCAAATACAATTATCATAATGAAACGTTTAAGTAATTAAAAGTGCTGATGGCTTAGTGAAATTTATAGAATGATTGAATTTATGAGTAAAAAAAATAAGCAAAGGGCGTGACAAACACGTTGAGTTTATTTCTGTGAAAATAATTCTAAAAACTGACATGAAAGAAACACTATTTTTCAAGATACACATTTTAGATAAAATTTAATTATCATTATAATTCTCATTTTATCAGGAGTATATCCTTATAATATTGCTGTTTGTTTATGACCATCTTTAAGGATAATAACCTACTTGTATTATGTGACCAGAAACGCATTACATGTAACACAGAGTAGCGCGTACTATACTGTTTCATTAAATATCAAAATTTAATGTATATAATAATTCAATAGCTCAACAAAAATATTTTTGTATTAAATGCATTGTTTGTTGTTGTTGTTTTGTTACTGTTATTTTTTATTTGGGGAATGGGTCGTTTAAATTGATTGACATTTTATAGTACATCTCAATAGTGCTGTTCATTTATGGATATAAGCTTTGTGTTTTATTTCAAAATTCGTAGGAAAAGATGTTGAGTATTTTTTTAAAAGTTTTAATTAATCAGAAAGATTAATGCAACACTTTCCACCTTTTGATTTAACTTGTATAGTTTGAAAATCTTTGATGTGTAAACGACTGCCGCAGTGATCGGTGCAGATTAATTGTTAACTATCTTTGTAATTCCTTGAAGTTCCTAACACGTTGGTCAGTACATCTCTTATATGGACCAACTGTTATATTCACCATCCCTAATTTATAGGCATTTATTAGACACAATCATCCTCTTGAATTCACAGGCTAGAAATTCATTTAGATATGCCATATCACTTCCTAATTTTCATTTCCGTAATAAAGGGAAAAACGGCTTTCTTTTAAAAAAAGTTGTTTCAAATATTTACATTTTACTTTTAATGTCGTGACAAACTATTATCCTGAATTGAACGGTAGGGATCATGTGTAATGAGTTTGTGATTAATTTCATATAGAATAATAAAGGGGATTTTTTTATTATCTTGTTTTACACAGTCTGTATCCTTTAGATTTACTAACGGAAGCAAATTATATGATATATATAAGATCCCTTCAAGGTATTTATTGATGAAATTCATCTTTTCTTGTTTGTCTTACAGCGAATTACTTTCGACTTAAATAGAGCATACTATAAACGTACTACATTTGGCTGTGTATTCTTTTTAGCGCTTTTGGCAGAATGTGGCTTCTGCAAAATCAAGTACATCGTTAAATGCATGCAAATATGTATAAGAATAGTCACATTCAGGAATACGCTAATTCAAATCCACACCAACTTGTTCAAAAACTAATTTCCGCCAAATATCGTACACGCCAAATATAATACGTTTACAGTATTTACTGCAACATTTGTTTCTTTTAATGCAGTATGAACTGTATTTTAAAAGTTTTCTGCTTTTATGACAATTCTGCATTCAACATTAACCGTTATGATATATATAAATAAGATAAAAATAAATCAGAAAAATATTATCAGAAAAAAGATTCTACGACTAAGAAATATATAGCAGTTCAATCTTTGTATAGGACAACAATGATGATATTTTGCCTCAAAAAGGATTATCAATAGCTTTGTCCACAACATCGATTCAATATTGTCATTTGAGCAATACTCTGACAACATTTCCACAATGAATAATTCGAACAAGAAAATTGCAGCTCATGCCCCATGTAACTTCATTGGGAAATAAAAATGTTTTTTGGTAAATATGTCGAAATGGTGTCATTATATATTATCATATAATTTTATTTATACTGTGACATAATGATATAAATTTGTAGCATATATCTGTTCCACCGTTATTGTTAAAGAATGATGTAAGATCATTTATGTTGAGCGACGATTTTCTTACAGTTGATTATATTTATTTTGGAGAGATTAAAGTTTTAGCCTTTTGATTCCAAAATATTCAATAATCTATTTTTTAATATTTTGTTTGATCTTTAAATGTTTGATATGAAATCATTTTTGAAACATCTTTTTTAAATTTTATAGATTGCTAAAATTGCTCTTCTATTACAGGGCATACCTACATGTATGATACTCTAATTGGTTTGATAATTCAAACTAATTACAAAGTTCATACACAAAAATGTATGTTGTTCATTTGCCTTATACGCCCTTGTCAATTGAATAAAACAACAGTGGTTTTACTACCATTTAAACAATTAATGTTACACCTCAAAATAGCCATTTAAATCAATTGGTTTCCAATGTAATCTCTGAATTTTCTCTGCGATAAGTTTGTATGGTTATGATGATATCCTATCATATACATGGCAAACACATGTGACGTTATTTAAAATACATATATAGAATGTGGAATTTTTCGCCGCTAAATGCACTTTGATACCAGAATCATAACTTTAACAGCAACAAAGCAAATTCAATCATCAGCATAAATGAAACAAGAAGTAATCAATATGTGGTTAATGGTGGTTTGCATGTGGCAATGTTTATACATGTATAATTCTATTTTGACGTTAGTAAACCTTAAAGTTCTCTACCTTAGACATTAAGAGCTGATTTATTAAATGATTTAAAGTAATACAAAGATTTAAAACAATATATAAACTGTTTACACATTTAAAGATAAAGTTCATGCACACGCAGCTTAATGACATTAAACATTTATCTTTCATCTGGGCCAATTTAAGCAAAAATAAACAGAACAGTATTCTATAGATGACTATTACACAAGTTTAGCATTTCGAAAACATATCATGAGTATTTTCATGGTTTATTTAACGTTTCCAATACCTTAAAAATTAAAGTCTGGAAAGGGTGAACAGAAAGAGTAGGGCTTCCTCTATTGATTATGTGTAACAATAAAAATGTATCTAAAGAGTTCACGTTCGCTTCATGTGTTCTTTAATTCTTTATTCGTTTTCATATTATTTGGTATAGTAAACTGCATACAAGCATACACAGAAAGCAAATTACAGACATTTTTAGGATGTTTTAAAAACAATAGGAAATAATGCACATTTGAAAAGAAAACGCGCTGAATTCTAGAGTTTTTTGTTTAGAAAGGGCATGAATCAAATATTTTCAAGTAAGATCTGCCTATCTTATCCCATTACCCCGTCATTTATATTGTCGTCAACGAAATATTTCTAGTAGTAAATAAATTAATTATTTCTTTGCACTTTGACGTTTTTATATTTAGCGCTTAAATATAGAGTCATAAACATTCTATGTGCTCTTTTGTAAGATAATTGATTGTTTTGGGGTTTTTTTTGTTTTTTTTTTTTGTTTAAACTTATTAAAAATCTTCTTCAAATTTTTAAAGTCTGTGTTCTCATAACTTGTATATAAATCATGCTTGATGTGATCAAAATTCCCATGGATGCAAAATTTTAACAACGTGTGTCTATCTACGTGTATTTTTTTCTATAGCTTTACATTAGTGTTCTATACTTGGTCATGTTAGAGTTCTGCGGTAAACCGGAAATGGGAAGGATTGGCTATTTCGGAATCAAACAACATACATGATGGCAAAAGATAGGACAATATCAGTTTTTCTTTTTGTGATTAAAGTTTTTCTGATCATGTTCCATTGTAATATATTTGCGGATGGTAAATGTGTTGGGTGAGTTTCTTTGCCTTTATTTTTTAAGGTCTATTCATTCGAGTACAGTAATATTATTTATATCAAATAATTACCACTTAATGAATATATATAGATCAACGTTTCAGCCTTGTTGCACTGATTACATCTGGAACGAGGAAATGGGAAAATGCGTCCGTAAGTAATTAAATTTGTGCTGCTTTATTCGTGCTATGCATATCATATTTAAACTTATTTTAAAATTAAAATTCAGGACAGTAAGGTTTCTGTGTACATGTGTCGACTTACTGTAAGAAAACATTTCATTTTCACAACTGTTCAGGACTACAACGCTTTTCTCTCAATTAAAATAAATTAAATTTGTAAAAAGATATTTCTGACATGAATTTGTTTTACAAGAAAAATATCTACATTTAAGCCAAAATGGGTGCAAAAACGAATTTGAATAAAATCTGACAAATGACAGACAGCAAAAAAGTTTGCTGAATACATATTTGGCAAATATTTAAATTTGACACATAATTGTATAGAAAGAATTTAATCAATTTAAATTTGACGTACAAAGAAGTTCAGAGAAAGTTCAACTTAAACATTACCAGAGTTACCAGGTAATAATTAGAAAAATTTTTGTTAGTGAAAGGTGGTTAGATGTGTATTCAATAGTCGTGATTTGTTGATATTCTGTATTGGTATTTGTAGGTTGCATGGCCGGTTTCTATGGCGTCAACTGTACAAAAACGTGTCGTTATCCAAGCTATGGCACTGATTGTCAACAAAAATGTTACTGTGCTGAATACCAGTGTCATGTCATCATAGGATGCGTAGATTGCATTAACAGGCCTGTTTAATCCATGCAAAACAAATTTCATAAAATGTATGTCGAAATTCCAATGTACGGTTAATAACTCAAATCTCTATAAGAATCCTGGTCGTATACGTTTCTCAAATTAAAATAATTATGAGCACATAAAGTTTATGAATTTCTATGTTCTCTATACTATTGATTACTTTTATCTTATTTAACAGGTAGTGGTAAAATGACAGTGGAATTTCCAACATCTAATTTCTTACTGGGATGTATCGTATGTCTTCTTTTGGTTCTTGTCATCTTCAAGGTCATAAAATTGATCCCATCCTATAGGGTTTACATTGAAATCAGACAAAAATTAAACCGTCAGTCCACACAAAGAAGGTATGATTCCATAAATTTTGACGTCCGTTCACCTACCGATACTGTTCTACAAAACTCATTGGAGGAACAAGAGAGAAATGATGACTCTGTTTGAAATAATGTAATTACTGTTACAAAAGGACTATATGGAGGTGAATGACAAACTAATGTACCTACATGAATATTTCGAGAAGCTTTAGTTTCAATTGCTTATAGGAATATGATGTTTTAATGTTTATTTAATTGCATGATTTAATCGTACATCGTATATTGTATTTTGACTGTCCTGCCATTGGCAATAAAAATAAGATTAAATTGGGTGATTTGTTTCTCAACATATGATTTGTAAGAATTCTAAAATATGCGACTGATTATCAAACATTTGAATTTTACTTTGATCAAGATTAAACATAATTGAACATTGATATTATCTTAACGATTCATTAGGTGCATTGCTGATCGATTATTGTGTTCATTCTTTTCATTTGTATTCATTGAAAGGACAAAGTTCTAGTCCACAAACTAGAAAGAAATTATGTTAAAAGATGTACAAAATCATCAATAATACGTTAATCATTACAAAAAATAACCACTCAAGCTATGAACACAAATCAAAATTGTCATTTTTCCTCACTTTCATTTTAAAATTATCACAATTATAGTACATAATTTCTGTAATTCGACATCTTGAAAAATGTTAAAGGAGTGCAGATTTAACTAAACGTCATAGATTTACAGTAGAAGTAAAAATCAGTATGACGATTAATGACAAGACAAATATACACTACTATATAAAACAATTCTTTAAATATTAGTAAATCTTCTTCACAAATATTAATCTCGATAAAACAAACCCTGTCTATAGCTGCATGATAAGATCATCTTCTCTCAAGTCTGGCGAAAAGTACTCTTCTCAGAAAGACACAGGAAAAAGAAACAAACATCACGAACAATCCCGAAGACATCATCCCTATAGTGACATAAATGACATGAATTGAGCCTGCAGAGATTTCCTCAGGATAAGCAATATGTAGATAAAAATTAATGATAAAACGTGTTCTTTAAAAGAAAAGTGTCGACTTTCTTTCACTCATTCATTCGTTTATATGTTTTAGTCTAACTTTGACCACACTGTAAATATTCCTTAACATTGTCATTTTTTTCTAAAATATTTCAGACTACCTTTGGGAGTTATATCAGTTGTAACGCAGCCGATTTTTATATCACATTCTT
The DNA here is from genome assembly GCF_902806645.1 of Magallana gigas. Classification (NCBI taxonomy): domain Eukaryota; kingdom Metazoa; phylum Mollusca; class Bivalvia; order Ostreida; family Ostreidae; genus Magallana; species Magallana gigas. The sequence goes on from NW_022994816.1 coordinate 273,030, forward strand.
CTTTTTCACAACGAGAACAGTCTTGTTGACAATTTGTTCCATAATTTGGATATCTGCACTGCATCGAGCAGTTGTTTCCAAAATAACCAATCAGACAGTCTATAAAATTAAGCTTATGTTTAAGACAATATGAAGTACACTGCAAAGATTTGTACTTAATCCATTGTAGATATTTTTGATAAATCTTAATTCATTGTTTTAGTCCTTTTTAGCATGGTTTTCATTTCTTTCTTTAAGAAATTATCATCAGTATATGCTCTTATTTGATTTTTAGGTCTTTTCCATATTACTTTTAATTTTAATTATATCAAAATCATGACATTTCCATGAAAATTTCGGGGGGTGGGGATACAGATAAATGCTAAAAAATGGTTTGACAACAAATAAGCAATGGTCATAAACATCAAGTACTATACTTTATTTCATTAGTTTCATTTATTATGGTATTATACCAATCAATACCAAAAACTCATTTTGTCATTAATGATATGATTTTTTCTTATTCCTAAGACATACTCCACTGTAAAAAAAAGTAACTATTAAAAATTATCAAAAATCTGTAAGCACGCAAGTAGCATGGGGGGGGGGGCAGTCTTTTGCGCAGCAAAGATTTTTCTTAAATTTAGATACAAAAAAATTGAATTAACATGGAGTCCCCCCCCCCCCCATCTATATGGGACCATGTAACAAATTGAATTGAAAAAAAGGAAATAAACAGTGAAATTGAAATCAAAGGTATACGTGCCTAGTAAACTACAATATTGAATTACTAACCATATAAACGAGGTAAACGTAGAATAATAAGTGAGAGCATAACTTTGGCGTTTCACTTAATTGTAGAAACGAAAAACTTAATCAAATTCATATCATTACCTCTTATTAGGGTTTACGTTCTTAACGTCACGATAAAAATACATTTATGTGGCCTACCTTTAGAATTTACAGAGCTGAAAATCAGAAACACTGCCAAGACAATTTGGTATTTCATTTTAATGATCTATGTGTTAAAATGTTTAGGTGTTAGTAATAATTTCCCCTTTCCTTTCAATTTTGGTGCTTGTAATTATTACAATGAATTTGGATTTGTGAAATCATTTTGTTGTTTGTTGTTGTGTAAGTATTAAATAACGGAAGTCAAAAAAGGCATTGTATTTATTTATGTTTTCCGCGAGTTTGTTTCCTATCATTGCATAAGGAAGCAATTGTTGGGGTATTCATAGTATACTAAATTTAGAAATATTGAATTTTTTCAATTAATGTAAAGTTTTAAATTTATATTCATATATAGAAAAGAGCAAACAAACAAACAAACAAACAAAAAACACTAAACAAAAAAAACAAACAAACACACAAACAAATTAATCATTAACTTTTAACAAATACGTTTTCAAAGATATCATTGACATTATATGTTACAATTGCAAATAAAGAGATACAAATACCAGGAGCTTATTCACTCTCTTATTCAATTTGTTAAACATTTAAGAACAAGTGAATAATGTAAACTGACTTGGTGTATTCTTCATAATTAGATTCTATATTTTAAAAAAAAATATTCATTCAAACTCAGCGAACCAAAAATCATATAACTAAAGAGACGAAGTATCTTTTTTTCGTAATGATAATTTTTCTAGAATAATGTCAGTTAGTGAATGCCTTATAAAATACCAAGTCATTGACTTTGAATTATTGCTAAAGCTATAAACAAGTCAATTGAAATAATGTGTTTATTGGATATACCAATTTTAGGAATTTTAGGTTTACTTAAAATGCTTTATATATATATAGATTTTGCAATTTTTCGCCATACCAGTTTTCGCACTTTTTAATGTGTATTTTCAAGAAGTAGAGAGTGCTCTATTTAGTCATGTAATGTTGGTATAATCATTGGACCAATGAAATTAAACGCGGGAATTCTAGCGACTGTCTTTGTTTAGAAAGACGCGCTAATTCACTTTCTTTCAGGACGCCGCAAGGGTAACACCTTTGAATACTGATTCTGTTCCTTCGGACCATTTCTTTAAATATTCAATCGGTAAGCGTTGTATATACTATAAGTCTCATGTTTGTATGTTCGTCACTGATCTATTACAAACAATTTTATTTTCTTATACGCTAACAATGAATTCAACAAAAGTTTTGATTCTCGGACACTCTATTGTGTGTCGTTTCCATCATTTTCTTATTGACGATGAAGATTTAAGGTATGTTGATGATCTGGGTATTAACTCACATGAAATAAGGTACAAAGGAATAGGGGGTCGAACTATCGATGGCATTTTACGTCACGATGTACCTTTCATCAAAACATTCCAGCCGGATCATATCATATTCTTTTGGTTGGGGGCAATGACGTAAGACGATTATATTCACCGGAGGAACTTGCTTGGAAACTCTTAGCAGTTGTTTCAGTTTTGCATAAAAGGTTTAGTGTTTCACAGATTCATGTATGTAAATTACTTCCAAGATTTAGGCAGTCATTTGATTATAATCAATCTGTCGATGCAGCCAACGCTCTTATTAAGAAGGACATAACCCGTTTGGATTATGTGTACTTCTGGGAGCATAATGGAATGTTTCCTTCATCAGCATCAGACAAATATTGCGATCATAAATTCTTAGCAGACGCCGTCCATTTAAACAAGCAAGGCAATGTTCATCTGTATCGCAGCTTGCGCAGTCTCATTCGTTCAAGGGCACGCTAAGTTAATTGGTCGCATTATGTCATCACCGACACTTCAGAATTTTTTTACAAACTCAAGTATATTTTCACATTTGCAGAGAAATAGATAGGAAAATAAAAATCTAAAAAAAAAAAAAAAAAAATACTAAAAAAAAAAAAAAAATCATCCGTTTAACTACTGCCCATACTATCTATGTTTTTTCTCTACATGAGTTCTCTTTATGTCATCCAATAATATTTTCGGGTCCTCTAAACGAGACCGCACTGGTCCCTTTAACGAGGGCTTTTTGGTTCTCTTAACGAGGCCGTTTAGGTTCTCTTGACGAGGCCGTTTTGGGTTCTCTTAACGAGACCGCATCTGGTTCTCTTGACGGGAGCGCATTTGGGTCCTCTTTACGAGGCCTTGTTTTGGTCCTCTTAACGAGGCCATTCTTGGTTCTCTTAACGAGACCGCATTTGGTTCTCTTGACGAGACCGCATTCGGGTCCTCTAAACGAGGCCTTCTTTTGGTCCTCTTAACGAGGCCTTGTTTTGGTCCTCTTAACGAGGCCTTGTTTTGGTCCCCTTAACGAGGCTGTTCTTGGCTCTCTTGACGAGACCGCATTCTGGTCCTCTAAACGAGGCATTGTTTTTAGTTCTCTTAACAAGACCGTATTCGGTCCTCTTAACGAGGCCGTTTTATGTTCTTTTATCAAGACTGCAATTGATTTGTGTTCATTCATACAACACCATTCTATCTTATCTTGTAATAATTACGTTGCACTTATGCTGTATGATTAAAGACATATTTGTGCAATTAATTTAGCAAAAAAGAAAAACAATCCATTATTATCACCTTTTAAAGGTGTATTCAAATACCATTTGCTAATACCAACACAGCAATTATTTTCAACAGTGTTTATCATGGCACCTAACAATTAATAAAATTCATGTAACAAGGGCTATTTTGCACAAACTCCTTGATTCTGTGCAATAAACTATATCCAATTTATATGAAAAAATGCTATTTCGAGCAATGTTTTTGTTAGCCTTTTATGGTATTTTTGAGAATCGGCGAAATTACGTCCAGCTTAACCGTGCCAAATAAAAATCTGCTACATTTTAACCAAATTTCTATCGTAAATGACACAATATTGATTAAATTTGTTTCATATAAGCATAGCCTGGGAAAACCTTTCTTTCTTACAATACATGGGGCTAAGGACTCAAATTATTGCCCAGTGCAATGCCTTAAGAGTTTTATTAATAAAAGGGGAGTGCAAGATGGTCCTTTATTTTGCTACGTACCATGCACACCTGTGACGAGGATCAAATTTTCGATGATTTTGAAGAATTGTTTATCTTTCGCTAATATCCAGATGGGGAAAATTACGAGTCATTCATTTCGAATTGGCATGGCTTCTCACTGCGCAGATTGCGGAATGAGCGGCGGTAAAATTAGACTCCTGGGACGTTGAAAATCGGATGCGTTTAAATCGTACATCAGACCGGTTTATTTGTGTAATTAGATGCAATTACCCAGTCTAGTCAACACTGTGTTTACTTTGTTTACGCTGTACATGTATCCAGAGCATATGTTTATCTCTGTTGACATTATTGTTGGGCTACGGAAGTTCATATGTTTATCCCTCCAGTTATAATTTTGTACGTTATTATTTTGTTGCATTGAATATATGTTTATTTCACAGTATGTTTAGGAAGGTTAATGGTAATTAATTTGTAGTTCTAATATTGAAATAGCAAGGGTATATGTTTATCCCATTAGCCATGAGGTTGCTCTTTCCCACCAGTATTTCTTCCTCCTTTTATTTTTCCTTGGGGTCTGAACTTGATTAATTCGTTTAATCAAGTCCTTGGCGTTTTCAGAAAACAAGGAATTTGTTTGACGATATTACGTAACCAATTTTCGATTTCAGTTTCTCAATACAGCCAATTGATAAAATTCATATTTATATATTATTATTAATCACTATTCGGAAATTAATTATAGTTACATCATATTAAGATCAAATGCAGAATTGTGACATAATTCAATTAAAATTCAATTGTAGTATTACGTAATATAATTTTATATAATTTTACGCAATGTGTTACAATGTTATGTAACAATTAAAGTCACGCTGGTGGCAAAGAGCAACATATACAATGTCTTGTTTTGTTTATATACATTGTATTATGTATCGAAAGATGGAGGTGATGGTCATACATCAAGTAAACTACATAAGTTATAGCCCCTTCATACGGAAATTATGGATGCATAATAATACCTAAAGAGATATGGTTGACGAATCAAATATTATTTTCATAGAAAATATTTTTGTACCTCGACAAGCAGAGTGATTGATACATTGCAAAAAAACCCAGATTAAATAAATGTTTTTTTTCTCATTTTCACAATCTTTAAAATGATTCAAAATGAAGAAAACATTGCCTTCCTAAAACAAGTCTTTTATTTTGTAGTTTTAACACGTCTATCTCACTTAGACATACATTTATAAGTTGTGTATTCATTTTTTTTTTGGTAGAACGTGAAATAATATTTTAGAACTCTAACTGGCGAATGCAGTCAAATCCTGTATTTGTACGAAAGCCGAGAAGGATCATTCGAGATTCGAGATTCAAAATACGAGATTCGAAATACGAGATTCGAGATTCGAAATTCGAGATTCAATATCTAAATTAACCAATCAAATCATGGATCTGAAACCTGTATCCTAGCAACATCAAACTGTTCTAAATAAAAATCATTCGTACATGCTCTTTCCTACAAATAAATGTCTTAATAGCTCTTATATAGTGGTTATAAAATGGTTAAATTAACATTGATGAATCAACCCCACACAGTATAAACAATTAAATTAGAAATAACACTGTTGGCTTTGCAAATCTAAGTGGTTTTGTTTGCCCAGTATGTATTTCCCCCCGAACAATTTTAACCCGAAGTGTATTTGCCCCAACTGTGTAAAAATCGGCTCACGAAGAAAGATCTGTTTAATCTAAATGTTTTAGCTATGAAACGAAACTCAATGAAATAATCGACATGTCAAAATATAGGTTATGATAAAGTTTTAAACCATAGAAGATATAATGATTTACAACCTCAAAGACAAAAATCCAGATAAGAATAGTGTATTGTAGGGTATGACAATGCCATTGTCGATATGAGAAAGAGAGACAGACAGACAGACAGACAGACAGACACAGAGAGAGTTTTGAAGATTCAGTTTTGATTTAGAATTTGAAATTGATTTGATTTGTTACAAGCATATATAGACAATAATTAAGCCTCTAAAAGGAGAAAAGAGAGGAGGTAGCTAGGGTAGGGCAGACCAACTAGCAAGCTTTAATTTTAACGGTGTTAGCGCACCTGTGATTTACATCGACTCTCTCTCTCTCTCTCTCTCTTCTCTCTCTCTCTCTCTCTTCTCTCTCTCTCTCTCTCTCTCTCTCTCTCTCTCTCTCTCTCTCTCTCTCTCTCATCACCTAGCATTTCCTTTTCCGTGAGGGGGTTTGGGGTATTTGTGATGTCTTACATTAGCTAGCGAAAATGATAAAAAAACATTAAATTTTCTTTAAATTGTGTGCGGATGTTGTACTCCAATAATCTGTTTTCAGTATATAAATTTCAAGAGGGGGGGGGGCTATATAGTCCTAATTAGTTTGCCAGTTATTCTGTCCCCACTTTGTTTTCTCTTCGTTTTCCAGTTTTTTTTTTTATTTGGCTCGGCAAATTAATATAAAACTTTCTGTGTAGCTCCATAACGATGCACTGTAGATAAATAATGAGTAGTTTTACTTTTGATAAACAGGTACATATCCGTACTTGATTTTTAATTTGACTCTTATAATCGGATTTAATATTCCAATAAATATAGGGTAGGAAAGAGTAGACGGGACATTTTTGCGCATATCCTACTGTACCATTCATTCAACACAGGTATTAGCACTCATCGAGTTCGACTTGCTTTCCTTTTTTTCATTCACTGGATAGTTTGAATTTATGGCCTGATTATATATTTACCCAAATGGACCAAAATATAACCAACTGAATCTAAAAAAATTGACAAAATAAGTTTTAAACGTACGACTCTTTTTCAATTCTAATCGGGTATGTCCTTTAGAAAAATCTTAAACCACAAACATTTTAGCAAATAAAACGACAATTGTTTCATTTTTTTATGGGGAGGGAGGTGGTGCCGGTAAAGGACATGTATTGCTTGTGGCAGTTGTGCTATACTCTCATTTGTTATAATAGGTAATACTACAGATTGATATAAAATGAAAGTTTCCAATTACACTGTACATAGCTTCTATCATGCATGTTGACCCGTGCGATAGTTTAAAACAATTTTCAAAGCATTTAATGTAATTCAACCGATCATTTTTGAAATTTAATTTTCTGGATCCCCGCCTGACACGTCAGCCTTCTTGTATATTAGAATTACATTTACGTTGACCATATGTACACATTTACATAATCGGCTATGTTATGGGACGATAACATTTTTTATCAATGTTTTTGCAGGATATGTAACAAATAACAGTCTATTTGTTGGTTTTTGCACTGATTATTTGAGATAATTTGCCGCCATCTTTTATGCATTCCACACACCACTCACAGTTTCTTTATTTGGTGTTCTGTGTGTATGGCGACAAATTGGTAAATTTGCACCACTCACCCCTTGTAGCTTCATTCTGATTACATTTTATCTGGCTAAGTGTAATGTAGTAGTATATTAAATACACACATCTTTGTTTGCAGTGCTTATTTACATCTTTAGAGATTTACTTACAAGATAAGTAAACATTTGTATGACTTAAATGTAATTATTGTCAATTTTGGTGGGGGGGGGGGGGGGGTAGGAAACTACAGAGAAACTGAACTTGGCTGTGAAACATATGCTTTTATTCTTTCTTGTTGATATATCAGTGAATGAATTATAACAATATACATGTACAACAATTAATTTTGAAATATTCATGCACAATCAAATTTTTAAAAAGTTTACTGTTCTCTGCACAAGAAATCGGCAATGTGAACAAACTGGCACCCTATCATCCCTACCTTTAATTGTAGAGAGTAGGTTTCCTTCTATATTGAAAACAATTCCAAAAGTAAGACTCATAATAAGTTCTTTACTGAGGAAAAGGAAAAAAAAAGGTATTTATTAATAATTCCGTATGATGTGATAATATCTCAATGATTTGTTTATAATCATAGTACTAGTGTATCACTGTATGCATACATAAAAACGATAAGTCATGCTTATATTTATTAGTGAAACAGGACAGATTATTTAATATTTATATTTCGATTATTTAGATACATGTACTAATCTTCATTCGGGGATCTAGAAGGGAGGGGATCAGGGGATCTGGACCCCCTCCTCGGGAAAATTGGAGCTTATTAAATTTACATAGTAAATTTTTTTTAAATTGGCCTAGGACCCTCTACAGAAAAAATTTGCTACGCTTATGAAGTTCTCTACCATAAACGCATTTTTACACAAAAGGGGTGAATAAACCCGGGTTTTAAACTATTACTGGTGGTGAAATACCCCAGGGTTCAAACGCATCAGGTGGAAATGCATCAGGGCAAACAAAACAACTTAGATCCGCGAAGCACACTGCATTATTACTAGTCTACTTAGATATTCTGTGTAAAAGTAAATACACATAATTATCTAGTTAGGTAGGGAGAAGTGAACGTAGCATTTATTAAGAGCTATTAAGACATTTATTTGTAGGAAAGAGCATGTACGAATGATCTTTATTTAGAACAGTTTGATGTTGCTAGTATACAGGTTTCAGATCCATGATTTGATTGGTTAATTTAGATATTGAATCTCGAATTTCGAATCTCGAATCTCGTATTTCGAATCTCGTATTTTGAATCTCGAATGATCCTTCTCGGCTTTCGTATATTTGTGTTAAAAAGGGAACACAGAATTTTTTTATCAACAATTTGTCATATACCGGCATTTTCATCATTTTTAACTATGTATTTTATGATGTTGAATAAAAATCAGAGTTATCTTTCATTCTAAATGATTATTATTCAAAAGCAACACGGAAAGAGGAAAATCATTTGAAAATTTCTCTAAGTACCTGGAACAATAACTGTTCAAATAAAAATAAGTTATGTCTATCTATATTGATACATGCACATGTATTAGGTGGCTGCATTGAATTTAATTTCATTTGAGAATTTTAAACATATTAAAAGAAATAATTACCCTACACATAATATTCGTGACTTTAATATACAATACAAATATAATTAATATGCATACAATAAGGAATTCCCATAACACAAAATGCAAATGTTTGTAACATGTAACACTATATGATGTTATCGTTTTTGAACTATGCAACCATTAAGTCACGGAAAGAGGAAATTCTATATTTGTAAACATTATTAAAAGTTATTTCAAGTGGTCAGTTACCTACTTATATTGCAATTTTCATTTGTAAAAAAAAACTTCCTCCATGCTTAGACTGTATTTCAATGTTATACCTTTATTCTCTTTTGTTTGTAATAGAAATTTATATATCTATTACAAATCAGAGCACTAAAAAGTTAAATTGTATATCTTATATGTATTTTTAAATATTGCAAATCTATAATACATATAGAATACCACACTCTTGTTTTGATATCGGCCCTGGTATCAGCCCGAGCGGTTGGTATCGGCCCAAGCCCGAAGGGCGCGGACCGATACCATCCGAGGGCTGATACCAGGGACGAGATCAAAACAACAGTGTGATGTTGTTTATATCATATATCTAAAATAAAAGACTGTTATTCAAATTCAAATCTCAAAAAAGGAATATTATTTATCATGAAGAAGCTGTACATTTTTTTCGGATTTACAAAACTCGTTCGTTTTTATTCCTTTTTAAATGTGTTAAGAACTTTAAGAGCTGTCGGACTTTGTTGACAAACCATCGTTTTTTTTAAATACAGTAGAAGGGAGTCTAACGTCTGAGATGAAGCACTATCTTTTAGAATTCAAAATATTCGAGAGAGAAACTTCCATCCTACGCAACTTCGTAATGGGTCAAATTCTTTCACTGGGATTTCGTAAGTTTCCTGTCAGACCACATTCATAAAAATCAATACTGTTAGATAAATACACCCCCTTGATGACGGGTGGAGACAGAGAAATATCAGCCCGAGGGCGATACAGCCCTAGCTTTTGGCTGCTGTCTCACCTAGTCCAAAACAATTGTGTCAGGGCTGATACACTACTAGGTATATGATATAATGTAAATACTTAATCATGAATTTACATCGGACATGATATATCGGATATCGATAGTGCTGATATCATTTCATTGATATTTATTAATTCAAAGGATTGTATATAACAAAAGCATTTAAGAGTGAAGATCAGTTGTAGAGCTATATGCATATAGGTTCATCTGTAAACACATATAAAATTTCAATTCCTAACATATGTCAACTATGGATAGCAGAAAGTTTCAAATGATCTTAAATGACGTTGCATACAATTACTAACATAATTCAGCACTTTTTCAGCACAATATCTTGTTCAAGATTATGGTCAAAAGATCTTGATAACAGTCGTAACGGATTAATTATTCGAGATTTATGTGTTCATATCGAAGTGTCCCTGCTAACATGTATACACCACTGTCCGTAGCTTCACTTTCACTGCAATGACGAGTACATGGCTCCGAGGGGTTATACAAATTAGTTGTCATGCTATGTTCTGTCACCACCGATCCAATGTAATGGGCATTTTCTCTGATTTGCCTAGTATATAATCTTCTGTTTCTTGCAGTTATAATGAAAAAAGCGACAATTATCAGTGCAACTCCAATCCCTACCGAAAGACCGATGATCAGTAGGTGACCATTATTTTTGTCATGTCCTAGATATATAAAAATAATAAGGCTCAAACTCTAAAAAAGAAATAGATATATTAAAAATCCTTAATATATAAATTGCAAATTTATATAGATTACGAGGAAACAAAAAGGGGGTGAAGAATTATTAGATAATAAATGAGTGCACAGAGTATATCGATTTTCATATGAAATGATAATATCATCATTACTGTTGTAGATATTTTAGTAAAACAGTCCCTTATATACATTTAATTTTTTTTAATTCTTCATGACATTCATTTTTAGATTTTGGGAATTTTTCTCGGTATATGTAGTTATCTTCAATGATTGTAGTTTTCATTTTCTTTGTTTTATCAATCTTAAAATACAGAAAAAAGGTAATTCGATGTGCTTTTGAAACCTTTATATAAAGATTGAGTTTGATTAGAATCGAAATAATTCACGGGGCTCTTAGACCCTTCAACTTAGATTTGGTATCTAAAATTCATAATTTAACAACACTTCCCCTCTCTCTCTCTCTCTCTCTCTCTCTCTCTCTCTCTCTCTCTCTCTCTCTCTCTCTCTCTCTCTCACTCTCTGTCTCTCTCTCTTTCTCTCTCTCTCTCTCTCTCTCTCTCTCTCTTTACCATCAAAAGCATTGTCAAAACATCCAATTATGTGATTGCATGCTATCTTTGAGCAATTGCATCCTTCTTGACAATTGACACCGTAGTTGGGGTATCGACAAGATGTCCTGCAGTTTTGTCCATAGTATCCCGGAAGACAATCTACCAAAACAATAAGGTGGAATTGATTCATGTCAATAACAAGATAATGTTTTACAAAATATGCTATTGATTTCCATACAATATTTAAGCACTAGTTCATAGCAAATAATGTCATAAAATTTCAAACCTAACATTTACATTTCAGTGAAATGAATTTTAAAACTGAACCGCCTAGGGAAAAAAATGATTTTGAATCTTTATCAGCATATTTTCTTTTTGTACGTATATTCATTTGCATTGATTAAATTGTTAAAAGAAAAATAAAGATAAGAATTACTATACTGCATATTTAAAATTGATCCTTGACAAGAAATACTAAATGTTCATTGAATGCTATGTCGAAACATGTCATACGGATAAATATGAATTGAATGAAGCGTAAACAAAATCTTTATCATAAGGTATGATTTTCCAGGTCTTGTTACACTATCATTTGTATTAAATAATATTAAAAAAAATAGCGAGGTTTATAAGATTACACCTGATATGTACTTGTACCTATATTGGAGGTCTAGATAAATCAGAAAGCTATTGAAAAATATTTTTATAAAAAAAAACAACATTGCTTTGAATGCGGACTATTACAATTTTCCGACGTTTAAAAACCTTTTTCAATTTCTGTTTCAGTACTGTAGAATTGTTTTTGTTCATAGAGGTCAATGTTCGTGGGTACCCAAAGTTTTTCTGGTTCGTGTGAACTTCATTTCGTTGGTAGCAAGTTCTATTTCGTAAATAGATATTTAACATATGCTTGGATAAACGTTCGTTGGGATGTAAATTCGTGGACAAGGGTTACCCACGAAAGCCACGAAAACTAGTCCCCCATGAATAAAAATGATTCCAAAGTATATATAACAATTACTCTGTACAGATCGTATTATATCTATGTATATTGAAAGAAGATGATAATCAATCCTTTTCACTTTATTTGACCATACACATATTATAATTCCTAACTATATATACGTACCAGTACAGTTGTTTATCTTCGTATTGTAGTATTTATCGTATCTGCACTGTGTGGCTATGCTAGAAGAGAAAAAAATATTATATACGTATTTTCGATATCTTAAGAGATGTTTAACAAGCATAATACTAAAATGTATTAATGTCAAAAAGTAATTCATCAGGGTAAACTTAAAAAACAAAATAACTAACCTTACCTCAAGCTGAACAATCTAATTATTTCTGCATATAAATATAACAGTTGAAATATATGCATGTCCGTTATTTGATTGACCATAGTTAATCATCAATGTACTCAAAAAAGGAAAACATTAAACACGCATATTACAGTCTGTGCATTACATTTAGCCAAGCACTATAACACGGAAAGGAAATTGTTTGAGGGAATTATTTATTATAAGCACTTTGAAAGGAAGTTAATTCAAATAAAATTATTATTTATGATAGATAAATAGATAGATAGATAGATAGATAGATAGATAGATAGATAGATAGATAGATAGATAGATAGATAGATAGATAGATAGATAGATAGATAGATAGATAGATAGACAGACAGACGGACGGACGGACAGACAGACAGACAGACAGACAGACAGACAGACAGATAGATAGATAGATAGATAGATAGATAGATAGATAGATAGATAGATAGATAGATAGATAGATAGATAGATAGATAGATGGATGGATGGATGGATGGATGGATGGATGGAGAGAGAGAGAGAATGTCCATCTTAAGCCCAAAGAATCAGAATGATATCCTGAATCAGAAATCTCGTTTGGAATACTGACACCAAGAGTAATCCTAGTAGGTTTGCTATTTATACAAACATTGATTACAACACTAACGTATTTGGATTTAGATACATTGTGTATGTTTGCAATGGAAATCTGCAACGTTCAAATTCCTGTAAATACACTTCAAACACTATTAGCACAAATATAAACGCCATTATGCGTTGACCTCGTGCTAGTTAAATTATTGTCATTGATTTAAAAATGACGCAAAATTCTTTAACATTATAAACATAAACAAAAGTTGCTGGTAGATCCACAAACATTTGATTAGAAAACAAATTACAGAGTATACAGCAAAGGGGTCTCCAAGCCACAAAAGTGCTGTAACTAGTACGCATGCTAACAAGAGGCCCTTGGGCCACATCGCTCACCTTAATAGAAATTCCCTTGTAAAATATATTTCGGAGCATAATTATGCTATTTCTATTTTTAAATTTGAACCCCTTTCTGGGGCCCCAATATTGGTTCGGTTTATGCTTTGCTTTAACAATTTAGAATATACACAATTTGAGGATCCGTTGTAATCTTAAAATTGTAGCATTGTAGTCTTTCGAGAAGAAGATTTTTAAACATTTTTCATATTTATTTCTATGTTAAACTTTGAACCCCCTTAGGGCCAAATATTAGTCCGGTGGTCATAGCCTTAATTATTTAGAATCTACATTATTTAATGATGCTTTCATAGTAAATCTCCAGAAGAAGGTTTTTTTAAACATTTTCTCTCTACATTCCTTCGTTAAACTTTGAACCCTTTCTTAGGCCCCAGTATCAGATCGAGGGTCATGGCTTTTATAATAAGCATATACACTTTTTGAAGATGCTTACGTAGTAATCTGACAAATGTAAGGATTATAGTTTTCGAGAAGAAAATTTCTAATTATTTTCCAGATATACTTCTATGTTATACTTTGAACCCGTATTGTGTCCCCAGAATTAGAAAAAATACTGAATCTACATTATCCAAGGTTGCACGCATAGCAATCTCACAAATTGTAGCATTATAGTTCTCGAACAAAGGTTTTTAAACACTCCCTATTTACTTCTATGTTAAACTTTGAACCCCAAACACTCCTTCTGAAAAGACATTTTATTAAACAGATACAATAGTAACTGACGGTATGATGAGCAAAGCAATCTTTATTGTTGATTCTAATTATTCATAGTTATTTTTTTGTTACAGTTTTTGAACGGGCGCGGAAAAAAGCATGTATTTCTAAACATAATAGTTTTTTGAATGGTTTCATGTCTTGTTATACTATTATATCATATACCTAGTAATATATCAGCCCTAATACACGTGTTTTGGACTAGGTTAGACAGCAACCAGAAGCTAGTGCTGTATCGCCCTCGGGGCTGTTATTTCTCTGTCTCAGCCTGTCGTAAAGAGGGTTTATATGTTATACTATTACATAATAAATAAACTCAATTAAATGCAATGATAAAAGCCCTTGAAAAAGATATCGGATGAAATCATGTCTATTCATATCATCTTTTTCTTTATTTGACGTTTTTAAATTTTGAAATGCAACTGCAGCGATGTGTACATACAGACCGAGTAAAGTGCGTTATATAAACTCGTCAATCTAACCTTTACATGCAAGTACCCTGTCTGTATTATAGTGTGATATAGCTTTCCATACAATTTATGTGCAAAAGTATGTGAACTGTAAATATATACATGTAGTATATATACTTATCAAGTTTGTCCATAGAGCCAGTGAAAAGCGGAATAATGACCCCATAATAATAGGGGTAATTTCGACGTAAAATAATCGCTGTCGGTCATTATTTCACGTAGGAAAAATAACCCTTTTGTCCGGAAAAAAGTGTCATTTTGATAAAAATGAGCACACTCGACGCCAAACAAAATGACTCATATAGAATAACGTCCTCCTTATAAATTCAAGTATTTTGGTATCATGTCTTGCTATATGTCAAACAGTTCTAAAACCGACAGAACGTAACAGTTATTATTCATATTCAAGTTAACTAGGGTGTAACGGGGCTTAAATGTTTGGTAAATACAATGAAAAACATCTTTTATATTGTCATTTCAATGAAATTTGAAAGAATCGAGGAACAAATTTCGGAGTTTTGTCCATTTTCGACTAATAGGATATATCAAGTATGCCTACGGTCTCCCCAAAAACGAAATTAAACACGTTCTTGACCTCCTCTTTAAAATGATGTCAAATTGAATATAGGTATCGGGATTACTTTTCCCATGATTTAACATAGAATGTCAAGAATAAAAATTAAAGTTGAGTGACAAAGATAGAAAAAGTCGCCTATTTTTAACTTTAATGGATCGGCCTACCTCACGGCTGAATTTTATTTCTCCCAAAGATATTTAACAGTTCAAACTTTTTTGTTCGGTCGTAGAAATTTCTGAAGTTAATTATTTTTTTAGAGGGAATTGAGCGGTTTTTTTTATGTTTTCTTTACTTTGTTAACAAATATTCTTGTTCTTGTTCTTTGTTATAAAAAAAAAAGTAAGATATTTTCTTTATATAATGTAGTTTTAAAATATTTTTCTCTTTCTAAATCGTGTTTGTTCCGGTGAAGAAAAAGTTTTTGTTAGATTTAAACGATTTATTCAACAAACTTGCGAGTAAATTACAGTTTGAGACCTTTTATATACATGTTGGTCAATATGCTGATAAGATAATGTTTTAAAATGGCATGCTTATTCAAAAACTTTAATTTTACATGACGTATACGTTTATTTTGTACAGAATATTTTTTACATGTGCATGCACATATAATGCGTTATTTACAATTAGATAATGATAATAAAAAAAAAAGCATTTAAAAATTAGCTGATTACATTTCAATGTTGTAAAACTCTCTTACATATTCAATATTCTTGACGTATAACATATATTTATAAATAATTTGCAAATTTTCTGTAATTATTTTAAATTTTGACCATAAAAGTTTCTACGATCGGGTGACAATCATTACTTGATATTATGTCTTCCCAAATCCCAAAATGTAAAAATTAGCATGAGTAAAGGTGGTGCATTCATATCAAATTTTTGATGGATTTGTCGACCTACAAAATGTAAAGCCGAGAGGGCACAAGAGAAAGAACACAAGAGAAAGAACATGAGTCTCAGAGTTCTTTACAATAAACATGTCACATGAATTTGTTCTCTCTTATCTTGCCGAATTTAACCGAGGAATTTCTCTTTAAGTTTTACATCAATGAAAATGACCCCTGGGGTGTTATTTATAAAATTATCCAATTATTCTACACCTAACATGACCCCAGTCATTATTCTAAGGTGATCATTATTCTTTTTTACATCTGAATACTACTTAACATTGGTTCTGTCCTTTAAATATATCTTTGAAGTCGGTATGGAGTTAACGATACCATTATGATTCGCTCATTACGGTCGAAAGAATCATTGGAGGTTTACATGTTCATATGGAAGTGTCCCTGCTAACATGTACACACCACTGTCCGTAGCTTCATTTTCAATGCAGTAATGATTACTTGACTCTGGGGGTTTATACATATCAGTTGTTATGCTATGTTCTGTCACCAACGATCCAATGTAATGGGCGTTGGCTCTGATATGCCTAGTGTAGAATCTTCTGTTTGCTTTATTGATAACAAGGAAAGCAGCAATAATCAGTACAGCTCCCATCCCTACCGAAAGACCGATGATCAGTTGGAGACCATTATCGTTGTGATGTCCTGGAAATGGAAAAAACAATATCATAGAAAAATAAAGGTAAGAAAATTAATTATTTTATAACTTACTCCTTAGCAAATGATTTGCAAACATTGAGTATATGGAACTTAATAGTAGCCTACAGGCCTTGACGGACACCCGAATACTGAAACCCTTAGATTCACCTGTCATCGTGGAATTTTAAGCTAATGTTGTGATCCACACCCTTATCCAGATTTGACCTTTTTTTTTGGAAAACATTTTTTTTCAAAGTGGGAGGAGGAGGTGGGGGGGGGGTCAAGAGTAGGAAGAATTCTGGATTATCTATTTCCTAGCTCCAGGTTTCAATAACTGTAAGTTTTGGTAAAAAGAGACCCGCAGGCCTATATTAGTCAATTTAGTACAATATTCAATTTTATTTTAAATGCACATATGACATGCAATCTTTTTTAAATTAAAGCAGATTTAATGAAATATTACGGCTATAGGTAAATATGGTGACTAAAACCACATTAAATTACATGCTCACGATATGGCCTTATTTGTCATCTCTGTCCCAAAAAGAAGCTTCAACCCCTGTGCACCACGGGCAGTGAATTTCATAATCTAAGATACATTTTGACTACGTGGTCACCGGCAAAGAGATCATGAAGTAGATCACTTTGATCGAGAGCTTCATGAACATTAGAGTGACGGTTTACTACCCCCTGCAGTGGATAGAGAGAAGTAACTTTAAGATTTAAAGTTTTCTCTACACGGCCATACTAACCTTCCTTAATCTTAACCCCTGACACAGTGGCCATATTTTTTCGCAATTTTAGAGAAAAGCTTAATTAACAGATCAGATCAGATTTAGGCATTCCTTTCATCTTTCCCTGCTTTGGATAGAAGGAAACAGATATTTTTTTTGTAGATTTTCTATTGATCATGATTGGCATTGCCCTTGGGCCTATAAGTCCGAAACAGGGGTGTGAATTTTACCAATCTGGTAGAAGGCATTAATATGTGCATTCAGTTCATCTCTAAGAAATATAAGACTAGAAATTTTTTCCTGTTAAAATTTGTCTGCATTTGCATATTTAACCCGCTTATTAGCCTAATGGGGTGGTCTTGTCGAAAAATTTACAATTTATATTTCTTGTATTGTAGAAATTCTTCAAACCAAAACAGGTAATCATTGTCCTAAAGTTTTCAAAATGAAATTACAAATTTGAAAAGTAAAAATGTTAATGCACGACTTAGGTGACGTGTAGTAATCATAAAATTATTTTTCAGAGCATGTAGATTAAAATAAAAAATAATGTTACAACTGAAATACCCTATCAAAACACAGTTTTTAATTCATTATTTAGTCGTCATGACTCAAACTTTTAAGTTGTGGTATTTCTTTAAAGATATCTGTAGTTACCTTCAATCTTTGCACATCTTAACGTTTTTATTTCATATATATGAAAATGCAGAGGATATGACAGCACTTTAATATTTTTTACTTTGGTTTGTTTTCAACATCCCTGTCCAAAAGAGAAGCTTCAACCCCTGTGTACCATGACCACAGGCAGTGAATTTCATAATCAAAGATACATTTTCACTATGTGGTCAAACTGGCCCCGCCCTATGACCTAAATAGAGGAAACCTTCTAACACGTTTAATGATTAAGGTATTTTTGAAAATAACAATGCAACATTAAAAAAACCCTCAACATATCCCCTTTTCTCTCTTTTTCTCAACTCCATATTTACCATTTAACTCATTGTTTGAACATCCAAAGACGTGATCGCATGCTTTCTTTGGACAATGACATTTTTCCTGACACTCTACACCATAGTTTGGATAACGACAAGAATTCGAGCAATTTGATCCATAGTAACCCGAAGGACAACCTAGAAAAAGCAAATGCGCTGAAATGAATTTAAGTTCATTACAAATTTTAAAAAATCGAATTTGATTCATAAGATAATATACGAAAAACATTATAGTATATCAAGGTTGTTCTTTCTTTAAAAAATTATCTGAATTGTATATTTCATAAAAATATTTAATAGTGGATAAAGATGAGAATTAATATAATGCATATTAAGAATTGATTGTTGACAAGTTGACCTAAATGCAATTATGGCAAATTGTCTTTACAAAAACATAAATATATAGATACAGTGAAGCGGAAACAAAACTTTAATTCTAAGTTATGTATTTATAGGTATTGATACACTTTCAGATATATTTAAGAAAAACCAGGATATTTTTCGCATACTTATAAACCATGGTTGGGAATGTCGATTTTCAACAGTAAACGACCTTCCAATTATTGATGAGCGTTCAATTAAGCATTAATTGCTTATTTTTGGATGTCGTCTGTCCTATAACACACTAACCGATGCAGACAAATAGAATACTACGCGTTAGCATTCAATGCTGATATTTATAGTCATACTGATGGCTATTTGTATGAAATATGTGTATACCATTGATGTAGAGCGATAATATGCTCTCTTAATCCGGAATGTGACACATATATGGGACAGCAATATTACTGTTTTATTAAGTTTGCTTCCACGACTTAAAATAAAGTGTCAGAAACTTTTTAAAAAAAATATTTTTAATAACAATTACATATGATTAAATGATTATTTTTCAGAACATATCAAATTTGTTTTATAAAATTCAACGTTTCATTTAATCTTACAAAAATAAATGTACTTAAAACGCAGGGTGATGTTCATATTTGTGCTATTGGCGCATAAATTAGCTTAGTTTATTCAAAGGAAATTGAACGTCTCAGATTTTCAATGCAAACATAAAGACGATTTTACACTGGATGTAAATATCTGGTAATATCATCATTGTTACAGAAAAAGTAAATTTTTAATAGTTACCTTTAAAATACTCTCTTTTAAGACCAAACATATTTTTAATCCAAGCATTGAATGCAATCATATAATGTTTTAGGGAAAGAGCATTCCTTGAAGCAATTTTCCCCGACGAGTACTTTTTTTGATTTAGGAAAAAAATCACACGGAGAAAAGTCGGTTGAATAGAGAGGATGGGGCATAACATGAAATTTTTCTTTTTCAAAAAAATGATTTCACAATTTGGAATTTATGTGCGGGGCGTTATCATGAAGAAATCGAATGATGCGAATTTCAGATATTGGTCTCTTCCTTTTGTAATGTTTCTTAATTTTCTTTAGCACATTATTTCTGTATACATACAGTGTATATATCCGGTGATTGATCTGCCTTTTAAACTAGCAACTTGAATAGCAGGACCTTCAATATTGAAGAAAATTGCGTATGATACTTTTCTTTAAATTTTGATGTTGTTTTTCTATAAGAAGGTGTTTTGCCATTTTAGTCAATCTAATCTTGTAATCAATTTTCATCTGAGGTTCAAAAATAATGTATCTATTTTTAATCAGCTGTAACAGTTTCCGATAAACCTCGGCAATTGCAATTTTTGTGGAAACTGAATGTGACATTATTTATTGAACACCAATCGTATATCAGAAAGAAAATGTAGCCAAAAATATGCATTTAGTAAGAAATTTGTCATTTCTTTGAATGTGACTTTTTACCATTTTACTCTTTTTTGAAATCAATATCTGTTTCATTGTATCACATTAATTATGTACAGTAAGTTGTAAATATACATGTATATCTTACTTAGTGAATGATCAATTTGTTTGAACTGATTTAAGCATGGGTATAGCTGATATTTCAAACGTATCTATATACATACCAGTACAATTGTTAATCTTTGAATTATAGTATTTTTCCGGTGGGCACTGTTTGGCTGGGCTGCAAGTAGACAGAGAATACCATGTACACATTTTCAAAATCATATCATGTATTTAACATGCATTAAACTAAAATGTCAAATACGTCAGTTTAAACCAAAATTAACCTTACCTCGAGCAGAATACCTCTGCATTGATATAAAACAGTAGACATATGCTCGTAAGTTGATTGAACATGGTTCACAATCTATATATTCAAAATAAGCAAAGGTTGAACACGTATACGATTGACATAACACATTGTCAAGCACTTAAACACGGAAAGGAAAGCGTTTGAGGGAAATATTTATTATTAGAACGTTAAAGGGAAGTCGCACAATTGTTAATTAAGGTATACATGTACGATTCCCATAGACTGTAAACGTGAATAATTGAAAAAAAATATATAGATAAGTGGATGGATAGATAGATAGATAGATAGATAGATAGATAGATAGATAGATAGATAGATAGATAGATAGATAGATAGATAGATAGATAGATAGATAGATAGATAGAAAGATAGATAGATAGATAGATAGATAGATAGATAGATAGATAGATAGATAGATAGATAGATAGATAGATAGATAGATAGATAGATAGATAGATAGATAGATAGATAGATAGATTGAGTAAAAGATAAGATGCATATCTTAAACCCGAAGGACCCGAATGATATCTTGAATGAGAAATCTCGTTTGGAATACTTAAACAAAAAATAATCCTGGTAAGTTTGCTTAATAAACAAGCACTGTTTACAACTAATGTAATTAGGATAAAAATACACTGTGTAACAGTTGTACGATAAATTTACATTTTAACGCAAAAATAACAAGGGTTATGGTTTAGCATTATGATTATAAGTACAGTTATATCAAACGTATCTTTTTTTTCATTTTTATGCTTTACTATGGTATGCAAATTTAATGATACGCTCAGAGATTTCAATGCAATGATATGATATTTGTATGCTGTGCTATGAAATTTGAAATGAACGACTGAATGATACGACCTGCTATGATTTGAACAAAAACGCCTCCATACACAGAAGTGTTTCATACATTTCGAAGTAAAATTATGAGAAGGCAAAGCTTACCACCAATATGTAATGTGAACATTTATTCTTTTCAATAAAAGCATTTCAAACCGAGTTAAAATCATGTTATATGCAATGCTATAGTATTATACAACGAATGAGAATATATAAGATTGTATGCTGTGGTATGAGATTCCAATGATATGGTATAGGATTCCAATGTTATGCTAAGAATTTCAATTCTACGCTATTGTGTATTTTGTATAGGATATGCTTGAACTCAGTGTATGATAACGTCAATCGATGTACTTAATTAATTAGTTTCAATTTTTTTGTAACTGAATGTCAGTTGATAGAAGTTTTATTGTTACAGTATACGGAAACTTTTTGTCAGATATGCATGCAACATAAGTTCAACGATAACGTTCAAATTTGATATTTCAACAGTGTTAAAACTAAATTTGATTTTTGTGAGTTAATCTTATTTCATAGATTTTCTTTGGAATTTTTCTAACTATCACGCATCGTGTTAAATAAAATTTTCCGTGCAGCCCCGCCCCCTCTTGTATAAACAAAAGAATATATAATGCCGTGAGACTGCGCGGCCGTCTGATTGACCAATAGCTCAATGACCGACAAAAATAATGTACAGAGGTGGGGAAAAATTATATAAATCATTGTAGAAAATAAAGGAGTAAATTAGAAGAGATAACATTCAGAAAAAATATTAAACAAGTATCTATGTCTGAAATAAATAACCTTATTCAAAGATACAGTAAACCCAATTGTTACCCTTTAGAAATGTTTCAAAGATATCTACTTATCTATAACAATGCTAGTTGTTAGTCCAAAAGCGTGTCCATCTAGTATCATTTTTGAGTGTTGAAGAGCAAGGCTTACATTATTTTTCACCATTATAACATTTGATAATAAACATATCATTAGTTTTTTTTTTTATTTGAACACATATCCCAATGTTTTGATAACAGCAAGTTTTTTTTATATAAATGAAATAACAAAAGTACCAATTTAGAACATAAAAACTAAGATGTGCAAACTATTTGTAAAAGTTTAATACAAATCATTTTGTTGAGCTATTTGTTTTTATTAGATGTTTCAAATCGTTGGAATGAGGAAATGAATTTTTATTAATATTCAGATAATGTAATTAAATGTCCAGGTACATGTACAATGAATTAGCTCTAGCATTGATTCAAATGACAACATGCAATATTATTGGTCAACAAATGTCGTAAAATATGAATATAGCTGAGTGTAGCAAAGTACCCCAACGGTTATACCAGGTTACATTTGCAATGCATTTATCTATTTGAAATAAAATTGCGTACGATTTTAGAGAAGTTACTTTCACTCGTTAAAGTTATAAATTTTTGTATTGTTCTTTTTCAAACCCGAACAGCATTTCTTTAAAAAGTACCTCTGCCGAAGCTCTTACATATATATTTAAAAGTATATATTTTCAGACATTTTAAATTGTTGGTCGGTCTTAACTACACGCCAACAGTTTTATGATAAATAGATTAACGTGGTTAAAGTGACTGGTACAAAAAAACAAACTAACCATGATAATCTGTTGAGTGTTTAACACAAATTCACAATTTTTTGAAAACAATATCACATTGACAATAGAAGCCTGACTAATGTTTGTTATAAATATTTCTGAGAGCCATAGATCATTTAAGAAAACCTCAGTATGTAGGCTAGTAAATGAATAAATCGTGCGCATTACAACATTTCTAACAATCCTCAATGTAAACAAAATTCTACTCAGCACGAATTTTTTTTACGATTTATAAGAATCACTTTCAAATGACAAAATAAATATGCAGGGACAATGGGTTCAAATTTGTATAAGATAAGAATATTTTAAAGAACAATTTGTACAAATGATAACGTCACAAAAGATAAAAATGTTCTTATTCACGTTTTTTAATGTATTCAGTACATGTAACTGGATGGTTTCAAAAAGTTTTATATGTTCAATGTCAAATGAAAAAAATAGTTTGACATTTTGTAAGTCAACATTATTAATATTTGATGGTTTATCCTTTGGTTTTACCAATGCATTTATAATATATAGCCTACCAATACACTCAAGTAACATCCAAACAAAAATACGAATATATACGACCAGATGAAACAACTTCAGATGGAAGATGCATCCCTGAACGTATACCACAAACATGCAGCGTCAGGAAGGAAGAAAACGATCGGTGATTACATTGAGACTTGGTTTAGCGTCGATAGAGGACTGTTGTACAGACACTATCATTCAACAAAGGTTAGTGATACAAAACATTATAAGCAACTTGTTGTATATCAATAAGTATTAACAAAATTGTAATCAGTAATACTTTCTATGATGTGTTTATTAATGAAAACTAATCACATATTTATAATGATTTACAATGATTCAAATATATTGAAAAACATGATCTTTTGCAATAACAATTTCAAAGTTCAATAATCTTTTACATTTCATTAAGCATTAAAGCATAAGAAAGCAATTTCAAGCATTTGTTACCAAAGTGTACATGTACCAGAAGTCCAATCGTTAACTATCATACAACCGAAGTGATTGCAAAAAATGTGACACATTTTACATTTTACCTTGGCTCACATTTAGTTGGAAATTGTGTTTGTGCCAAAATGTTTTATAAGGAACCTCAAGAATAAACCAATCAAATAAAAATACATTAAACAAATCACGCTTTCTATATGATATTTTCATTGAATTTGTATGTACTTTAGGCTCTTTAAGCAAATAAAAATGATTGACAAAATATACTTTGTATTTCGTGTTTCAAAAGTAAAACAAACACTAAATAATTTCAATTATGTTACATTTGTTAAATGTAAATGTTGTTACAATTTAAAACAAATGCAACCATACAGTTGTAGAAAAAGGAAAGCATATATTTGAAAATGTTTTTTTTTTGTTTAAACTTAATACAATTATATTTTGGTAATAAAAAGTTTTATTCATTACCGCGCTAACAAACCGTTAAACCATATTTTATATATGTACAATTTCATGACACCTTTGCAAAGCAAGAATAGGCATTGATACTAAAACACGAATTTTGCAGCTGTAGTTATGCATTTTATTAGGATTTATTCATTCCATGGATTGTATACAACAATCATTGTATACAGTGTAAAACACTTAGAAAACAATCAAAGAAATATCTGTTAAAGTTTGATATGAAAATACATATTAAACTACACTCAATCAAAAAAAATCCAAAAAGATAACAAAATATTCCTATTATCTATTATCTTTATATTATACACATGACGTTTGTCCCCAGAGCCGGTAAAGCACTCAAAAAAGACCTCCTTTGAATACATCTTTAAAGTCAATGACGTGTTCATGATACCGGTATCACGTCTTTCATGACTCTTGTTAACGAATGGTTTATTCGAGGTTTACAGTTTCATATCTACGCGTGCTTGCAATTGCTAACATACACCACTGACCGTTGGTTCACTTTCGCCGCAATAACGAGTACTTGACTCAGGTGGTTTATACATATCAGTTGTTATGCAATTCTCTGTTATCACCGATCCAATGTAATGGGCATTTTCTCTGATATGCCTAGTATAGAATCTTCTGTTTGCTACAGTGATAACAAGGAAAGCAGCAATGACCAGTACATCTCCAATTCCTACCGAAAGACAGATGATCAGTTGGAGTCCCTAAACATTCTCATGTCCTAGCAATGAAAAACCGCAAAAAGAGTAAAGGTTAGAGCAAAATGAACATTTTATATTTCAATCATTAACATATGAATTGCAAATATTGAGTATGTCGAACTCAGTAGTGTATAAACAAGAGGCCTAAAGTCATTGACGTTCACCTGAGTACAATAGCCATTAAATTGATTTGTCCGAGAGTTTCATTTTTCCATTTTAAGCTTTGTTAAAGAATATAAACCATAATCTGAATTTCATGTTTGGAAAGCATATATTCATGGGACGGGGAAGGGGGGGGGGCAAATTGAAAAAATCTCAGATAAGTTATATCCTAGGTTCAGGGGCCAAAATTGTAAGGTTTTGGTAAAAAGAGACTTGCAGGACTTTAATAGTGAAATTCTATATAATATTCAGTTCTAATTATAACGCACACAACATACAGACATGTCTTCTTTCTCTACAGACGCACAATGTGTTTGAAATTAACATAGAGTTTCTACGATAAAGCAGCAATAGGTTACCAAAATGACTAAAGTGAGATAAAAACAAGTTTTCCTTTTAAATGAATGATCGGCAATAATGATATATTGATAGCTAGAAGCAATCAACATGATCAGTTTGGTGTAAAATAATTTAAAAAGTACTGTATTTTTCATCAGCAAAGAGGACCGAAAACCCTTGGCTAGCGAAGATGTGTATTTTTTTTATTTTTTTTTTACAAAATATAGAATATTTTGAATCTGTACACCATTATTTCATCGTTATAAACCGTAAACAAATTTAATTTTGAATTATAATGTATCTTCAGAATACTGAATAGGACTCTTCAAAGAGCATTAATTAACACGTATACAAAGAAAAGTTGTATTAAATAATTCAATGCGACTGAAAAACATTGAATGCCATCATAACTTGCTATTGAAGTCGCATTATAACGTAACCTTGTTTATAAATCAAGCCGTCTTCCTAGCTACTATTATGCAACATCAATAGATCGAGGTCAGTTCATGGAGCATCTTCTTATGATTGAGGTCAGTTCATCGAGGTCACCTGCATTACTGAATGAATCTTTCGATCGAAATTCTTACGCGTGAGACAAAATGGGCATTCTTGAATTAACAGGTCAAACTGTATTTTATGTATGTTTGCATCTCTTAAAGTAAATGAATTGAAATAAAACTGAGTAAAATGCTATATAAATACTAAAGCAAACTTCAAGTTTTTATAAGAACTACTTATGCAAGCGGAATGTGTGCGCACGTGTAAGCATTTGCCGGATGCCTCATATGGACACAGTAGTGATCGGCCGAAGCCGATCACAAACATACATGTATACTTAACGGCCACATTTGTCACTCCCTCCCCAAATAAAGAGCCTCAACCCCATGGGCAGTGAATGTTACAGTTGCAATCTATCACCAGTAGAAGAGTACACTATGCACATGAAAATGTATTTAGATTTTGTCCCAGGACGTTGAAAATACAGAAAAAATACAAAATTGAATACATTTGTGGTGATACTGGCCAAACCCAATGATCCTTAACTTCTGACTCAGGGTCATAAATTTCAAAATTTAGGAAGTGGGTTTCATGAATATCATAACCATATACTCAGTTTACCTCAATCTGCTTTGGATAAAGAGAAGATTTTCTAAAATTAAACACATTTTTGCTATACGGTCATATTAGACCTACCCTAGGGTTTGAACCCCTGACGCAGAAGCGTCACAATTTTATAGAGGTTATTTTTTTATTCACATCATACAATCATATAATCAGCATTTAGTTTTTTTCTAACATGTGTGAAAGTAAATAAGAAAGGTTTTGAAAAATTTTCCTTCGCCAATGAGACACATGGGATGTTATGGTCAGAAAATTTACAATTTATTTTTCTCTTATCTTAGAAATGCTTCCAACCAAATATGGTAATAGGTCTTGTAGTATTCAAAAAGAAATCGACGGACGAAGACTTATTGCAATAAGTCACCTGAGTGTCTCGGGTGACCTACATGTAAAAAGAATATTAAAATTACTTTTCACAGTATATAAATTGTGATCTAAATTGATGTTAAAACCTGAATATCTTGTAATTAACCTATCAGTAAACACAGTATATCTTTGATTATTCTTTGATTCCTTAGTCCTCATGACTTAGGTTCTGGATATTGTTAATTTTTAGATATCTGAAGTTTATTTCAATGATTGCATATTTTAAAGTCTTAGTTTTATAAATATGAAAATGCATAAGATATGCTTTTACATCATAATTTAATAATATTCTGTTTTAAATCGATTTGTTCAGAACCAAAATAACCTTCCCTAACCCTTCGACTTAGTTTAGGTATTTTAAAACATAACAACATTTTTAATAACAACGTATCCCTTTTTTCTCTTTCTCTTTATTTACCATCTAACGCATAGTCTAAACATCCAAAGACGTGATTGCATGCTTTTTTTGGACAATGACATTCTTTCTCACACTCTACACCCTAGCCTGGATAACGACAAGAATACCAGCAATTTGATCCATAGTAACCTGAAGGGCAATCTACAACAACAAATACGCTGAAATGAATGAAAGTCCATTAACAATGTTTCCAAAAATATGATATTAGTTTGTTTACATGTATTAGTTCAGTTTGAATCTTTACGATGACAATTCTTACTTAACGTCTATTGTAAAAATTTAAGCAAGATATTGTAACTGTTAAAATGCATAGACAAAAATATGAGATTAATATACTAAATGTACTAAACATTTTAGTCTATAAAACTTTGTCTTTCTTAAAAAAATATTTTCCATTGTATATTTGTTGAATAGTGGATAAAGATGAAAATATACATATATTGCATATTAAGAATCAATTAATGACAAAAGAACCTTTATGCGCAGTAAATTCTCTGTAGACTTATCGGTTAATAAGCATGATTATATGAATACAAAGAAACGAAAACAAACTTTTAAGTTTAAGGTATGTCTTTCCAAGTCTTGATACACTGTCAGGTGTACTGTGGTTTCATTAATATTCAAGGGTATCAATTTTCGTGGATAAAGTGAAAATCACAGTTTCAAGGATCAATACAAAATGTTAATAGAAATTGCCCTTCAATAAACACTTAATTTCGTGGATCAACTTAAAAACGAAATCCACGAAAATTGGTAATCAACCAAAATTGATGAAACCACAGTATATGAGTATAATTATGTTATGAGGGTGTTTTGATACTCTTGGGAATAGTATAGTTCCTAAGAAGGAAACGCTTTCAAATTGTACGAGGTGTATCAGGAAGAAAATATCACTTAAATATGCCTTTATTTTAAGAAATTGTCACTACTTTGAGTGCGGACTTTTACAATTATCCTTTTTTAAATCAATCAATTCCTGTTTCATTGTATCAGAGTAATTCTGTACAGTCATACATGTATATTTTACTAAGCGAATGGTCAATTTCTTTGACTTCATTAAGGCATGTGTATAGTTGATTGTTATTCACATTTTTATAAATATACCTGTGCAGTTTTGCAGGCACGTAGCATCAGGGGGGGCCAGGGGGGGCCTAGCCCCCCCCCCCCCCACTTTTCTCGCAGCAACAAATTTTTAAAAATTTACATATAAAAAATTGAATTATCATGGAGTTGACCCCCCCACTATTTTGGGAGTAAGTAAAAAATGGATAAGAAAATAAGGAAATGAGGAGTGCAATTGAAGTTATATGCTACTCCAGACCCCCCCCCCCCCAGGGATTAGGATTTTGAAGATTTTGGGAAGCTTTAATTTTCCCTTTTTTTATTTTTTTGCTTGTCAAGATTTTTTGGATGAGTCTGGCCCCCCCACTTTCAAAAACGATGCTACGTGCCTGTTTTGTATCGTTGGATTGTAGTGTTTATCCACTAGGCACTCTTTGGCTATGCTAGAAGACAACACATATTATGTATGCATTATGTATGCATTTTCAATATATCTTATATGTGTTTAACAACCATTATACTAACATGTATGAGTTAAAAAACAGCAAAGTGAACTAAAATCCAAAAAATAACCTTACCTCGTGCAGAATACAAGTGCACTAAAATAGAACAGTTGAGATATCGCTATGCATTAACATAGTTAATCATGTAATATATTCTCAAGATAAGTAATAGGTTGAACATGCATGTGGTGTGTACTATACATTGTCAGGCACAAAAACCCGGAAATGAAATCGTTTGAGGTTAGATTTTATTATTAGAACTTTACAGGGAAGTTATTCGTGTCAAAATATATGATTCCCTTTGATTGTAAATGTGAATAATTATGAAATAAAATGATAGATAGATAGATAGATAGATAGATAGATAGATAGATAGATAGATAGATAGATAGATAGATAGATAGATAGATAGATAGATAGATAGATAGATAGATAGATAGATAGATAGATAGATAGATTCTGTTATTGTTAGAAAAGATTCGAATATAAAACCCATCATAGTCATAAGAACATTGAATCTTAAGGATTACGTTTACTCAAGGTTTGAGATTTCATAATATATTTTTAAAAAGTTCAATACTATTTTATTTTACTGGCAGGCATGCGATTGGAAAAATCTTTCATTTAATATATATTAAATTGATTCAACATAAAAATATCTAGAAATTTGGATCATTGACCTTATATAATGTTAATATCAACAGAATACAGAAAAATAAAACAGTTCTAGGCAATCAATAGTTTTGAGTTCCTATCAGTCAGTTTTTAGTCAAACTCGATCAAAAATGGGTATCATTTTGAAAATTAATAGAGGAAATTCGGACTAAAATATACTTAAAATATGAGCTTAAAACGATTTGTTCAAATAAAAATTAGTAAAGTAGTAAAGCTATTCGTATTTTATCATTTACCAACCTACAAATTGTTTTATAATTTCTAATAATTACAAATTAAAGAAAACCTTGGAAAGGGTGGATAATTTCGACAAATGTTGACAATTTTTTCTTTAAACATACAGATGTCACTAGCATGAAAATTAGGTCATTGACCTAGTTATTTGAAAGTGATAAAAGCAACACACCAGTGGAGCTACAATGTAAAATAAGTAGTTTTTTTTGTTTCTATTAGTGGATTTTTTTCACCCCCAAATAAACGTAATCCTTTAGTATTTCGGAGTTGGATGCATTGTGTGATATTTATATTATTAAGCTATAAACATTAGCAAGTGTTAATATTTAAGAATTTAATTAAGAATATGATAACCTTACTTTATAATTAAGTTTCAAATGTTGTGTAAATTAATGACAATTGATAGAAGTTTCATTTAAGTGTACAACTGTGTACACATGATTTTTTTCTATAAATGCAAATGCAATTTTCTATAAAAACGTATATTCTACTCAAAATGAATATTTTAACCTTGTGTTAATCTAATTTCTAAGATTTTCTTTGATGTTTATCTAACTATCCGGAAGTGTCTTAGTTGAATACTATAAGGCTTTAATTCTCAGGATTGTTCGTGTTTTTTAGAAAGTAAACATGTTTGAATAAGCAAAAATAACCATTCAGGCCGTTAAATATGTACAAAAGTTAAAGAAAATGTACAGATACATGTGCCTTAGAATAACACTTTATTGACTTTACTTTAGAACAAGCAATCGAACATTAGCCTACAAATGCTGTAAAACAATGCATTCACTCGGATAATGCAAAGTATGTAACACGTAACGTTTACAAAGGATATAAAAGATACAGGTATTTTTTTTATATGAACGTGCGTAAATAACTGAAAGTAGTAATCAAAGTTATCATTGATTTTTTTCTGTTTTGTTTCCAATCTCAAAACCATTTGATCATAAAACAACAATAACTGATGCTCCTATTCATTAATTCATTTTAAGATCCGTTAAATTGAGAATTTCGTAAGTGACGCCTACATTTTTTTTATGAATAAATGAACGTCATTTAAATTAATAGTGCAAACCAAACTCTTTGTAATAATCCTATCGAAGTGCATAACATGTCAAGGCAAGAGGCAAATACATCGTTTAAAAAAAATCACATTTATAATGGAAAAGGCATTACTCTTTGTAATAATCCTATCGAAGTGCATAACATGTCAAGGCAAGAGGCAAATACATCGTTTAAAAAAAATCACATTTATAATGGAAAAGGCATTACCACTTTTTAATTATAAATATTTTTGAAAGACATAGCTAATTTAAAAAGCTTTCAATATTTACGAGAAATACTTAAATAAAATGAATCATGCGCATCACAATACTTGTAAAAATCTGAATAAAACTTTTTAAATATAAACCTAGCACACAATTTTTTTTTTACGAATTATAAGGCGTATTTTTAAATGACAAAAATAGCAAATGGCAATTTGTTTACGGTAAAAATCAAATAAATTTATAACTTAAAGACGACGAGGAAGGAAATAAAATATTGGTTAAAACCTTTTTCAACAGAATTGTCCGTATCATAACAACACAAAGACACATTTTGTTTAGCATAAATAATTAGCCTTTTTTAATGAATTGCAGCTTAATACTTTTGAATATTCTACCTAAGAACAATTTGTGCAAATGAGGACGTCGTACAAGATAAAGATGGTCTAGTACAAGACCTCCAATGCGTGTATGCAATTAAATGGTATAAGTGGTTTAACAAATGGTTGACCAAAAGAAATTGACTTTCTTTAAAAGTCCACATTATCATTTGATGGTTTACATATGCGTTTATGATATAAAAACTGCAAATATACCGAAACATCATTCAAACGAGAATATAAATACATCAGTATGTATAAATGAAAATAAAAACAATAATATATTCTTAAGCAGGTTAATGGAAACTGATCATAGTCTCTACTGATTAACACTATTTCAAATACATTAAAGAACACTTCTTTTACAATGACAATTTCAAAGTTACAGTACCCGCAACGTTATTTTTTACAAGATAAACGATAGGATAGGATTCACGCACGATAGGATAGCATTAACGCACGATAGAACAGTATACACGCACGAAAGGATAGGATTAACGCACGATAGAACAGTATACACGCACGATATGATAGGATTGATACACGATAGGAAAGGATAAACGATGTTCATAATAAACGTATGATCGCTTTAAATGATATTTACGAACAAACTGAAAATGGCAGAATTTGAGAGAGAACACGTACAAATAAAGATTTACGTGGAATTTCTTTTTAGTAACAATTGCCGAGTTGTTAATCATCGCTGCATCATTTATAGAATGTATAAAAATTACCAGTTAATTTTTTTTCAACTAAAATTATGAGCTTTAATGATCAAAAAATTTTCTGTATTGTTAAAATTGTTTTCATTACCGAACACCCTAGCCGATAGCCGCGAATATTTCAGCCCGAGATTAAATCACTCGGAAAATAGCGCGTTATAAATATATAAATCCAACTCTTGTATAAAGTAAATATAAAATTTATCATAAGTACATTTCTTTCTGCATAAGAAAATGATGCATTAAAAACGAATTATTACAGACAAGTTAAATAAATAATTACGCAGATACACATTCCGCGTACGATTTGTTAACATTGTTTTCATTACCACACACCCTAGCTGATTGCCGAGAACATTTCAGCCTGAAATCAAATATCACACGAAAAATAACGGTTTCGAAATACAACTCGGGTTTTAATTAAATATAAATTATATCATAAATAGTTTTGTTTCTGTAAAATATGATGCAACAAAATTATATTGCATAAAAGTTAATGTTTACGCAGGCATACACTCTGCGTACGAATTAATATATTCGATATACAGGTAAATATGTTACCTTGTTCCTAAGAACTTCGTTTTTCATTTTCAATGTAAACAGATATGATTTACATTTAATATTGGTTAATTTTGATCTAAAAAAAAAATTAGTATCCTGGCGGAATGTTGGATAGGATTTTACAATTCTTGTTCGATAAATATTCGTATACGGCGCACCGAACGAGTTGCAACTTAGTAATAGATTTACTTGCTTGTGAAAAGGCACGAAACGATTAACACGATAGGATAAACGGAAGAATTAATGAAATTAAACGATAAACCTGATAGGATTAACGCACGATAGGATAGGATTAACGCACGATAGAACAGTATACACGAACGATAGGATAGAATTAACGCACGATAGAACAGTATACACGCACGATACGATAGGATTGATACACGATACGATAGGATAGGATTGTTAAAAATAACGTTGCGGGTACTGTAAATCTTAACATTTTGCATCAAAGCATAGATACCAAGCAGAGGTCCAAAAATGTACCAGAATGCCATTTGTCATTCATAAAACAATCTGTCCGATTGAAAAAATTGCTACAGATTTTATATTTAATCTAGGTTTACATTGAAAAACTAGGAACAACTGCTAACTTCGTTAAATCATCAAATATGATATATGTTATAACGTTTTTCAGTAGTAAAAACTCTCCGTCCAAGTGGTCTTCTTATATATTATATAATTAATATATAACCTACAAATATACCAAGTAACATCCAAACATGAATATGAATACATCGATATGCATAAACAAAAATGTAATCAATAATACATTCTAAGATGTGTTGATGAAAACTAACCACAATCTTAATAATGATTTACAACATTTCAAATATATTGAAAAACATGATAACAATTTCAAAGTTAAATAATCTTTTACATTTTATTCAGCATCATAGCATAAAAACAATTTCAAGCATTTCTTCCCAAAATGTACCAGAAGTCCACCAGTCATTTATAATACAATCGATCCGATTAAAAAAAAAACACATTTTAGATTTCACCTAGGCTCACATTAAGAACATTAGAATCAACTTCTAGCATCATTAAATCATCAAATATAATGTATGTTATAACGGTTTTCAGTAGTAAAAACTCGTCTAAATCGTCTTCTTATTAAAACAGTTACAACTATAATTGAAAGTATGATGACCAGAGCACCGGTTATTGTTGATGCTAATATCACAGTTCTCACCACCATCGAGGAATTTTCAAACTGGTCCCCTTTAAAAAGAAAAGAACATATAGTACGATATTCGGTTAATTGCATGAAAAATATTCAAAATGAATAAAATTATAACCTATTTCGTAAGACTCTGTAACTACAGTTGTATCCATTCCAACAGTGCATCCTATTATATTGTTGCAGTCCGATTCATTGCATCTGCACATTCTTTGACATCCTAAACCATAATTTGGATACCGACATGGTTTTGAACAATTGGGTCCATAAAAACCAATAGGACATTCTATGCATATTAAAATTAAAAAATAACAAAATTGTTCCAAAACAATATAGCGGAATTATGTTTTACGAACATAGAAAATCCCAATATATCTTCATATCAAAAATTGAGAATGTTGATTTTGATTCTATTACAGAAATAATTGTTGTGTATTATTTGAAATGAAAGATAACTTTCACGTTTACCTTGTGTTATAAACTTTCTAACTATATTCAATGCATTGACATTATCACTGTGGCATCCCAATACATTGCTACAACATGCGCTACTGCATTGGCAATTTTTCTGACAGGAAAGCCCATAGTTAGGATATCTGCAAGGACTAGAGCAATTCTTCTCGTAAAATCCAGGACTACATTCTATGAAGAGGCAAATACACAGGTGAAATTAAATAGTCTGTTATTTTGAAACATAATTTTATAAATTATACTGAATGTCATAAAAGTGCTATCAATACACGCATGATTTAAACCTTATTCCGTGATTAATTTCTTGCTTAATACCTCATTCATAAACGACATGATACATTGTATACAAGATTCAAATTATGTGAATAAGAATTGTTAAAAGTTACTTTATTTACCCGCTAGATAAGTTTTGAAATCTGAGAGGTTTCTTTTAAATAGTTGCATGCATTAAATAGTTTTAGGAAAAGGTTTTGCAATCTTTTATCAAGACCCATCGAGTTATTAAAACATTCTAATTAATACAAGATGTTTGCTACCGGCAGTACTTTAATTTGGTTTACCAAGTACATTTCTAAGATATTATTGTTTGATTCTTTTAAGTAATGAAACAACTACTGTTCTCTAATCTAATCAATTGTCCATCAGTAATCAAAAAACTTGAAGCAATAAAGCATTAAAAATTGAAAATTCAAAAATCAACCAAGTTATGTATACGGATTAAAATATATTCACAAAACTTAATGTTATTGTAATGTGTAGTTGTATTTCTTAAAACCGATTAAAATCTTTATTAAATCACAAAGTATTAATGCAAAGAATATTTATAAAGTAACAGTTATAACATGGAGTAATATGTACCTCTGCAAATTCCCATCGTATTGTCCCAATATTTGCCAGGTGAACAAAGTGTAGACATGTTCCTGGGAAACAAATTTTAACTAAGCAAATATGAGGAATGATAAAAAAAATATATTCGAGTGGATACATTTTACTTACGATAATTGTAAAAAATCATAACCCTTAAAAGAATAAAATGAAAAATAAACCATCAGAAACATTTTCAGCATCTTTCACATTTTATTTTGAAACATGATTTAAACAAATTAGATTTTATGGTTAACATAGGAAATGCATATAACAGGAAACAATTCAACTGTGGATCAACGGAACTAATAAAATTCATTTCTGGAATATAATAATCTTACTATTGTGAGGTTAGTCAGTTTCAATGATAAATTGAACTTGTAGAATTGAACTTTATTTGAGCAAACCATAATGCATACAATACAAGCTATTATAAAAGCTTTTAGTAAAACCATGTGTTCTATAATTAAAATATATCAATAAGGAAACGTTAATCTACACAAACATTCAATCAAATATTCAAAATTGTCCGTTTAAACTCCAAAAATTAAGGATTCTCTAGAAGCATTGTCTAGCCGTGTTACTATTTTTTTTTGATAATTGACTAATTAAATTATTTTTTTAAATAACGTATACATGTATATATAATTAACTATGAATGATTTGGTCAAACAAAGAGCGATAACTGGGATAACTTTGTATTTTGGGCTAAATTAGCTCACTTCATAATACAAACAAACGGAAAACTAAATTTTTTGTTTTAAACACCGTCTAAAAAAAAATTATTTGGGGGTTTTTATATATTGTTAATTAGCATATTCATACCAAATAATTTGTCGTTTCATTGGGGAGACATGTCATCAGACCAAAATACATTCCAAAAAAGAATTTTGCTTTGTTACGTTTTAAAAAATAATTAACAAATATGAATAAACATAAAAATTAACTTTAATATCTAACGTAAACATGTGATTATCTTCTTTTCTGCCCATATCGGCCGCTTAGTAATATTTTTTTTAACTCATAGAGACCGATTTCAATGAAGAAATTTTTAGATTTCTGAAAGCAAAACTTTCGTTTTAAAAATAATTATTTGATTGAAAAACTTACTTTCATATAAATCAAATTAGGAATTCATTATACTTTTTTGTAGATCAGTTTGTTTCTTTTAATCCTTATGTTTTATTTGTAGCATGCAATTGTGTATTTATCTTGATATATATTAGTGATTAGCACCAGACAATTCAGAAATAGAAGGTTTTTTGCTAATTATATATGTTTCTTGTTAAGCATCGCATATTAAGCTATTTTCATTCTTATTACATCAAAACAGTTTAAATAGGGTATTTAACAAATTCTTCATTTTTATTTCATTAGATTATTTCTCTAATGTATGCCCCATTTATAACAGTAAGGTTGTCATTTTAATATAAAAATCGTAAAAATAACAAATTAAAGCTATCAACTTTAAGTAGCAACGAACACTCATGAATATTAAGTACGATAGTAATATAATAAAAATTTAGATGGAGTGAGTTTGGAATAAATCTTATTGCGGAAAACCATTTTGCTGAGAATTCGTGTGAGTAAATTTTGTATGAAAAGATCACATTAGATTCGTATAAATGCTATTTACACATACATTGTAAAGAACAATTAACCGCATTAAATGATTACTTGCTTCGTCAATTCACAAACCAACGAAAAAACAATCAAACAAACACAAAATTAAAACTGACACCTGTTAACAAAAACTAAATACTGGGAATGTTTAAAGTGTATTTCCAATATATTCTTAAATGAAACATGCAGCAATCACATCTGGTGGAAACGCATTATAATAACCCTTACCAATATGTGATCGCGTGGGAGGTCCTGGGAATAGATCTGGACGGTTCACTTCTTAGGGGTGGATAAGTGCCAATCTTCATGGTTGGGAAGAATATGTTTTCCCGCAAAAGTTTAACACTTCTTTCGATTGAGATGAAGTTCAATCTGTTTGAATCTGTTTCATAAGGCGAAGCTTAAGGTCATACCTCAGCACAAATATGAGGTATATAATCCAACTAATGTTATACATAGAAAATACGATGAATCAATTTGGTAGGAGTAAGGAAAAATCAGTGGAAATACTAGCTGCTTTGATAAAGTTTCTTCTTTCAAAATGTCTTTTTTAATACAAAGTAATAACAGCAGACCTTTGTCTTTAGGTTTTAATGCCTTCTATTACTCTTAGCTAATGATGAATATCATGAGTTAAATCTTTTACTTCACAAGTGCAATAGAAATTAAGTTGAATTAAATAATATTTGAAGAAAATATGTCATCAAGTCAAACTAGCAAAGCTATGTTAATTTATCAGCCAATATGGTCAGTCAATATAATGACAGTAATAACATGCGGTCAATATAACACCTATTATTACCTTTCGTCACTGCACAATAAAATACGAAACTTAGAAATCACTGAAATCATTTGAAATACATTGTAGAATGAAGCCTGGATGTGAAATATCATTTGTATATTAATCAGACTATCAATCATATTCGATCCCAGACGCTGACTTGTTTGATAAAAAAACAACCGATTGTATTCAGTTTTGTCTGAATAAAAACCATGAAAATCATTCGAAACTTCGGTAATATTAATCATTATTCGTTTATAGAAACACTTTATATAGTTAAACTCGATATTAGTTGACAAAATAGATTGAAAGAGGAACTAGCTGACCAATGTATATAATCATGTACAATGTTTCCTTGATGGAGCATAAGAGTAACAAGTAAAGTGTAATAAAGTTCAAAATATATGTGTACTGAAAAGTGGTTGTATGCATGTTTCGAAAAGAACTAGCTACGTGTCGTTTCGCAATAAGTGTAGAACCGCACATTCCCATGTTTCAGGTCGCTAAAATATCGTAATTTTAGAGTGGTTTAACTACATTACGCCATATTCAATCATACAATATTTAAGTAAACACCAAATAGCCTGTAATGATGAAGAAAAAATATCAAATATACACTTTGAATATGATTTAATTTAATTTCAACTCCTGTGGCTCAACAGGTACTATGCTTAGTTAAACATAATCAGTAGTCTTATAATATGTTTGCTTTATTGCTATTCAAAAAAACCCTTAAATAAACTCTATATAGTATAAGCGTTTTATCCTGAAGATGGAAGCTGCATGTATGAATTGAGGTCTTAGCAATTTAATTTTTTCTTTGCTCGATTAACTCTTTCAAGAATAATTCAATATATTCTCAAAAGACAATTTACTAAATAAAAAACGTAGGATAAAGCGAATTACTTCCGTCATCCTCATTCAATGATTTTCCTCATTGATAGATCTTCTATGTCAAACACCATCCGGATCGATATTGAATGAGATTTTAAAAAACTAAAATGAATAATTATATGATTTATTCTTTGTTTTTCGTTTCAACAGCTTCTTCCTTTGTACCAGCATCGTAAGTATGATGTTTGGTTTTCATCATGAATTAATTAATAGATTTAGTTTCATATCATCGCCCTTAATTATTTTTGTTTCTATGGTTTTTTGCAGAGAAAGCCCTTTGATTTGTCCTTTAGATAGATATTGGGACAATGTTGCAAGAATATGCAAAGGTAAATTTAAATATTTTACAAACAAACAATCATGGCTGTATAACAAGACGGACGATCGGGTAAACAATAACATCTAGAACACTTTTTTTTATTTGACATGCGTGTTTCAAGAAAGAGAGATTATATTCTTCTTTTCTGCATCATCTAAATCGAAAAAATTAATTCTGGATGCTAACTCTCTGTCATTTTGTTGTAAAAACAAAGGTACATTTCATGATATTATTATGATATGCGTGCATACAAACATTTAATGATATAATGGGTCCGTTAGAATCCCGCAGGAAAATTGTTTTAGGTGTTACACTTAACTGCTGACAAAGATATGATTCAAAATGTATATCTAATTATATCTATCTTATTAAACGATTCTCTTCATATATCAACAAGGACACACAACATAATACGGTATATGGCAAAGGAAAATTTCGTTAATGCTTAAGTGTCTTTTGAATATTAGAAAATACTAATATAGATTAATAGTAAAATGCATTGTTTTACTCTTTTTCTTCCTTGTGTAATTTCCAATATTTTATTGACTTTAAATCTTATGTTCAGTCATGAACAAGAGCTATGTTATTGAGAGAAATAGAAAGAAGTCACTTCGAATAAGAAAATATCAAGAAGCCAACAAAAAGAACAGTAATTGGAGCCTTGTTTTATTTTTCTATCGAATACATTTAATGCATATAATAGTTATTTTTATCAAATATAAAGCATATAAATCTTCTTCAATCTTTTAAAACACAAAAATAGTTATGTTTTGCAACATATTAGGGGTGTAAGAAACATGGCTTAATGAGTGGGTTTAAATGTATATTGTACCTGAATTTAAATATGGAGAGAAAACATAATTGAATTCAAAATCGTACTCAAAATAAATTAAGGATTTTTTATATTCTTTATCGTATAATGATCCCATGAAAACACTCAGAATAGTTCCGCATGTATGGATGTATACATTAAAGTACCACAGAAATGTGTCTCCATTTTTTTTAACTCTTGTGAATACTTCAGCTGAAAAACGTTTAAATAAGTGATTTTTTTGTTTACCCCGAAAACATATGAAAATATTGGCATTTCAGATTACATATTATATGTTTTCTCAATGGACTCAATCAAATTCAAACAGCAAGTTACAAGTGACAGAAATTTACAAGTAAAACAAATGTATAGTTTGATTATTTGAAGGCAGAATCATTCATCTTATAGAATTTATTTTTCACGACATTTAAGATTTAAGAAAACGATTCACATTCTCTGTGAAAGTATCATAAATTGATTATGAATATGATTGCACTTACTATAAGTTTTAAGACCCTGTTATTAAAATGAATGTCAATTAAAAAAT
Source organism: Magallana gigas (assembly GCF_902806645.1). NCBI lineage: Eukaryota > Metazoa > Mollusca > Bivalvia > Ostreida > Ostreidae > Magallana > Magallana gigas. The sequence continues at coordinate 313,636 of NW_022994816.1, forward strand.
TTATATCTATACTTTTCTTGGAGCTCCACCTCCGCCCCGACCGAGGCTTGAACTCACGACCTCTGGAACCCATTCTCCTAGCAGTGAGCGACCACCGCGCTACCCACTCGGCCATCTAGGCAAGAACAATCTTGCTTACGATGACGATCGAAACCTAGCGCGCTGGCTGCGCACTACACAGTTGCTTAAATAGAGGTGGAATACAGTTAAACGACAATTTGAGAGGATCGGAACGATACACATTGCATAGATACACATATATATAATTAGTACAAACATTGCAATAACTCTCAAATAAACATATACCTTCCCATAGTGAATGATATAGATATATATAAAGCACAGAGAAATTCACTTTCACCTCTGGAACCCATTCTCCTAGCAGTGAGCAAATTGTCGTTTAACTGTATTCCACCTGTATCTCAAGCGACTGTGTAGTGCGCGGCCAGCGCGGTAGGTTCCGTTCGTCATCGAAAGCAAGACTTCTGTCTTGCCTAGATGGCCGAGTGGGTAGCGCGGTGGCCGCTCACTGCTAGGAGAATGGGTTCCAGAGGTCGTGAGTTCAAGCCTCGGTCGGGGCGGAGGTGGAGCTCCAACAAAAGTGAATTCCTCTGTGCTTTATATATATCTATATTATTCACTATGGGAAGCTATATATATATATATATATATATATATATATATATATATATATATATATATATATATATATATTATCCGGACGCTTTCCTTCCCAAGTCCAATCATGCGGATAGGTGAAGCGTCCGGATATCTTAAATATGTCTATTGTAGTCATGAATGATAATGTATTTGTATACAATGACTCCCAATGTTGATACTAGTTTTTTTTGCTTTTCATATCATATAGCAACACATGCTAGAGATGTCTGTTGATATGAACGTTTTTAGATATAAAAAAAAACCTCTGGTTTTTTTTATTATTTTGTCATGATATATTAAATGGACAATAATGATAACCGATTCTAGCTAAAATCTTTGTGTCCAAGTGTGATTTGTTTGTGATACACTGTTGTTCGCAATTTTCCAATTTTTGAAAGTGATTTGGGAAGTCAGTGTGTTAGTTTACAAGCTACTCATGAGGGTCTAGCACGTTAAAAAGGTATGAAACTTAATTGACATGGAAAATCTTTTGTACTGAGTAGGGTATCATCAAATCTTCCCGTCCGGTTAAATGAAGCAAGATAAGTAGTAAATCAGTGTTTTGAGGTAAAAACAGACCGTCCTGGTCCGGAACGCGGAATTCCGGATAAATGAGACATAGTAACGTATAAAAAAATCTGTTCCCAAATAAAATCGTCCGTAAACTGAAGCGTCCGGTTATTTGGCGTCCGAATATCTCAGGCCCCACTGTGTATATATATATATGCTGAAAAAAATGTCGACATCGATTTCGTGAAAAAATGACAAAAGAAGTGTGAACTGTGTGCTTAAACTGTCATTATCTTGAAAAATGATTTAAATATAATTTCAAAAATGTCTAATATGAAAAAAATCTTTTGGAAATAACATTTGAAAGAAGCAAATACATGTAAACGTTTCAGTCCCTCGAAAACTAATTAAAATATATCCGGCAAAAGTACATGTAGATAAAACAAAATTTTAATGAATAGAAAGAACATAAATGATTTTCATACCTATTTGTTATGTGATGTTTTACTGTACAAAGGTGAAGGGCTCAGGTGGTTCAATTTCGAGCAGATAGAGGTTATTTATTTCATGAATATGCGTGGAAAAATGCTTTATGCAGTAATGGTCTATTTTGAAAATTATCAATTATGGATAAAAGTAAATTGAGAAATACCTCGTGTCAAACAACACATCTTTGTTTAACACAAAAATGTTTCATGATATCGTTGATGTCTTCATAACATTCATTTAAACAGTGTGTTGTATTCTATGTATTACATGTATGTACATTTCACTGTTTTTAAAATCATTTTTAGTTTGTTCCTTTTTTTGTAGAATGTAGGTCTGGATTTAATCATCTCAATTGCTTAAACCCATGTCGATTTCCAAGTTATAGTGTTGAATGTCGAAACAAGTGCAACTGTAGTGAACAGATATGCAGCAATATCTTGGGATGCAACATGAATTATGCCAGAAGAAGAGAAAAAGAATTGGGAGAAAAGGGTACATAAGAAATACGTCTTTGACAGTTATCATTTAGCATAAGGACACTAAAACGAGTTTTACGATCGACGCAATTGATGTGACAACCCTTGAAATCTAATGAAAATTGATATGACAGCTACGATTGATATACGATCAAAACCACGATACCAATCGCATAGCAAATTGTGAAAGAAAAAATGTAGTGTAAGATGCATAAACAGTACAAAGTAAAATTCAAATTGGAACACTTTAGGCTTATATCCTAAACTAGATTCTTTAAGCATTATATCCATGCGAGACATGATCCAGTATTATAAACCATTGTTTGCCTATATTTCTCAATTGTCGTAGACCAAACATTTTTATGAACACATTATGATCAGTGAAGATTTTTCAGGGATAATTATACATCTTGTAATTAATAAAACATTATAATGAGATTGAACCAAATTAGGTCCGCTAGATGGTCATCACAAATTTTATAACGTAAAACTAGGTTATAACGAAGTCCTAAGGACCAATGGATTTACTTTGTTATATCCGTAATTCGTTATGTCCATATAACGAATCCGTAATAAAATCTATAGCAAATTCACTATATACATGTTTCCTTTAACCAGGCCACAATTTTTGCAAATTAAGGCTTAGAATGAAAATACATTCTTTTGATACCTTCAAAATCGGATTGTTAATGGAAGAATTTATGCAAAAATAAATTCATTCAAACTATTATATACTATACTGATTTCCTTTAGATCAAAAGGTCTTTATGAAAATTTAGAAAAAAATACAAATTCAAAGTTGAAATGTTCTGATATTTCTTTTCCTTCGATATATGTAGGGCAAATATTGTCATATTTAAGGCTATATGGCAGATGTGTTTGGTTATTTGTCGACCATCTATTTTCCTTAACTCAATTGCGTGATTACAAACATTTGTGTAAAATGGGCCCTTGAATGATATACATTCATAAAAGGTATGTTTGGTATTTGTATCAGTTTTTGGTTTTTCAAAACTTCACTCTTTGCACGTAAGCCAGTTTCTTACTTATGTGAATGACAATGCATTTGTATCATTCTAAATTCTACGTTTTCTTTTTTTCATTTCGGAAATGCAAATAGTTTGCAATGATGGTTATCATGGGCTCGATTGTTTAAAGCCATGCCGATATCCTAACTTTGGTCCACTATGTCAAAACAAGTGTGATTGCAACGAGACAATCTGTAGCAATGTAAGAGGATGCATCTTGGAAATTTCCACCAAATTTGTAACAGAATTGGAACATCTAGGTAAATTGAAATAGTTTTGATATCTGTATAGAAGTCAGCATATTGTTATATACTTTTAAAAAATGGGAACTAAAATTACAAAAGAACACATATTTCAAAAATACACAATATCTTTTTCAAAGGAGAAGAACTTGAAAATTCTTCGGTGGATTCTTCAATGGATTCGTCGGGAGATATTAATATTGGAATATTGACAACAATAATAATCGCATTTCTTCTTGTCATCATTGTTCTGACTCAATTAATAAGAAAGCAATGTGGTCGAAGAACGCCTTCTTTTGAAACCAACTACAACACTTATCATATCTGATCATCATACGACGACCTCCTTTGGAATCATATATAACTGTAACTACAAAATTAACAAATAGCTTGTTAATTTTAACATTACTCGTTTGCTCTGAACAAATTTTACCATTTTATCTTAATTTTCAAACCTCTTAACGTAATTTATGGTAATATTTAGTGTTTCAATTTTGGCAAACCGATCCTAAATTGATTTTTCAAGTATTTGTTCAAATACAATTATGATAAGGAAACGTTTAAGTAATTAAAAGTGCTGATGGCTTAGTGAAATTTATAGAATGATTGAATTTATGAGTAAAAAAATAAGCAAAAGGCGTGACAAACACGTTGAGTTCATTTCTGTGAAAATAATTCTAAAAACTGACATGAAAGAAACACTATTTTTCAAGATACACATTTTAGATAGAATTTTTATTATCATTAGAATTCTCATTTTATCAGGAGTATATCCTTATAATATTGCTGTTTGTTTATGACCATCTTTAAGGATAATAACCAACTTGTATTATGTGACCAGAAACGCATTACATGTAACACAGAGTAGCGCGTACTATACTTGTTTCATTAAATATCAAAATTTAATGTATATAATAATTCAATAGCTCAACAAAAATATTTTTGTATGAAATGCATTGTTTGTTGTTGTTGTTTTGTTACTGTTATTTTTTATTTGGGGAATGGGTCGTTTAAATTGATTGACATTTTATAGTACATCTCAATAGTGCTGTTCATTTATGGATATAAGCTTTGTGTTTTATTTCAAAATTCGTAGGAAAAGATGTTGAGTAATTTTTTTAAAAGTTTTAATTAATCAGAAAGATTAATGCAACACTTTCCACCTTGTGATTTAACTTGTATAGTTTGAAAATCTTTGATGTGTAAACGACTGCCGCAGTGATCGGTGCAGATTAATTGTTAACTATCTTTGTAATTCCTTGAAGTTCCTAACACGTTGGTCAGTACATCTCTTATATGGACCAACTGTTATATTCACCATCCCTAATTTATAGGCATTTATTAGACACAATCATCCTCTTGAATTCACAGGCTAGAATTTCATTTAGATATGCCATATCACTTCCTAATTTTCATTTCTGTAATAAAGGGAAAAACGGCTTTCTTTAAAAAAAAAAGTTGTTTCAAATATTTACATTTTACTTTTAATGTCGTGACAAACTATTATCCTGAATTGAACGGTATAGGGATCATGTGTAATGAGTTTGTGATTAATTTAATATAGAATAATAAAGGGGATTTTTTTTTTATTGTCTTGTTTTACACAGTCTTTATCCTTTAGATATACCAACTGAAGCAAATTATGATATATATAAGATCCCTTCAAGGTATTTATTGATGAAATTAATCTTTTCTTGTTTGTCTTACAGCGAATTACTTTCGACTTAAATAGAGCATACTGTAAACGTACTACATTTGGCTGTGTATTCTTTTTAGCGCTTTTGGCAGAATGTGGTTTCTGCAAAATCAAGTACATCGTTAAATGCATGCAAATATGTATAAGAATAGTCACATTCAGGAATACGCTAATCCACGCAAACTTGTTCAAAACCTAATTTCCGCCAAATATCGTACACGCCAAATATAATACGTTTACAGTATTTACTGCAACATTTGTTTCTTTTAATGCAGTATGAACTGTATTTTAAAAGTTTTCTGCTTTTATGACAATTCTGCATTCAACATTAACCGTTATGATATATATAAGTAAGATAAAAATAAATCAGAAAATATTATCAGAAAAAAGATTCCACCACTAAGAAATATATAGCAGTTCAATCTTTGTATAGGTCAACAATGATGATATTTTGCCTCAAAAAGGATTATCAATAGCTTTGTCCACAACTTCGATTCAATATTGTCATTTGAGCAATACTCTGACAACATTTCCACAATGAATAATTCAAACAAGAAAATTGCAGCTCATGCCCCATGTAACTTTATTGGGAAATAAAAATGTTTTTTGGTAAATATGTCGAAATGGTGTCATTATATATTATCATATAATTTTATTTATACTGTAACATAATGATATATATTTGTAGCATATATCTGTTCCACCGTTATTGCTAAAGAATGATGTAAGATCATTTATGTTGAGCGACGATTTTCTTACAGTTGATTATATTCATTTTGGAGAGATTACAGTTTTAGCCTTTTGATTTCAAATATTCAATAATCTATTTTTTAATATTTTGTTTGATCTTTAAATGTTTGATATGAAATCATTTTTGAAACATCTTTTTAAATTTTATAGATTGCTAAAATTGCTCTTCTATTACAGGGCATGCCTACATGTATGATACTCTAATTGGTTTGATAATTCAAACTAATTACAAAGTTCATACACAAAAATGTATGTTGTTCATTTGCCTTATACGCCCTTGTCAATTGAATAAATTAACAGTGGTTTTACTACCATTTAAACAATTAATTTTACACCTCAAAATAGCCATTTAAATCAATTGGTTTCCAATGTTATCTCTAAATTTTCTCTGCGATAAGTCTGTATGGTTATGATGATATCCTATCATATACACGGCAAACACATGTGACGTTATTTAAAATACATATATAGAATGTGGAATTTTTCGCCGCTAAATGCACTTTGATACCAGAATCATAACTTTAACAGCAACAAAGCAAATTCAATCATCAGCATAAATGAAACAAGAAGTAATCAATATGTGGTTAATGGTGGTTTGCATGTGGCAATGTTTATACATGTATAATTCTATTTTGACGTTAGTAAACCTTAAAGTTCGCTACCTTAGACATTAAGAGCTGATTTATTAAATGATTTAAAGTAATATGTGTTCAAAGATTTAAAACAATATATAAACTTTTTACACATTTAAAGATAAAGTTCATGCACACGCAGCATAATGACATACGTTTAAACATTTATCTTTCATCTGGACTAATTTAAGCAAAAATAAACAGAACAGTATTCTATAGACGACTATTACACAAGTTTAACATTTCGAAAACATATCATGAGTATTTTCATGGTTTATTTAACGTATCCAATACCTTAAAAATAAAAATCTGGAAAGGTTTAACAGAAAGAGTAGGGCTTCCTCTATTGATTTTGTGTAACAATAAAAATGTATCTAAAGAGTTCACGTTCGCTTCACGTGTTCTTTAATTCTTCATTCGTTCTCATATCATTTGGTATAGTAAACTGCATACAAGCATACACAGAAAGCAAATTACAGACATTTTTAGGATGTTTTAAAAACAATAGTTAATAATGCACATTTGAAAAGAAAACGCGCTGAATTCTAGAGTTTTTTGTTTAGAAAGGGCATGAATCAAATATTTTCAAGTAAGAATTGCCTATCTTATCACATTATCCCGTCATTTATATTGTCGTCAACGAAATATTTCTAGTAGTAAATAAATTAATTATTTCTTTGCATTTTGACGTTTTTATATTTAGCGCTTAAAAATAGAGTCATAAACATTCTATGTGCTCTTTTGTAAGATAATTGATTGTTTTGTTTTTTTGTTTTTTGTTTTTTGTTTAAACTTATTCAAAATCTTTTTCAAATTTTTAAAGTATGTGTTCTCATAACTTGTATATAAATCATGCTTCATGCGATCAAAATTCCCATGGATGCAAAATTTCAACAACGTGTGTCTATCTACGTGTATTTTTTTCTATACCTTTACATTAGTGTTCTATATTTGGTCATGTTAGAGTTCTGCGGTAAACCGGAAATGGGAAGGATTGGTTATTTTGGAATCAAACAACATACACGATGGCAAAAGAGAGGACAATATCAGTTTTTCTATTTGTGATTAAAGTTTTTCTGATCATGTTCCATTGTAATATATTTGCGGATGGTAAATGTGTTGGGTGAGTTTCTTTGTCGTTATTTTTTAATTATTAATTCGAGTACAGTAATATTATATATATCAAATAATTACCACTTAATGAATATACATAGATCAACGTTTCAGCCTTGTTGCACTGATTACATCTGGAACGAGGAAATGGGAAAATGCGTCCGTAAGTAATTAAATTTGTGCTGCTTTATTCGTGCTATGCATATCATATTTAAACTTATTTTAAAATTAAAATTCAGGACAGTAAGGTTTCTGTGTACATGTGCCGACTGTCTGTAAGAAAACATTTCATTTTCACAACTGTTCAGGACTACAAAGCTTTTCTTCCAATTGAAATAAATTAAATTTGTAAAAAGATATTTCTGACATGAATTTGGTTTACGAAAAAACTATCTACATTTAAGCCAAAATGGGTGCAAAAACGAATTTGAATAAAATCTGACAAATGACAGACAGCAAAAAAGTTTGCTGAATACATATTTGGCAAATATTTAAATTTGACACATAATTGTATAGAAGGAATTTAATCAATTTAAATTTGACGTACAAAGAAGTTCAGAGAAAGTTCAACTTAAACATTACCAGAGTTACCAGGTAATAATTAGAAAAATTTTTGTTAGTGAAAGGTGGTTAAATGTGTATTCAATAGTTGTGTTTTGTTGATATTCTGTATTGGTATTTGTAGGTTGCATGGCCGGTTTCTATGGCGTCAACTGTACAAAAACGTGTCGTTATCCAAGCTATGGCACTGATTGTCAACAAAAATGTTACTGTGCTGAATACCAGTGTCATGTCATCATAGGATGCGTAGATATTGGTGGGTAAATTGCATTAACAGGCCTGTTTAATCCATGCAAAACAAATTTCATAAAATGTATGTCGAAATTCCAATGTACGGTAAATAACTCAAATCTCTATAAGAATCCTGGTCGTATACGTTTCTCAAATTAAAATAATTATGAGCACATAAAGTTTATGAATTTCTATGTTCTCTATACTATTGATTACTTTTATCTTATTTAACAGGTAGTGGTAAAATGACAGTGGAATTTCCAACATCTAATTTCTTACTGGGATGTATCGTATGTCTTCTTTTGGTTCTTGTCATCTTCAAGGTCATAAAATTGATCCCATCCTATAGGGGTTACTTTGAAATCCGACAAAAATTAAACCGTCAGTCCACACAAAGAAGGTATGATTCCATACATTTTGACGTCCGTTCACCTACCGATACTGTTCTACAAAACTCATTGGAGGAACAAGAGAGAAATGATGACTCTGTTTGAAATAATGTAATTACTGTTACAAAAGGACTATATGGAGGTGAATGACAAACTAATGTACCAACATGAATATTTCGAGAAGCTTTAGTTTCAATTGCTTATAGGAATATGATGTTTTAATGTTTATTTAATTGCATGATTTAATCGTACATCGTATATTGTATTTCGACTGTCCTGCCATTGGCAATAAAAATAAGATTAAATTGGGTGATTTGTTTCTCAACATATGATTTGTAAGAATTCTAAAATATGCGACTGATTATCAAACATTTGAATTTTACTTTTATCAAGATTGAATATAATTGAACATTGATATTATCTTAACGATTCATTAGGTGCATTGCTGATCGATTATTGTTTTCATTCTATTCATTTTTATTCATTGAAAGGACAAAGTTCTAGTCCACAAACTAGAAAGAAATTATGTTAAAAGATGTACAAAATCATCAATAATACGTTAATCATTACAAAAAATAACCACTCAAGCTATGAACACAAATCAAAATTGTCATTTTTCCTCACTTTCATTTTAAAATTATCACAATTATAGTACATAATTTCTGTAATTCGACATCTTGAAAAATGTTAAAGGAGTGCAGATTTAACTAAACGTCATAGATTTACAGTAGACGTAAAAATCAGTATGACGATTAATGACAAGACAAATATACACTACTATATAAAACAATTCTTTAAATATTAGTAAATGTTCTTCACAGATATTAATCTCGATTAAACAAACCCTGTCTATAGCTGCATGATAAGATCATCTTCTCTCAAGTCTGACGAAAAGTACTCTTCTCAGAAAGACACAGGAAAAAGAAACAAACATCACGAACAATCCCGAAGACATCATCCCTATAGTGACATAAATGACATGAATTGAGCCTGCAGAGATTTCCTCAGGATAAGCAGTATCTAGATAAAAATTAATGATAAAACGTGTTCTTTAAAAGAAAAGTGTCGACTTTCATTCACTCATTCATTCGTTTAAATGTTTTAGTCTAACTTTGACCACACTGTAAATATTCCTTAACATTGTCATTTTTTTCTAAAATATTTCAGACTACCTTTGGGAGTTATATCAGTTGTAACGCAGCCGATTTCTATATCACATTCTTCTTTTTCACAACGAGAACAGTCTTGTTGACAATTTGTTCCATAATTTGGATATCTGCACTGCATCGAGCAGTTGTTTCCAAAATAACCAATCAGACAGTCTATAAAATTAAGCTTATGTTTAAGACAATATGAAGTACACTGCAAAGATTTGTACTTAATCCATAGTAGATATTTTTATAAATTTCAATTCATTGTTTTAGTCCTTTTTAGCATGGTTTCATTTCTTTCTTCAAGAAATTATCATCAGTATATGCTCTTATTTGATTTTTATGTCTTTTCCATATTACTTTTAATTTTAATTATAACAAAATCATGATATTTCTATGAAAATTTCGGGGGTGGGGGGTGGGGGGTGGTGGTGTTACATATAACTGTTAAAAAATAGTTTGACAACAAATAAACAATGGTCATAAGAATCAAGTACTTTACTTTATTTCATATGGTATTAATACCAACCAATACCAAAAACTCATTTTGTCATTAATTATAATATTTTTCTTATTCCTAGGACATACTCCATTGTAAAAAAAAAAAAAGAAGAAGTAACTATTAAAAAATGTATCAGAAATCTGTAAACAGGCACGTAGCACTGGCGGGGGGGGGATTTTTAGGGAAACAAAGATTTGTCTTAAATTTACATACAAAAATTTGAATTAACATGGAACCATGTAAAAAATTGAATTGAAAATAATGAATAAACAGTGAAATTGAAATTAAAGGTATACGTGCCTAGTAAACTACACTATTGAATTACTAACCATATAAACGAGGTAAACGTAGAATAATCAGTGAGAACACAATTTGGCGTTTCACTTAAATGTAGAAATGAAAGCCTAAATCAAATTCATTTCATTGCTTCTTATAAGGGGGTTTACGCTCCTTAACGTCACGATAAAAATACATATATGTGGCCTACCTTTCGAATTTACAGATCTGAAAATCAGAAAAACTGCCAAGACAATTTGGTATTTCATTTTAATGGTCTTCGTGTTGAAGTGTTTAGGTGTTAGAAATAATTTCCCCTTTCCTTTCAATTTTGGTGCTTGTACAATGTAATTATTAAAATGAAATTTGATTTTTTGAAATCATTTTGTTGTTTGTTGTTGTGTAAGTATTACATGACGGAAGTCAAAATAGGCATTGTATTTATTTATGTTTTCCGTGGGTTTGTTTCCTATTATTGCTTAATGAAGCAATTGTTAGTATTCATAGTATACTAAACAAATACTGAATGTTAATTCAGTCAATGTAAACTTCTAAATTTATATTCATATATATATATAAAACAACAACAACAAAACAAAACAAACACACAAATTAATCATTAACTTTTAACCAATATATTTACAAAGATATCATTGACATAATACATTATAATTGAAAATGAAGAGATATAAATATCAGGAGCTTATTAAACACTCTCTAATTATATTTTCTATACATTTTAAAACAAGTGTTTAATGTCAACTGACTTACTTTATACTTCATTATTAGATGTTATATTAAAAAAATATTTATTCAAACTCGGCGAACAAAACAATCATATCACTAAAAAAAACAAAATGTCCTTATTCGCAATGACAATTTTTAAAAAAATTATGTTGGTTAGTGATTGCCTTTTAGACAACCATGTCGTTGACTTTGATTTGTTGCTAACGCTATAAACCAGTCGACTGAAATTATGTGATTACTGGATATACCGATTTTATTTCATTACTTTTGATAGATGTCCATCTCATGGTTCTAAAAATAAGAACGATGAATTTCTATTTAGACATTCGTAATATGATATGAGTCTTTAGAAGAAAAACAAAAGAATGCCGGCTAAAACCACTAAAATGTTTACCTAAATCCATAAAGAAAAAAAAAGATCTTGGTGTTGGACTTACAACCCTTTAGATATCTATATCGGAGGTATGAGGCCGAGCATGAGATTTCAAGGGCAAAGTATTATGACTTTCATAACTCTCACGCATATCCACAGTTAGTAAGTAGCTATATGCTATCAGTTTCTGAAAGCATTCTACTTCTACATCTTCTGGCTGATTTTGATGCAGAAAACTTGTTTCCTTGGCATTCCGTTTATTGCATACATTCCGCTCTTTAGCTATAATTCTTATTAATGAATAGATTGTTTTTAATTTTATATAACTGGTTATGATTTTTATCTATATTTAAGCTCTTTATATATATATATATATATATATATATATATATATATATATATATATATATATATATATATATTTAAAAAGTATAGATTTTAAAAACGTCTGAAGATTGAATGAAAGCGCTAACGTTTTACTCTGTGTTGTCTTTCATTTTCATATTTTCTTTATATAAAACCGGACACTGCGATATTTTTTGGATTTAACTATATATATATATATATAGAGAGAGAGAGAGAGAGAGAGAGAGAGAGAGAGAGAGAGAGAGAGAGAGAATTAAAAGAAAACAACATTAACTGCAAATCATAAGCGCTTTCATTGCTAAAAATACGTTGTAAATTACGTCATAGTTTTAACGACTGTAAAACGTCTGAAGATTTTTAACAATGAAAGCGCTTATGTTTTGCAGTTAGTGTTGCTTTTTTTCTTTTATTATTTTTTACCGGACACTGAGAAAATACTTTTGTGATATATATATATTTTATATATAAAATTTTCTCTACATGTACGTGTTTGAGCATCGTTGTGCCCGACGAAGAGTTAATAAATTTATCCGTTACAACACCACTTCTTTTATGCATGCCGGAGATATCACTAAAAAATCAAGCATGGAATTAATTTTTATTCGCTGTACAACGTCAAGAGTATTATTAAGGAAAAGTACATTTGATTAATTGTTTCTAAACAATAATTCGAATGAAAATGTTAGGATTTCAACATAATTTAACATAAACATAATTGTTCACAGTGTGTTCATGCACTATTAAAATTTCATCAACGTGTGAACATATCTCGTTAACTTCATCAAGCCATATTTTTTAAAAATAATTTTTATTTTTTATTTTTGATTAGAGTCTTATTATCGACATGAATAGAGTCTTATTATCGACATGAACTTGCTAACATGTAAATACTGCTCTCTGTAGCCTCACTTGCACTGCAATAACTAGCATATGGTTCAGGAGTTCTATCCAAATTGTTTGTTGTGCTGCTATGTTCTGTCACAACTGATCCAACAGAATGGGCATTTTCTCTTATATTCCGCGTGTAGAACTTTCTGTTCGCCACAGTGATAACAACGAAAACAACAATCATTAGTACGATGCCTAACCCCAGAGAGAGACCTATGATCAACGGAAGGTCATGGTTACTTGTTGTACTTTCATGTCCTAGAGAAAATAAAAAAAATATCTCCGATGAAACCATCAAGCGGTATGTTTATCAAAATTTCTAACTGAGGTTATTAATATTTTACACGATTTAAACTCAGAGATGTCAATAACATAAACTAGATTATAGATATAGAATTGACACAATGTTTAGAGTTGAGAAGAATGTCGGTCATTTTTCTTTATCGTGTCTTTGTCAATCTTTTTTAATGTATTTAAAATTTGCACCGTCTAAGTTATATTCAGAGCATCCATTGACGTGACTGCAGACTATCATATTACAGCTACATTTCTTTTGACATTCTGGCCCATATCCCGGATAACGACAGGGTATCGTGCAGTTAGGTCCATAATAACCAGGCGTACAATCTACAAGACAGTTACTAGAATTAAAGGAGTTTATCAAATGCCTAACAAATGAAACAATGACAATAACAAACCGTGAACCATCTCAAAAATTTATAAAACGAAATACAAATTCAAAGAAGCGCAACACGGGCCTCCATATAGATGGAGGTAGGATCAGGTGCCTAGGAGGAGTGAGCATCCTCTGCTGACCGGTCAAACCCGCCGTGTGCTCTTTGTCGAAATCGGAAAAAACAACGGAAAACTCCGTAGACAATTAGGTGATTAGTAGAATTTACGTAATTTCTATATAACAGCAGTAATTATTTACCTAAAATTAAAACATTCAGTATAATGAAATAAATAGTGCCTGTTTGGGAGGATAACAGTTGGAATTGACACCCCTCGAAAACCATTGTCAACCTCCGCTTCGCGTCGGTTGACAATGGTTGTCTCGGGGTGTCAATTTCAACTGTTACCCTCCCAAACAGGCACTATATATATAATGGAATGAGATATTCGCGTTAATTAGTTAACATTATAAAATTGTTATTTCATACAGATAGCAATTTCGACACAGTGTTCCTAAATTTCTTTTTTTGCTATGGAGATTGTTAATTCATAGTATTTCATACACTTTATATCAGTTCTATAAATGTTCTTATTCTTAACGCTAAACTGCATATTTCAATCATTATAAACTATGCATAGGCGAAAGTTATTCAGTATTATTTGATCTTATTAAAAAGCTTATACGGTAAATTGTGCTCGGAAAACACTCGTTTGTTTTTGCATCGATGGAAGGAAGCCTAAGAATTTTTTTTTAATTTTAAGATCACATGCGACCCAATCCTAATACGGATTATGAATATAAGGATTAGTGGTTAGGTAATCATCTCCTTTTCAAAGACGATTCTACCTGCCTGATCGAAAGTTTGTACAGAAACTAGCTGTAACCTTCATATTGAACAAATTTAAAGTCTACTCTAATTATATTTGTGTGATCGATAAATATTAGATTAATTTCACACTTTTCACATAGGAAGCTCGTAGTGTTTCTTCATGAATCAACACTTGTAAAACAACACTCGACATTGGTTTTTTAAACAATATACCAGGAAGTCTTAAGTTTGTTATGATGAGATAATGTTAGAGCATATGTTTAACTCCATTTTTGATTAATTTTTTTTTGTGTGATAAATAGCGAGATTCTCATTCAATCCGACCGAAATAATGTAAAATTTCTTAATTCAAGAAAGATCTGTCCAAGATTTCATTACAAATATGTACTGCAGGTTTAATGGACTCTCGTGACACGTGGTAGCATCCAGCAGATCATATAATTGTCGATGTGTATCATTTCTCCGAAAAACGTGCACATATCAACGACCATGTACATGCAATAAAGTAATTATTTTCTTGTTGTAAGTTGGGTTTGCGACCTTCAGTTCCTTAACTAAGCGGGTGTATTTTCGCGTTGACTTACAAATAAGATTATACTTATCGTAATACGCAACGTCATATTTTATTGAACTTATATATATATATATATATATATATATATATATATATATATATATATATATATATATATATATATATATATATATATATATATATATATATATATATATATACCTGTGCAATGTTTCTAACATTATTTGACTATTCAGACATATGTGCATCATTGCATTATTACATAAAGTTAAGCTTTTGCATTATCATTGGTATTTTCTTAACACATTCGTTTTATCAATAATTGATTTGTATGTATTATTAAAATTTAAGTAACAAAATGAATTCTTGAGTTGAGATATTTAACCCTTTTCAGACTATTGAGTTAAAAATTGAAGTAATATTAAATTGCTTTCAGTGCTAATTACACGACCTCGTTTATTTTTTCAGATCATTGCTGTTACATGCAATATTGGTTGTTTCTTAAGAGATAATAAAAATCCCTTTCCTGCTATTAACGGGATATCGTTGTTTTTACTAAACTAGGCGGGCAAATAATTGATTACTAAATAGGTAAACAAACAACGTATTTTAATACAAACCTGTGCAGGTTTTTGTAATTAAATGGAAGTATTTATCATCTGGGCACTGCATCGCTGATCAACTAAAAGAAATGTGAGTTGCAAGAGTTTAGATACATCAAATTGATTGAAATTAGAAAAAAAAAGTATTTGAATTACTTTAAATAAGTAAATATATAAATAAATTAGGTAAAATAACACATTTATACTGCGCAAGAAGCATTACCTCTTTAGCTGACATAGCTGTTGAAGTATATACACTGCAGTTTCATAGTTTGACGTAATTAAAAAACCAATTTGTATCATTTCGTTTTGTACTGCATGGAATGATATTTATATAGCGTGTATGAGTTATTACTAAATTTTAGTAGGTGTTTAAGATTAAAAGAGACACTTTTAAATGGAAATATAAGTCCACATATATTTAAAGTCTGATTGTACGTGCTCATATCAGTCGACAAAGTTAGTTAAACTTAACAACCAGGAAAAGAAATGGATCGAGATTTATCAAATTGTCCCTGAAACTCTTTATCTCAAGCATTTGAACTTCACTATCTAATTCGTTTTTAATTGTAATATAATAGGCTTGATAGTAAATTTTCCATGTTTTAATACTTCCCTAATATTTGAACACATTTTGTTTAAACTGGGAAATATTCATTTGTCAAGCACGCTAACAACCGTTGCAATGTTGATAGAAAATGTTCATAGAATACTTAGAAGCATAAATCTTTTTCCAATTTTTTTTCAACGTAATTATTTTAACGAAACATAAATACATTCCGAATATCAAAGTTCTAACGACAGCTATCAATATAAGATTAAATAGTTCATATCTTGTAGAGAACAAGTGTTTTTAACCAAACTATCCTAATGACGACAATATTTAAATTTTCTTAGATAAAAACTGAATGTTTCCCCAATTGCTATGCGACTAAAAAACAGAACGCATGCTGGCTCAAGTACTATATAAGTACTATAATATATACTAAGTAGATTAAAACGATGTGTGA
Source organism: Magallana gigas (assembly GCF_902806645.1). Taxonomy (NCBI): domain Eukaryota; kingdom Metazoa; phylum Mollusca; class Bivalvia; order Ostreida; family Ostreidae; genus Magallana; species Magallana gigas. The sequence continues at coordinate 330,368 of NW_022994816.1, forward strand.
AAATGGAACCTCAGCAGCTATGCGAGATATAGTGTCGTGCTTTTTTATATTCAATAAGCTGCTCAGTTATGACGCCAATAAAATATTCACACACCCATATCATTGGTGTGTGACTATTTTATTGGCGTCATAATTGAGCAGCTAAGAGACAATGATGACTATTAATAACAAGATGATTGTAATATGCATTTGTTTTAAGTTTTGAATGATTAATGCAATTGTGTTCTGCAGTGTTGATAGCTTGTTATTGTATGTTAAGATGTACCAAAAAATTAAAGCTTGTTTTATGCTTAAAGCGACATACAAAAGAAACTGAAAGGGTGCATGTCATGATTTCAATATCATCGCTAAAACAGGTTTATATTCATTCTAACATCAGATATAAAATGACAGGGTAAGAGGAGTCAGTGTATGAGGAGACATTAAATAACAGGGGCGTACAAGGCGTTGTATATCCCCCACTCGGAGCAATGAGGACGAAAGAATTTCAATTCAAGATAGAATATTAATCTTTGACTAGTATGCATTGTTTTCATTATAAATTTCACGACGGAAGTCAATATTGTGATTTCATTCTATTAACACGACACCCATAAGTTTCCAAATTAAGCTGCACATCGCTTTTTGCCTAAATCTTGAATCATTTACTGTTCTTAATTGCAAAAGTGGGTAAGAATGGGTCCTGACTTTATCCTAAAAGTACTTTTAATTAAAAATTAGTCTATATTGATTTTTATTATGGATTTATTAAAATGGAGTCTAGACCCATAATGGGTCAAATTTGCGATTTTCACCAAAAACGTTTTACTTTATTAATAATTGTCAAAGAGTTAAATTTTTTCACACGTACTATAATGTGTCAGCGTAGCTCAATGTGATAAGCGGAGGCTCATAGTCCATCATTTTCCATGGAGAAGGTGTTCGAAACCTATAGACGGCGTTTTATTTTTAATTCATTTGCCTTTAAGTAAAACATGTTTTTTTTTATTGGATTATTATGAAAAATAATAACTAATAATACCATTTATATAATGAAACAATTACGGAATGTTTATAATCTGTACACATCATGTCGGATAAAAATAGCGCTAGCATTGATATGAGATCATGCTGTAATGCTTAAAAAACATCGAATAAAACAAAAGTGCATGTATTATTGTATATCATGTATTTGTCAGAGGATGCAGTTCTATATTATACATGTACATGTACTGATGCACAGTTTCAAATATATAGATATGTTCATATATCATTTCAAAATCCTGGGTACGGGGGATTTGTCAGGCCTTGTACGCTCTTGTCCTTTGCGAGATATACTATACTCTGTCTCGAGTTTTTGCTTCCACCACTTTTCGCTTCATATTTCGATAATCATGAATACCTTTATGGTCAAACTACGTTCATCCACTAATATGAAAAATTTCCTCATTATCTTTTCTGAACAACCCCTCTACCGCTTCGCGTTTCATTATAAAAACCCAAAATAGAAAGTCTACGGGGAATTTGCATTGCATCAGCCATAATTAAACCCGGATAATAACGTTGAAAAATTGTGCGAGGTATTCCAAGTGAGTTTCGAATGGTGAAAAGATGTAAACATTTCCAAATATAATTCTCCGTAAGAAATTTGATTTCGCTCCTGTGAACTTTTATGAATGTAAAATGATAATGTGTCAATGAAGATAATTGGGATGTTATCCCTTTTATGGATTTCATCTGTATTTCTTTCACAGGTATGTGTATTTTTATTATAAAATCATCAAAAAGCGATGGAAGGAATAACTTGGGACAGACTATAACAAATCAGCAAAACCGATACACAGCTGATGATGATTCGTTAAAATGAATTGGGTAATATTCAACAGGAGATCCAAAAATGCGACATTAACCAATTAAAAGACTTTTATTTCGAGTTATTCTACTCTCCAGGCATTGATATATATAATACAAATAGACTAAAAACATAAAGTAATCTCAAAACTGACTTATGGCATTACAAACATACCTGAAATGTATATCTTTATCCGAACGTATCTTTTTTGTAAAAATGTACCGGTAGATGTCAACGTAAGCAAAATAAAAATCATAGTTTAACATATGTATTATTTCAAATTGCTTGACAGTAGATATAGTAAATCATCGAGACATAAGATATGTTCCATGTTATTTACAATGTACAACATCATTTTTGCTTTTTACAACGAATAATATCATATGTAAACAAGTCGATAATCAGAATGGTTCAACATTTCTTTTTACCATAAAAAAGTTTCTAAGACGACAATAACATAATTGTATTAAAAATGAATGTACTAAATTTAAAGAACGTTTTAATTGTTTTAATAAAATTAATTGTTGCTTAGATGTATAAAAAAGGTTAAATCAAGAATATCATTAACGGGATTTACAAAAAGCTTTAAAATAATACGCAAACAACGGAAATACATTTATTCATTTGTACTTATTCACTGAATACAATGCATAAGATTTGGACAAACCGACTACAGAATAAATAAACGAGAAATATTTTCAGACTTGCATAAACCTAAATTTCATTTTTATTGTATCTATATAAAACTCTGATATCCTTATATACTTTGTATAAAGTTACAAAACAATTTACGACGGCCTTTGAGTTTAAAAATAAGCGAATAGCACAACATTTAGCATCCTATGCTGTTCTAGAGTAAAAGAACACTGTATTATTTATTTTTCCGTGGAATGTTCTCAAGCACTACTTTGCTGACCTGTAAAAAAAAGATAATGAAAGTAACATAAAAATTAGCAAAGTAAATTAATATATTTTTAATAGTCAATTTAAAAAAATGCAATTATTTAACAAAGGAACCTCTCTTCCAAACTCCAATGTCCTCTCCGTTTCCTTTTGACATTCTTTTGATGGAGAAACATTCACAATCATGAGTGTTTTACTGTTCCCTCCTAAGGAATTTTTCAGCAGGTGTGTAAGCTTTGAGCTCCGATACGTTGGTGGTTCCTATTAAAAGTGTACATATGTACATACATATATTTTTTGAAAAATTGATTATTTTAATATACTGACATAAGCATTTTTAATATTTTTTGTGTTTTTTGAATGTGTTATCTATACCTTTATGCGAAGAGAACGTAGAACTTTCGTCAATTCTAACAAACTTAAATTAATTTTTTTGGTTTCATTATTTGTACTTGTGTTTGCAGAGTCATCCAACCGTTCGCTTCCGGCTAAATCTACTAGCGTCAATGTTCCTGAAAAGACAATTCAATTCTGATTTTAATTTTCACTAAGCCCACATTCTTTAAATGTTCTTACAAAAAGTTTATTCTCTTTTTGTTTTACATGTACGTACTTATAGTTTGATAGCACAGTATATGCATACAGTCATTTGATAAGTACGCTTAATGGATTCAAGTTTAAAAAGAATAGCAGATACATGTATAGACCTGACAGTGTGTTTACTGATTTATTCACAACTATGAAGAAAAAAAAAGAATCCCTCGAGCTTTTGTAACAAAAAAATAATTAAATACATTTAAGTATCTTAAAATAATTTTATGAACATATATTGACTTTTAATCTAGGAGTTTCAAAATATAAAAAATACACTTGCGTTTATGTCTCAACTTGAGTTCGATTCGCTTTATCTTAACTCTCACTAATTTTAATCCTATAAGGCTCGTCTAAATATGTAGTCGAGTTGGATTATTAAGGTAAACGTATAGTTTGCAGACACAAAAACGAGAGAGAAGAAAATTGTCCTTCCTCTCGGATTTTCAGTTTTGAGACGGAAATGTAATGAAAGGTCTGAAAAAGTCCTCGAATAATATCACACATTCCTACAAATAACACGTTACACATTGCGATCGGTTTATTCTTTTGTTTAAAAAAGTAATTTCTACTATCGTGTTACTCCTTACTCAAGTTCTTACAGTAGTGAAGGAGAAACTTCAAAAGTACTGGACAACAATAAACTCCAGAAGTAGTGTGAGTCAGATGTGGATACTAAAAACTCTAAAGAATTATTAGAAAGTTTGAGGTCACAAAATCTTACCAAAATCAGTAGCATCAAAACGTACGATTTTTCAACGCTTTATTCAACCATTCCCCATTACAAATTAAAATCTAGGCTTTTTGATAGTATTGACAGTTGTTTCTTAATAAAAAAGGAAGTCGTAAAAATGCTTAATAACCCTGTCATTGAAAATCTAAAAAAAGTATTTTGTTTAAAACCATTTTGATTGTACACACAAGTACTCTGAAGTTGACATTAAAAAGATGCTTGAGTTTCTGATAGACAACGTCTATGAAGGTCTTCCAACAATCGATTGGAATTCCCCTGGGTACCAATTGTGCTACATTGTTAGCAGACCTATTTTTGTATTCTTATGAAGAAGAATTTATTCAAAAACTTGTACGTGAAAAAAATAAATCAATCGTGGTCTTCAACTCATATCCAAATCAGAAACAAATGATATAGACTCTGTGGTATCTTTTATTTCAAATTCGCTTGGATATATCGAGTTGACGTAGGTATGGAAATAATAATTGTTAATTAGTTGAATGTTGAGTTGAAGGCAACAGCGAGCGGTTTCTTTTTTTCACCACAAAGTTTTTTAATAAATTCTGCTTCATAAGAGTAAATTTTAGATAAACTGCAAGACCTGTTATATGTTTATTATGTAAAAGCAACCGACAGTACTATTAACCAATACATACATGTATTATTTGGACAAGAAAGAACAGCTTTCTGTGAGTAATGAGACGTTGTTAGGTATCTCATGACAATGGCGTTCATATATATTCTAGTCTTTGAGATGGTATAAACTTTAAATTTGATATACATGTAATTCCCATTTTACAAACTTATTATTTTACTACTGACCTTATTTTAGAATATTTTACGTAGTAATCGATACTACATCGTATATACATGAATGGTGAAGCAGATTACTTAACAGAATCAACAGTGAGTGTCCTAAAACTTTTTTGTTTTTTTTTTTAATATATCATTTATTATAAATACATGTTCCGGGATATGCACATTGTTTGAATAATTGTGTTCGATAAAACCAAAAATTAACTTTACCAGAACATGTGTCTTTAATTCCTTCAATATTTTCAACTTGTCCATTCATTTCAAGCCGAAAAATTGCATGACTTCTGGAGGATCTCTCGTTTCGTACTGTTTTCGAAGATGTTCTATTCTTCGAAGATTCTTTGTAAAACTTCAGAACCTGATTCATGACAAAAATTGCAAATTAATTAAGTTTTCAAAGTTTCAAACAAAGATAATGACGGAAAAATTGACAGTCACTTCATGTCATTGTTTTTATTATCATTGAATTAGACTCACCTCTTCTGTAGTTTTTACTTCCTTTTCAATGATATTCGTTACAATTGTCTTATTTTCCTTTGCACCCACGATATCATGCTTTACATCATCACTTGACCCTTTTGCCAAGTCTCTTATCTCTTCGTTGTAGAGTTCAAGGTATGATGCACGAAATTGAAACTGAATAAAATATAGTTAATAAAATAACTTCATGAATATTCTTCATAAAGTCTTTAAAAAATCATTTTCATTATATATGATTTTTTTCTGGGAAGAAAAACTCTTCTATTGCTCACGAATCTGTGTAATCTGTCTTAGGAGATGGATATATGCAAGAGGTCTTATGTGTTCTGTACACATATGGATCAATCATGGCTAATTTCGTGCTCTATCCTTATTTAATACAATAAGTTCCATTAAATATCAAATGAATATAAAATAATATATAGTTTTGTTATACTTTCATGTTAAATACTGAAATCTGATTGGTTAAGGCGCAGTTAATAATATTTTATATTACCCTCAGCGTTAGCAACGCACTTGGCAACGGGTAACATTAAAAAATGTTACATGCGCGAAAATTATGCGCGTACGGTACGCTGTAGAATTCACGATATTCCTATATAAAAGCAGTAAAATTTTCTTAAAAATTTTAAAAAAGACATTCAGTATAACAAAATAAATAGTGCCTGTTTGGGAGGATAACAGTTGTAATTGACACCCCTCGAAAACCATTGTCAACCTCCGCTTCGCGTCGGTTGACAATGGTTTTCTCGGGGTGTCAATTTCAACTGTTACCCTCCCAAACAGGCACTATTTATATAATATTGTTCTTTATAGAGATATTAAATTCCGGGCAAAGCAGATAAAATCATAGAGCGTCACAGGATATACATGTGAAGATCTCATCGATAAAGTGAAACTGACTTGTTTTAAATTCATATACTAGCATAAAAAAGATTTGCTTACTGTCCAACCACACACTAGTAAGTCTCCAGTCATGTCAAACACTTGCTTCATTGCTCTAGGTATTATCCCTCGGTCATCTTTCATTTCTACATCATTTCCGTGAGGTCCCTCCATAGTGTATGTTTTACCAGACCCCGTTTGACCATAAGCAAAAATGCATAAATTGTATCCATCCAGGAAACTCTGCAATACCAGCATTTTTTATGCAGTCAACATGTCTCATATAGATATCGAGAACAGTTTCGATAAACTAATTTGGTCAATCATGTTCAGTAGATATATTTTATATATAAACACAATTACAATGCATGTATGTTGTGAAGAATAAAAAAAAGAACCTGTTGGTTCTAGATCTTAAGCAAATGCTTAACTAGTATTTTTATTTTATAAAACCTACTCTGATTAACTCTCTAATTTCTTCGTACACTTCTTCCTGGGTGCTGTTAGTATCAAAGACTCTTTCAAATGTGTATGTTTTCTAAAACAGAGCATAAACATTTATGTACTGAATCTATAACATGATTTACTGATAGAAAATTTCTTTTTTAGTAAAAAGACTGCAATCGTTCTATTTGAGGTTACTATAGACATTGCTTAAGAGCACACGTTTAAATTACCGGCAGTTCATGATTCTTGGAGCTCTTGTCAATGGTAACGGTGGTCTTCGTTGATCTCGTGCAATTGCTGCTTTCACATTTTCTGATGCGGCAAAGAACTCGAATGTTCCCCTTCAGAAAATTAGTATTTATAATTTAAACCAGAAATTTTTCTTATAACTTTAAAGGGACATGGTCATGAATTTTGTCAAATGTTATTTTTTTTTCTTTATTATTTAAAATGCTTTAGGTATGCATTTCTAATGATAAAATGAATTTTGAGAGTTAATCGTATAGTTATAAGCAAGATACAGGGCTCACAATTCTTTGTCATGTAAACAAGGCTCGTGCCCTGTGTTTGGTTACATATGTTCAATATAACAGTAAAATTATCTTAGCATAAATTAAATAAACAGTTCCTAACGTTTAACACATTATTAATATATTTTTGGTCTAAAACTGGAATTTTCACTTCAACGTGCAAAATGTAAACAAATGTTTTGTTTACATAGCAGAGAATTGTAAGCTCTGTAACTCGCATGTACATGTAGCTCAACGAGTGACACCTACAATTTGGTTGCCTATTAAAAATGTCTTACTGAAGCATTGTAAACATATAAATAATTTTTTAACAAAATTTTGTTGTTCTTATGCTATTTTTTATAAAAGGATTTTATTGTTCTAATGATCAACAAAAAATTAAGTGTCATTTTTAGAGGAATAAGCAAAATAGACAATACTTTGTTATGTAAACAAGGCTCGTGCCATTTTTTTTATATTGATTTAATATATGTATACCGATAAATGTTATCTTTCATGCTGATTTTTCTATTTGCTAATTTATTTTAATTATAGATATACAGTTCAGAACTTTTTTTTAAACTTTCATTCTTCTTTTTAACATTCAAAATGTAAACACCAACATGACCTGAGCTTTGTTTGTTAAAAAAAAATTGTATGCATCTCGCTTATAACTTGATGACTGACACTCAAATTTTGGTTGACTATTGGAAATGTCTTTACAAAAAATTGTTAACATCAGAAACAGAAAAAGAATTTTGAACAAGATCATGACCATGTCCCTTTAACTGCTATAAGTTTAATTCTAAGTGGAAATTGAGAACAAATAATTCTAGAAAAGAATAATCAGATCAGATATTTACCTTTGCTTCTTGCAACCTATTGTTAAGTGTTTTACATTCTTTGTTTTTCTCCAAAACTTGTCGCTTGAGTTTTTCTTTATCTTTTGTATCATTTTCTTTTTGCGTTTTCAATAATTGGATTTTTTTGTTCATTTCTTTAAATTTTTCCTCATCTAGAAAACAAAGACAAAACAAAATGTTATCATGATAATTTTTTTTAAAAAATGTATATATGATTTGCATTGTTTTGTAAACTATTGAAAACATTCTTATAATTATTAATGCGTTCTAACATTCTTCTCTAATCCTGGCTATAATATCTTCACTTGGGTCTGGAGACATTTCTTCAACTTCTGCCCCAGTGTCTCCTGTGTTATCAAAGATAAAACAAAAATCTGGCATTAGACCACTCAAAATTGGAAAATGATTACTGCATGTATGCATATTTCCGACTGATATTTAAATTTAGTGTTTATTACCCCTTATGTTTGCTTTGGAAATCTGCGACGTTCAATTTTATTATAAAAACACTTAGCCTGTTCACGGCGCATGAGCATAACTGTAAACGCCAAGACGCGTTTAGAATATTTTTATTATTGTAAGATTATATGAAACTTTCAAACTTGCATAACCGATTTGATTTGTTCCTACGACAAATTATCGTTAAATCATATCTATTCGTTAATAAAAAAGACTTTTCTCGATAAAGTTTCTGGCAGTGTAATTTTAGTTATGGCTGCTCCGTGTAATACGTGTAATGCTCCCTGTAATACTACATGTTTGATTTTTCTAAGACCGTTTAAAATTGCTTTGCAGCGACGATAAACAGATATCTTGTACAACTAAACATCGAAATGAATATAGGCACTGAATACTTATTTTTGGAGGTTGTCGGTCCTATAAGCGTTAGCGCGGGATTCAATTTGTCTACACAGCCTTGGTGTATTTCAACATTTCAAAATAAACATTCAATGCTTCATAAGAAAAATGTATAATTTAATTCTTTAGTCATTCGAGATTGACGGACCTACTAGACATGTTCCCTCTTCAGAATCTTTAAGACCTGTGTAAAAATATAAAAATAATTTGGTTACAGTTTGCTTAAGATATACGTCATGTGCTACACAATAAAATAAAAGTTTAGTTCTAGTAAATAAACTTGACATGGCATTACAATGTAAAGAATATTACATGTTAAAATTCATCTGAAAATCCAATCGAAGAAATTTGATAAAAATACATTTGCAAAGATATTCTTATAGAATTTATAATGTGTATAGATATATAATAGAACCTGAAAAACTATCAATAGCTTCTTTTCCTCTTTTGGTTGGAGTTGAGCGTCTTCTTCTTTTTAAGAGTATCAATATTGCAATTATTACAATAACTAGAACAAGCACAATTGGGATTATGATAGGTGCCAACGATCTGAAAAAAAAATAACAAAAACAATTAACTTGAAGTGTTATTTTAAAAAAAGTCAAATTGTCTTCCAAAGACATTTAATATCATTGCTTTGAAATCTAGAATAATGATTATATGTGAACTTTGGCATTTCTACAGTCAAATATACATGTATGTATGGTAGAACAGATTTATTACTATTTATTTCATATGTATTTATTCGTTTTTGGATTTCCTATTTTGATAATTTTCATTTATACATGTATTATGTTTATGAAACAAAACCTTAGTACATGTATAATAATAATGATATGGTTTGAGCAAAGCAAACGTTTTCCTTCATGCAACAAAAATACATTCAAGATGTTTAACAAGATGTAAAACAGTTACTATTAATATAACTCTATACGAAAAAAAGTCCAGCATTTTTACTGTTGGACTGGAACTGTTGGATTGGAACTATTAAAATCGACTGTTAAAAAAGACTGTTGACCGGTGATGTCACATTCGGCGAAAACGTGTTATTGATCAGAAGGGGTATACCAAAACAGTTGTTGACTGTGTCTAGGGCAACAGTTGATCTGTCGGTCCGGCTCCCAAACAGATCAAACAGTCCGACAGATCAACTGTTGCCCTCGACTCCAGTCAACGACTGTATATTACAACTTACATGTCTTCAGAGGTGTTATTTGAAGGGTTTGCTGTTGAATCTTTTGTATTGGTAATCACTAATGTGGAACTTGTAGATGATGGACGAACAGTGACGTATGCTCTCACCAAGTCATAACAAGCTTGATCTGAGAAAAAGGAATATATACAATTTGAAAACAAAAATCATACAAATGTTTAATAAGTGTTTTTATCAATGTTTTTATTCATTCAAAGGTAAAATCACCAGTAAAATGTATCTGTTTTCTTATATATATTCAATAGAACACTTCAAAAAGTCGACAGACATAGAAATGCTTTTGTCGAATGGTATCTTGTTGGACATCGGTTTTCGTACTTGGAACAGTCAGCAGCATACAGGCCTTTGATTCTGTCGTCGGCGGTATCAAAGTAAGTACAATATCCTGTAACATGTGTAAATTCAATATTAGGCCTATATTACATGTAGACTGCAATATGCTCTCGGAATTTTGAATGTCTTAAAGTGATATCTTTTGCTTACAAAATATCTTAAATTCATTCAATTTATCTTCCGCTGAATAAAGTTGCTGTTGCTACAAATGCTTATCTTTTTAGTGCTTTCAGTTTGACGTAAATACTTCCAGTTTCATTGGACATTTGACAGTGCATACAAAAAGTAAGCAGCAAGAAAAAACAGCATCTTAAAAGCTACTTTTCAGTTCTGATTTTAAATTGAAGTGAATTTAAGTTAAAGTTAAAATCTCAAAAGGTATGCGACGAAAATAACCGATGTGATGTCATGCATTTTTATATACCGGTATGTTATTTATATATTTCTGTCCCCTAAATACAAATTAATTTTGTTGTTTGTTTGTAATTGGAAAAGTCGAGAAGCAAAATGATTTTTTACATTTAAGGTCACACATTTTGAATATATTTACCTTGAATATATTTTGGCTCCGCGCACACTTCTATCGTTGCATTCATTTCTTTAGTTATCAGACAATGGTAACTAAAATCTGAACACATTGCAGCACAGTTCTTCATCGCTGCCCTAACATTCCATTCAGCTTCCGTGCGAGGACATCCCGAAACAGTTTGAATGGTTTGTTTCATGTCGTAGCATCCTCCAACACAAGCGGAGAACTATAGTATAAATTTTTATATCAGTACAAAATTCAAATTCCAAAACATGTGGTTATAGTGCAGTAATATTTTTTATCTCATATTGCTAACAAAAATTAATAATATTTACAATATCTTCCTATAATTGTATGACATATAGAAGTGTTTATAAAATATATATTTATGCCTATCAATTCAACGCTGTTAATTATAGAAATAGATTTCAAATAATGCTGAAATTATTTGAAGATTCAAAAGGGAATCTTAATGAGTTTTGATTGAAAGATTTAAAATATTACTTTTGAATGTAATCAGAAAGGAAGACTTTCACACACACAAAAAGCACACACACAGAGAAAATAATAATAGCAAATTTGATGCGATTAGTACAATGTAAATATTCTGTACAATGTAAATATTCTGTAGTACTCTAATTAATTGTATACCACCAAAGATAAATATGGACAAACAGTGTGATATATTAAACTCACCTGCAATAAGAAGCTAAAAATAAAGACAAGTTTCTTCATACTCTTAACTTGTCGAATGAGCCTCCTCTTGAAATCTTCACATTCAACAACTCAAAAGCCTCAAAAGCTTACGTAATGCTCAAAATCTCATCCTCTATATCTACGACCCAGTTCGCTCCTTTCTCATTTTGCTGACAACGTTCACGTACATGTCTTTATTAAACTGCAGCTTCGTATTTACTGAAACAAATGCAAGCAAAATAGAGTCTCATGAAGTATCTACCGTTATTGCAATATTCAATGGTAAAAAACACAATGTTCTATATACTACAGCTTTAAAAATCTATTACGTCATTCGTCTTTTTTACTTTCATTTTTTGCCTTGCTAGACTATATTTTTTAAAGGCAATTGATAAAAACTTCTCTAACAAGGTATTTCATAAGAATACGATAAATGGATACTGACGAATATATATACAAAATTCCTGTCTATGAAAAATCTACTTTTGTTTTATACCTCAACATATGAGTAATAAAGAGATAAAAACAACAAGTTCCTCCTTATGTCTACCTTTTCTCTACCTTCAGCAAATTGTTAATGTACCATTTTCAAGAGAATTTTATCATTCGTAATAAATGTAAATCTCATTTCATAAATAATTATAAAGCATCATTTTTTTAAACTATGGCACTCAGTGGTGACTTACTTGTACCTTGAATAGCTTCGCCATTAATCAATACGAAACCGAAACTACCGATACCCGTACCTGATTAAATACGATGCTTTTTAAATTGCTAAATGTGAATCAAGTATTTGGGGGAAAAAACAGTCTTTTTTATAATTTAGGATAATTTCCCAAGAACGTTTCTCACTATAGTCTTTAAGAATATTTTTACAAGCACGAAGAAAATCATACTTTCCTAAATGAGGGTGTCGGTAAAAAAAGAGCAGGTTTATGTGATAGTAGGGTAATATGTCTATGTGTATTTATTCGTTTTGTATTTTCTATTTTTCGTTTTGTTCAATAGAATCTTAAAATTATATCAGTCAAAGTTTTACTGCGCAAGTAAATTGTGTTCTCCCTATCTGTAATTTCATTGGTTCATAATATTAACCAATTATTATGAAGCTAGGTGTATAAATAAGTTACCTATAATTCTAATTAAGTTAGAGCAGTATACCGTTTCAAGAAAATACCATCCGGTTGATATCTGTGGGATCGTAGGGTATGTAAATTTCATATTAACTTATGTTTTACTTATCAGTGTAAATGCTTAGTCTCTGGTTTTATTTTAATTGCATTGTCAATACTAAAGTGTATTTTTGTAATTGAAGTTACAATACTTGGAATGTGTCTGTAAAGTTCAAAGGTTAGCTTTCTTTACAGTACGCACTGTAATTGATGTTTTTATGAAACGTATAATGTATTTGTGGTAACTTATAGCTAATGTATATCTTTCATTTTGTCAGTTTTCTCATATAATGTATTACTTTGTAGGTCAATGCCTCTATATTCAAAATAAAAATAAAGTCATCAGATACACAGTACACCATCTTCATTTTCCTTGACTGCTCGGTTACATTTATTACCTAAAGTGGAAAGAAAACTTTAAAAATAGAGTAATATCTAGATGTAGGCACATTACGTAGAGGACAGTCACTCTATTTACATAGCAGATAATGTTCTCGATGCATGTAAAATACACTAACATTTTACGCGCTTTTACATCGAACACGGCAACCACCCTTTGATTTTCATAAATACAGTTAGGAAAATGGTCCTATTTTCTGTATTTTAATGTTAACACTAGACTTGGGTGACCCGTGCGTGCACGGGTTGACATTGCATAAGATATAGGACATTTACGAAATAGATTCATCGACACACCGTTTTGTTGACATTTACATAACCAAGCTTTAAGCCTACAATACTGCTATAAGTTTCACTACACTCTGCTAAGTTAGAATAATCTAACTGTGACTCGGGACAGGCCTTTACCACAGTTAAAATGCCTCCCATATACCCGTAATGTAGCAAAAAATTTGCAGAATCGCTCCCAAACGATTTTGGAGAAAATTAATGAAGTTGCGTTGAAATTAACAGTCAAATCATTCATAACACACGATTTTGTGGCTGTACATACCTTTCATCTAAAAATTTAATTAATGTAAATGAAAAATTCAACACTTTTTTACCAATGATTTTTACTCACTTCAAATTTATACACCATGTTCATATTCGTAACTGTCGGGATTTTTCATATTAAATGCAATAAGTTAGAGTTATCTCCCATATTTTCTTTGATGAACGAATATATAGCAAATTTTCAATGAAAATTTACACGTATTTGTATTATCGTTTCTGAGTTTATCCATGCAAATGTGATATTGTGCAGACATAAATTAAATCTAGTCTTTCGTAATTTAGCGTGAATGTAATAAGCATGCGCAAGATTGTAAAATCCCAAAAAATCCAGATGCTTTGCGGATTTTTTAAAGGAATTTTCGTTGATTTTTAATTAGCGAGGGTTGAGTAAGAAAAATTAAAAGCAAATTATTAATCTTTAAGTACCAATAATGTTTAAAATATACAATACAAAAGACATGCAGAAATTTTCCGATTTCTCGGTATTAAAGCCCAAAATTCGAGTCTATTATTCTAATATTAATAGTAGTATAGATATTAATATCAGTTTGATTTCTTCAGTCCAGTGTGTTTAAAATATCATATCTTATAATAATCTAATAATCTTCAAAACAGTCAGAGTTATTATAATAACCGCATGTTTCTACAGTACCTAGATAGACGCCTAGTCTGGATAAAAAGGTGGAACAAATTTATCCGTAGTACAATGTACATAATTTCATTTAACTATTTCTTCATCACCAATTCATATTTTTTTCCTTTTAACAATCTATACATGTATCTTTAAAAACGGCATATCCCGTTATTTCATAAAAAGCGAAGGAAAACGTTCCATATTGTTACGTACATTGTTTTTCAAAAAATTCATTGTTCAGATTTAAGGAAATGTTTATAATTTACACAGTAAGAAATGTTCGGGGGACAAACTAAACACGCATAGAGAATATTAAATGTGCAAGCGCCTAGGAAACTTTATTCTGACATTCTTGAATTAAATATATGCATTAACTTTTTGAGCGATTAATAGAAATTTGTATTTAAAAAACCAGCTGTTCCAGGATCATTGGCGGATCCAGGGGGGGGGGGGGGGGGGGGGTTCGGGGGTCGGAACCCCCCTTTCTCTGGGACTTATGAATTTTTTGGAAAACGTTTAATGCCTATTTATAGGCAATTTTTCCCATTTGTAATAGAAATACTGTAATTGTCTCAAATAAATGCTTTTAAAATTGCTTATTTAAAGAATTTTGTACTACGTCCCATGATTTTGTTCTTTTATGAAAAAACCCTATCGATTTTTTTATCGAAATAAAGTACATTGTACTCCCCTTTAGCATCCGGTGTTTACTACACCGAGTAAACATGTGGAAAATTTAAGAAAAAATACATAAAATTAAGCAGTATCACAGATTTATAATAACATCTACAATGTATTTTCTACTTTGTTTCTTTAAAAAAAATCGATTATAGTTCATACAGTTTTGAACTGACAAGCCATTGAGTAAAACGACGTTCAAGTATGAGTACACGTATTCGTTTTACTTTAAAATGTATTTTTTAGTTAATTAACTTAAATAATTATAATAGATGAGTTTACTTCGTTTCATAGGGAAAAAACAAAGAAAATCACATTATCAACTTATGCGGGTAATGCTATTTTTCTGGAATGTTAGCTACCTTCATACCCACATGAAACACAAAAAAAGGAAGCCTTTTTTGTTTTGTTTCCAAGAATCGGAAATTCTGTTACAAAAAATCCATGTAAAGGGTTTATATGTTAACCATTATGAAAATGCACAACTTTTCAAAACTTCAATATTCCAAATATGATCGCATCTGTACTAGTCCGGATGATGTAGCGCACCCATTAAAGAGATCACATCAAGTTCACTAGGACGACAATTGCTTTTACCATTGTTTACACACGAACCATCTTTTCAGCAGATAAATTATTCCCATTCTTTTGTCATATCCTATCATTTAGACCTTTATTCAAGAAGGCAATCCATAGAAATTAAAATCGATAAATTGTTCAGAATTTAAAAACATCAACGACAAACAAATTACTAAAATATCCTTTTTTATAATAGTTTGTCGTAATTAGTTATTTTTTGTTTCTTGGTGTTTCTTTTCTATCAAGCATAGACGCACTTTCTCAGTGATGAGATTAATAGAATCATTCATTATTACGAGTGTGGGATAGTGAAATTCCACCGAGGGGACAAGATTCACTGTCTAGGACGAGGCTTTGCCGAGTCCAAGCCCGTGAATCTTGGCCCCGAGGTGGAATTTCACTATCCCACACGAGTATATAATGAATGATTATTTTTCTCGCATTATATTAGCTTAAAAAAATGATGTTTGACAACTTTCTGTTATGACGTTCAAAAGATTACTTTCGGTTTATCCCTCCGCGTGCTTCAAATAGTGCAAGTTAAATGAAAGCATACGACAGTTTTTTCAATTAAAATATGAAAAATTGTAATTAATTATGCAACACAATTACTTAATGGATAATCTCAATGCACTATTTTGCATTTCCCTACAGCAGACAACGTTTGTTTACGTTTTAAAACAGCGTAGTAATACACAGTGTAAGACAGAAAAATCTCACACTGCTGTCTCACACCGGTGATAATGCGAGAAAAATGTTTATTAAATACAGTTGTATATATACGCACGGAAAACGCTCAAAAAGTCCTTGTTTATTGACAAATGATGAATTTTGCACATACTGATTTTAATCAAATAGACCCCCTAATCTTTTATTTATTCTTACATAGTAACCACTATAATATTCTAGATATGATTTTTATATTGTGTTGAAAACACGGCGTTCTTGGATTTCAAAGGTATCAATGATTATTCCAAAAGTTCAATTTTTTAAGAAATATGCCTCCACAAAACAAAAATCTGAAATGGTAGTTTTCGAGGAATTGTCTGACTCTACGAGTACATGTAATAGTTAAGATTTAAATAATATTGTTTCAAGGAGGCAGTTTTTCACAACAATGAGGACTCTCCTTTAAAAAGGCGTGAAATCTGCCACATTTGTCTGTGTAACCTTTTTCAAATTTATTTCGTGGTCTTATTAATGGTTTTGGTAAACACCTCTAATTGACTCTAAATAAAAGAATCAATTTATATAATCTATTTTAGTAGAGAAAAAAAATTATATCCAAAACAAATTTAAATTAAACTTGTATATCAAAGAGTTAAGTTTCCTATACACCATGTAGGGCTTACTTGAATCAATGTATATGTCATATAATTTGAATAGAACAAACAATCAAACTATTTATATCTTTGGGAAACCAGGAGGCGAAGCCTCCCTAAAGCTCCTGGATTCTAGAGATTTTTTAGGGTAAAACTGAGGTTTTCATGTTACATTTGTTGTGATATTTCTTCTCGTGATTATACTGTCTGTAAAATGAGAAGATATGACGCACTACATTTAAAGTCCGATAACTCAAAATTGTTTACCAACAACAAAAACAGTATTGCCGAAAATAAAGTCTACCGACTTTTTGGACAAAATTAAATTTATTGTCTACATCGGCAGATTACCTGTGTACGTGAGTTAAAATCAAAACCTTTGTGTTCACGTGCTTGGATGAACAAAATATATATTTGGATGTTGATTAATCAAGAACATTATATCTTATTATCTATTTATATGATAAATAAAATTTAATTTTAAATAAAAGGTGCATGCGCTAAAATTTATTTGCGCCAATATGTATTAGTACTTGCGTTTGCGCTAAAATACGCATGCGCCAAATTTTCTCGTTTTACAGTACAAGTGATACAATTATGAATTATGATTTTAAAGGTTTGTATATTTTTACCTACAGAAATCCCAAAGTTAAAGGTGGGTGACTAGTCACATTTGAGCCCATGGAGACGTACAATGTAACTAGAATGGGCTTCCTATGTACGTTACACCATTGATCCAACAGGTTTTCTTCGTATTACTCCCATGAAATTAGTCTAATGTAGAGGAATCCCATGAATTTCCCAAAAGTTGATAATTTAGACTCGGAAGTTTTACATTTTATCTACTAGAAGGACAAACTCTATCCCCCCCCCCCCCCCCCCTCCGATCCGCCACTGTCTTTATATATATATAGATATCGTTCCCGTTAGAAGAAATTTAAAAAAACTTAACTTAATATACATAACTTTATAGTATATACTAAACCTTGATTTGTCACGTTATACCTATAGATAGATAATTTGCCCAGTGTCACTAGAGCTGCGTCATCTATAATTTACTCCATTCTCTCTCTCTCTATCTCTCTCTCTCTCTCATTAGAGTTACACGCCTAATCTACGATCTGCCTGGAGAAGGGTCCGTCAAAACGTTTCATTGAAACTTTCTGGAGTTAACGCCGATTAAAAGCTTCTATACGTAGTTCACTGTATCAACATAGCGGGTAAGCACTCATTTGAATTATCCATTTGAACATTTACTAGGGTCCCAGTTTTGCAAAATAATTTTATATTTTCTTCAAATAGCTCGTCACTCAAATTTTATTTTGTACCTTAAGCGTAAATCTAAATTAACAAGATACATATGTGGTTGCATATAAATTTTATTGAATGTCTTTGTCCATACATTTCAACAGGGTTCAATAATATTGCATGCAAGACTTTATACTTTGTAGCTACATGAAAGCATATAGAGAAAGCATCATCGTTGGCAGGTTTGTTTGGTCCCTTCTACCATTATCTGCAGACACCAGGTTCAGGGGACCCCCATGTTATCCAGTTCTCTTTGCATCTGGCAAACTGCACATGGACCACAGCATGCTAACGCACAGAAGTCATTGCAGGCTGAGCCCTGTAATGAGAGCAAATTTGATTTTTTTAAGTTACTCTCTTTCAGACGAATATGAATTAATGCATCAATATATTGTGAATGCACTGTACTATTCATCTTCACAACATAGCAAGAGTGTGGAGCTCCGTAGTCACAAAGCCTTGACATTGTGAAGATGTGTACTATTATACCTGTACGTATACACGTTTACACAAAATGACTCCACCAAAACTTAAGAAACTGAAAACCTAAACTTAATAATACAGATTTTAAACCTTTGTATCATCTACGACTATTTTTCGTTACAAAGTGTAAGTTGTCAATTTCTTTTTCAATAATTCCAAACTTTAAAAAAACCCCATCAAAAATGGTAAAAGAAATGCAATTAAATGGTCTGTATGCTAATCAGTAATTTTGGAATTGACGACAGTTCTATAAATAGTATACCTGGATGCCTCCGAGAGTCCTGATTCTGGTCCTCATTACCACCGTGCCCCCGGGAACAAAGAAGGGCATACAACAGCACTCCCCTGTCCTGGTGGCCACGTTACAGACAGTGCACGGCAGGCAGAAATATCCCAGGATACCTGCATGTGTTAGAACATTTATAAAACTACATGGCAGGCACGTAGCATCAGATGGGGGGGGGGGGGGGCAGGCCCCCCCCCCACTTTTTCTCGCAGCAACAAATTTACATATAAAAAATTGAATTATCATGGAGTTGCCCCCCCCCCCCCCCACTTTTTTGGGAGTATGTAAAAAATTGATATGGAAATGAGGAGTGAAATTGAAGTTTTAAACCACGCCAGCCCCCCCCCCCACACTTCTCACACCCTTGAGTCTGCCCCCCCCCCCACTTTCAAAAACGATGCTACGTGCCTAATATGATACGTAAAATTGCAATATTTTTGATAATTTTATATCTAAACTATTAGTTAAAAATTAACACGTTCAGCTAATCACAAAATAATTAATGATAATACTTGAGGGGTCCCGAGGTCGTGACCATTTTACCTATATAAATCTCCTAAATAAGAAGAGCTCTATATAAAGAATATACATGAAAATATCCTTAAATTATAAAGCTAAGATACTCAGATTCTTTGTTTCCGTAATTATATTTTATGACAAATATCTTAAATGTTAAAGTACATTGATCCGATTGGTAAAAAAAACCATTGTATGTCAAATTTAACTCACGTGTACGGGAAATTCAGGAATATAAGTCACTTACATGACTTGATGTCGGTGAAGCAGTCAAATAGTCCAGTAGTCCAGTTTCTGTGGCCCTCAATCGTTGAGACCATCAGGGGGTTCCCAGTACCCCCTGCTGTCGGCTGCTGAACGATCACAGTGGTGGCCATGTCGAAGTGTATCTACCTCCTTTAATAGATGAAGATTTTCAAACTTTAAAGCTAAAATATGTTGATTTTTTTTCTCTTCTTAATAAGAGATTGTGACCAAAAATATTTATCATATTTAAAAGTTGATGGCAGATCTGATGTGTATTTTGTTGAAAATCCAGCCTCCTTGATTGGGTGTGTGAGAAATGTTGAAGTATCGGCCAGGACATAGTCAAAAGCGTTATTCGGAACCTCCCAGTGAGCTTTGAAATATTGAAGATGTTAATGGGCATGAAAAATGTAACAGTAGGCTTTGAAGTACATGTAGTTAAAGGGTTGGTTTGGGAAACCTATTAAAAGTAAGTGTTTTCATAACTAGTTCATATCAAGTAGGCTAGAGAAGGGTTAACGTTATATCGGCCTTATTAATGTCAGTGTGGCCAAGTGCAAGTACAGCAGCGATAAACGAACTGTATCTTATATGTATAATATTTACTTGTTGTAGCCCTTTTCTTATTTTAAGGGGTTACAGGGGTAAGGGAAAGACATTTGTATCGAAAAATAAGCGTTCAATGCTAAAATGAATAGTGGCAATATCACACAATTCTTTGAAAAATAAAACACTATAAAGATCAGTGATTCGTATTAATTAATTATGTAAATTTTAATAATCGTATGTGTAGTCGTATTCACACGAAAATAAAAACTCACGGAATAACCAAACCCGCCCCCCCCCCCTTGTATTTTGATCGTGATTTTCGATGATGTGTCAAACAAATGCAAAAATTGTTTAAAAATAGATAAGCACCCCCCTTCCAACACAACCACCACTAAAATAATCGTGTCAAGCTACGTCCGTACCCCGGAAGGTTAAGGTCGTTTCAAAAGGAAAAAATATATATATTTTTATCGATCCCTCAAGGAAGTGCGGTGGAATAAGCTTTGCACCTTAACATGTACCTCGACCCTTATACCTCTTGCAAAGTTTAGTAGTTTCCATGCAAACTTGAATTAGTTAGTTCTGAGGAAAGTTTGCTTTTAGTTATGGAAATTATGCATATATTTACATCTCAAATAAGGAGTACGTGCTACAGTGTTTAAGCATGCATAACCAAACAGTTATTAACCAACCTATATGGTTTTTTGTTTTTTATTTTTTGAAAATGCGTAACTTGTTACGCAAAAAAATAAAATTGCAAAGCGTAAATGATTTATCTATAGGAGACCATTTAAAAAAAAAGATATTTAACTTCTGTTCTCTGACGTAACGCATGGGTTGAGTTGGTGTAGTATATGCATATCTGTGTGTTAATGGTCTAAATAAAAGGCGCTTTATTTAAGGAATAAGGAATCATTCTTTGAATATTATGAAATGATAATTTTAGTCGGGGCGTGCATGGTCAAATCCAATAAAGCCTGATATAATATAATATCTAAAGAATGATTCCTTAATTTTAATATTACTCATAATTACATGTATATGATTTTCACCAATCGTACCATTAGATATTATAATATTGACATATAATATATGTGATTTTCATTTCTTTTAATTATGCAAATCCCGCTTGCGCCCAAAAAATATGTCATTTGAATTTTTTGTACTGTACAGTATAAAATCGATCAGTAGTGTTATCACAGACGAAGACGTAAACTGCTTGTATTATGAAAAGTTTTCGGCTCATAATTATCTTTTCCATTTTTTTTTTATTTGTTCCTTATCTGTTTTTCCTTAACATACCCCTTTGTATAGTAACAGATTAAATATTCATAAAAAAAAGAAGAAGAAGAAGAAGAAGAAGAAGAAGAAGAAGAAGAAGAAGAAGAAGACGAATTCAAATGCGTGAGCATACGACTGCATTCATCAATGCTTATACGTCGTTATGTAGATTAAGAACAGTATGTGCATAATTATGTGACCCAATAGCGTTCGACTATTAATAAACTTTACATACAAATACCGCAATGGCGGGTCGGAGAGATTAAAAACTTAGGTCATTGCATGTGGACGGTGTTTAGAAATAAGGTTTGGACAATAACGTCTGCACAACAATTTTGTAGAGATGTACTTTAATCAATATGAATGTTCAAATTCTTTTAATAAAAATGATTAATGTTACGTGGAAATAAGATAAACTGGAGGGGCGGGGTGATTTTCTCTCAATCCTCTAGAGGGAAAGTTGCCTTAAATATATACATAAATTTACATTAGGCAAAGATTATAAAATGTTATGAAAACGACCAAAAGTTGTGCACAAGTATACAAAAGGCGAGGACCTTTGAATTGTTTGCAAATTTTGTACGAATTAAGTCTCCAGCATCCACAATTTTTCATCCTGGTAACTTTAATTTGAAATCTACCCATGGAGGTACATGTACATAATCGATCGTGTGTAAAAACAGCACCATTTAGTACAAGTAGCATATTTATGTATATGCATAAACATAAACAAAGTTAAAACAAATGAAAAAAAACCCACTTCACTTGATCATATAAAGCACGGTCCTGACTAGAATTAATTACATATGTATAATTAATTCAAAATGTTATCTACCATTTATATGTTTTGAATTGGATGCATGCTTGAAAATTAATAAACTTATATACATACCTTACCTCTTTCAACAATCAAGGACTTCTGGAAATTAAACAAAAGGACTAACTGCAAAACAAGTGGGGTTTTTTTTTTATCTGCACTGCTTACGCAGTTACAGGAGGGAGTGTATATGCATGGTCACGTGAAAAAAGAACGGTTTTTCCAAAATATGTATGTGATGCACATTACGTTTCATATTTGAATCCTGTATTGTGAAATGTACACGGAGATGATTTGAATTGACACTTCCGCAACAAACACTGGTAAAAAAAAAATCATAAGAGTTCATTCATTAGCTAAATTTGCTGAATAAAATTAACTGTGTGGTTTTATTAATGGGGGCTTTTACTGTTGTGATATGAATATACAGTGTTTATTAATCAGGAGAAATTAAACGACACCACTTCATATCTATTGTAGCGTAGAGCAACAAGAGCTTTTATCAGACGTTTTACATTAAGTCTATATAGTAACTCTATAATAACCCCCTCCGTCCCCATTTACACACAGCTTTGAAGGTCAAGTAGTTAAATAGAGTATACATAGACATCGCGAGATTATCAAGACACTGGTTCCTGCATGTTGGTGATATTTAAGCATATAATACGTAATATTTAACCTCCCTCTCTTTTCTTCAAAAAGAATCTTCAATTTGACTCAGCGCGTAAACTTTTAGCGAAAATTTGTTTAGAGAGTCAAATATACATGTAATGTTCGATTATAACTATATTTTCTTTCAAGAAGTGGACGGGCATATCCTACGTGGATGTAGGCTATGCCTGTCAACTTCTCTAAAGAGAATAGATTTTAAAACGATTGCAATTAAGTTACTACTCTGCACCCTTAATAGTAATAAGTTTATAACACATTAATTTTAAAAGTGCGTGTTTTCTATTCACGGCAAAAAAAAAATATACATCATTTTGTATTCAGTATTTTATTTTCTTATTTTTCACATTTTTTTTAACATTTTTGTTTTCATCGTAGTATTTTATTTCAGTCTAAAAATTAAGTGTAGACAGATCTAGATGTTCTACCCTATGCTGGCAAATTATTTTACTGCCCGAATTAACTTTCAAGTTATCCACAATGTGTACACGTGAGAACTCAAAATTCCATCACATATCACAGACAAAAATGAGCTAAACATGGTTTCACATTAAATTGATAAATTGGGTTTATCGACTGGTAACTATAGTTTACGAACAACAAACTGTATTTAACGGTTGTAAACCCCCCCCCCGATGCTACGTGCCTGATAGTTTTACAACATAGATGATCGCGTTAACCTTAAATTGGTTTACAGATGTGAAATATAGATTAACGACGTTAACTATAGTTTTCTGTCCGTAAACTATAGTTTACAACCGTTAAACCTAGTTTATCGACTGTGAAGCTATGATTATCTCATTTTTGTGAATTTGGGGTACCATAGGTACATGCACATGTATATATTTATTTTCATTCTGAATATTATAGAGCGATATTATTGACCGACTCCAGTACGTGAAATTTAAGTTCAATTTGTCCTCATATGCACGATGTTTGGGGTTTTTTTTAAAATATTATTTTTAATTGTTTATTTATTTATTTTAGAATTTAATATTTATTTAAAAACCGCAACTTAATTCATTATGTTCGGCTAACTTCTGAAACTTGTATACATGTATATTTAAGAAAATGCGGGGGGGGGGGGGGGTTCGAGGAAAAATGTTCTTTGCCAGGAGGGAGGGGGAGGTTCCGATGCCTTTTTTGCTATGAATTTTGATTTTACCAGGGGGATGGTGCCGGGGTTGGACCCCCTCTATAGATCATGCACCAGAAATCATCTTCGCTAGCCAAGGGTTTTCGGTCCACTTTAAATGGACCGAAAACAGATGACCAGAAATACACATTAAGGTAAAAAATTGTTCAAGTGTTTTCACTGCAAAAAAGTTGAAGTTTAAAACTCGTTACTCTCTCTCTCTCTCTCTCTGAGAAAGTGAAAGTAAAAATAACTGCAGGGATGACGTAATATTGATTTTCGAAAGGTGCAATCTCAGAACGAGGCTTAATTTGTATTGATACTGCCGGTGTTTTTATATATATGGGATAATTATGTCGGATTAGAACTTTATACAATAGACTGTGTTTTGTGTGAATTGTCTTAAATAGGCGGCAACAGAGGGAAGACAACGACATAATGACCGGCTCATAATAAACACCGAAGGACTTATTAACCGCGATCGCGATTTTTTTGTGGAGTATTTTTAAAAGATGGCGTCAAGTTCTGTCAGTCAAGAAAGTTTGGATATTGAAGATTATGAAGCGATAAGTTCACGTCAAAGCAGAGTAAGGCGTGCCCGAGCCATGATGCCAAAACCCATCGAAGATCGGGAAACCCCACGGAACGGGGATGGGGATAGTGACTGTGATGTAATTCCTGAACACGAGTCCCCCTCCCGATCCACAACTGCTGCATCTCGAGCCCGAGATAAAAGAAGACCAAACCACTTGCATAAAGGAAAACTCCCTAAAGATAAACGTAAACTGAGAGAAAAAAGACGAAGCACTGGTGTTGTCAATCTACAATCCACAGAGGTACATGTATTGGAAATAACCACACTATGTCATCTGTCCCATAAATGATATTTTAGTCAAGACCATTAAGAGAGCTTAGTCTTTTGTTGTTTACATCTACAATTAGCACCTACATGTAATAATTATGTAGTTTGACTTTATATGAAGTGGACTGAAGTTCAGGATATCACTGTGCATACATCATGTACATGATTCCTGTGTTTTGATTTCATCCCCTGTCCAGTAGGTCCACTCAAAGACTTTTCCTTTCCTTGATAACATTTTATGCCGTTAAAGTGAGATTAAGCATGAACATGATCAATGAAGACTTTAGACTTGAAATTGAATGTCCTTCAAAGGGGGTATATAGAACCTTAGTTGATTTTCTCTTAAGTTTAAAGACATAGAGAAGTTTGAACAAAGTCAACTGAGCATATTGTTCTGGACATCTTAGAATAAATATCAAATGATAGTCTCAGTTAACGCTTACATTTACTTATCATCATGATCATGGCCAACACACTGATGTACCATAGATTCCTATATATAATTAAACGTGAGGAATTAATGTCCACATAAAATCACAAGAAGCACATGGAGTTTAATACCTCACTTTTATTTTTAGGACGGATATTAACTATAGATGAAACTCTGATAAAAAATTGGCGTTTGCGATGTTATATTCTAGCAATTTGCTGCAAAACGGTTGAATTTCGATATAAAGTATCAGGTATACGCTTGAAATAAGGAATGTACAGTATACACTTTTCTAGAATAAATCATGTCCTACTCATAAATATTTTTTCAAAAAAATTGCTGCATCATACTAAATGTACTGTGACAGAAATATCCTCAGTTCTGCTAATTAATTGCTGAGGCAAGTATTTCATGTATTTTAAGACAGCTGCAG
This sequence comes from Magallana gigas, assembly GCF_902806645.1. NCBI lineage: Eukaryota > Metazoa > Mollusca > Bivalvia > Ostreida > Ostreidae > Magallana > Magallana gigas. The sequence continues at coordinate 356,409 of NW_022994816.1, forward strand.
GTTTTCGTTTCAAGATGATTTTTATTTGCGTACCTGTTCATGGTGGAATGAAAAAAATAAAAATTGTAAAGAAAACAAGAGAAGTTCAATAATTTTATAATGTTGTCCCATGTACATTCAGTAAGTGTACGAGTCAGACTATAGCCTCTCCCAAGATATATACATGTATGCAGCACATTTGGACGATTTTTGATAAAAATACATATACCTGTGAAAGAATTGCAATTGAAATAGATTCAGCTATACTATAGTTATGTTTCAAAATTTTAAAGCATCACATTTTAATTTTCCTAGTCAATTTTATTTGATATTTACACAAGGTCCATTGAAATACACACTTTAACAATAGAACAGTCTACATGTATCTATGATTGATTCAATCCAGACAAGTCAACAGTTAGCATTTCTAAAAATCTATAAAAATTATAAAAGCAAAAATAACCCAATATGTTGCATCCACACCCAAATTATGTTTTCTTTTGATTGTGCATGCGGTACATGTATATGTATATATACTTCCAACATGTATGTGTCTGAAAGTGAATTCAATATTGCTACCAACAATTTGTGGAGCTCATCATGACTGAGTGTCTCACTCATGCAGTAGTCTGACATAGGCGTTAGGCCACTAGGCCAGTAACCCAAAAGTCGCTCATTCAAGCCCCACTGTAGTCACTTGATGTAAAAAAGTTGTTGGCCTTTAGACAAGGCACATTTGTATATAATGTACATTAATTGTCTCAGTCCACCCAGCTGCAATGGGTACTGGCTTATGCTGTCGGGTTAACCTGTGGTGGAATGGTGTCCTGACCAGGGGGATTCAATGACTCAAATCTGCTTAGCACCACACTATCTGGGGATAAGCATGCACCTACCTTAATCACCTTCATGGCATGGAGAGGGATTTTTATAATGTACAGTCTATGCATGTATCCATTACAAATGATATCTAATGTTAACTTTTAAGATCAGTAGCATGACAAGTAAGTGACATCTGAGTATTTTGTATGGATGACCTCAAATTTTTGACTGGTATGAGAAGTACAAATTATGGGTAAAAATTTCACAGGGCCGGGACACAAAGTTATTTTGTCTTGTGATCATGCAAATCATTTGCAGCAGCTAAAGTGGTCTACCTCCCAGAAGATTTGACATTCAAATTATAATTCCAACAGTTTACTATGTGTACCAGTATTCGATGGAGTTTGAGTACTGTTAGTTGAGAATGATATAATTGTTGACATCAAGTATCAATGAAGTTCAAGAAACTGTATGCTCTGTAAGTAGCCTTTGAAAGCTTTATTTACTAATGTGTTAATGTTAATCTACAAACAAAAAAATTCCAGTTTAACTCTACGATTTATAATTAACGCAAATCAAAAACTGTGTGCACAAAAGCAAATGAATAGATATCTGTTTATTTCTGTCTATTACCTGACGGTATTTCAAAAATTTAAAGATGGGCTTGATTTAAGTCTCTATTCAAATTTAAAGGGTGAAATTGATTAGACTTTTCACCAAATTTCTCAATATGTAGGAGGAAGTTGTATAAGGCTGTGATTGAGAGATGTTTACTTTGGATTAAAATGGTGTTTACATTTAGTGAAACAAGTACTTGAAACATGCATCTTGAAACCTTGAAAGTCTGCATACAAAGTTTGCAATCTTGAAATACTTCAAATTCTAGATTTTAGTAGTTTAGGAAGTTATATATAAAGAGAGAGAGAGAGAGAGAGAGAGATTTTATAAAATAATATATAATGGAATGTTTAAAAGTCCATGAATATATCTGCAAAAAATCTTCCAAGCTTAAATATAATCATATATGACATTTTATCATATTACATAGAGAAAGAAAGAAAAATCTTGATACCTACATATGCGAAGCACATGACTCAATGGTTGTATGCCCAGAGATAGCTGGTTTTAGCCACAATGTTGTCGCATAATGTTGAGTCTTGTGTTCTCAGACAGGGCACTTTATCTGCATTGTCTCAATTTAACCAGCAGCAATGGGTACATTAATACCTGCTTACCATGGGTGGGGGGGGGGGGGTTAAGCTGCAATTGTCCTGTCTAGGAGGAGTCATCAATGACTCTCATCAATGACTGAACTTTAATGACAAATTCCTACTGACGATTGAATTTCAAATTCATCTGCTGTACACGTCAAGGATAACTTTAAAATACTCATGTTGTTGCTCCATTTTATTGATTACAAATGATTGTAAACAAACTAATGTAAATTATCTGTTACAGAGCACAGGGGATTCTCTAGATGATGAAGATGACGAGGAGTTACTGGAGGCTAAAAAGAACACATCCTACAACGAGGTCATTGACGCCGATAACCCCCAGACACCCGCAGAGGTCTGTTCAAGTCAAAATGCATGAGACATTTGAGTTGCACCTTCTTGTTATACATGCAAAGTGTGCCAAATAATACAATAATTGTATTAATGTGCAAAGTCAGTCTCCATCTCCCCACCCCCCAAGAAAAATTACATCTGTTATACAGGTCAACATGATTTGTTTGTTAGAAATGATGTACTAGCTCATTTGAATGTAAGATACGTGTATTTCTTGCAGTTGAATTTTGATAGATACATGATCAGGGTGTCAGATATACATGCATTAATTACCTTTTTTTAACAGAGTAGAGTGCCAAGACCATTCTCTTCTAGAAGATCCAATAAAAGGTAAGGCCTACAGTTTCCATATCTGACCAGTGTGTGTATATTATAGAATCTGATATAATTAATTTTAAAATTATTCAGTTCAGTTAGGTGAGGTATAGAAGTACAATTAATGATGAAAAGAAGTAACCATTCTAGCTATAAATGCAGATGTATAGAGTTCCCTTTACTTTAGCAGGACAAGATGGAATCCCCTAGAAAAGGGGACCATTTCTTATACATGTTTACTAGTACCGGTATGCTAACTGACTCTTCTTGTTCTGTATTTGCAGTCCATCAGACCTAGAGGCTGATTTAGAGGATAACCAGGATTACGATAGCACTGTCAGCCAATCAGAAACCAATCTTACCCTCATTGGAAAGTCTGACACCAAGAGGGAGTCGTCCAATCAAAATGCTAGTCCAAAACTGGGACATGGTCCGACATACGGAAGGTCAACTAACCCTCCAGAAATACCCAAGTCTTTCAAAAATTTCTCCCCCTACACTAGTGAAAACGAGACAAAGACTTCACCGTCGTATTCCTCTAATTCTTCCTCTCCATCCTCCATACTGAATCGATACAAATGGCGCAGTCCAGAGGTGTTAAATCAGGAGAGGGAACCAGCCAGTGCTGGTCCTGGAATATCTTCCATTATCTCCAGATACGACAAAAAAGCTACCGAAGTGGATACAAATTCCAGCCCAGGATTTGGCTCCTCTAGTTACAGGAATTTTGGAGATAGATTTCGAAAGGACAGTCCATTTCAGAGCCAGTTCCGAAGTGTCGCTGCTCCAACACTGAGGGAAGACACTGAAAAAATCAATCTTAGAAAGGTGAGAGTTTGGACTTAGTTTGTTTATAAGCGATTATTCCAGTTTTTTTTAGCATATCACTTGTATCATGCATATATATGTACATGTATGATACTCAAATGACAAGTTATGATAATGAAGATGTTAGAAGCAGTTATGAGTTATTTATGGTTACTCTGTTGATGATTGTATTCTTTTCAAAACCTTGAATATCATAAGAAATATATGTAGATAACCATCCATTATGTTGACAGTAAAGAATAAGGGCATGCTGTTGAAATTCATTGGGTTCTTGTACATGCATGTATATATAGGATCTCTCATGATTTGCGATTGAATATGATCAATCGCAACTTCTCGTGCCTTTCCGGCAAGCTCGGAAAAACACCTTGAATGTATTACCTAGGCATCCATGACAACCCCCCTTTTTAGCTCACCGAGACAAAGTCAGGGGGAGCTTATGCTATACCCTCGGCGTCGGCGTCCGGACCTGGTTAAAGTTTTTGTTGCAGGTCCTGTATCTAAGCTATTACTTGTCCTATCTTCACCAAACTTGCATGGATGATGCATCTGGACCTACTTATGGACTTGAAAGACTTGGATGCTGAATCTGAGTCCTAAATTTCAGATGCTGGAGGAGGTTAAGGTTGTTGGACCAGGTTAAAGTTTTTGTTGCAGGTGCCCTTTGATAGCAATATCTAAGTTACTGCAGGTCCGTACTTCACCAAACTTGCATGGATGGTGTGTCTTATGATACTGATGCACCAGACAGGCTTGAGTGCTGAGTCTGAGCCATAGGTTTCAGATGCTGGATATGGTTAAGTTTTTTGGAACAGGTCACATGTTTAATAGATAATAGTACTATAGTAACATGTGACCTGTTCCAAAAAACTTAACCATATCCAGCATCTGAAACCTATGGCTCAGACTCAGCATTCAAGCCCGTCAGGTGCATCAGTATCATAAGACGCATCATCAGGAAATCATTTTCAAAACACATCAATTCATGAAAAAAATAAATAAAGTGACATTAAATGCCGTTTAATGTACAACTCCACACTTTTCAACTAAAATTAATCATTTTTGTACTCCTTCATTTTACATCAATCAACCACCTCAACCTACGTAATGTTTAACTATGACGTCACATGGCATAAAAACACACAGTGGAATATCAAAAATTTATCCCATGAGTGCTATCCACCATATACTGTAGAATGGCAAATAATCACGATGGTTTTAATTTCACTATGTTCGCGATTTAATATTTTCCCGCGAGATTAAACCCTTCGTGAATACTACATTGTATCATTAGTTTTCAAAAACATTTTAATGCTTATATTCTGATCAACTGATTTTTAAGCAGCATGAAATTAAAACCATCATGATAGGTACTTTAAGAGAAATCCTGAAATTTTAACACCGTGGAATTAAAACGACTTACAGTATTGAGATATACATGTGATAAATAGACATATTCAATTTTAACCCATTGTCATCGTAGATGCTGGAGAAAGAACAAGAGGAGAACAGGAAGATGAAGCAGATGATGGAGGAGAAGGACAGACGGATAGCAGAGCTAGAGAGAGAGGTCTACCTGCTCAACAAGGTAAGGGATATAGGAAGGTCAAAATAATGATGGAGCACACAAGTATGTACCTATTACAGTAAAATACGCTTATAACAAAGTGCCAGGGACAGGCGATTTTGCTTCGTTATAAGCGTAATTCGTTATATTTGTCAAGTTTAAAATATGTAATAAAGTCACGGGAAATGGAAATCACTTCGCTGTTAGCGTCAATTCATTATAAGCGTGTTTGCTATAACCCTGTTTTACTGTACATTTGATACGTAATTATATGCTTAAAAAACAAACAGTTTTCTAATTCTGATGCCCATTTACAGGAATGTGATTTGAGATTGAGTTTGTCATATATGTACACATTTAACATGAAATCATTCTGATTAAAAACAACAACCTTCTAATTACACTGGTCAGGTCAGGGTCTGACAGGTATCGATAGGGGGTCATCTTCAGACGACCACAGATATGCTTTATCTGTTTTATGAGAGGTGTAACTCTTCAATACTGGAGATAACATGGAAAACAAGCTTGCATTAATTTATCTATTTAGAAGAGTTCCGTTAGATTGAAAGCCCTTCCCTGATTGGTCAGAAGTAAAGGTCTTGTGAAGATGACCTTCAATCGATACCTGTCAAACCCTGACGAGTCGGGGGGGGGGGGGGGGGGGGGGGGGCTTAATCAGACACTTAATATTTTATGCATCAGGGACAACGCTTGTGTCAATCACTGTAGTTTTTCTTGTAGGAAAAATGACCCCTCAAGGTATATAAATGTACTATTGTAGATCATGAATGATTTGGATGCAATATTTTCCAGTAGCTTTTTACTTGATTTGCATTTCTCTTGAATCGAATTTAAGTATTATTTTTCATGTTTTTAGAAAATTATTTTGATTGAAAGTTTTTTGTATCCTGTTTGTTGTACATGTTGTAATACCTGTAGCTTAAGTGTTGTTTACATTGTTTTATGTTCAGATTTTTTTCCAGAATTTTTATCGATATGACATTTTTTTCCTTTCATGTTAAATCGCTACATGTACAATGATGTATAAATATGCTTATTGTAGCATCTGAAAAAAATATTTGTAATTTATTTATGCAATTTGAGGCTTATTTTGAAAATTATGTATTCTGTTTTTAATGGCATTTTATTTATTTTTTATAATTATTTATTTTTTGAGCATTATAAAATAATATAACACATATATCCACTAAACATGCTAAATGTTGAAAAACTTTCGAATAGTTCACTTGTTTTGATTATGTTGGTTCGGGAAGTAAAACTTTTAGCAGTGTCAGTAAATGACATGTACTTGTAATAGCTATATCATTGGAATGAATGTGTATAAGTTTTGTAGAATCCATGGTGGTTGATAAAAAAAATACAACCAACATTAAATAGTTTCTTTGATAGCACATTGATTATATGATGAAACGATTATAATACTGTAACATATGATAATTGATAACTCATTGATAATAAAATAGAATAAAATCAGTACATGTATTTAATTGTTAGCATAAACTGATAAACATATGTTTTAAAAATATAATATACTGTATAGTAGAGCTCAATAGTAGCAGTGTGTATCGGTAATTATGAACTTTACTTTACAGTACTTATGAACTTTACAGTAATCTATTAGATGGAATTCATTTGTTTTTGTTGATTTTTTTCAGGATCTGGAAGACATGGATGATGAAGCTCAGAAACTACAACTTGAAAACAATGCACTGATTCGGGCCGTGTCTCAGCTGAGCACTCAAGTGTGACACTCCAGAAGATGGAGAAAGCCAATCGAACACACTGTCACTGCACTCACGCTTAGAAACTGCACTCGCCTCCTTTATCATGAATAAAACATAGAAATAACTACATGTACATGAGAGTGCTTCATGGGTCTACAAGGCCCTGGCTAAGTAATTGTACATGTTTATTTACAATAAAGAATTTTATATCTGTATTGATCAATGATATTTTAAACAGTGTGAACTTCATCTCAGCACCATTAGATTGCAGTAAGAGTATAAATGTATGTCTGTTTCTTTATTTCAGTTTAAAAAAAATACATACTGTACGTAATGTCAAATTGTTAAGCATTAAGTTGTGCTGAGTTTTATATTCTCAGAGAGAAATATGATTTATACATTGAAAAAAGAATCTGGGAAGAATATTGCTAATATTATTGTTGACCATTACAAATTCTTTCCTGTACAAGTTGATAGTTAATTGTTTTTAATTGATGTCTAATATGTGATAATTTAATTAACAGATGCAGGTGATAGAATTTTTCATTTGTTTTTTCAATTTTATGTTAGTTAATGTTGTTATTGAGCCTTATAAAGGTTCTGGACATAGTAAATGTACATTGTACATACAGCAACGGTTTGTACATTTTTTTCAAATTTTATAGAATTTGTTTTCAGTAGCAATTTAGGTTAGTTAGCTTGTGTTTGCATGCCCTGTTAACGAGCAGTTTTAGTTTAGTTTGAGAATTCCTTCACAAATGTGATAAATATTTATCTGAAAAGAGTAGTGCTACACTTTTTGTTAACAGATTCCATACTTGTATGTTAACATTGGTGTGGCGAAGAAATTACATGTATTTGAAGGTTTTGGAAGCCAAGCATCCAGCTAAAATTACATGTAATATGTTTATACAGGATTGAACCTTTACAAGTGTTTTTGTTACAACTGCAATGAACATATTGGTGCATTTCTGTTTTGGTTTTATGTCATGTTATACAAATAAGTGTTCATTCAGTGTTTAGTGTTATGTCAACACTTACGTTTCTCTTTTTTTTTTTTTTTGTTTGAATAGTTTTTAGTATGCAAAAGAAATGGAGAAAGTGTCTTCATGTTGAATGTTTACTTCAAGGAGACTTTACTGTTTGTCAGAGTAATAATTGGATATCTGCATGCATGTTTATGTAGCTGTAATACCAAAGGAATAGTCCAGCTCAATTAAGTTGTGATTTCAATTTATTTCATCAGTGCAACATGCACTGCATTCAAGTTGCAACACCCAAATCAAAGCTCTAAAAATTTAAATATTATTCTGTGTTCGAAAAAATGGTTAACATGCCAAGTTTTGAATATTTTTGAAACATTTTTAAAGATTCGTGTTTTTATATAAACCTTTTTGCAAGAAAAAGTGCAAGGTAAAATTTTTCTACAGCAAATTAAATCATCATTTATATGAACTCCATTTTGAGTATTAAGCTTACTTTTTGTTCTTTTTAGGTATATATTTATGGACAAGTTATAGCCATAGATTAGGTTTTACATGTACAGCAATTTAGCATTTAAACCTTTCATTCATTGATATTCAATGCATACACATGTATATATAATTATGTATCCATTGCTAGCTCTTACCACCTTCCATTAGTGCAATGACAAAAATCCATGTATTAAACTGTTGAAACATCAATTTACTAATTGCTAGCACTATACTACAGCAACAGAATGGGAGAAATATACTGCAGTATACTGTAATCGGAGAGATTGTTTAATACCAACTGAAACATTTTTATTCAATAATTTTAGGGGTTTTTTCATTTGACCATTTAGTATACTTTATCATTAATTTGTTGTCAAAATATTTGTGCTCAGTATGAAAGGGAATTTTTTCCCATTGCATGCAATGAATAATTAAATATTCATTAGCTATTTTATGAAAGGAATTTCCAGAAATTAAAATGCTGATTTGCTTTAAAAATTAAAGTGACTCAAAGACTGCATGAAACCAAAAAATAAAAAAATAGAGTAAGGATGTATAATTGATGCAGTGCATTGTGTATTTATTACTAAGACATTCATACATTGTAACTGATTTAAATTTATTAGAATTTTTTGTTTGCGGACAATTTGTCTGAATATTGAGAGCTTTTTTGTGTTCTGTAGACAAGTATAAGTTAGTTTTATTTATTTAAACATTTAGTGCTTTTGCTCATTTTTTGTGCATTACATTTTATTTATATGTTTTGACATCTTTTTAGAGTCATCTGCATATCATTAAAGAGATACTGGTGTTAAACTTGTGATATTATGTAAAGGGGAATTAAAATCTCCAGAATTGAATGAAAAGAATATGGTAACGGTTGTTTTGATGATTTTTAGATGTAAAACCAAAAGTTGTGAATCATTTCATCTTGTTAGCTAATCTTTGTCATTGTGTATGTGTTCTTTTATGTAATATATTAAGCATTTGTTAATTCTTTAAAAGCTCAAGCTGCTATAAGGCGATTTCATTTTCTTTTAATTACTATACTTATACAGCTAATACATTTCTTCTGTGTGCTAACTCTTTGAGTAATTGCAGTAATACATGTATCTTTACACTCTTTTGCAAATGTACCACGTGTATGAGAAATAGCACATATACTTCTGAACTGAAAAAAAAACACCTCTTCTTTTAATGTTTCAAACATTTTACACGCAGTGTTACATGTAACAAGTTGATCTCACATTTTATTATACACGTGTATGTATACAATGCATTTATGTTAAATTTGGTATTCTTTAAGTTTGAAAAAATGTACCGGTACACACATGTATATATTATATATATATTGTTTTCTTACAATTTAGTCAACCATGTAACTATTCTCAGACTGTTAGTATTTAAAGGAAACAAATTCAAGTTATAAATAATGGACATATTTTTAAAAAAAAATCCATGAAAAATGCATGGTACTTGATTTTTTCTTTTAAGGAAAGGAGATTGATTCAATATGATAAACACATTTTCACCATTTGTATGTACCATTTTTACAATTTATATACATGTACATACATGTAAAAAATTGGCATTTGGGTAACCTTCATACCTATACATTAATTTTGTGATTAGAATACATTCCAACTTACACTGAAATATTTAAAAATTCTGTGTATACTTTATACATAAGTTATCTCATTGGATTTTCATTCATATGTCTTTTGAGATGGTTGTATATTATTTATTCTGAATCATTTTTATATTTTTGAAATATTTTCAAAATCTACTGCTTAATTGCTTGAACTATAAATTATTCGACACAAATACAAAATTTTTCAGAAATTGAAGTATTATGGTTTTTTTTTCTAAATTGTTGGATTTTGTTTAATATTTTCCAGTCGGCATTCTTTTAATTTACAGCTGTACGACATTTGTACTTTAATTCGGACCAACTGTTTGCTTTTACAATATCATTGTGCTTCACATGTTGTGACTTAGGAAAATAAAAGATGTTTATATAATCAGGACTGGCTTTTTAGTTGTACGAATATTTTAAATTGTTAATAATAGCTTAAGTTTTTAGATTCAGGCCTTGGCAAATGGGTATAATGATTTGGCATTACTGAACATCTCTGTGTTAGCATTTTCTTGTCAGGGTGATGCAGTAGAAGTGGGGAGGAGTTGTGACCTATAAGTACTAAGTCTTCAGAACATTTCTAGTTTAGTTTTCATTATTGGTTATGTTGGGGATGGGGTGAACAAGTGTTTACTTTTAAGGTATATATATTTACATATCAAAGTCACAAACAGAGGCATTGTAACACAGAAGAAACCGAATTAACGAGAGTTGACAAACATAAATCTGTACAATAATGCTTTTAAATCATAAAAAAAACCTTTATGCATAAATGTACACGTACCAGATTCAAGAAAGATTTACAAGAAAATAGTAGTGAATATAAAATCCAAAATTTATTGACTAGTAAACGCTTCAATTTCATAACAATATATAAAAAGCTTTTTCAATATCACATCCAATTATCCTGGAGTCAACTTGCATACATGTACATTTTAATATCACACTCGTCAGTGAGGTATATGCACATGTATTTTGCCTCAATTAGAAAAATAAAATGCATATTTTGGCACTGCATTTCACCACACTGCTAAACATGAACATATCCAGTGGTAAACAATGTGAACACGCAAAGGTAAACAATGTGAACACACAGTGGTAAACAATGTGAACACACAGTGGTAAACAATCTGAGCAGAACATATGAACCAGTGATTAAACAGTTGAACACTGAGTGGAAAAATAAAGTGAACATCCAGTGGTGTAAAAAGGCAATAATGCAATAACTCCTAAAAACCACAAAAAAAAAATGTAACAGGATTATGCTGAGATAGGTATAAAGTTTTGAAATACTCCAAACGTGTAGCAAGATGAACCCATTTGATATGCAGTTTTTTCTCTAAATAACAATAAAAAATATCTGTAAAAGACTGTAATAGAGGGCATTTCTGAAGAAATAAAAAAAAAATTAAAACATTTTACATCTGTCTTGTATATCATAAAGTAAAAGAAAATTTTGAAAATAAAATTTGGTATAAATGCAATTGAAAAACTTCAATACAAAAAATGGTTAAAAAGTCGTTTTCATGGAAGCACTAAAAGTAAAATTAAAGTTCAAAAATCAATTGCACCTAAAAGTTATGAAATCATTTTTGCATAATTTTCTTGATTAAAAAGTACATAATGATTAATTAAAAGAAATTAATGTTTCTAGATATCAATCAGATTCAGCAATCTAAGCACAAAATTGGACTTCTACTGTTTCTCCAGGGGAAAATCTCACATGTTTAGCTTTCCTTGTGTTAGATAGGGAAGCGGCCATATCAAATGTGGTATGTTGTTTACACTTGATGCCTTCCATTGTAGACTTGGCTGATGGTGATGGTCCACCAAGTACTGAGAACGCCCTGGTGGTATCTCTCAGATTTGTCTGGAAAGAAAATAAAGTATTTAAAGACCAAAATAAAAAGATATCTCACTTTTGTTTAGCCTTTTTTTTTTTATTTAATCCATATAAAACATATACAAAGGACAAGAGCATACAGAATCTAACAAATCCCCAGCACAGAACATTTTGGAAGGTCAAATGTTCCTGTATATACATTTAAAAAAAGTCTTTTCATTTGAAAGTGTGCACTAGTTCACATTTAATACAATTTCAAAATAAGATCAACTTTTACTGCATGTCCTCAGTTACTTTACCTCCCTCCTTCCTGCTGCTTCTGACGTTCTGATGTGTTTGACTGAGTGATATCTCAGGCAGTGCTTTTTATCATGAATATTTAAAGGCTCTCCTTCTGAAGTGCAGTAATATTTCTACAACATAAATATGTACAATAATTCATACGGATACTCAGTTCAGGCTACTCCACTGTAATGGAGGAGAAGGAGGAGAGCACAGACAGAATCAGTATCATGGAAATATAATATGAGTGATGAGCTTTCTAAAACTCATCGTAAGTTTATTATCAGGAATTAAAAATTGATGTAAAATAATTTAAAATTATCATTTACCGGTCGTCTCTGTACACACACACACCTGAGGCGTGTTCAGCACCGTTAGTGAGCACTTGCCAAAATCCGGTCCCCCACACCTACAACACAAACTTTGGCAAGTGCTTGCGAGTACCTGTTCTGCTGAAGTCTGATGTCGATGGATAACTTCCTTAACAGATAGATTTAATTGATTTCAACACAAGTACTAACCTGACAAGTTTGTGAAACTTGGCACATCATTTTCATCACATCAGAAAAAGCAGAATCAAGTTGATGGTTCAGCTCAACTGAATTCTGAAAATAAAGTTGATAATCAGATATTAAAATGTATATAATTCAATTGAACTCTGGTATCGTAAAGGTTGATCTCTCTGTTGATTTTCTGTTATACTTCTATTTCTTAATGCCTTTTATTAGTACATTTTACCACCATATATGACTGTATATGAATTATGTATCTACGTACACATTCTGTATCTACTGTTTAAAATGCCATAAGATGCATAACTTCAGCGTATAAAGAGTACATATACCTGTATACATGTATATAAGATGATGTTTTATTTGAGTATCTCTTAAGGTAATTACAATGTAATGTCAATATCTAATTTTTGTACTTTAATTATCATGTGCACTGACAATATTTTTATTTAAATCTTTGGACATTCAAATTTTCCTCTTTCTCTCTTGTGTGGATTTGTGCAACAAAAACTGCAACTCTTTGATACACAAGAAACTGTAGCTCCTAGGTCGTCCATCCATTTTTTGTTCTGACCAGGAGCTACACTACAGACCTGCAGCTAATTCCTTGGCATAGCATTATTACTATCAAGAGAGAAATATAACACAGGCTCTATTTTTTTTTCAATGTTTATATCAAACCTTTCAAAACTCGACTAATGATCAGATAAGAAACAAATATGTACAACAAATAACTATACATTTATTTGATAACGTTACTAATGTACTAACCTTATATACATGTACCAACAGTCTAGATTAAGTAGGACTCTAAATATTATATTAAACTAGAATGAGAAGAAAAAAAAAATCAAAATTACTCCACAGATAGGACATGCTGAAGTTCTTTGTTGAGATTTATTCGAATGCCTTGGATCGACTGTTGGTTGTCCTTGAGAAGCTGTCCATGCTGCATGATTTCTTAGTGCACGCAGATATGTTTGCTGCCCCAATCTTTGAATCTCATCTAAAGTGTTAAATCCCCACAAATGTCTATCCCTACCAGTATGGTTATGAGATTCCTGAAAAAAGAAATAGACAATGTACAACAAAATAGAGAGTGCAATGAACCAGCACCTGCATCTACTGGCTCAGCGTTATGGGCTTTGTAGCTAGACTAAATGATCCAGAGCAATTGGAATGGTCGTAATCACTGATATTTTTATTTATTAGCTTAATGACATTATCATCTCTGTAACAATTTACATGCAAATTGGCATCTATTAGAGCATGTAGAGTGTCTCGTCATCAGGATGATCAGTAGGGCGATATATCCCACACTAAATAAAGTATAGAAATCTAATGCAGTAATAGTATTACTATTACATAGAGTATCGGGATGTAAGTGTCAGAAGAGTGTCTGACTCTGTTCTATACGGTTCGAAAAGTTCTTTCCACTACATTGATTTATGATCAAAGATTTTCGAAATTTTCAACAGTTAAGGTGGCTCGACACACCAATGCATTATTTGATGGATCGATGAAGAATCATTTTTGAGAAATGATTATACAAAAATGACACCTATATCGGCCTCTGATTATTTTATAAGAATTTTTTTGTATTTTTTGATAGAAACCGGAAGCATCGTTTTAGCTGCGAACAAGATATATTAGAGCTAAAAATTTATTATCAATTAATGCACAATACAATTATCTATAAATATATATCAAAAACGGCCAGATAAACTTTGAAATATTTTTGTAAAAAAAATATTTATGAAAATGAAAAAAAAGGATTGTAGATATTGTTTAAATCTATGGATAAAAACTGCAGATAAACTGTTACTCGCATTTAACAATTGCTGTACAATCATATTTCAACAAGAAATTGAAACCAAATAGTGAAATTGAAGAAAAAATGGAAAATTTTAAAATCGAACCGATCCCGATTGTAATTAAACTGATCCCGAACGAAATCACATAAAGTTAGAATGAATCAGAATTTTGCAAAAAATTCAGGTTGTTTAGCTGTAAAATGGTTTCGTCATTTACTAACTTTATAATTTATATCAATTACTTAGAAAAAAACTGCAGATTATTTGTAAAATTTCAATTTTAAAATAATTCTGATCGGGATCAGTTTTTTTCAATCGGGATCGGTTAAAATTTGATAAATAGCAATTTTTCCAAAATTTCGCATTTTCATTTCAATTTCTTTGTAAAATATCATTGTTTAGTAAATAGTTTATGTGACTATATGTTATTTTTAAAATTTTATCCATAGATTAAAAAGATATTAAAGAATTACAATTTTGATTTTTAGAAATATTTTTTTAATTAAAAATTAAACACTTGACCAAACGATCTTTGGCATGAATTTATTTATAATTATATTACACATTAATTGACAACAAGTTTAAAGCTCTAACATATTATGTTTGTCTGCCAAACAGTTTTTCCTATTTCACTGAAAAAATACAAAAAAATTCGTATAAAATAACTGAAAGCCGATATTGATCTCTGTTTTGTGGAATCATGTTTCAAAAAAGATTCTCTATCGATCCATAAAATAAAATTTTGATGTGTCGAGGAACCTTAAATATTTGAACTGCAAAAAAAATTACTTTATTACATTGTGTGATTGGGATCCCGGAAATTTAAATTAAAATCTAAACTAGTTTTATCAAAAAGTAGCTAATTATCAACTGTTACTTATTTACCTTGCTTGAGTACATTTTGAATTTCTTCTTTCAAATCATTTTATCTGTTGATATAAACTCTATTAAATTAACACCGAGCCCGATCTTCCGCAATAATAAAGAATTTAAATAAAAAATAAATTAGCATTTCTTAACATAACTGACTTTATGCATTAATTTCACTCCGAAAAACGACAAAGATTCGCATTTTTCTCGTATACATATAACAATATGAACCCGATTTTATTTATTCCCATAGAACTCTTTTGTACTGGAAGTTAGAATTGTCCTTGGGAATTATGATGCTAAAATGTCAAAATGGACGAAAAGTCTCTCAATGAGTTGATCCAGAAAGGCGACACGAAAGCCATTGAAAAGGAATTAAACAACGGGCTTAATGTTGACTTCACATTTAAGGAGAATAGCATAAATAATGAAATTGGAGGGTACACTTTGCTTGATGTTGCGGTGTCGGCAAGACGAAAAGAGGTCGTGCAATTTCTTGTAGACCATGGCGCAGATGTTAAAAGATCACGTAACTGGCCAGGAGCCACAACGGAACTTATTGGCTCCTTTTCTTTACAGAATACATGCATGTACTCTTGCCTAGTACGCGGAGATGTAGAAATAGCAAGAATACTCGTAAAGGCAGGTTTTGATGTGAATTTACAGGACATGCGGCAGTGTTCATCATTATGGCACGCAGTTGATTCAGGAAACTGTGAAATGGTGGATACGATTTTAGAATCTCCGTCAGTAAATATTGAATTACATGACATGACTTATCTGCGTCCTTTACATGTTGCCGCCCTTCATGGAAATGGTAAAATCGTCACCCACTTACTTAGAAAGGGGGCTAACCCTAACGCGTTGCACGTGTTCGGAAACACCCCGCTTATAATGGCATGCAAAGCCAACTCGTATGAGTCCGTACATCAGCTTCTTCTGTATGGTGCAAAAGTTAATACGGGGAGCATATATGGCGTGACACCACTTTCTAAATTTTTGCATAACCCTCCAACTTTGCAAGACTTACGTATTTTTGACTTACTTTTAAGTGCAGGAGCTAGTGTTCTTGATACGGAGTTAAATGAATGGAAACAACATGAACATTTGCAGATATTTTTGGACCACCCTCAAATATATGATGCTTTAAAACAGATATCATCGACACCTTCGTCGCTGAAAATTCTAACTTGTAAATATATAAGATTCAGAATTAAAAAGTGTCTCATGAAGAAACAGGCTGATTTTAACATTATCTCAGTCTTAAGTAGTTTGCCTCTCCCCTCTATGCTTAAACAGGAACTATCTCTCGAACTAAATTAGTCACAGGTGATGGAATTTATATATACGTGAGATTCATATTGTACATCGATGTTTTTGGAACTGTTTCTTTATCAAAGAAATAAAAAAAATGTTAACAGATTGTGATACCGTATGTAGCTAGGGGGCTGGAAGGTTTCAATCTTGGGGAGGTGTATTGAGTAGCAGATCAGTAAATAAAGGGGAAGGGGGTGGAGTAGGTTGAATCCCCTATGATTATCCCCTACAGTCAAAATGGGGATCTCGGAGATGAATAAAATAAAGATTCAAATCTATTTAAAACATAATTGAGTTATGTTTTTAAGCACGAATTTGTAATTAATACATTGTCTGGGGTTCTTTTTTTTAGATACATACCTTCCTTGCTATTCATTTGTAACACACTTATAATGCAATATATAACAAATCACCTAAAATAAACAAACTCAAATCACATTTGTTTTCTATTTTGCAAGTTAATCATCGAAAAAATGGTTGTAACTGGTATTTTATTTAGAATGATTAAATTTTCCTTACATTGCTTCTTTGTGAAAAACAATAATGGTTGAGAGTTTCAGATCGAACGGAGACCATACAGGTTCAAAATGGCATAAATAAAACATTTAATATCAAAAAATATTTGTAAGTTTTGTGAGGAAGATCAATTTTGTTCCATCACATCAATCAATCTACAAAGAATTTCATGATTTTCACTGCATGCTAGTAAATGCTAATGGGATTCAAATAGATAAAGTAATTTAATTAAAGAATGAATGTGTTTTTGCCGCATATTGTCGAATGTGATATATCGCATTGGTATAGTATACAATCATTCACTTGGCATCAGTCTTATATACCACTCGGAACTACTCGGATGTCTCGCGCACTCGACATTAACGGATTGCCGATTGTCTTATATACCGTATGTTCAATCATATGTTGCCTTACAAAAAGTGGATAACTTTATACCATACTATGCAATGCGATATCACATGCACTCTTTCTGCATACGCTTTATCTGTAAGTATACTAGCTACATGTACATAAAGTAATAATATGCGTTATCATTTTTAGACGGAGGCTGTTATTGTGATTGTCTTGTCCATGACGTCAAATAATGAGGATTCCTTAAGCACCATCTAGCGGTTGACGAAATAATGAATAATTATGAGATTCAATGAATAAACATGGCGTGCTTCTTTGTCTCTGTCGTATATCGTTCGCGTATTATCACTTAATCTCCCGCGGAGACGTATCTTTCTTTACAGCTGCAATACCCCCTCCCCCCCCCCCCCCTTGCAATTGATTTGGGAAGTCAGTGTGTTTTTAAAAGCTGATAGGAGTGTCGCGCATGAAAAAAATAGATAGAAATAACAAAAAATCTTTTTTAAGAAGCAAACAATAGCCATAATATAATGTATATCATTAAAACTGGTACCATATTTCTGATTTCCATATAACTGAACTTGATAGTATCACAGAGAGAGAGAGAGAGAGAGAGAGAGAGAGAGAGAGAGAGAGAGAGAGAGAGAGAGAGAGAGAGAGAGAGAGAGATTGAGATTTCTGTTGAGAAAAAAGAAGTATAAGAATCAAACATCAAACTTCACAAACACAGTATATCAATCTTTGAATCAAACATCACAAACAGTAAAGAAATTTTATATATGCACTTCATTGTTAGGCATGCTTCTTTTCTCTTTATTTGAAATAAAACCATCACAAACAGATTAGAATACTACATTGTTAGGCATGCTTCCTTTCTCTTTACTTGAAATCAAAACATCACAAACAGTGTAGAATACTTTATTGTTAGGCATACTTCTTTTCTCCTTACTTGAAATAAAAACTATTAGAACGAAACTCCCCCACCCCCCCTTATCTTGGAAGGAACAGTGGTGCACCTCGCGCGTTGATTTGATTAAAAGGGGTAACACGTGGACTCGGACTGAAACTGCATGCTGGATTGAATCACAATGTACTATATTCTTTTGTGGATACTATTTTTATAAATACATATAATATTAGTATATTTCAATATTTCAAATGAATGTACATAAAATTACGCTTAAAACAAACGCTCTCTCTCTCTCCCTCTCATGAATCACGTTGTGCAATATTTAAAAATTGAATTGATTTCATCAAACTATGTATCGGTACACGGAATATTTCAAAAAATTGTATGGATCCAACCAATAATGAACTCTAGTCTCGTTCAACCAGATGCTCGACTGTCTCCGTAAATCTCAGAAAGGTAAGAGATACCAGGTCACGCAATAGTTTGATGATGCGACCTCTAACTATATTCTGACTCTCTGCTTGTCGGAGATGTACGGAGACAGCCGATGGTTGAACGAGACTATATTGAACTCTGGCATAGGAATGCATACGACTGCAAAAAACTTCTAAATTGTTCGTACTATTTCAAATCTGACTATTTTCAAGGTATTCTTCAAAAAAATGCTTCAGCGTATATTACATCGAATTTATCGATTATTTTCAAGAACTAAGTCTTGTCAGCGGTGATGATTTGTGCTTAGGTCCAAACACTGTTTCAGTTTCGGTTTGCGAGAGTAACTGCATAGGAGAGTTGATTAAAATCAACTCCCAATCAAGAAACCCCTTCTGTAAGATAGAAAGAGGGGGGGGGGGGGTTGTACGGTAAGACGAAGTTGTTTGCAATTTAGAGGTTATCTTTTGTCTTGAACAGGCGTGGAAAGATGCCGTTTTCTATCTTGGGTTTGCAAATCACTATACACGGAAAATAATCATATCGACTTAAATTAGATATACACAAGGAAAGGAACGTATACATTAATGTAAATAGTTTGCATTGTATTTTTCAAGTTCGAGCTGTATGCCTTTAATAACATATACAGTTTCCCATGTTGTTTTGTGATGCAAAATAATTTCCTACTTCCTTTCTTGTAAAGAATAAAAACCTTTATATTTATGTAGTAATATAACAAGCTTATAAGGTTAAAATAAGAAAACAACACTAATTATTTTAATATTATCTACCTAACTCTGATGTGAACCTGGAAAATATCCTCGCGACCTTAAATTACCATAATACTAAACCGCTTCGCGAATATTCTAACATGATAAGCGGTAAGCGCGCTGTTTTAATAAAAAAAAAATCATATATTGTTATTAGTTTAATTTCCTCCGAAATGATGCCTCCGTCTATCAGTACTTTCAGTACTTTGATATTCATTATGGGGTAATCTAGTGCCTGTGCGCGATACAGGGGGAGGGGAAAGTAAAGATCTATTGGAAAATCAAAAGGACCGTATCTTACAAGGTGTTTTTACACTTATACGAGGAACAATTTAAATACATAGTATCGGGAGTTCACCAATATTGTGACCCACGAAATCCTCACAAGTTGTTTGATAATATCTACTGTATCAAAGCTTCCCAGACTTATAACAAATATTAGGAGGCCGGAAGGCGGCGGTGCGGGCACTTTAATTTGACCGGTGCCTTCCAACTGTCAACTGAAACTCCAACTACAAAAGAATTGTCTCAGTTCCCACCAAACGCATGCACATATTGTGACAACACGTCAAAACGATGCCGGGTTTTGGTGTTTTCGTCGATTATAATTTAGTCATGACGACCTTCAACCACATTTTAACCAGATCAAAATCAGTTTAACATTAATCGTGTTAATATTGAACCAGTGATTTGGAAGAAATTAAAGTAAAAGAAAAAATAATGGACGGATGCGGCAGGTGTGTGTGATTTTAATTTGCAATTCGCGTTCTTTTGATTATTAAAAAAATCACTGTAATTTCTTAGACATGTATTAATACGTTTATTTTAATCGATATTCAATAATAAGTTAGTATTTTATTACAGTAACTAAATCCTTATACTGACTCAAAAATTTGCAATTGGCGCTATAAATTAAAACAAAGTACTTGAAAATGTGAAATTGTGATATACCGTACCATATGGCACGCCAACTTCACAAAAATAGGCTAAAGATAGTTTCACAGTGAATAAACTACAAATATGGGTCTATCGACTGTCACCTATAGTCTACGAACCTGAAACTATGGTTAACGATATCTTTTAATAACTATAGTTTTCACCTGTAAAACAATATAGATTTTAAGAATTGTAAACTAAAGTTTACGAATGCTAAATACATGTAAGTATAAGTTTAATATCTGTCTGTCAATAGATTTTTCTGATAAATATTATAAACACCTATTATATTCACACCTGTAATCTATAATTCACATTTGTAATTATTGTTAAGAGTTTCAAAAATCGTGAAACTATATTTATCAGATAAACTATCTGAAAAAAAAAATTATCAGATAAACTATGTTTTGCAATCACAGGTGATCATTGTTTTCAGTGTTTTAATTATATGATATTGTACATCCCTAGACGCGGGTAATACTTGCACAGAACTGCAATACTTTCACTTTTTATCAAATATGACAAAAGAATATATATTCAAATATTTCAAGTAACACGATATGTTGATACGTACACACCAATACCCGCGTGTATTCTATCAAGTTTTGCAATGTACACAGATGCACACTCGTCCGCGATGTACATGTGTTTATATATCACTAGTAATAAAATCTATACCCTTTTTAAAAAACCTAATTCCGTATCGATCTAATCGTTTACAGACAAAAAGAAATTTGTATTTCTACTTTTGCTTTGAATACATGGAAAGAAAATAGAGCATGCACATGTTAAGACCTGCTGAGCACTGCATTGTAATATATATAATGATCGAGGTATCGTACGTCATTGGCAATCAGATTGAGGCACGGGGACCGTGAAGAAGGAAGGTATGCCAATTGTGTTCAGAGTGCACAAGGATTACACTGAATAATTTTAAGGTATTGTATTAATTATTATAAGTACTTATAGTCTTGTTTTATCGGTTTATATTTTGTTGCCTTCACTAAATCGAACTTATCAAAGTCTTTAAAAGTTTGATAATGGATATGTCATATCAACAAAATTTTCCACTGCCTTCACTATAAATTTTATATTATACACTGCCACAGAAAGTGTGTGAATGTTTTTTATGATACTTTCATGTTTAATACTGAAATCTGATTGGTTTATACGCAGTTGATAATCCGTTCTATTACCCTCAGCGTTAGCAACACACTTGGCAACGGTCAACACTATATACACAGTGCCTGTTTGGGAGGGTAACAGTTGAAATTGACACCCCGAGGTAACAATTGTCAACCGACGCGAAGCGAGGCTGACAATGGTTTTGTCTATATATCCTTTTACTGACCACAGACCACAGGCCGCGGTTCGATGTAAAGTATAGAGAAGGTGAATATTTCGAGAGTCCTTGCACAATTCTTGAAAAATGTCGTAGTGTAATATTAGTTTGGACAGGTATTTTCTTGTAAGATCAGTCCAAAATTCACATGAATAAAGAGAAGAAGGAAGAACGATTCTTTTCCAAATTTTGGCTGATACAACTGGGTTAATTTGGGAATTATTGGGATAGAGTGAATGAATTGCGTTTTTGCAAGCTCGTTCTACAAGTCTATCACTTTTCAGATTAGCCTGCAATAAACAGCCAGCATAAATAACATCATTGCAATTGTGTATCACATTGTCAAAGAGTTGAACACCAAGTTTCAATGAAATATGTGACTGCTTGTTGAAAACAATAGAAACACCTTTATTTGGATTGTAATGTAATCTCCATTTGTAAGCATATATATCAACAACATATAATGATTCTTGAAGAGATCTAGGTGAGTT
Source organism: Magallana gigas (assembly GCF_902806645.1). Taxonomy (NCBI): domain Eukaryota; kingdom Metazoa; phylum Mollusca; class Bivalvia; order Ostreida; family Ostreidae; genus Magallana; species Magallana gigas. The sequence continues at coordinate 378,730 of NW_022994816.1, forward strand.
GCTTATTAGCGCTATATCATCAGCAAGCAGAAGCCCTGGAATATGCAAGCTGCCCATCAGTATACCATTGGTAGATGTACATAGTTCATACAATAAGTCATCAATATAAACATGAAACATAAAGGCACTGAGCATTCTATCTTGGCCAACACCTTGAGATATTTTAAAAAGTTCAGAATTGACTCCAGCAAAAAATACAAAACATGTGCTATCATAGTACCAATTTTTCAAACTTTTCCACAAGGTATTGTCAATTCCAAGTTCATATAACTTATACAAGAGACCATTGTGCCATATTCTATCAAAACCCTTTTCGTTATCAAGAAATGCACAAAAAAAACGATAAACCTCTACTATTATAATAACCAATGATTTTTTTTATTATAACATAACAGACAGGGACAGCACCATGATCAGTTCTCTAACCAAATTGTAATGGATGTGGAAAACAGATTTAATAATAAACTATTTTCAATATGAGACAGAATAACCTTCTCAAACAGTTTACTAAGTGCTGATGTTAGAGTTATACCTCTATTATATGTAGGATTACTTTTATCTTTGTTTTTACATTTGAAAACTGAAATAACCTTTCCTACTTTAAACATTTCGGGAACATGTGCATGTCTAAGTATCGAGTTAAACAAAATAAATAATTCATCAACAATTGTATTGCCACAAAAATGATATGTTCGTTCGTGAGAAAATCTGGACCAAGTGCTTTTCCCTTGGATAATGATTTAAAATGGTGTTGAATTTCCTCGCGTTATATTGAAATTTTTGAATCTAATGTTGAGATGAGATTATTGTCAAAGCACAAGCTGGTCAATATGCTGTTTAAATATCTTGTCGAATTTAGTTGGGTCCTGATTTTCCTCTGCTAGTTTCACAATTTCCACAATTTACACATGTCAGGTATATTGTTTGCGGACTTGCCTTGATATGAAAATGAACTAAGGAGTTTGGATGAGGATCGTTTCATGTTTTCCCATGCCGTCTTGTAGAACGTTCCTAGGTCCATTTCTGTTGCCTTGTTGATATTATATAAATAGTGCCTGTTTGGGAGGGTAACAGATGAAATTGACACCCCGAGAAAACCATTGTCAACCGACGCGAAGCGGAGGTTGACAATGGTTTTCGAGGGGTGTCAATTTCAACTGTTATCCTCCCAAACAGGCACTATTTATTTTGTTATACTGAATGTCTTTTTTAAAATTTTTAAGAAAATTTTACTGCTTTTATATAGGAATAACGTGAATTCTACAGCGAACCGTACGCGCATAATTTTCGCGCATGTAACATTTTTTAATGTTACCCGTTGCCAAGTGCGTTGCTAACGCTGAGGGTAATAGTAAATATTATTAACTGCGTCTTAACCAATCAGATTTCAGTATTTAACATGAAAGTATAACAACATCAAATACGGACTGCTGCCATTGTTTTGCCGTCTGTCGGTGTAATCTTCGAAAGTTTCGCTTTGCTTTCTCATAGTTTAAAAACGAGTTTGCATCTCTTGATCTCGGTGACCCGTCAGCTTTCCATGATCGTCGTGCGTCTCTCATATCATAGTGAGCTTGGTCTAGTCCGTTGTCTTTCCAATATGGTTTTAAGTAATGTCTAAACTTTCCGAGTGGAATATGTTGGTCGGATGCTGTTAGTAGAGAAGCTGTAATTTTCATCAGATGTTGATCAATGTCATTTTTGCGGTATGTATCTTCCTGTAATAAGCACAGATAGTTGTCACACTTGTTTTTGTAGGAATTCAGATTATCAGAATTTGCAACATTCCATTTGTGTATAATTCTCTATAAATCAAAAGAAGTGTGTGTAAAAGCTTGTTCAAAGTAAATTTCTGCAAATACTGGAAAATTATCTGAGATGTTATAATTGAATTCTGAGTAAAGAAAGTGAGCGCACAAGATTGTAAATTTGCAGGAATTCTCGACATGAATCAATAGTGATTTAAATGTCTATAACCTCGAAAGGCTATGTCATATGTTGAGAGTGAAGTACATGGCTATTCCGGTTCTTAAAAAAACTCACAAACTTTCAAAAATGACAATGAGAGGTAAACCGATAACTAGTTATATTGGAAATGTTAATGCAAACATATTTTAATGAAGTTATATTGTGTATATCCTAAAAAACTAGTAATAAGAAAAGAAAATAGTGTTCATACAGCAGATCTAGAAATCAATAACGACAAATTAAAATATAGCGGTATATTATAATTCAACATTTTGTTATAATAACAAACATTAAAAACAAAAAAGTTTTAATTAAAAAAAAAAAGATCACCAGTTGGATTTGAACCCAAAACACTGCATGTTTGTATTCACTAATCCAGTACGAAACCACTGAGCCATGCAAGACTTGTCAATATGCGATGTAAAGTACTGTTTGTATGGTGGCATATCTCTGCCCCTTGTGTGCAAGTTATTTTTCGATTAATTATGTGGACATGCAAGATAAATATGTTGACATGCAAGATAGTTATGTCAACATGCAACATAACTATGTTGACATGCAAGAAAACTGCAATCAAATAAGAGTTATAAAAAATCTCAAATATCGCCAACATGTGACATTGAAGATGCTAGATACGCTACCTATTGATGTCAACATGCAACTTATTTATGTTAACATGCAACTTCTTTATGTCAACATGCAACTTATTTATGTCGACATGCAACTTAGTTATATTAACATGCGACTAAGTTATGTTGACATACAACTTATAAGTTGCATGTCAACATATTTATCTCGCATGTTAACATAACTAAGTTGCATGTCAACATATTCATCTCGCATGTCAACATAAGTAAGTTGCATGTCAGCATATTTATCTTGCATGTTAACATAAATAAGTTGCATGTCGACCTAAAAAGGTAGCATCTTGGATGTCACAAGTGGGCGATATTTGAGAATTCTTGAGATTTTGTATAATTCTTATCTAATTGCAATTTTCTTGCATGTCAACATAGTTATCTTGCATGTCAACATATTTATTTTGCATGTCGACATATTTGATGGAAAAATAACTTGCATACAAGGGGCAGAGATATGCCACCATATGTTTGGAACAACACTGTCATATCAATGGACTTTGTTTTTTATCCTTCAAAAAATAATTTTAAAAAGTACATAATTAGTCATCTCTGGGTCATCTCTCCATCTTTTTTTAAAAAGCGACTTTTTAAATTTTGAAATGTGTTATCTTTACACATTTCAAATATGTGTAGAGAAGACCCAGAGACAACAAAATCATTTAAAAACAGTTGTAAATAAGTAGGATTTTGCATGAATTGCATCGTGTTGCTATATTTAGACCCATATTATGATAAAACCTTTTGCATTACAAATATTCTTCCACTCATTCCACATCCAACAGAAAACAAATAACGGTTATAATTCGAAATTTTTCAAAAATTAATTGATGAAATTTTCACTCTCCTTGTGCGCCCAGATTCCTGCCGAATGTACATCTTAAGCGCCCACTTTCTTTCTTTATACATAATTTTCGAGTTCAGCCATTCCGGTACAAAAATGTAGTCTAATAAAGTTTTGGATTTTCTATCTTTTGATTGATACGAAAACACTTCATCGGATTCAAACGTATTATACAAGTTTCGTTCAATGACGCAATCAACTAGTAGTTTAGATTTCAAGCTACTGCGTTTATTTATTATGTCTGTATTAAAATCTCCACATATAATAACAGACCCGTTTTCGCATAGCTCGTCATAGAGATGAAAGAGTTCTAGAAGCACATCCTTGTAAGCGTCAAAAGACAGGTTTGTCGAAAGAAGTAGGCAACCAATGATATATACATGACTTCGACGAATTGTCAGTTTGATTGCAAGAATACGTTCATTAGAAAATTCAATCTGATTTATGATGTAGTCTTCAGATTGTTTTACGATAAAAGCAACTCCTCCTCTGACATAAATACAATATCGCTAAACATGACAACTTGTTTCAGCTATGCCACTAACGATAACGATATCCCATTTAACCTTTTCGAAGGTGGAATCACGTGCCTTGATATTGGCAAGGACCACACGTTTCCTTTGAAGGAGGTTGGAGAATTCTCCTCTGCAGCAACATCGGTATCAACCTCTGAAGCACGATCCTGGTTCGTATACACGTCGAGTGAACTGTAGTTGTACGATTTCTGTTTTGAATTCGCGGTAAACGCATTGTTTGGATTCCGAACAAGATTTGTTGTCCTGAGGGCTGTTCACCACCATTGCATACGTTACTGAAGGACTATTCTGCATCTGCGTGTCTTTGTTTGCACTATACGATTTAGGGTTACATGTACCAACTGTATGTCTTGATGGTTTTGTAGCAGTACCATTCTGTTGACTGATATTAACAGCACTGTCTTGTTCTTCACAAGGGCTATACATATTTATTGTTAAACAGGGCTAAGCATATCAAAGAAATTATTTCACAGGTCTATGCATATCATTAGCCTCTATGTCAGCCTACCTCGATTCAAGTATCATTTTATCATGTCCTGTTCAGAAGTTCAAGTTGCAACTTCCTTTAAAATAAACAGCTTTAACAGTTCCAATTGAACAGTTCTAATCCAGTTCTCCCATCAATCAATCTCGATCGTTAAAATCCGAGATACTTTTACCTATAATGTATTGCATATATATATATATATATATATATATATATATATATATATATATATATATATATATATATATATATATATATATATATATATATATATAATACCTGTTAACCTTTCAAAGCTGCTATGTGGGAAAATCTCCCCCTTACCAACGTGGCTGGGGGGGGGGGGGGGGGTTGCGTAAACGACGTTTTTTCACGTGAAATGCAAATATATATTCAAAATACTGTTAGATACCTTATTTTACCATTGTTATTAATGCATTTGCAATCATTTTAAATTTTATTATTTCTATGACAACCAGTGTGCAATAACAACTTGTGTTGCTGTAAAAGTTCAGAAAACTATTATTTTGTTTGCAAGGTACAATACAAGACGTCAATAGTGCCACTTTTTATTAGCTCACATGAGCTGAAAGCTCAAGTGAGCTATTCTGATCACAATTTGTCCGTCGTCCGTCCGTCCGTCCGTCCGTCTGTCTGTCCGTCTGTAAACTTTTTACATTTTGAACTTCTTCTCTAAAACCGCTTATCCAATTTCAACCAAATTTGGCACAAAGCATCCTTATGGGAGGGCAAATATAAATTGCAGAAATAAATTTAAAAGTCTGTATTCAAAGCGGAGAAAACCTTGAAACTGTAGAAAAAGGGGGGGGGGGTGTGCATTTTTTAAAATCTTCTTCTCAAGAACCACTGAATCCAATTCAACGTAGTTAAGCATAAAATATCCTTATGGGAAGGAAAATATAAATTGCAAAAATAAAGGGATAATTCTGTTTCAAATCTGAGTTATTACGAAAATAATAATAAAGGAAAGGCGTGTTTCAATCAGTTTAATAGCTTCGGGTTCGGTATCCGGTGAAATGGGTAGGCAAGACTTGACCTGGGCAAAACAAAAGATTGGCAGTTATTAATCTGCCAATCTTATTAAAATTTCAGGATATTTGATGGACCAGTATATTTGTATTCGCTGTAAATATTGCTGCAAAATAATGCGTATTTGGAATTGACGATTGCCGACCTGCCCCGGCTTTTATTTTGCCACGGCCCGGGTTTGCATACCCATTTTACCAAGACTCGTATTCCATACTTCTAAAACGAGGTTCTTTGTTTAAAGCAGCCATGACATTATACGAAAAAGGGTCGATCTGACTATGATGAATTTGCTTGTTGTGCAACAGTTCGCTATGAAGGGAAATTTTTGAAACATGCAAAATATATTGGTGCCGATTTTGTGAAGTAAATTGAGGCTAAATATTTCAATGCGTTGACAGTTTTCACACATGATGTTGGTGTTAGCTTGTTCTGATTTTCGTTTCGTTTTCATTATTTATGCTTTGTAACCTGGAAACTATCGTTTGTACTTCGTGATTTTTACGTATCAAATCAAACAGAGACTTCGGTAAATCAAACAGTTAACTGTTTACCTGCGCAAATTAAGCAAAATCTGATGTATCAAAAAAGTACTGAAATACAATTCATTCTATCGGTAATTCGGCATTATCTTTTGCGTAATGGTAGATTAATGCAATAGGTTTTGTTAAGATGCTCGGCATTTTCTCGAGTTTATTCAGTTTAAATAGAGTTTGATACCGCTGACGGAAATATGTATATATGAATGTATATATATGATTCATTTCGAAAAAATAAATTGTGTTCTTTATTTGTTATAGTGCATGTTTCTTGTGTTTAATTGTTTACAATTTCTATATACTAATCATATTTTAGTGTTAAGCTTCGAATTATAAGCAAGATACAGATATTTGCTTACAATTCTATGTTTGTACACAGATCTTAAAAACTAAGATTAAAAAAGTAAAAAAATTGTCAACATTTTTAAAGAAAATTTTCAAAGTCTGTTCTTCCAGAAACCAACTGTAACAACTTACTGTATTGTAAACTTAACCTTTTTTCGTCATTATTACTCCTACTGTACATGGTCTTGAATGAATAACAGAATTGAAAATCTTAGGCCATTCTTTTTTTTCCATTTTAAATGCTGAATAGGTAATGCCAAGTAAAAAATCTAAAGCTGAATGTAATAAACTCATGTGAACAAAATATGACTTAAACCTAGGCGAAGTGTGAGCTCTGTATCTTGCTTATAATTCTACGATTGATGCTGAAATTTTGGTTGAACATTAGAAATTCTATATGAATTAGAGTATGTTAAATACATGTACAAACAAAATAAAAGAATGATATTCTGTATATACCTACTCTCTGGGGCCCCCTCTTTATACAATAAATAATGTGAAATCTACATCTGATTTAAGTCAAAACCGGAAGTAATCGTAAAAAGTAAACTGGGCTATAACATGTCATACTATGATCACAGTAGACAGTACTTGGATGGATTGTGATATATTCAAACTACACAGCAGCTGTTTGAGTTCAAAATCAGAGAGAAACCCGCAGTGAATGTTGAAATTTGCATGTAAAGATTCAGAATTGGGGGGAGGGGGGGGGGGGTATGGGGAAGACAAATACGATTGCGAGAGAAATTTGTCTCCCGCGCGGGAGATAGGTGGGATGCGGGTATGCTCTCTCTCTCTCTCTCTCTCTCTCTCTCTCTCTCTCTCTCTCTCTCTCTATACACATGTATAGGTAACATATCTCAACATACATGTAGTTATAATTTGCTCTAACACAATTCATTTTGAAATACAGTTGAACATTTGGTTTTTTAAATTAGGGAGCACGTTGTTAATTAGAGTTGAATCTGTAGTACCTATCAAAAGCTGTGTGTTGTGTCCATCATGCCAAAACCCCAAAGTAAAAACAAGTGTGTGTCAGATGGAAGGTGCCAACACCGGATTCATGTGTTTTATACCAAGATCTCCTCCGTCACATTCCTTTAAACCGTTCTTCATTTACAATTCTCACTGAAACAATTAAACATTGTGTCCTGAAAAAAAAGCCAAGGTTCACCTTTCACAGAGAAATGTGAATTTAATTTGATAAGATGTTTGAAATCAGAATCAAGCTTGAAAGTCCCAGCTAAAATCGTTTATATGATTTTGATCTACAATAAGTAAAATTTAAACCACGAACGGACATTTCCGGATTTTTTTAATGATTGACAGAAATTCGTTCGGCGGTAATAAAACGAGAAAGGGTTGAATGGATATTTCATTTTTTTCCCCAATATTGCAAAATATCTGATCCGTAAAACAACTTATTTTTTTTCAAAAAATGGCCTAAATATAATATTATCATACTGAATGATAGTTGAATGCTGAACAAACGGTGAGCGCAAGGTGAATTCACGGTGAGGGTACGGTAAATGCTTTGTGAACGGTGAGCCGTGAACGGAGCAGAGTGGAGAGCGCAATTTTGGGCATGATCGAACAATTTTCATTACAATTCAATTCGTTTATTTTCTTTGCGGAAATTTTCAAGGGAGGGAGCAGATATAAGTGTTTCACTAACATATCTCTTGTTTAAAATTTAAATCATTGACAAAATCCATTTAAAATCAATTTGTAGTAGTACAAATAGTGATGTGGCATATACAAGAAAAAATAATCTAAAAAAAAATAGGTCACTGAAGCGTTAAAGCAAGAAAATGTGTCAAAAATAGTTCGTAGCAGAACATCACCTGTTTGATAAAGGTTTATTTAACGTGTTGTAAACACCAGACATATGGGATAAAAATCATTAACTATGATTTTGCTATAACATGATAATGGTGGTCTATTTCTGTGAGATCTTTATAGTAAAGCCCTGCACAAAATGTTCCGCCTAGAATATAGGGAGAATAGAAGTGTGATATAGAGAAAGATATGCCGTTAGATTATCCTCTACACATATGGTGATGTAGAGGCTCCATGCGTAAACCAAGTGGAATTGGGCAGGAATATGATGCAATAAATGTAAATGCATGCGCTCATGTATGAGATATGCCTTGAAAAATAAAACGACGCCTGGGAAATGAAATGATGCCTGGAAAAGGTAAACGCATGGAAAATCGTATTTATTACACAATATCAAGTGGCCGACAAGGCTGAATGGCCATTCCTAGGTTTTTAAATACTGTCCTTACTCCTTAGTGTAAACTAATTTCCAAAGAACATGATTAAGTTTAGAGATGTTTACAAGTTTGATTACTCTGAATTAACGTTTAAACTACATTTTGAATCATACACAACTAAATATCATACAGTGTACTCAACATTAAATCTCAGTGCTCCACACCTAAGAAACAGTTCAAGAAAATTTTATATCGACAAATTCAGTAACAATACAATGTCTCGTACAAGAAAAGGACATTAAACTAATCATCTAACATACCAGCATATATATACATTGTACAGTATATTGTATAATACAACAAGGACATATATTAGGAGTAAAAGACTTGTCTGTGTTAACCATTTCATTCACACAAACATCCCTCCTTCCTAACTGAATTCAAACTTATAACCTTAGTGAAATTACCCTAACACATCAATTGATGTTGACCAATCAGAATATTACACTTGCCCTTAAGCTCCAGGTGGGATTATGTTTCAATTATCTTGGTATTTTACTACACGAAAATTTGAACTTTCCAAATGACATATGAATTGATGCCTGGAAACCGCATCAGGCGTAACTTTTCAAACTTCGTCTCTGCCCAAAATGCATTCATTCCAATATTCACCTATATTCCAGGCGGAATTCACCTAAAAAATTTGCACAGGTAATAATTAACTGTTTCATGTGATTAGTTGATGACTAATAAGATTTGCATCTGTTTTAATGACTTTTTCAAGGTTGCTAATTTAAGCAGATCTTATTTAGAAATTGAGAGCCATCAAAAATGGATGATGCTGATTTGGGAGCAGTTGCTACTGTAGACATTACTTTATCTAGTGAAGATAACCCTGAAAATGCTGATTCTGTTGAAAGGTTGGACATTTTCTTTAATATTTTTAATTCATAATAAATGTTTGCAAAAAAGGGTACAAGATATGAACATGCACAACACTTATTTTCTTATTTTTGTCATGTTTGTGCTTAGAAATCAAAACGAGTCTTTAAGGGTTAGTCATTTAATATCTATTTCATAGGACCAGGTCCAAAACACTACTGGTCGGAAACAATTAATAGAATCTCTTGCAAGTTTCACTGATATATCGATATGTTTATATAATATTTAAATTGGTTTACAGTATTTCCAAATGAATGTAAATCTTGTGTTGCAATGAATTAAAGTGAGAAATTTTCAGGTAATAATATTTATTTAAAAAATATTTATTTGCATTTTACTGTACATATACTGCCAGGTAACATAGATGATGCTTTTTAAATTATCTTCATAACGGTCAAACTTACATTTTTGTAGTTGTTGATGTTATTAATTATCATCTAATATATCAAATTATTTTAATAAGAATTTTTGCAAACTTTAAAAACATCAGATTGAATTACTCAAGTATCATAAGCATGCATACATAAAAAGGAATTATTTTAACTGAATAATACCTAAACTTTGAATGTAAAGAATTGAAAAAAAAAATGGGCACCTATTTAGAACATGTCATTGTTGTTGTAAACAATGTATTCATTTAAAAATTAGTTTATTTAACAAACATATTTCATTGAATTTTCTTTAATTTTTCAGATCTTCAGATATTATTTTGTCAAAAAGTAAAGATGAGGAAGAAAATGACGAATTAAGTGTAAGTTTTTAAAATAATTATTTTTAAATTATATTGCATAATAAATTGCACTAATTCAGAATATCTTAAATCTAAAGTACAGTAAAACTCGGTTATAGTGACTTCCGATGGACTGTTGGATTTAATTTACTTTGCTTTATCCTTAAACCGTTATATTCGTATAACACGTTCGTTATAATAAGCATAGGAAATTCATTATGAACATATAGCATGTTTCCTTCTAATGACTACCATTTGTGTTTATTAAGGCATTAAATGAAAATACCCTCTTTTGGTACCTACAATAATCAAATTGTTTAATTCGAGAACTTGTGTGGAAATAGATTCATTTAAACAATAGTGTTTATTATTGCTTACTTTTAACATGTAATTTTCATTATTTTCGTCTACATCCATGTTTATACTAAATGAATTTCACTATAATGAGAAACAAGATATTTATCATGGAATCTATAATAATTTTAAGTTTAATGGAATGGAGTAGACAAAAACTTTAGTATCAAATTAATGTTGAAGGTAAGGTCCAAACTTCTGTGCACATAGACAAATATTGTACTTTCAATATCTGGAGAATTTATGTTTGATATGCTTTACAGATTTCAAACTTGTTTTAAAGGTATCCCAAGCGCAGTATTCAGTTTCTATTCATTCAAAGGTCAAAGTACTTTGAACGGTCTGACCTAGAAAAACGGAATCCATCTTTGCTAGCCAAGGTCACCTGGTCCTTATCTTTTTTTAAAACTGCAGAAGTTGGCTCAATCAGCCAAGGGTAAAAGAGATTATGAGTCGATCACCACCCTTGGCCAGCAAAGATAAATAAAAACTTATCTATTTTTGTCTTCTTGTCAGTATTGCAAGGAAAGTGTACATGTATATGTTTCCTATTATGTTTCATATACTCATTTATATAGCCATATATGTTTTTCATACCTTTCTTTTTTAATACCTCAAGCCTTACATTAAATTCTTCTATTCCAAATAACGGCATTTTAGGACCAAGGTAAAGAAAAGAATAAGTGTATGATATGTGCTGAATCTAGCATTGAAAGGGATGCAGCATTGATTTGCAAAAGTGAGAACATATTTCTTTGTAATGAATGTGGGAGGCACCATAAGCTAGACGACACCACAAAACACCATGAGATAGCAAGACTTCAAGATGACAAGTTGATTTGTGACCTTTGTTTAGACTCCTCAATTCCTGGTTATGGCTTTTGCCTCAATTGTGAACATCTTGAAGTTCTTTGTTTACCCTGTTCTAAAAGACATAGCGGTCGGAAAGAATTTGCCAACCACACAATATGTACTAATTTGGATTTGATGAAAAATGGTGGAAGGTAAGATTTGAAAATTTATTTGTGAAAATAGAGGATTTTATTAGATTGAAATGTATTTATTTTTTTTAGAATCATTATATTGTAAGAGCTATATAACGTACAGGTCAGAAGAAAATGATTTGAAAAGAAGTCAAGAAGAACAAGTAGAGGTCAACACTACAAAAGAACCTCAGGTAGATAACCATGCTTTGATATTTTTGCTTGCCCTTAAAACAAATAACATTTTTTTGTTTAAAAAGTAATGTTGTTACATGAACGTATGAAAGAGTTTCATTAAATTGTCAATACACATACATTGTCATATCAAATTTGGTATACCTGTCAATTGTATGCTAGAAAATTAAGTCATAAAGACTGTTTCTTTGCCTAGTTCAAGGATCTAAAGTTTTAAAGTTTTTAGAATTGAAACATCAAAAAAAGTTTTATGTCAAGGTTGTGCTAAAGATCATTTGATGAAAAGCAATAGCAGTTTATATTATTGGCAAACCATTCTTGATGCTGACAAATTCATAAGAGTATTTGGTAGCCTCAATTAAGTTTCGACTGCTCATGACCTCAACTCCTTAGGGTACATATATGGTCGAGAAAAGTTTAGTCGGTTGCTTTCAGCTGAGGCAATAAGATGGCATTGATTTCTGAAGAGCTAAATGCGTGATCTAAATATTGCAGTAAAATGAATATGTTTGTGAAAAAAATAGAAGAAACTACAATCAATAAAATATATAATCGGGTATATTCTTTGAAAAAATTTCAAAGTATCCTTATTATCTTCCACATAACATGTTATGCTGCCTAATACTTCGTATGCACATCAAACGTTTGTCACTGACATACAGCGTGCCTATACATATAATCTCTACATCCGGACACACTGTATCCATCATATTTTATCAACTTTTACAAAAACATTCTGGTTTTTGCGGAGTTGATTTTAATCAACTCTCCTATACACTAACTCGGGCAAAGCGAAAGTGAAACAGTGTTTGGACCTAAGCACAAATTAATACCGCTGACAACACTTAGTTCTTAAAAATAATCGATAAATTCTTTATGCTATGTATTCTGAAACATTGTTTCATAAGAAAACTTATTTATTAATACTATGAAAAAATAAGATTTTAAATTGTACAAACGGTTTAGATATTTTTTAAAGTCGTATATATTCCTACGCTAGAGTCCAATGAAGTCTCGTTCAACCAGACGCTTGGCTGTCTCCGTTAAGTGTTCAATCTTGCCTGGATCCATACAATTTCTCAGAAATATTTCGATTTCTGATACTACTTGCCATGCAAAATCACATATCGTTGATTTTGAATAAATGATAATCGATAAAATCAAGTCAGTACTTCAGTACTTTGATTAGTATATGCTTTCACTGCACAATCTGCTACGGTGTAGTTTTGCTCATGTTTGACGGTATTAACAGTGCGATACAGGAAAACGTTTATCAATGATCGAAGATTTTTGAAAAATGTGTGCCTGGTATTCAGTCTGTTTTGTTTTGTCTGTCATTGCATATTCTTTACCAATGCAGTGGATATCATATTTTTTTTTTATCAAAATATGTATTACAAATCATTTCGTTGCGTGTAACATGTTCAAGTGAATTAAATACCATAATGTGGTGAAGATGAATATTGTTTTCAGCCTTATATAGGTGGAATGTAGCAACATGAGTAACAATAGAAATCGAGAACTAGTATGGGGTTAGTAGAAGATAAAAGGAAAAATGAATTTATGTCAGCTTTATTTATGAGAACATTCAAGTACTATAGATCAAAGAATTATAATGCTAAAAACGAATGTAACTATTATATGTCCTAGAAGGAGGTAGACGGGACAAGATAAGATCATAGAAATATATATTGTCTACCTGTAATAAAAAAAATCACATATACCGGAAATATTTTGCCTTAACTTCTCTACATAAATGTTGCAAAGGTAAAACATATATGGAATACATACCTCTTGTTAAAATAAAATTGAGCTTCTATTGGACATTGTTATTAATATTATTAACGCACTGTTATTTCTTCTATTCAGAAAGTTATATTTCCAAAGGAGACATGCTTCAATTGCCATGAAGAAGATCATTTTATCAAGTATATATGCAATTTATGCAAGATGAGACTGTGCACCAACTGCTTCTCTGCACACCAATCTGAAGACCATGATGTAATACCAATTGAAGAATTCTTAGGTAACAAATTTCCATGTCTTACGTGTAATTTGAATGCCTCCTTTCACTGTCATTCTTGCAATTCGGACTACTGTGATGAGTGTCGAGTAGATCATCAGGCAAATGGGTTACTGGATCATGAATGGATTGATATTATATCTCATGCCTTCATCCTAAAGGATGTTTCATTACCTTCATGTCGCAAATGTATTGTTGAAGAGCAATTATATGTGCCTGCCACTTCATATTGCATTTCATGTAATTTTGAGTCACCACTATGCGACGGCTGTTCCAAAAAGCATTTGCAAATGTTTGAAAGCCATGCTCTCTGTTTTGATATGATGAGTTTTAATGACGAGGAGAGAGTTAACAAAACAGTGGAAGCAGCTGGGTCATTGCAAGATACAGCCATGAAATGCACACCTTGCATGTTTGTTGAAGAAGTCACTGATGCAACAAGTTTTTGTTTAACATGCCCTGAACCTGAACCAATGTGTGCCAACTGCGCAGGACAGCACATCAGGGAACGTAAAACGCGTGGTCATGAAATTTGTCGGGATTTGATGAAGCTTTTTAAGCCAACACTAAACGATGTGCTTTGTGAGAATTGTTATTTGAACGGAGTCACTCGTGTTGCCGTAGCTTTCTGTCTTACATGTGAGCAACCTGAATCAACATGTGAAGATTGTACAAACTTACATTTGAAACAAAGACATTTTCGTAATCACGAGATTAGCTATGACATACAACAACTTACAAAATTTATTTTATGTGAGCCATGTTCATTTGAAAAAGATGAGAAAGCTGCAACCCATTTTTGCCAAGATTGCGATGAACCTGAGCCAATGTGTCACACATGTGCAACTGAACATCTTAAACAGCGATCTGGAAGAGGCCACTGTTTAAATGATAACATCAAAGCAATGCCAGGATATCAAAACATCACATTTAAAGTATCTCAAAGGTAATACAAATGACATTGTAATTTTCAATTAAAGTGTTCTTGTTCATCTTTATTCAGTTAAATGAATTAATGTTTTTATTCTTAATGTAGTCCTACACAAAAACAGGATGCAAAGGTACGTACTTGTACAAGTTTGGAAATCATATTAACAGACATTGTTTGTATGCACGCTAATGTTAAAACTTTTTATGAAAAGCACGTGACATGAAAGTCATTTTATTTATCTGCTAACCCAATTAAAAGCACAGCTCACCTTTAAAAACATATTCTTGCCCTGACAAAAAAATGCTCCCGCAAAACCATTTGCAATAAATCACATTTGATTAATGCACTGGGCATCCAAACGGTACATGTGCTGCAATATTGCATTTATAATTATATATTTACATTCAGTGTATATTTCCCCATATGTTTACATTGGAAATCTGCAACGTTCAATTTCATTTGAATACACGTATCGTATTCATGCGTCATGAGCACAAATGTAATAAAACGTCATCACGCGTTGGCGTTTCGAGTATATTTATTATTGTAAGATAAAATGAAACGGTTAAAGGATGAATGACCACCTTTAAGTTCTCCTTAGAGATAGCTTAAAGATGCTTAAAGGTAGCTTAAAGACGATCTTTAAGCCACCTTTAAGCTATATGTGTTGCTTAAAGATGGCTTAAAGAAAGCGTAAAGATGGCTTAAAGGCAGCTTAAAGACTATCTTGAAGCCACCTTTAAGCCACCTTTAAGGACAACTTATAGGTCCTTAATGTCCAAACTTCTTTGGCCACCTTTAAGCTACTTTTAAGCCATTAAAAAATCTTTTAATTCAATATTGTGCTAAATTTACAAACAAAATATATTAACTATATGATAATGATAGAAAAAGTATTAAAAAAGGTTTTTGTTCTAGAAAATAAAATGAAAAAAAAATAATCAAAACGCCCAAGACGAGGATTGAACCCGGGAGCCTTCGTTTACCAGCTTCACCTCACTTCCTCTGCGCCACGGCAACTTACATATTTAGGAAGGTTTTTATATCCTATATATCAGTGGATATTGAATCAATGTATTTTACTTTTACTTGAAAAGATTTTGACTTCCATTCAAATTGTAACAATCAATCATATCTAATTTATAAATTACATGCATGCATATATTTAGAATGAAATACGGAACTTGGTCTTCAGTGAAAAAAAAAAAAATTATACCTTTATGGAAACCGTTAGGCTTACTTAGTAAATAAATTTAAACCGAGTAGATAAACGTTCATCTAATTCACAGCTAAATGAAATGCAAGGAAGAAGATGAAATCATTTCTTTTATTAAATACATTGAAACTTCTAGGGTATTTTTTCTACGCAATTTTCCCGGTTATCATGATCACGGCGCCGTTCCAGTATGTTTAAACATTTACTTATATACATGATTTTTAGACTATCAAATCTATAACAAACAATATTACCAATTACGGGTGACGTATTTACTGCATGTGGCAATTGCAAATGATGTATACATATACTTGTACATACAATTGTATGATGTACCAGGCGGGGTATGTGATATATTTACTCTTATACATATATTTAAACAATTATAACCCCTATTTAAGATCACCGGTACAGGAATTAATTAGCCTCTAGATTTTACTCTTACATACACGTATCTTTAATTTGTAGACGTAACATTTTTAAAACCCGGAGTTTGGAAATAATACTTTGAAAATGAATTAAAAATGTAAATAAACTTTTATTCACTAGAGTTATTTATCGTATACACGTACATACTAAGATTTCAACGCCTTTAGAAACCCTGACTTGCACCTGGGCACACGACACACCTGTTGTGTATATCTTCTATATTCTGTGTTAGTTCCAGGGGTTTTCTTAAGTTGGACAAACAATAGACTCTAATTAGATATACACAAACGTGCACCTGGGCACACGACACAACTGTTGTGTATATCTTGTATAATTCTGTGTGAGTTCCAGGGGTTTTCTTAAGTTGGACACACAATAGACTCTAATTAGATATACACAAACGAACAAAACTATGTCTAGACAAACAAAGCAGTAATATCCTGCCCGATATAACAAAGGCAGTTGAGAGTCTTTTCATCTTTAACATGTATCTAGCAGATCTAGAATTAGACCTAAAAATAATTAAAATTGAAAAAAAAGAGAGAGAAAGAGAGATATTTCACCGATTAATTTATAATAGGAAACAAACATACTTAAATATAATTTCATGAACAAATTTAGATAAAGAGACTGCGCTCACCCCTACAATAATTTTAAATAATTTTGAAATAAAAAAAAAATAATAAGACTTTTATAACGGCAATCTGTGTCCATCGGAGCGTTGTTGATGATAGCGATATGTGTTTCATGGCACGACAATTAAAAAAGCCTGGAACACCCCCCCCCCTTCCTTGGAAATTATATCATCAATCGGATCACCCCTCCCCTCCCTATAAAAGAGCTTTTGCATTTAATACATGTTTTTATTGTTCACTTTGATAAAACTTGACTTAAAGGGAACTTAAAGATGGTTTAAAGACAACTTAAAGGGAGCATAAATGCCACTTAAAGATGCTGAATGGTAGCTTAAAGATGGCTTAAAGGTGACTTAAAGAAGTTTGGACATTAAGGACCTATAAGCTCAGCTTAAAGGTGACTTAAAGGTGGCTTAAAGATTGTATCTCCTTTACGCCACCTTTAAGCCACCTTTAAGGACTTGCTTAAAGATTGTTTTTGCCCTGTGTAACGTAACTAATTTGATATATACTAAGGGAAAATAATCACTTATCATATCTATTCAAAAAAGATTTTTTGACAATGTTTCTGGCTCTATATTTTTAGTTGCGGAAACGAACTAAATAACGTTAATATGGCTGTTAAATGTATGTTTCATACCCCTGACAAAGAGCGTATGTAATGGCTTTACAGCAATAAAATTATAAACATTTAATGTTTATTTTGGGAAGGCGTCCGACTCGGTTCTATTATATTGCATGTACACCAAGCGTATTGAAAAATTATCATAACGCGCTAATGCGCGGTTTTCAATTTGTCTGCACCGCTTGGTGTGTTACAGGACCGATGACACCCAAAAATAAGCATTCGATGCTTAAATCTATTACATAAAGTGGCCACACGTACAATTCTTTGATACATGTTCATTTATTCAAAGACATGCAACTAACTAAATTTCCTTTCCATCATCTAAATATTATATCATCAAGATTCTTTCGTGTTAAATGCAATGCGTATCTTATGTGAACGTTTTGCTTTTTCGTGTAATAATATTGCAACCTGAACCAGTAAAAAGGGCATTTCAAAACATATTTTTTTGTTTTTAAATTTCGCAAGAATGAATTTAGTTTGGTATTAATGAATATCTAAATATTAAGCAAAACTTAATCATTGGATACCTACAGTGTGTGAATGTACATGTAGCATGAAAGCAAACAGCTTTCATATACTAGTAGATTAAGGATTATGTTAGTATTCTGTGACATAGGTTTTATTATAATTAAAAGGTTGGGTGATACTTTTCGGCGCATGATTTTGTAAGATAACAAAATTATGATTTTTGAAAATATTTTTGATTAAATGTTCAAGTTATAAATGACCAAAGCTGCTTTACTCAATTTTCTGTAAGCTTTCTTATAACTATTACACATCAGTTATCTATGAGAAATGACTTCTACAATACTTCTAAAAGATGTAAAGTTAATGACGGGCGATAAATATTTTCTCTTGAAAATTACTAAGGTGAGTGTTTGGTAAATGACACTTTTATTTTTATTTTTCTAAGCAAAAAGTGGTATAGGACATCTGTCGATATTAAACGGGATTACAGTACATTGTCATTAAAATACTTCCACTGGTTTAGAATTTTAAAGATGTACAATATTGAACCAAAAACAAAATAGCTTTTAGAAATATTTGGAGGAGTATGAATTGTAAAACCGCCAGCAGGATTTAAACTCATTGCGTACAGATTCGTAGTAAACCCATTAATCCAATGCGCTTATTGTTAGGTCACAAAAGTGGAAAAGAAACTACTTATATACATGTAATTACACTTGGTCTTATTGTTTATTACGATAAACAATACGTCACAGCATGAAAGTGTCCAATACCACCTTAATAGTATGATCTGTCTCGTTAAATAGGAATCATTAGTTCATACTACCCAAGTACCTAGTTTAAAAGTATATTGTATAATTTTAGTTATATCATTGCTTTATCTTCTTTTAGACCCCAGGAAAACCTAAGGCTCTAAAAATCTTATCAGATGCTGTTGAATTGTTTTGGACAAAGTCCGACGAAAAAGTTGATTACTACCAAATTCGCTACAAAAGCAAGGGTGGTCAGGAAAAATGGAAGTTTACCGAAACCGATGTAGATCAAAATCAAATTACAATAGCAGGACTGATGGCAAATACAGTTTATGTATTTCAAATTCGAGGAGTTTTTCAAGATCAAGAAGGAAAGTATGGACCAGTAAATGATACCGTAAAAACAGCAGAGTCTCTAGCAACATTTTTATTGAAGTTCTCAGTTCTTATTGATAACAGTAACCCTCCAAAGTATCAACTCATAACACAAGAGCTAAAACAATCAAGAAATCGTTTTGCAAAAACGAGAAAACTCATTCTTGGTAAGTTAGCTTAATCTTAACGTAAATATATTTTTTAAAAAATGAAGTCAGAATTTAAGCCTTTTTAGCTCACCTGAGCTGAAAGCTCAAGTGAGCTATTCTGATCACATTTTGTCTGTCGTCCATATGTCTGTCTGTCTGTCCGTCTGTCTGTGTAAACTTTTCACACTTACAACATCTTCTCAAGAACCACTGGGCCAATTTCAACCAAACTTGGCACAAAGCATCCTTAGCCTAAGGGAATTGAAAGTTGTGAAAATTAAGGACCACACCTTTTTGCAAAGGGGGATAACTAGGAATTTATGAAAATTTTTGAGAAATTTTCAAAAATCTTTTTCTCACGAAACATGAAACCAGGAAAGCTGAAACTAGTGTGGAATATCCTCAGTTACTGTAGATTCAAAGTTGTGAAAATCATGACCACCGGAGGTAGATTGGGGCCACAATGGGGGGGGGGGGGGGGTCGAAGTTTAACATCGGAATATAAAGAGTAAATCTTTAAAAATCTTCTATTCAGAAACTAATCAGTCAGGAAAGCTGAAACTTGTGTAGATATTCCTCAGGTAGTGTAGATTCAAAGTTGTGAAAATCATGATCCCCAGGGGTAGGGTGGGACCACAATGGGGGGGGGGGGGGGTCAAAGTTTAACATAGGAATATATAGAGTAAATCTTTAAAATCTTCTTCTCAGAAACTAATCAGCCTCGTTTTTATTGTCTTTAGAAGGGGGGCATAAATTAGTAATAGTCCATCCACGGATTGTATACGCCATTCAAACATTGCATGGCGTAATGTTCAAACATTGCGTGCGACAATATTTGTCATACATTCCGATTATTCTATAATAACTGTCATGTGATCAACAAAAGTCATGTAAACAGTATTTTGTTTCCCATTAAAAACCGAACATTGAAGATTTTTTTACAATCTAGAGTTTGATTATGATTTTAAGATAGTTTTGTCTTGTAAGATAATTACGTTTTTCTTTTACTCATAACATGTGTCAAATTTTATCACATGACGTCCTATTCTGCAGATTGATTTTTTGCTGGATAAAAGAATATCTTTAATAACAGGGAATCCAAAAACGGGATCAGAAGAGGAAAAAACAATCATGCTGGTTGGTGCAACTGGTTCGGGCAAAAGTACTTTGGTTGACGGTATTGTTAACTACGTTATGGGTGTAAGTTTTGATGATCCATTCCGATTCACGCTTGTGCAGCTGGAAGAGGAGGAAAAAAAGACTCATAATCAGGTTACATTTAATACTATTATCATGTCTGCGAAAGTTGTTTACTTCGTTATAGGTTATAAAGATATCATTTATTCTCATTTATCAGTCGTGTTATTCAACAATTATTTGTTAATTATAGTTAATAGATTTAAAACAAATCAACAAAGGAAAGGAACAAACTATAAATTAAGAATACGGCTGCTTAATGTGACCATTTTGTTTTCTATTTTAAAGAAATATTAAAATAATGATTTTTTGGCTGGATAGTTTTAAAAAGAATGATAGATTCCTGATACCAAAATTAAAACCATTTTGTTTTGATTTAGGCAATATCTCAAACTGAATGGATCACAGTCTATAAAATTGCTCCTCAGAAAGGAAGTCGCTTGAACTTTACTCTCAACATCATAGACACACCTGGGTTTGGAGATACAAGAGGCATTGAAAGGGATCAAGGCATAATAAATCAAATTCGTCAATTATTTTCATCAAAAGGGGATAAAGGAGTTCTTTTTATAGATGCAGTTTGTTTTATTGTAAAGGCTCCTGACGCACGTCTTACGGTTTCTCAGAGATATATATTTAGTTCAATCATGTCCCTTTTTGGTAAGGATATAGAGTCAAATATATGCACACTTATCACCTTCGCTGATGGTGCTGAACCCCCTGTTCTTGCCTCTTTAAAAGAGGCCAACCTGCCGTTTGGATCTACTTTTCAGTTTAACAACTCGGCCTTGTTTGCAGAAAACAAACATTTGACAACCACATCACTTTCGCCAATGTTTTGGGAAATGGGGTGCAATAGTTTTCAAAACTTTTTTGACCAACTTAGTAATTTTGAAACCAAAAGTCTATCCCAAACAAAGGATGTTTTGAAAGAAAGAGAACAATTAAAAACAGTCATTGCTAGCATTCTTCCTCAGGTGAAAGCTGGATTATCAAAGCTTGGGGAACTTAGAGACCAGTTGGAAATATTCAAAAAGCATAAAGATGATATAGAAAATAATAAAGATTTCGAATATGAAGTGGAAGAAACAAAACAATATCTAGTCGATTTGCCACGTGGGAAGCATGTAACAAACTGTCTTCAATGTCATATCACGTGCCATGAAAATTGCAAAATAGCAGATGATGATAGAAAGAGCAGATGTTCGGCAATGAAAAATGGGAAATGTAAAATATGCTTTGGAAAATGTATATGGTCAGATCACAAAAACACGCCGTATATATACAGATATTCCGTGGAAATGGTAAAGAAAACGTACACCGAAATGAAACAAAAATACGAGGAGGCAAGAGGGTCAACATTAACATATGAAACCTGTATTGAGGAGCTCTCATACGATGTAGACTACTTATTTGAGAACGTCAAACTGATGATGGAGGAAATGAAGCGATGCAAAAGTAGACTGAAAGAAATAGCTTTGAGACCTGATCCTTTGACTGTTGTAGAACATATCGAACTCATGATCGAGGCGGAAGAAACAGAGAGACAACCAGGCTTTAGACGAAGAATAAGAATGTTACATGAGTTTAAACGAATGGCTCTTATTGATAAACAAATCCACAACTTTGATCAGAACCTAAGGTTAACAAAGGATGACGTCACATCAGCTGTTGGTAAAACCTTTACAGGTTCCGGGCGTGCCCCAAACAAAGGGAAAAGCAGTATTGTCCAACGAGGAGTGAGATTTGTAAGATCGCTCTTCGAATAAACGTTTACAAACAAAAGTAACGTTACCAACATCTCTTAAAAACTATATAATTGTATCTTAACTACAAAAGATAAGCATGTGTATTAACTTTTATTAAGTCTTTCCACCTTTAATGTGAATTGCCTTTTGTATTCTGTATGTTTTTGTTCCTTTTCTTCCTCTTCTTTATTTTTCTCGGGACAGCTTTTTGATTTAAGAAGATATTGAAACAATTTTTCTAAACCTAAATGGCCATCAAGTGTTATGGTGCCAAATGACCCTTTGCTTGAAAACTCCTGGAACATGGTCAGATATTGCCCTTTGTGATGTAAATGCTAGTTATTGCAGCTGAAGTTTCCTAAACTTTAATAAAAACACCAACAACTTTTGCGCCATTCATCAAAGAGACATGGGACCTCTTGGGATGAAAGCGTACCTTGGTGTAACAAAATGGCATAAAGGTCAAAGGTCAAGATGTCTGTATTGTTTAGGGGGATATAGAATATTTTACTAATAGATTTAGTAGGACTTTTTGAGGCCTTTAAAAATATAGCCCTTCAGCCCCACCTTGAAATAGCTGTATAGTTGTATTGCTTGTTCACGCTACATCTGTAAAATCAAAAGAGACATTAACATTTTTATCAATGTCTTGAGAAGACTTTAAAGATCTTTCAATTTATTCACCAAAAGAATCCGATATTTCCTTAAAGCAGTTATTGCCCCTGAAAGTTTCTTAATTTTGTTAAAAAAAGTTACAACTTATGAACCATTCATCATAAAGACATCAGGCCACTTGAAAATGAAATTTGACTTTGGCCAATTAAAATGATAAACTGTTCAAAGGCCAAGGTCAATAATAAAAAAAATCATACTACTTGTATAATTATGTTTTGACATTTTGTTTTCATGAAGTATCGTAGATAAAAACTTTTCATAGATTCTAGCAAAACAGAAACATATTTCACCCAGAGAATAGTTTATTGCGTGGACCCTGAGGTCCACGCAGAAAATATATAAGCGAGGTTAAACCGGATGCTATGGGGAAAATTCAGCCTGCGCATGAGCTAGCCTGGTTCCTGTGCGTAATGGGTAGCTATGGGAACCAGGCTAGCACACGTTTATCTGAATTGGGATCGGGATTCCGTACCATATGCACACATAAGTTCAAAGGCGCTGTAAAGTTGTCGGTAAACAGAACAGAAACAAAGTATTCCTTTTAAAGAAATGATTGGCATGTGATATGAACTATCAATATTATGAAATAAGTTAATGTTATGCCGAAACTACAACATGCATCAAATAGCATAATTTGCAATGTTTTGTTTTCCGAATACACATGTAACTTAACTTTACTTTTATAGAAGGTGAAACTAGGGTACTTCCCGATTAATTTTTTTTAAGCATTTAAGTATGATTGAATACTTATGTCACTGTATAAAAGTTAAAATCTCAAGAAAAATGCATCAAAATATGAAATTTTTAATTTACACAAAGCTGTCACTGCATAGTTTACAAAGTAGTGCGAATCGTAATGTGTGCGCTAATAGTAGAATTCACAGAAGGCCTGATACTATACATGCAAACTTCATTCATAGATAGATCATAATTATTTTTAGAATTATGAACACTTTAAATTCTGAGATAAAAAGTCAGGGCTATACATACATGTATACGTAATACAACGTACAAATTTAGTGGTTAAAAGCAGAGGGCTAGAGTCGGTGGAATCTCTGATAATCTTAAGGCTTTCACGTTTTCGTTGGAAACATATGCAAATGGTCCACGTATTGTAGTCCTTTTTTAAAGGACAGCAACTTGTTCTTCTATTATAGAGACACCGGACTACTTAGAACGGGAGGTCTTCCCAAACCTAACAATATGACGAAAAGGTCAAAGGTGTAGATCATTTAAAATTCAATGTATTCATGTTTTTTTGTCTGGGTAATGTAGAAACTTTTTTACGAATTAGTAGTCTTAAGTAGTCGTCAGTCAAGTATAACCCTTCCTTGAAATAGTTACAGAGGTATTGCCCCTATTGTATAAATACTTGTTACCGCCACTCCTCTGAAACCATTAGAAAAAGAATTGAAAATTTTACCAATTTCTTAAGTACACTGAAAGGCTCAATCATTCTATTGATATTGAAAAGATCTGAAGCGCCCTTTTATCAGTTATTGCCCCTGAAATGATTTAAATTTCAATAAAATCACATACCACGATTTTGCTTTTCGTCTTAGAGATTTTAGACCATTTTGGATAGGAGCGTCTTCCTTCCTTTGCCAAACAAAATGACAAAGGTCAAGGTCATTGGAGATCTGTGTATTCATGATATTTTAAATGTGTTTTGTTTTAAGAGGTTTAGAGAAATTTTAATGGGATATTGTATAACCTCTTATGGTGTTTCAAAATATAGGCTTTAGCCCTTACCTGAAAATAGTTACAGGGTTATTTTCCCCTTTGAGTAGGAAATGCCTGTCATTGCGTCTACTCTGAAACATTTGACAGGTAGAAACTTGGAACTTTTACCAATTTACTAAGTACAATCAGTAGAATCAGTAGAATCAGGTTTTTCGTCTGAAAGTATTTAAAATTCGATTTAGGTTTTCTTGTAATAGTCTTTTGAAAGAATGTTCACCTGACCAACACAGCAGTTCTGTTCAGAGTAATTTTGGAATTATTATTTCATATTTCTGATAAACAATAGGAGCAATGTTTAATGAGATATGGTGTGCCATGTATTACAGATGTGTAATAAAGTACAAAAATTTAATAGATGTAGCTAACTATAAACCTGTTATACCTCAGTAATCACATGCCCTAATAACAGACTTAATTTTATTAGCTGGAAAACTAAATGATGTACCCTATTGAGTAATATGGCAAGCTGTTAAATGTAGGTATTCTGTACAGATGGTAGACATAAGAAATCAGGTGGAAAACTTTTAATGATTAGTCGACTAGTTTTTTTTTAGCTCACCTGATATAAAAGCTAAACTGAGCTTTTCTGATCAAATTTTGTTTGTCTTTCGTCTGTCCGTAAACTTTTTATATTTTCATCATCTTCTCCAGAACCACTGGGCCAATTTTAACCAATTCTGGCACAACGAAAACTTACGCAATGGGATTAAGAGTCGTGAGAATTATGGATCACGCCCTTTTTTAAAGGTAGATAATTAGAAATAATCGATTTTTTTTTTAGAAATTGTTCAAAACTCTTCCTCTCAAATACCATTAGGCCAGGAGAACCGAAACTTTATGGGAGCATTCGCAGGTGGTTTTGATGCAACGTTGTTAAAAAATGACCCCGGGGGTAGGGCAGCGCTACAACGGGGAGTCAAACTTTTTCATATGTTTATACAGGAATACAAAGGGTAAATCTTTAAAAATCTTCTCAGAAACCAATGAACCAGGAATGCTAAACTTGGATAGAAGAATCCTCTGGCAGTGTACATTTTAGTTGTGAAAATCATGCCCCTGGGGTAAGGGAGAGGCCAGAAGGAGTATAGGAATATATAGGGTAAATCTTTGAATCTTTCAATGCATTTTCACTAGCTTGTATCTCTCATTAAAACACAAAAATAAAACACAAATTGTCAAAATGTTCTGCTTCATTTTAAAACGTTTTAAAACAATGGCAATAATTGCAAGAATAAATTACATATTAGCTTTCCTTAACTGAAAGCTCAAGTGAATTTTTCTGATCACTATTTGTCCGGCAATTGTCTGTCAGTCCGTCTGTAAACGTTGTACTAGTATATTTTCGACTTCTTTTCAAGAACGGCTGGGCCGATTTCAACCAAATTTGAGAGAGATGCACAGAGCATTCTTGGGTGAATAGGCCAGACAAGCTGTAACTTTTGTTGAAAGATCATCAGGCAATGTACATTCAAGTTTGATTAAATCAGAATGCCCAAAGTTAGGTTGGGACCGTAATGGCGGTCCATTTTTTACATAAGAATGTATGAAGAAAAATCTTTTAAAATCCTTTTCTCAAAAACCAATAGGTATTACAAGCTGTAACTTTAGTTGAAGCATGATCAGGCAGTGTAAATTCCAGTGTAATTAAATCATGGTACTGCGGTCACACTGAGTGGGCGAAAGAGGTGTTATTTTTTATATGAAATAAATTTGATAATTCTAAAAACAAAAAAGTTGTGATATAATGTATTATTTAGAAGCAAGCATCTTGGAATTTCTTGGTTCTCGGTCGTTAGACTGTGGCCTCTTGGCAATTTAAGGGCCACACAGGGAGTACAAGGTTTAATGTAGTACAGTGATCTTCTTGATCTTTAGAAATGAAATGCTCAACATGTTCAGTATGTAATTTGACTCTGCAGTCATCCAGTTTCAAACAAAAGGCTCAATGTATAGCATAAGACTATGTGGAAAAGTTTTGAAAATATTTTTACATGATCTATTTTACTACATTGTTTAGATATTTTGTATATGAGGCCACACCCCGCACTGTAATTGCATATGAAAGAAATTAAAATTTTCTTATACCAACACTTTAGATAAAACAATACGAATAATATTATTACTTATTTCCCGTGTCCAGAAAATTTTGCGCTGTTTTCTATTCGCAGTAGAGTTAAGGCGGTCAATAAAAATATGGGCAAATTTTTGTGATGAAAACAGGTATACTTTAGTTAAACTGGCATGTCCTTTTTAAAATCAATAACAGTCACTCAAATGCAATATATTTCTAAAATGTATATATAACAGTACAATATTTTATGTTCATAGTGGTCACGTGATATGGCAGTCGCATGGTACAAGCAGATGTATTTGTGGTTTTGAGGTCATTTAAAAAATTCAATATTGCAAGGGCATAATCATGTCAAAATTCACAACTGAATTATGAAATAACTTGATGTTATATCGTAGATTTTGAAAAACGGTGCGAACTTTTTAAGATAAGAATATTTGTTAGTAGAAACCGTAATTTATAATGCATATGTTGAATAATTTTGAAGGTCACAGGGTTAATTTCATTGAAAAATAATTAATTTGTAAGATTTTACAAGGATCGTAGAAGTTTTTAAGTTACATAGCATATTTCAAATTCACATGTAAAAGTTTGTCGGGATCAGGTAAGTGTATGCCCTTGCAATTAAGTGATTTATTCAGGTACTCAGATTTTAGATATACGATATTTTATACAAAACCGAGGTGGCTTCTTTACACGATGCATACTTTTAACAAAATGAAAATAAGACTATATAGGTAGCATTCTACTTATAATAATTTTAAACAAAATATTCATTTATACTTTTCCGTTAATGTATGACATTTATTTTTCTTCGCTATAAAACTGCACGATAGCCTTCAATGATTTAACTTAATGCGTCATTTTGAAGCATATGACGTCATATTTTGTAGTACAGCGAGAACGACATCTCGCTTATTTTTCAGTGTGTACGATATAACGGACATCAAAATTGTAAGTAATAGCATTTGTTGTTTTTAATAAAAAGATTAGAATAAGTTAATTTTACTAATAAATAGATTAATAAGTACTTTCGAGGTTTGTAATATACTGTGATGTCATAATGCACATTTCCCGTACTTTTTGTCGGAACGGAGTTTATTGACAGCCTTAACTGTGCTGCGTTCCATTTCAGCTATATTTTTTCGCATTTAAAATAGTTTTGATTTATAAATCATAAACAAGTAGTAAAATATAACCGTCCGAACAAATCAATTTTTGTACCGCCTAAAATTTTAGCTACAAGAAATAATAATCTTATTATTTATTTGTTCGACTGCTCGTACCTTTTTGTCACTGGATGACCCACGGGCCTCTTGTTTTTTCGACAAGTACATGTACTGATTTCAACAACTTGATAACTTTAAACTTAAAATCTAAGTTTACTAACAATATTGATTAATGATTTTGCTGATTTGATGTTAAAAAGCATTAACAGTTTTTATTTTATTCAGTTTATATATAGATTTGCGTTCAGTTCCTTTCTTTTGTAATGAATAAAATATGTTTGTGTATATCTGCAGTCTACAAATTATATTCTTTTAAGAGTATTGTAACGAAAGTCAACTTTTGCCCATTTCATTAATTTACACTTTTTACTCGAAACAAAAATTAATCGGAGTCGGTGTTTTTGGTATATCTGTGTTGCGAACGTGAAGAAAGCATTTCATTATAATGCGATTCCTAGATTTATCATTTCAAATTAAAATAATTAAGAAGTTATCTATTGTGCATATCAACTTCGTTATATTATCTATCATCGAATCACAATTCTCAGATCCATTTTCAGAATCTTGTTATTGCTCTTTTTTGTTAGTGAAACATATACACAATGTCACTGATTAATTGAAAAAAGTGGTTAAAATGTCGAAAATTGCATCGAGTTCATGATAATATTTTTTTAAAAACGTCCAATTGCTGGGATACAAAATAATACTCTAAATGTATAGTGGGTCATCTCTCCGTGTTTTTGTTGATTGAAATTGTTTCTTTTTCCAGATACCTTATTTAGACTATGACAAAAATATGGAGCGCAAACCAATTCTATAAAAGGAAATGCATTGAAGTTCTTAAAAAAGGCAATATTTGGATGTTTTGATACGCTTAATTTAGTTTAAATCAACATTTTCTGTTCTGTCAGGGGTGTTTCTCTTCACCAATCAAACAGGGATGGGGTAATCATAATCAGTAATCGAAATCAGCTGTAATCGATTACAGGTTGCTGAGTAATCAGTAATCTTTTATTTTCCTGATTACATGTAATCGTCATTTAATCAATTACTTTTAAAAAGGGCATGTAATCATGATTAATTTTTTTATCATTTTCATGATTACAATGGAATAGTAAAAAAAATGCTTTAAATCATAGTTCATTATAAATATTTGGTGAATTAGGTTCAATTTTAGGTATGGTTTCTGTAAGGAATGAGTGCAAGAATATATTTAAACAACTAAAATGATATATCTATGAGCTAAGATAGGCTTCTTCCCATTTTTAAAAATTGTGAATAACAATTCATAACTTCAAGTAGCTAGTGTTTGGTGTATTTCACTAGCTGAATTTATAACAACAAAACTATATTATCAGAATGAATTCATAGAAAAAAAGTTTAAAGAACTAAGATTTTTAAGAGAGGCTGTCAGTAACCATTGAGAATTATCTTTTAAAAAGTGGAAAGAGCAAAAATCACGAATTAGAACGAAACTTTCATTCTTTTGTATACAATGATAATAAATTGTAAAAATTTACGAAAACTGCGCGTGTGTTTCTATGGCAACACACAGTGTTATCATGTATTCATGAAATGTTGTATTTTCAACTTTTTCACAAATATCTATGGGTATACAATATCTAAACAATCTTTAGAGTAATAAAATTAAGGAAAACAATCAGTTTATTTTATTTATCTTTAAAAAATACATAGTTCTCTCCTTATTCATAAAAAAAAATATTTCATTAAAATATATTAAAATGAGCAAAATGGACTTCTTTTCAGACGCTATTTTTTCTGAGGCGCAACAGGATTGACATTTATTCTATATGCCGTTTTTTTAGACAAAAATGTATGCTACCGATATAGTGAATAGAAAAATTTAAAAAATTTACTAGTTTTATGTAAAACCCGAAACACTATACACATGTTCCTCGCATTTCACTTAAGGATTACCCCCTTGATGCGAACTCTCTGGAATTGAAGGAAGAAATGAATGAAATCCAATGTTAGACGACGATGGAATGAATCAATGATCATTTTAATTTACCAGTATAAAATAAACATCGAAATCGGGGTGACAGCAAAGGTAAGGCAAACAATTTTTATATATAATCCTGTTTCCTCTCGCCCGACTGACCTTATATTTTACCCTACGATCCTAAAAGATTTTTTATTTGATCGGTAATTGCAAGAATGTCCTCGCAGAAGTGGAACTCGCTGTATTCTAAGTTAACGATCGTGTAATTTTTTTTCTAATCGGCAAAAACATGATAGTAAACTAATTTGAAAGACATTTTCACTGCATGAATTAACACTGTAGTGATTTATAACTCGCAACTATCTTATATTCAGCATGTTCAGAGGTTATAAATACGGGCAATATACCTGTGCATTGGAAATGACAGAAACGATATTTATTATTACTTTTAATCCTGATATTACAGTTAGCTGATAACGTTATTAGTTAATAACTCTACAATAAATGCTAAAATGTTCATAAAACCTGTTTAATTATCTTCAGAATTAAACAGATCCTTTACTATTTGTTGTTTACATAACGGTATTAAGTGGATTAAAAGATTAGACTAATACCCCAAATACACAGAAGGACAGTGACTAATTTTATGAATATTGTCATTGATCTATCACGATAAAGAAACATTGATCTATAAAATATGTAAATACGTTAATAGATTAATTTTGAGAAATAAGATAAGATTTTTTTTCCTAAAGCTTCAAATTTTTGTTTGATATTTTTGTTTGCCTATACATATACATTGACTTCACATTGAGGATACATTACATGCATTAACAACACAAAGACCTTGTGGGAAATTTTAATTTTTTATTATTATTAATGATCTTGTATCGTTCTATACTGTGTATAAATTGTTTTCCTCGTTATTACGAGATTTAAGAATTATTAAAAAAATAATTTTTCCTTCCCTACCTACCAGTTTTGGTTTTTGTTTTTGGTCAAGGGACAGGAAACAGGGATATACATTTTTTTGGCATATTAAATGAAAGAAGATGGGTGGATAAGGCGCGTAAAATGCCCATACGTGGTCGGACAGGCTACTTAAAAATTAAAGTATCAATAAATCTGATGGTTTTTTTTTAAATCATTGAAAACAATATATATTTAACGAATCATTGATTTTTAACCTAGTGTAATGGTTTGTTTAATAATTGGAATATGCTGACTCAAACAGGCGTGTACGTATCAAAACCTGCAAATACTGTCATTTTTTAGAACTTCAAGGCATTTTCTTTTATAGAGTGGGTCTGTGCTCCATATTTTTCTCATAATCTATTTAAGGTCTATTGGAAAACAAACCGATTTCAATCAACAAAAACGTGGAGAGATGACCCACTATACATTAAAAATATCATTTTGTATCCCAACGATTGAACGTTTTGAAAAAATAATACAAGTCCTGTAATTCGTGGCCTTAGTCACACATAATATTTAAATAGCCCACTTTGTTGTGTCTGAAATGGCTCAGTGGTAAGAGTACCTGGCATAAGTTAACCTTATATATATAGGGTTTTTATGTTACGTGTTCGATACCACCAAAATTCAAATCCGACAATATTTTTTTTTCTTATTTTTTGTTAAACATATTAAAAACTGACAATAGTTAGAAATTTTGCTTTTGCAAAGTTGTATTGTAATATATTTGAATAGATTTAATTGGGGAAAAATAAATTCAAAATTATATTTCACTATTAAACCGAATGGGCATTTGCGCCATCTTATTCCCCCATCTTCTTTCTTATTATATTAATATCATTGAACCATAACTCAACAATCGGGAAATCCTTTAATTACCCCAGACTTACATGACTGCACTGGATGGCTGTGCACTCAGCTTTCATATCAAGTTGTGCCACTGAAATATCGTAGCTTAAAAATTGGTTGTTTTATTGAATTTTCAGTTGTAAAATTATTCAGGTTATTTTGGTTTTCATGGCAGCCAAGTTTGGAAAAATATTTAAATTATTTTTAATAAAATTTTTAATGAGTTCTGTTCATTTACCTTAAACTTATAAAAAATGGATTTTACAATTCCAACTATAAATAATTTGGCATTTAATGTGGCATATTTGACGTTTTTTTTCCAAGAGTCTGGAGCCTTTACCATGGTAACAACAAAACGATACATTTAAAGAATAAAATGCTTTCTTTGGTGATTCATTCGGGATATGAAGGTAGCGACATTGCAGGAAAAATACATAAACGCGGGTTATGTTAACTTTTCCTGCAATGATCGCTACCTTCATAACCCGCATGAATCATCAAAGAAAGCATTTTATTGTTTATATTAACATCTTTCTTTAACTAATTAATAAATTGATTATGAAAAGTTAGTAAAATTTACTAAATTACTGTTAATGTACATAAGTACGTTAGCTAAAAGAAACAACCAAATCGTCTCTTGTGAGACTTCAAGTCTGGCATCATCATGATTATTTCGTGCAGTCCATGAGTTTACTATACTCTGTCCCGAGTTTTTGCTTCCACCACTTTTTGCTTGATATTTCAATAATAGTAAATACCTTTGTGCTTAAACTACGTTCATCCACTAATATAAAAAATGTCCATATTATCTGTTTTGAAACGCCCCCTCTACCGCTTCAGGTTTCAATACACATCCCGAAATTGAAAGTCTACGGAGATTTTGCATTGCAAAAGCCATTAATAAGCCCGGATGATAACGTTAAAAAATTGTGCGATGTATTCCGAGTGTATTCCGAATGGAGAAAAGATGTAAACATTCCCCATTATAAATCTCCGTAAGGAATCTGTTTTCGTTCCTGTGAATTTTTCTGAGTGGAAAGGGATAATTGTTCAATGAAGATATCTTGGATATATTCCCTTTTAATGATTTCAAAAGTACGCGGGTAGGTTAAGGCAACTCCGAGTTTAATGACAGTCAAAATTATGATCAATTTAAAAAATATTTATTTTTTGGAAAACAGCGCGGGATATTAATACCAAGTGAAACAATTCACCAAGATA
This sequence comes from Magallana gigas, assembly GCF_902806645.1. NCBI lineage: Eukaryota > Metazoa > Mollusca > Bivalvia > Ostreida > Ostreidae > Magallana > Magallana gigas. The sequence continues at coordinate 411,834 of NW_022994816.1, forward strand.
TTATTTTTCTACTTCGGAATCGACTCAACGTTTGAAGATGCCGTGCCATGGTATCACGTGACAGTTAAAAATAGATCACCTTTTTACCTTAACAAAATATCAAAAAATGTAACACTACCCCGAAGTTCATTTGTATGTTTGCTACAATAATTCGATTGGCAATTAGTTCATGTTTATTAGTATTACTGCTAGAATCCTATTGTACATGTACATCCCATAAAATAAATATTGTAAATATTTATCGGAAACCCTCTCAACTTCTAAAATTTCATTGAAAATACTACGTATTTTTCGTTTAAAACAACAAAGCACACGATTCTAGCAGCACTTTTCAGGTAGTTTAGGTCATATGCCGTTGATATTTACCAAAATCATCTTTCCTAATATCCGGGGTAGTGTTACACTTTTGCCATTTTATGTACACGCTGACAGAGGAAAGGCTGGTCAAGCCATATAAATGTCGATCCGCTTACCTTATAACACTCGCTGATTAAAAAAAAATATCCATGCCTGTATTATCCTGATTATATTCTAACTGACACTCATCTAAATCTTAGGTATCTGTATTAAATAAGTCTTGTTTCGGTATTGTTTACACTGCATTCCGATGATATGTTTCCCGACATGATCTTCTCTATTAAACATGCTTGTGACGTCATCAATGATAATTATACGTAATAGAGAGAAATCAAAGATATATTCAGTTAGAAGAGTTTCTAGTGATATTTCATGTCTGTAGTTTTTATAATTTAAACCAGAGATAAAGTTAAAATCGACATGTTTCTGAGTAAAATATGACATCATGGTGCTTATTGTGACGTCATATCGATCAGAGGAATTTGATCGCTGTGAGTTGCCTTATCTTACCCGCGTATTTCTTTCACAGGTATGTGTAATTTTATTAAAAATCACCAAAACGCGATGGAAGCAATAACTTGGGACAGACTATAGGTCGCTGTAGATTCAGTCGATAACATGGCGTGTCAATTTCAGTCCTGTCACTTTCAGCCGCTGTATATTTCGACCAATCAATAAATAGGGCGTGTAAATTTCAGTTTGGCTGTTTCTATAGAGCTATGAATTGTCTATATTTTTACGTAAGAAAAAGAGGAAATTATACATGGTAGATGTAAATATAAAATTGTAAGGAAGGTCTCACACTTGTGTTTATATTGAATTTATCAATAATGCTATATGTAATCATTGGATTTTTTGATAAAAAAAATTGCACTTTCCAAAAATTTCTCGATGATTACGGACAGCCTCTCTTAAAATCATTTATCTAAAACATTTACTGTATAATTCACTAAACTCTTCTTTGAGCTGCATTTGAAAAGTATACTCTGGTAATTCTCGGGTAAAAAGCAGACTTGAAAAAATTGTTATCAAAACCCAATTCACACCTATTGTTTTTTACCGAATTTTCTAAAGTATGCAAAACGGGAACATACCTAAGATAGTACATTTATAACAACAATAATGTACCATAGTGTTCATAGTAAACCGGTGTGTTAATTGTAGAAAAGCTTATAGCAATTTGTAGTCAATTTAAGTTCAACTCATATATCTATACAGTCGATAATGTGTTTTCTGTTTAATATAATTAAAATGTGTCTTATTTGATGAATGAATCGATTTTCTGTCCTTTTGGAACACGGAGATATTTACCCAACTCAAAAAGATGTTAACCGATGATAACGTGTACTTAAAAAGCTTGTAAAAAAATTGATAACTTGATATCAGAACTAATACATAACTCCTGTCCAAATTGCATTTTTCTTCCCAGAACATTCATTACCTAAACAGAGAAAAAATACCAACCAAGTACTGGTAATGCACACGAAAATAATCATAAATATTCATGATTACGAGAAGGAAAAGTAATCTAATGCAATCGATTACTTCTAAAAATGAATGTAATCAGCTTTTATTCGATTTCTTTTAAAACCCAAAGTAACTGTAATTTAATCGATTACTTTTAAAAGTAATGAACCCCATCCTTGAAATCAAAAACGACTACCTGTATTTATTGCTCAAATTAGAGTTTTTCCAAATCATTATGAATAGCACCGAAAGCGGTTATGTTAGAGCGGCCCGATTGATTTCAAAGCGGTGTGTAGAAAGTCACCTTTCTCTGCTTCAAAAGATGTAACCTCATCATGAGACGTCACGATCTGCATGCTTTTCGATCGTTCTCAGAGAATGTATCATCGGATTGTAGTAAAAGAATTTTATTGAACATTATAGAACCGCCTAATTCCTTTACTTAGACGCTTTTGTAAAAACTAGTGATACTAAATTCAATATTATCAATATGGAGTATGAAGAAGTCAGCAGTTTTAAAGCTTCGTATTATCAAAGTAATGAATGGATATATTTATGTGCATAGGTAAAAAAGAACCAGCTTGGCGCAAGTGAAAGATCGATACAATCTTATTGATATTTTACGGGAAATGGGAAAGGAAATTAAGTACCAATGTGAATCATACTGGAGGAAATGTACCGGCTGACCCGATTTTGTGAAAATCGAGCTTAAAGTTTAAAATAGGCCTTATTTTGATGATGGTTAGTAATGTTTTACCAAAATTTTAAATAAAAGAAATATTCATACATGTATGAACCCCCAGCAAGAACTGCAAAACATATTACTTATCGAAGTATTTTTCATAAAATATTTTTCATTTAATATCAATCACTTGCGCCGATGCGATTAATAATTAATGGATCATCTTTCGTGTTAGGATACACACGTCACATGCTTAAGGTACCTTAAATATACATCTAGACAAAAATACAGTACTTATATTTGTCATTGGACTCATTTCATTGCCTCTCTCTCTCTCTCTCTCTCTCTCTCTCTCTCAAATTCACCACACTACTACCTGTACCGCATTTCAATACAATGGAATTCTAAACATTATATAATTAACACAACAAAAACTCACACAAACAGGAACAAGTAAATAAAAGATCAAAATACGAACTGTCAGTAACTTAAGAGTTTCATCTTATATGTACACAGCAATGGTAATATGGCTAAGACAATTATGATATTCACTACCACTACCAGTAACTGTTCATTCCTCGGGTACATTGTCACAACTGCTAGCATCACTGTCAGACTCATCAACGGGAGGTGGAATGTCTGCTGCATCAAGAACATGCTCACCCTAATCACGCACACTGTACTTCCCTCCCTCATGTCTTCCTTTTGACAGGTACCAAATGATGGCCGCTATGTGGGAACACATACCCACTACTCTGGCACCTGCCCTGCATGTACAGTACCATGCATTTACCGAACAGTCAGAGAGCTCAATCCAGACCAAGTACTGTTTTGATGATGTGTGGCGACTCTGAATCTTTACCCGCAGTAGCCTGTCATTGTCCTTATGGAACCAAATGTCACAGTCCCCATCAATATGCTCTTATATAAAGCTGCGAGAAAGCTTCAGTTGATAGATACTGCAAGTCAAGTTCCGTAACTGCTCCTCGTCCAGGGTGAGAAAGTTCTCTATTCCACACTCAGGGACTGGCTGCCACTGAGTTGGCCTTCTGTTTTGACCATTATCTTCAACCAATCGTTGGAGATTATTTACCTGTTAAAAACACAATTAAGCAATCCATTTACATTTCATATTAAATTCACATATCTTATTTTATTTACTTATGTGGTATTAGCTCGGTAAAATGTTAAACGATTTATAAAATATGTCAGTGTTGACTAAGTACCCGGATTAGACGTACCTGTTTAGACAGATAAAGCATTTTAGCTGCGTCTGCCTCGTCTTCCTCTATACTGTGACTTTTGCTCAGAGGTGGGAAGAACTTATTTGATAGGGCGCATACAATTCTGACAACGAAACGAAAGGAATCTGATTTGTAGGGAGGGTTCGGTCCAAATACCGCCATCTTTTGATTCTGGCATTGGATGACTCAACTACCCATCTTATCTGTTCAAGGATAAAATCAGAGATACATTTTTTGTCAGTAGTCGTATACAGGTATATAAAATGGTGCATTGATAATATTTTTTTTTTTAGATTTCTTACCTTTGTTACAAGTCTGCTCTTATTGGCATCACCAGTGCTCATCTGTTTTGTCCCTTCTCTAAAAATCGAGGCATTTCTGCTTGGATGCCTAAATCTTTAAGCAGGGGCAAAGCATCCCTAAATCCTCTGTCAACGATGAAAATGTCGTCTTCACTTAGCCAACTCTTGATATCCTCTGCATTTGTTTTCATAATATTTTCAAGGATTGACGCATCGTTGTTTTTATGGTCTGCTAGTTATGGTCCTTGAATCGAGACAAAATAGCCTGTGGTTGTCACGATTACAATTGGCTTGATGAGCGACCTTCCTTTGTGGATGCTGTAAGAGCGGCGTTGGTATTTGAAGTTGTTGCTCTTGGCGGTGTATATATAGGTTCCATCTAAAACCAGTACGGCTTGACTCTTGTCTATGTTGCCGAACAATGATTGGGCTAGATGGCGAGTGTGGTCGTTGATTACATCGTCTCTTGTGATGTGTTCGAATCCAAGATTATATGGGACAAAACAAGTCATCATCGCATTTCTGACAGCACTGATTGCTCTTCTAAAGCTGGATTTTGAAGTACGAAATAAAGTTGACAGTATTTGATTTGACAATCCAGATTTCAACTTGCATAAAAATATGGCTGTAGATTTTCGTAAACTTCTAGATGATGTCTTCTGTTTAACATGATCTTTCAAACAGTCACAAAGAGTTTGGAAATTGCCCATACTAAGTCCAAGTAGAATTAGACAATCAGAATCTGTAAGAATTTGCAGATCATCAAAGTCAAGATGGGTTTTTTTCATCTCTTTGGCATAGAACGCGCATGTGCGTAAACTAAGGATGGCGATTCTGTTGACAAATGCGTGATCTGTTGTTGGAAGTTGTTCTATGGCTGCACTTGTTAAAAGTCCATCTTTCAAATGTGCGGGACAGCATCTATTTCCAGATGGAATCAAAACATTGTGTTGAATAAACACGGCTGTGTGACACTCTACGGATATAACAACAAGTTTTGGTCCAGGCTTTTTACAAACGATGCAATATGCATGAGTCTTTGCTGTGGAAAGAAGGTGCGAAGATACTGAAGGTGGACTAGATAACTGTCTTCTGTCACTTGTTTGAGAAAATGAACTCATAGACTGTTGAGTTTCAATGGGTTTATGGCATGACTTTTCTCTGTAATATATGTTCCTACACTTACTGCAGATGACTGAATTTTCTTTTCCTTCCTGCAGAAATTTTTGTTCGTTTTGAACACAAAACACAATTGAAGTACTCCGTTTTGTGTCCTGGCATTATCTGTAAAATAATAACAAAATGGGTACCAGGTAACTCAATTATAAGTTATATTTATTGCAAAATATTTTCTACAGTTATAACGTTGCGTTTATAAATTGGATTTATATTATGTGCATTTAACATTGGAATTATTCTGGAGCTAAATAGTTATAATTGTTCTACAGTATGTCGTATAGACAATTTAAATCACATTAAACTGAACAAAAAACAAAACATATATCTTTTATAATTTTAGTTACAGTGAGTGCAATGCGATTTGCACATATTCATTTGGAAAATCTTAATTTAATCATCAATTTATATTCAATCTTAAACATTTATTTGTGATGATCTCACTAAGCATTGAATACTTATCAGTTTATGAATGACATTTCCTCTTATATATCTAATATGTCATTGTTCTCTAGTGTAATAGTTAAATGTAATATACATATATACCTTGTGTGCTTAAAATTCATTAGGATCTTCATCTGAATGAACTTCGAATTGCTTACAAGCAGGGCATTTCAATTTTGATATCACTGCTTAATTTTGATTTATAACACCCCCTTAGATCCACATCTGGGTATTTATCATTTGTTTGATTAGAAGAATACTAACTTGGAAATATTATAATATGCGATTTAGATATAAACATTATTCAGATCTCCCCATTCTTAACCCTTTCGCTGCCACGTCAAAAAAGACGTTATTACGCTTCAGTGCCAAGCATGACGTTATCAAATTCATGTTTTTACGTAATAATCTGACACAACGCGCCATACCATTTTTTTTAGCGTTGCGGGATGCAGTTTTGTGTTGCACCGTAATACATATTATACATTATAACATAATTAACCATTTCTGTGCCACAGGGCCTATTTGGGCCTATTTGAATATCTACGTTAAGTGCCACAGGGCCTATTTGGGCCTATGGCAATTTGAAAAATATACATTAAAATAAAAATAAAATATTAAATATATTCAGGTTCTGTTTTTCATTATTGATTTTTAAAATTTGTATCAATATACATCGTATGATCTATGTGTTTAGTGAAATACTACTGATAACGTCACAACGTAAAAAATGACATCATAATAATAACGTCACTACGTCAAACAGCGCCAACACGTTGTATGCGTTTTACCATGGCTGGCGTATGGTTTTTGTGAATAGATTCCCAGGACTTTTCCGTCAGAACCGAAAAATAATATCTGTGTTAATGCACAACCTGGACCAAAGGAAATGCCCCCTCCCCCACAAGAGCAAGACCAATCTTACTTTTTCCAACTCTGCAATATAAATCTGGGGCTCGTTTAACATAACTGACTTTTGACCAAAATCTATCTTAAGACCAAAATGTTTTTGTAAGATCTCATCATAGCTCATAGAATTGTCATATCTTAGGATAATCTTAAAAACTGTCAAAATACAGGTCTTAATTCCAACTTTAACATGGCGAAAGCTAAAACTTTAGTCCACAACCGAAGGACAAGTATAATTCGAGTGTGGGCGACTTTTTTTTTCATGCTGCCGTTAGTGCTGATTATAAAATCAAATAAAACACATCGGTAATAACCATGCGGTTTTTTTTAATTTAAAACATAAATCGGATAAAAAGCTACTACATACAGCATCGATCTCTGGTATTGTATAATATGCAAGAAATCGAGAGAATATGAACCGTGTGTCTTTTTTTTTTACCTAGAACTGAAATATTGACAGAGCACCAAAGGAAGCATGTACTTTGTATATATATTTTTTTCATTCAGAGTCAATTAATGAACGGCAATAAAAACTGCGATATGCCAAATAAGGAGGAATGAGGCACTGAAATATTACTTTGATATGTGCGATGTCCGGTTGAAATTTAGTTTCAAGAAAGAATGTCTCTGTTTGAAATACTCTGTAAAAGGAGACAGAAGATACGAAAAAGGTATCAATAGGACTTAAAGCGCGCATGCTGGCGGTGGGGGTGTGCACTGAAGTCTTGATCTCGAACACGGTCGAAGAAGCATCACCATTATCTCCAAATAATTAATTACATGCATTTTTTGTTTTTCTGTCCAAAAAATTCAGTTTTGTTCTTTCACATGCATGAAAACTACAGTAAAATGTCACCAGATGGAATTTAATGTTGATCATCTGGCTAAAATTTTGTTCTAGGATCATATCAAAGTAATTTTTTCAGTGCCCCATTCCTCCTTATTTGGCATATCGCAGTTTATATTGCCGTAACTCTGAATGAAAAATATATATATATATAAAGTACATGCTTCCTTTGGTGCTCTGTCAATATTTCAATTCTAAGTAAAAAAAAAAAAAAAGAGACACACTGTGTCCTTCATGCGATTCATATTCTCTCGATTTCTTGCATATTATACAATACCAGAGATCGATGCTGTATGTTGTAGCTTTTTATCCGATTTATGTTTTAAATTAAAAAAAACCGCATGGTTATTACCGATGTGTTTTATTTGATTTTATTAATCAGCACTATCGGCAGCATGAAAATAAAAAAAGTCGCGCATACTCGAATTATATTTGTCCTTCGGTGGTGAATATGACAATTTTATGAGCTATGATGAGATCTTAAAATTTTTTTTTGGTCTTAAGATGGATTTTGGTCAAAATTCAGTTATGTTAAACGAGCCCCAGATTCATATGGCAGAGTAGGAAAAAGTAAGATTGGTCTTGCTCTTGTGGGGGAGGGGGCATTTCCTTTGGTCCAGGTTGTGCATTAGGACAGATATTATTTTCCGGTTATGACGGAAAAGTCCTGGGGATCTATTCACAACAACCATACGCCAGCCATGGTAAAACGCAGACAGCGTGTTGGCGCTGTGTGACGTAGTGACGTTATTATTATGATGTCATCTTTTACGTTGTGACGTTATCAGCAGTATTTCACTAAACACATAGATCATACGATGGATATTGATACAAATTAAAAAAATCAATAATGAAAAACAGAACCTGAACATATATATATATATATATATATATATATATATATATATATATATATATATATATATATATATATATATATATATATATATATCTATTTTAATGTATATTTTTTCAAATTGCCATAGGCCCAAATAGGCCCTGTGGCACTTAACGTAGATATTCAAATAGGCCCAAATAGGCCCTGTGGCACAGAAATGGTTAATTATGTTATAATGTATAATATGTATTACGGTGCAACCGTTTTGGCGAGCGCAGCAGGTGATTAAAAAATGAATTATGATAAATCAATAAAAATAAAAGTAGTGACGTAAAGTAAATGAATTAAAATGCAAAATAAAATAAACATACCTATTTTTTCCAGTAAATTTTCATTATTCATAATTCATAAGATTTTTTATTTATTTATAAAATGGTCGCACGCCAGTATAGAATTTATCTCAGATAAAATGTTGTTGAATAATAAAGATTTTAACATAATGTACATTGCAGTTTATTTCCTCTTTTCTTGCAGCACACATTTTTCTTAAACGTACATATAAAAATTGACTTATCACAGATTCCCCTCTCCCCCGTTTAAAAAAAATCAAATTTACGTACAAAAAAAAAATTGTTAATCATATAAGGAAAATGGATCCCCCGGGAGCATGTAATAAATAGTAGTGAAAATAAAGACACTTTTGAGCAGATAAAAAGCTAAAGGCATACAACGCACTCCTACGAAAGCCGATAAGGATCATTCGAGATTCGAGATTCAAAATACGAGATTCGAAATACGAAATTTGAGATTCAATATCTAAATTAACCAATCAAATCATGGATCTGAAACCTGTATCCTAGCAACATCAAACTGTTCTAAATAAAGATCATTCGTACATGCTCTTTCCTACAAATAAATGTCTTAATAGCTCTTAATTAATGCTATGTTCACTTCTCCCTACCTAACTAAATAATTATGTGTATTTACTTTTACACAGAATATCTAAGTAGACTAGTAATAATGCAGTGTGCTTTGCGGATCTAAGTGATTTTGTTTGCCCTGGTGCATTTCCACCTGATGCGTTTGAACCCTGGGGTATTTCACCACCAGTATTAGTTTAAAACCCGGGTTTATTCACCCCTTTTGTGTAAAAATGCGGTTATAGTAGAGAACTTCATAAGCAAAGCAAATTTTTTTTGTAGGGGGTCCTAGGCCAATTTTAAAAAATTTTACTATGTAAATTTAATAAGCTCCAATTTTCCCGAGGAGGGGGTCCAGATCCCCTGACCCCCTCCTTTCTAGATCCCCGCACGAAGATTAGTACCTGCATCTAAATAATCTAAATATAAATAATCTGTCCTGTTTCACTAATAAATATGAGCATTACTTATCGTTTTTATGTATGCATACAGTGATACACTAGTACTATGATTATAAACAAATCATTGAGATATTATCACATTATACGGAATTATTAATAAATACAATTTTTTTCCTTTTCCTCAGTAAACAACTTATTATGAGTCTTACTTTTGAAATTGTTTTCAATATAGAAGGATACCTACTCTCTACAATTAAAGGTAGTGTCCTTCCACAAATTCATTTAAAAATTAAATTTGTTGTTATGACTATTTTAGGGAGGAAAATAGTCATAACAACAAATTTAATTTTTAAATTAATTTGTGGAAGGACAGATAGATTTAACGGAAAAGATTCATTAGAAATTGTATCATTATCTTTATATTTTTAACTTTTCACTACATGAACGAATATGCAATATTTAAAGAATTAGATAACTTGTTTACTGAATTTTAACAGTTCATTGTCAATTTCTCTTTTATTCATTCAAATGTCAAATGTTCAAACACATGACAGCAATTCCTCTGGACATTGTGTTGTTTATTTGGTAAATAGTTTTTTTACAAAATGTAAGAAGTGTAAATTGAGTAATCCCTAGCATGTCCACTTAATGGACCATCCATTGTATTGTGTGTAAATAGTTTACTTATCAGTCTTTGATATCCGGCCTAGTCCGAAATAGGCTTAATCAATTACGTAATCATGTTTCATTTTTATTGTACTTTTTTTCTTTTTGCAAATGACCCACGGCTATGTACAGCTGCGCTGAGTTATGTCAATTAAACGGATAAACTGTACGGGTCACGTGATTTATCACTAATAGGTTTTTTCTTAAAATGGTAAATTTTCACACTTTTGATATTTCCGATCATCTAATACTGAATTTTGATTGGTCAATGACCTGCAATCCAAGCGCGTCGCTGGAAATTTGGCCGAACTTGGTCACTTCCATGCGACGCTCCATTCAATAAACTTGTATTCATATTTTATCATCATTTTTCTTATTTGGATTGCAGCCACGACAGATTGTGTTCAACATATAACAACGTCAGTAGAGCTGACACCAATAAGAAATTACATCAGCGAGTTAAATTTAGTTCATCACAGCAAGCGAGTGTTCAAATTAAAGTTAAATTTCCCCAAATTTATAGTGAATTCAGATCACGTTATTAAGGACAAAAAGCAAGACGTGACAGTAGGGATGATAGGGTGCCAATTTGTTCACATTGCCGATTTCTTGTGCAGAGAACAGTAAAACTTTTTAAAAATTTGATTGTGCATGAATATTTCAAAATTAATTGTTGTACATGTATTTTGTTATAATTCATTCATTAATATATAAACAAGAAAGAATAAAAGCATATGTTTCACAGCCAAGTTAAGTTTCTCTGTAGTTTCCTACCCCCCCCCCCTCCCCCGCACCAAAATTGACAATAATTACATATAAGTCATACAAATGTTTACTTTTTTTGTAAGTAAATCTCTAAAGATGTAAATAAGCACTGCTAACAAAGATGTGTGTATTTAACATACTACTACATTACACCTAGCCAGATAAAATGTAATCAGGATGAAGCTACAAGGGATGAGTGGTGCAAATTTACCAATTTGTCGACATACACACAGAACACCAAATAAAGAAACTGTGAGTGGTGTGTGGAATGCATAAAAGATGGCGGCAAATTATCTCAAATAATCAGTGCAAAAACCAACAAATAGACTGTTATTTGTTACATATCCTGCAAAAACATTGATAAAAAATGTTATCGCCCCATAACATAGCCGATCATGTTAATGTGTACATATGGTCAACGTACATGTAATTCTAATATACAAGAAGGCTGACGTATCAGGCGGGGATCCAGAAAATTAAATTTCAAAAATGATCGGTTGAATTACATTAAATGCTTTGAAAATTGTTTTAAACTATCGCACGGGTCAAAATGCATGATAGAAGCTACATGTATATATAGTGTAATTTGAAACTTTCATTTTATATCAATATGTAGTATTCCCTATTATAACAAATGAGAGTATAGCACAACTGCCACAAGCAATACATGTCCTTTACCGGCACCAACTCCCTCCCCATGAAAAAAAATGAAACAGTTGTCGTTTTATTTGCTAAAATGTGTGTGGTTCAAGATTTTTCTAAAGGACATACCCGATTAGAATTGAAAAAGAGTCGTACGTTTAAAACTAATTTTGTCAAATTTTTTAGATTCATTTGGTTATATTTTGGTCCATTTGGGTAAATAGATGCACCAGCGCAGCTCTTATTTATATATAATCAGGCCATGAATTCAAAATATTTTCAAAATTTAATAGCTTTAAATCCAGTGGATGAAAAAAGGAAAGCAAGTCGAACTCGATGAGTGCTAATGCCTGTGTTGAATGAATGGTACAGTAGGATATGCGCAAAAAAGTCCCGTCTACTCTTTCCTACCCTATATTTATTGGAATATTAAATCCGATTATAAGAGTCAAATTAAAAATCAAGTACGGATATGTACCTGTTTATCAAAAGTAAAACTATTCATAATTTATCTACAGTGCATTGTTATGGAGCTACACAGAAAGTTTTATATTAATTTGCCGAGCCAAATAAAAAAAACCTGGAAAACGAAGAGAAAACAAAGTGGGGACATAATAACTGGCAAACTAATTAGGACTTTATAGCCCCCCCCCCTCTTGAAATGTATATACTGAAAACAGATTATTGGAGTACAACATCCGCACACAATTTAAAGAAAATTTCATATTTTTTTTATCATTTTCGCTAGCTAATGTAAGACATCACAAATACCCCAAACCCCCTCACGGAAAAGGAAATGCTAGGTGATGAGAGAGAGAGAGAGAGAGAGAGAGAGAGAGAGAGAGAGAGAGAAGAGAGAGAGAGAGAGAGAGAGAGTCGATGTAAATCACAGGTGCGCTAACACCGTTAAAATTAAAGCTTGCTAGTTGGTCTGTCCTACCCTAGCTACCTCCTCTCTTTTCTCCTTTTAGAGGCTTAATTATTGTCTATATGTGCTTGTAACAAATCAAATCAATTTCAAATTCTAAATCAAAACTGAATTTGACACTACAAAACTCTCTCTGTGTCTGTCTGTCTGTCTGTTTGTCTCTCTCTCTCTCTCTCTCTCTCTCTCTCTCTCTCTCTCTCTCATATCGACAATGGCATTGCCATACCCTACAATACACTATTCTTATCTGGATTTTTGTCTTTGAGGTTGTACATCATTATATCTTCTATGGTTTAAAACTTTATCATAACCTATTTTTTGACATGTCGATTATTTCATTGAGTTTCGTTTCATAGCTAAAACATTTAGATTAAACAGATCTTTCTTCGCGAGCCGATTTTTACACAGTTGGGGCGAATACACTTCGGGTTAAAATTGTTGGGGGGAAATACATACAGGGCAAACAAAACCACTTAGATTTGCAAAGCCAACAGTGTTATTTCTAATTTAATTGTTTATACTGTGTGGGGTTAATTCATCAATGTTAATTTAACAATTTTATAACCACTATATAAGAGCTATTAAGACATTTATTTGTAGGAAAGAGCATGTACGAATGATCTTTATTTAGAACAGTTTGATGTTGCTAGGATACAGGTTTCAGATCCATGATTTGATTGGTTAATTTAGATATTGAATCTCGAATTTCGAATCTCGAATCTCGTATTTCGAATCTCGTATTTTGAATCTCGAATCTCGAATGATCCTTCTCGGCTTTCGTACATTCCCCATTCCTCACCCAGATTAGAATTTTCCTGATTTTGAGAAAAAATTTTTGGCTTGTTAAGATTTTTTGAATGATGTTGCCACGCCCCCTTTTAAAAAACGTTCCTTGGAATTACCGAAAATATAGTGAATAAAATAAATGTGAGCATTCATCCAAATGAGAGCAAGTTACAGCTCTTTCCTATCTCTGAAGAAATGTCCCAATTCGTTAGTTCTGCAAGATTTTGAGAAGATTTTGGTATTTATAGACCAATCCACACTTTACAAAAGTTATGTCCCTTGGCAGCCATCTTTGGGGAAAATATATTTCTCACAGTAGCCTTTGTAGTTTAGAGGGTTGTAACTTCGTCATTTGACATTAATAATCCGTTTCCGCTGTGAATTTTAATTGCTTCAAGTTGGGACAACCCACACTTCGAAGGAATAAATCAAATTCCAAGAGATTTCTTCAGAGGACGCCCAAATATTTGGTTGCTTAAAGAAGGGAAAAGTTGCTTTTTCCCTTTTGACCTTTTAGTTGACCCCGCAAAGGGGAACCACTTTTTCAAAGTGTAGATTGGACTATATTTCAGCAGATTTACAATAACTACTTACTAGAGTAGTTTCCCCTTATTTTGACGTCAAAGTTTACGTCGGTCAAGTGTCGTCTGTCTCTTTGAAAACACACTCTAAAAAAAATACGCGAAAAATAATGTTTTGTTTACTTAAAAAGCATGATGTTCTGGAAATTACACAATTTATCTGTTTCTCAAAAGTTTTACTTTGATTCTCGCGAGATGGTTTCCAGTCGAGTGAAATCGACCGACATTGAGGAATTTCATTGTGGGTCGAAATTTACTGACGCCGAAAAATTCTGTCCGTTAGTCTTATGTAATGGAACTTGCGTTGTGTCAGCAGTAACGTTCTCGTGAGAGTGTGATAATGGGAAACCATAATTACAGGGAACTACTGGGACGATTAAAACAAGGCATTACTGGTCCGATTTACTGACGCTAAAAAAATCTGTTGAATGAATGTGCAAATAGTCCGAATTGTCTATTCACACACGCCTTGCCGGTGTAATGAAGAATAATGACCCCCGTAGAATAATGACCTGGGGTCATTTTTCGACGTAGAATAATGACCCCCCGGTCATTAATCTACGCAGAAAAATGACCCCCCGGTCATTATTCTACGTAGAAAAATGACCCCTTTGCCTGAAGAATAAGTGTCATTTTCATAAAAATGAGCACACTCCACATGAAGAAAAGTGACCCCTGTAGAATAATGACCCCCTTGTAGATTAAAGTTTTTCAGTATATTTTTTAGTATTTGTGAAGTAGTCTTTACACTATTGTAATTTTTACTGCTCCAGTTTACAGAAAGTAACAGAAATTATAATTCATATTCAAATAAACTTAAAGTGAAAGAAGGGGTATAGCTTAGAAAATAAAAATACTTCCGTTATAACAAGACATTGACGTATTGCATCGGGATATGGTTGTCATCTTAAAGGGACATGGTCACGATTTTAGTCCAAAAAAATTTCCGATCTTAATGTTCACAATGCTTTAGTAAGGCATTTTAATAGGCAACCAAAATTTGAGTGTATTTGTTACATTTTGAATGTTGAAGTGAAAATTCTAATTTTAGACCTAATGGATGTGTTAAACGTAAGGAACTGTTTACTTATGATTAAAATGACAAATCAGCTTGAAAAAGATTTTTTACTGGTATATTGAACCCATGTAAACAACAACAGGGCACGAGCCTTGTTTACATGGCAAAGAATCTTTCTTATAACTTTACAACTGACCCTCAAATTTCATTTGATCAGTAGAAATGCTTTCCTTAAGCATTGAAAATAATGAAAACAGAAAAATAGAATTTGACCAAAATCGTGACCATGCCCCTTTAACAATTACATTTACATATATCTATGGTGTTCCGATAGGGCCACTCCGACATTAATATAGGGCGAAGATGCGAAGTTGCAAAGGCGATAGTTCGAAGGCGAAGGAGCAAAAGTGCGAAGATGCAACGACGAAGCGTGAAGATGTGATGCCTAAAATGCGAAGGCTAAGGAGCGATACGCTCCTTCCCAACTTTGCACTCTGGCCTTCGCATTTTCGCACTTTTGCCTTCGCCTTTTTTGATTGCATTCAGCAAGTCTCGGTCGATTGCATAGAATTTAATGCAGGCACCGCCAAGGTTTTTCGATTAATCCAGGCTATTATTGGTACGTATGCGCTAGGCCATAGCGCTTACTATGAATGTTTATAAATACATGTGACATATATGTTTACCAATGCTAGCTATGCCTAATCATTATATACTCCACACAAAATTTAATGTCCACCATAATGTGTACATACATGTATGCACTTCCAGACTCCTATCACTTACCAGCTGTCTGTTTACCGTGGACCAAACACAGTAACATTCTTATTTCATTATGCGACACTACTTGCTCATGCATGGATCTAGAGGGGGAGAGGGGGTCCGTCCCCTAGGGAAAATTTAATATTGATAATTTCACGCAGTAAAAGGGGAAAGGGGGTCTGGACAGTATCCCCCTGAATTATTTAATTTTATTAATTTTATAAAAATAAAATTTCCAAAATATGCCTCGGAACCCTTAAACGATAGAGAGCTCAGCAATTATAAAACATAGGTTATCACAGATTACAAACAGAGACGAGCCATCACCTTTATGAGGCATCACCTTTATGAGACTACCTTTATCATATTATATGAAAACCATCCTTTATGATCTTGGATATTCATGGATTCTGTTTTGACACATTATCGTATATCATCTGTTAAAAAATTGTATGATAATCATTTGATCATATGTTAATCAATACAATAGTATAAATTTAAAATTGCATCCAATATACTTACAATATATATCATATAATAGCATAAAATACCGTACAAAAATTATGAGATATGATATTGTAACGTATGATATGACATTGTATTGTGTTATACATTATTGTATTTGATCAAAAAAAACAATATCATAAAACATAATACAATATAGTATTATATGAAACAATATCATATTGCTATAAAACATCATAACATTGAAACATGTGTTATTATATTGTATGATATAGTATAATATTGTATTGTATGATACTGTATCATATTTGATAAATAATATGATATTGTATTATGTGATATAATATAATTTGATACAACATTGTATCATATCAAATGATACAATATCATGGGATAAGATAAAATATTATCTAATACAATTATATTATACATATTGTATCATGATACAATAATATATATTACAACATCATTAAATACAATTTTATGTAATTATTATGTTTATCATATAAACCAATATCATATTATACAATATTGTATGATACGATTTTGTATAATATTACAATATCATTTATACAATTTCATTTGATATAATTTTATATTACAGAAACCAATCTTATATTATACAATACTGTATGATACAATATCATAGAATATACAATATTATATCATAGAATGCAATATTATATTTTGCAATATCATATGTAATAGTATAATGTGATTTAAGAATTAATTAATAAAACAATATAATATTATACAATATTGTATCATAATATACAATACTTTACAGAACAATATCATGATACAATATCATATCATAAATATAAAAAAAGATACAATATTATATCGTATCATATAAAGTTTTACAATATAACATATGGTATTATATTGTATCCTATTAAACAAGAGTGTTTCATATCATACAATACTGTATCATATATATCATGTTATATCATTTAACAACAACTACATCTATCTATCAAGCAGGTTTGCATGAGGTAGGAGATTTCTTTAGCATCCTTGATAATGGAGATCAGGCTCTGCATCTGAAGCAACCTCTGCGTTTCATTTATAATATAGTTAAATCAACTATGCAAGCTATCATCTATAAAACATGTGACTTGTTCCGAAAAACTAAACCTCATCAAGCATCATAAACCTACGGCTCAGATTCAGCATTCAAGCCTGCCAGGTGCATCAGTATCATAAGACGCACCATCCATGAAAGTTTGGTGAAGTTAGGACCAGTAATAACTAAGATATCATCATCAGAGGGCACCAGCATTTAAAACCTTTACCTCCCCAAGCATCCCAAACCCATGGCTCTGATTCAGCATCCATGCCTGTCAGGTGCATCTGTATCATAAGACTCACCATCCATTCAGGTTGGGTGAAGTAGTAATAGCTTAGATACAGGACCTGCACCAAAAACTTTAACCAGCTCTGGACGCCAATGCCGGGAGTATAGCATAAGCTCCCCTTGCTTTCGTCTCGGTGAGCTAAAAAGGCGAAAGCACGAAGATTCGAAGGCGAGAGTGCGAAGTTGCAAAGGCAAAGAAGCGATAGTAGTGTCACTTCTTCGCCTTCGCAACTTGGCACTTTCGTCTTTGCATCTTCGCGCTTCGGCGTAGCATCTTTTATATTCTTCCTATTGTTCATGAATTATACTTGCATTAAGGATTTCCACTATTACAAACTGCTGGGTATGCAAGTGCATCACGCGGAATTAATGATGAAACCAAAATTATTTAAAGTTTACTCCACTGTTAGGCATTATAACCAAGCTGAAGTTAGTAGGCACTGACAGCAGCCATTACGCCAGTAGAGGTTAACAGCCAATAAGGAAAATCGTCAAAGTACTGAGAAAATATATTTTACTTTATCGTCGGCATACTTTAGTAAGTTTAGTTAATACCAAGATGATAAATGCAACAATAGTTTGTATGAGCATTGGTTACTTTTGATACAATAAAGATTGTGTGATCAAAATCAAGGGGGATATAAACCCCCTAACATGGGCCCTATCCTCTTATCAACGCTTTAAGAAACAATCTTTTCTTATTATAATCGATCAGTGTTTATTATCTATTTAGATTTACTATAGTCAGGCACTCTTCACACATTTGCTTTAAAAGAATAAAGTCTATTCATGATCACAAATACAACATTACAACAAATGTTTAGAATATTGATGTTCATTTATCACATAGACGAAAACAAAACTAACGCAAAATGATGTTTTAAAAATCACTTTCCTCACGAAATGTAAATAAGAAGAATTCATATTCCTACGTTACTTGTCCCCTTAGTCTTTTTCCATAAAGATATATACATGTATCATTCTAAGATTGACAATTCATTCACCAGTGAATATTGCTTATTATTCTTTCATGATTATTGTTCGTTAATTATCACACAATATCCTCATTGTGTATGAACCTGTCTTTATTTGCGTCATTTCCCGTCGTATGTCGATGAAAGAAGTGACGTAACTGTTAACAATCAATTTACGGCAATATAAGAGTGTTTTGTGTATGCCTGCTACGGAGTTGAAAAACTATATACAGCGATTTATTTACAAATTCGGTGTTTATAACTTCAAAATCAGTTGAACAGAGTGAAAAATTAAGCAAATTTCAAAGTCATATCTTGGATACGGTGTAACTAATTTCCATTCATGTTTACAGGGGGGGGGGGGTCATTTTTCTTCATGTTTAACATGAAGGAAAATAACCCCTGGGTCTTTTTTCTTCAGAAAAATCCAATTATTCTTCAGCTAGGGGGGTCATTATTCTACGTCGAAAAATGACCCCCGGTCATTATTCTACGGGGGTCATTATTCTTCATTACACCGGTAGAGCTCGCTTCGCGCCGGTGCTGTGCGCCGGCGAGCTGCGCTCGCTATAAATAACAAATTATTTTGTTAATTTGTTTATTTATTATCAATGTTTTGAAGGTGATAAGAAATGCTTTAAATATATATAAAAAATCACCGCAAAAACGTTTATTTCCAAGAAAGGTAACTATCAAAATTAGGGACTGTCAACATTCTACTAGCTGTAACAACAATAATATAAAGTAATTTCCCATTTTTATATAACAATTAATTTGTTTGCCTTGAAGGCACTTATTATGCAGATTCATATCATCTTAACTTTTAAATATGTTACATGCTACACTTCGTGATATAGTACAGACACAAGCCGAAAATGGCGACTTGCAGAAGAAACCGCGCCGCAGACGACAGCAGCAGTATTAATTTCACCTTAAATATCGCTGTCAATAGTTTTCCTATACTTTTAATATTAAGAAACAAATACTTATCACGTCAATATCTCATAATTTCACATCTTGTTTTTAGAGGGTAATAGGTTGTGGTTTGACAGATCCATCGTTGTGTTGACAGTGAATATCTATTTTTAGATTACTGGAAAATCCCTATTTAATGTGGTAACTCGTTCGTCGGAAATGAGCACACATTTAGAAATGAGAATATTAAAGTTAAAGATTTCATAAAAGCCTTTGACAATAATAGGGGGGTGGGGGGGTGGGGTAATGGAGTTATCTCTCCTTGGTTGTTCATATTTAATGATTAAAGAAGAACACCGCTCGTATATAGGCACTGCCCGCCAACTTTTTCTACCCTACAACCCCTATATAAGCCGTTACTTTCCTAGTTATACTATCAAAAGCCACCATAACTAAGTTATGTGTTCATTTGTACATGTAACTGATCAAATTATCTCCAGGTGCTTTCCGTTGAAAAGCCTCCTACAACGACTTGTTATATAAACTCATTGGAACGGCTTTTCCTTGTTACATAATCAGATAATAATCCGATTGATTAGTTTCACTTTGTTGATGTTCAGTGCAATCTGCGCATACGTTTGATAAAAGGACAAATTATAAAAATTAAAAGTCGCCTTATAATGTCTAAAGCTAATATTTATCTTCAGATATGTTTCTAAATGCAAAAACGAAACTATCGTCCTCCAACGTAATGTATAATTTCTTGTTTAACGAAGCAAATGACTTAGATACACATCGTGAATCTGTGTTAAGAATCTCTTTTTGTCGTGAAATTCTGAATCTTGGGTTTCTGTGTTTGATTTGTTTTAAAAACAAACTGACGTCAACTTCCGCAGGTTCATCGATGTACTATAAATACTGTACATATACATGTTCCCCATTGAGGGTATTTCGAAACAGATGCGTTGCCCGTTTGCACTCTTGGTAACATAAAACTCCATACCGCAAAGTATACCCTTATACATCCCTACCCTACGTTAGTTTCGTTGCATTGTTTGTAATTGATTGGCAAATATGGTCCATTTTCGGTCGTGTATATACGTGTAGGGGTTGTGTGAAGAAATTGGGATTGATTATTTTTTACGAAAGAAACCAGTATTGACAACTTTATCAGTGTCTTGATCCACCCTGGAGTCGGTTTGCATCAGCCTCTGTATGTTGCATTCTACAACTTATTCATGTGTAGCCTTATGTCATGCTATGCAGCTAGGGAATAAAATGCAGAATCTTAGACAACACAGCTCTAGGGATATTATATGTCGTCCTTTAGTTGCACGTGTGCGATCAGGTGTGCAAAATTAGGAAGGATTTATACAATAATCTACGTGCTGATACATATGACGAAGACAGGAAAACTAGAATTTTATCACATAATACATTTATATCATGAACCGACCGCCTGTTTGGGCCGGTACAAATGTTTCGAAATCCTATGCTATTATGCAGGAAATTGTGATCTAAATAAAAAAAGTCAGTTTTAAAAATGTTAACGTTAAATAAAAAATCCGAAAAGAACCGATTTCTCATTTCATCAAAATCATGCGAAGCATACATACATGTCTGATAATTATATCAAACTACATGTATGCAGTATCGATAGTAATGAAACGTCTAATGAAATTTGCGAGGTAGTCTACAGATCATGTACACTCGCTAGCTTTCTCAATGTCTTAATATAGTGCAAACTCTGGAACCCTTAATCTTAATATCAAATTGATCTGGTTAGGATGTAACTATGAGGTTTTCTCCTACACAATATGCTACATTGCCTTAGTTCCAAAAATACATATGACGAGCTTGATTTCGAAACCGAAACATTTTAATGAGTTTAAGGTGTGGTTTACCTGAGTGTCAGACACAGACCAAAAAGTTTTTAAAAGATGCATTCCTTATGCAGTGTATAATACCTGGAAAATAGTTTTCTCATGTATGATTTCAATTCTCGGAAAACACTACAAAAGGAATGCGTTTCAAATGCAAGGATGTTGTACATTTAATGGCGACTTTCTATTTGAAAGATAAAGGTTCATCGGAACACAAATTTGACAAAGAAAGGTAAGGGTTATTTTTAAAAATATTGTTGTTTTAATTTCATGAACGTAGATATAAGTCTGTATTCAAAAATATAGAAACATTTGTTGTTAAATATGGGATAAAATTGTTTCAAAGTTGGATATGAAATCGAAAGATAAGGGTATGTAATTACAATTT
Organism: Magallana gigas; assembly: GCF_902806645.1. Taxonomy (NCBI): domain Eukaryota; kingdom Metazoa; phylum Mollusca; class Bivalvia; order Ostreida; family Ostreidae; genus Magallana; species Magallana gigas. The sequence continues at coordinate 433,551 of NW_022994816.1, forward strand.
GCATTTAAGGTATTGCTATTACAGTTTGCATATAACTATTTAGACTGTATGAATATTGATAAATCTGTGCCGTTTACATCATTCATGTTACATGTACACGCACTAACGATTTTTAAAAAGTACACGTATGATAATATTTCGCTTCAAGTATTACAACTGATATATTTCAAAATGATGGAAAAGAGTTAATACCCACAATTGCTCATTGTAAGGATGTGAAAAATTGACAATGCCACCAATTATCTACCATCGTAACTAGAGATTTTAGATTTAACGATTGAGCTCGCATTACTAGTGTTAAAGCTGAGGCTGAAAACGAAAATAGAAACACCAAATGAATTAGATTTGACTTAAGTTACACATGCATGAAAGAAGGCTATGAAGACACGCAAAATTATTTCATAGACTTATCGCAAGATATTTATTTTGATACCAGTACCACAGGATTAGACATATCTCAATACAGTCACAGCTAGGTAGAAACTACACTAACATAGCGTGATTTGTGTATGTTTATGTTGTCTATTTGGGGACCCAAGTTGGTTCAAAAAAATCTTGTATCTTGTGTTTTGTCCTGTGTATTTTAACTATAAATTTATTTGTAGTTTCTTGTTGAACATGACCACCGTCAATTTCTAAAGATGCAGCTACATGTATAAGTAGGTATATTCACATCTGCATTTTAAGTGTATGCGGTAATATGATATTTACGAAAAAGCACAATTGTAATTACAAAATTGCCTGCGCGTGAAAAATATAGATCAAATTACTTTTTATAAAATTAATGCAATTCGTTTGAAGTACAGGTACATATTGGATATATATTTACAAGTACGTGTATATTTGATACTACTTCTTTAATAACATTTGCGTTTAATTATATTGTTTATTATCATGATTTCATATTTTTTAATTGTGTAGCTTGCTTAATGTTGCTAAACACTTTAAACTAATTAAATTTTGCATAAACTCATCACTCTGCTATGTCAATTGATGATCCGCAGTGGCGGCCTAGAAGCGAAGCAAACACCAACAAGGCCAGAAAACTAATATTTTTTTCAGATGAGAAGATGTTTAGGTTTGGACAATTTTATTTTACGGAACAGGCTGGCGATGACAAAGCTACCCCGACTGTCAATAGCGGCCTATAAAAGTGCTCCGTTTTCTCAAACGCTCCTTCCCACTTTTAGGGGTATCAAAGTTTACGACGTACGAGGCAGAGTTTTGTATGAAAATTGAAAATTTTAGCATTATTTATTTAATTTTAAACATAAGATATTTTTTATTAAAGAAAATCATTGGTGATACAAAACTTTATTAAGGCTAAGCAGAAATTCCTTCATAAATTTGTAATTGAAGCTTGAACACGGAACTGAAATACATGACAGAAGATAATAAAACTTTTACGACGTTGTGACGTTACGTCATAATTGAGATATTAAGAACGGTTTTTGCTTGACCCGATACAATATTGAAGTTTTTATAGAGAAAGCTGAAAGAAAAAAAATGTTTAAGGTAGGAACTAAAGTGAACACAATAATATCTACAGTAGTTTATTTCAGCGAAGCACTCATACACTTTATATTTAGATGTGCATTACGCATGATGTGAATCAATTTACATTTCAGAACTAGAGAAACCTCGGGAAGAAATGGCAACGTCTGTAGAAAATTTGTCATCAGAGGAGACTGGTGATAATGAGAAAGTGGGTTTAGACACCTCAAAATTATTGTTTTGATGTAATGATTCAAAGCTCCTAAAATTATTGTAAAAAATCCTTTGAAGATAACGTACAAAGGAAGAATAATGGAAATGACTGTTTAATCGCAAGCTCTCTGGTTTAATTTGAAATTGAGTTTTAGTATGACAATGTTTAATTTTAATTCTTTTTTTTTTTTTTTGGGGGGGGGGGGGGTAGGTATGAATGATCATATCAACTCCTTTCCTTATATATATATATATATATATATATATATATATATATATATATATATATATATATATATATATATATATATATATATATATTTGTGCTTTGACCAGCACAGGGTCTCTTGATATAAAATTTATGAAAATTTAGAATTACACACATACACACAGACCCACACATTCACCCACAGAGAGTGTGAATCGTTGAAGCACATACACGCAAGTAATATTTTTACATTACACAAAATCATTGATTTTTATTTCTTGTATATGATTATTTTAATGAACACTTAATATTCATACTTTTATTTTTGTAATTAGAGTACAGAATATAACTTTGTAAAGCTTATTATATAGTAGTTGTAGTATTTTTAAAGTTTTCTTTAAATATTTTTTTTTATCAATCACCTGTATATTGTAGCTTCAAGAAAGTTTGGATTTTGCGGATAAAGGTTTACCTACTAAAACCAACAAAACAACACATATACCTGAAGAAAGTAATCAGCAGCAAAGTGAGGACTTACAAATGCCAAAGAAAACGGCCCCAAAAGTAAGTGATGTACTTTATTAGAGTTTTATCTCTTCCATTTATGTACGCCATACATGTATATAGGCACAAACTCTATATTGATTCTTAATAATCATTGCTGGTTCGTGTTTGTTACTTTCAGAGACCAATTTAAAAATATCACATTCTTAAGTCACAAAAAGGTTACTGTTTCGTTACACATTTCTATGTTCAGCTGCAATTGGCGGCACTCGGAAAACAAGATACGCTTACATCGATCATTTGTTTACTTACAATAAGAAGAGTACAATAAATACAATGTTGATATACAACGGAACACATCTAAAAATTATTAATTTAATGTTTAAAAGTGTATTGTATCACATATTTTCAATTTTAAAAGTAGTCTAAATTATCAAATAATTGGTTAGCATAAATATTGCTGCAATTCAACAGTTTATTTGATGCGTGCATTAAATCAAAGTACTTTTTATTGTAATGCTATTTGTGATATAAATCTGCATGATACTAGTATGTTAATTCAAAATTATCTGAAATATGATATTTTTGAGTTTTACCACCTCTTTGTGTTTGTGTGGTTCTAAAATCAAGATTCATTATTTCAGTTTCGGTCAATAGTGACAGCTAAAGGTATTATACTATACGAGGGAGATATTTCTAAAAGTGATTCTTATGGTAGCTTCAGTGAACAAAATACTACAAAAAGTAATAATTATGACTGTAAGGTACGTATATACTATTAAATAGAATTAAGTAAAACGCTAACAAATATCATATCAAGTCGAACAAATATACAATATCATGCCTTTGCCGTTTACCTGTGATGAAAATCTTGGTATTTAAAATCGTTATCATACACTGTAGGCGCTTGCAAATGAGATGTTTTCCAGTAATGATAACAAGACCACCTTCGAAAACGTTTGCAAAACTCCTCAAAAGAGTGAATGTTTTTTATGCCCAAGGAATCAAAAGGCAGAAGAAAAACAGGATGTTACTTTCAATTTGTCTATATCAGAGTTGTTAGGCAAAAGATTTCGATGCCGTTCGTGGGAAAAGAGTATTTCCCATTACTGTGGTTCATGTGATGTACATTTATGCGAAAAATGTAAGGATAAACAACAGTTGGACAAACAATCATTACATGAATGGTCCGAAATAACAACTTACACTCTAACCATTCAACCGATTGCAGAAGGGTACACAGGAAACCTAAACTATCCAGAACTGCATATAACAAATTCATTGTAAGTATTAACCAATGTCTTCTAAGTCAACGTTATTGAATAAGTTTTTGTAGTATTAATTCATATTAAAGATGTTTAAACTGATCATAACCGATTCATAATTATATTCTAAATCGATAAATTAAATGTATTAATCACATAAGTTTTGTGAATGATACGTTTGTTGAATATTTAACAGTTTCACCAATCTACTTGAAATAATCCGTTTTTTGAGAAAAGAATCGCTAACTACACCACAATCAGACATTTGGAAATATATTGAACAAATTTCAAGACTCCTTTTATTAACATTGAATGGGTACACCATTATATGTGCTGAAACATCAAAACACCAAAACCGCGCCGGAATACATGTACATGGATTTGGGAATTAAAGCTGAACACCACTTTTAAAAAGGCACTGTCTGCCATATTTCTCTTTTAATACCGCTGTCCCCACAACACCTATATAAGCCACATACCGGTTACATGTAGTAGTGTAAATTATTTCGCTGAAGAGGTTTAAACATTGTGGACGTACAATTTGCCTTGCCATGTTACTCGGTCGCGATGAAATTATCAACTTTACGCACTTTTGCCAAGCTTAAAGAATACTAACATAGAATTAACAAGTCAATGCATTAGTTACAAACAGAAATGTTGCAACCACTATTGAAATAAAATCACTATTGAAATAAATTATTTCAGTAGTGGTTGGGAATGCATTTCATTAGAAAAATCACTTTGCAAACACTATTGAAATAAAACCACTATTGAAAAAAATTATTTCAATAGTGGTTGGGGGTGTATTTTATTTGAAGAATCACTTTGTAACCACTATTGAAATAAATCCACTATTGAAAAAAAATTATTTGAATGATGTTCCTGGATGCATTCTATTTTATTAAGACACTGTTGAAGTACAACTACTATTACAATTATTTTTTCAATCGTAGCTTAGAATGAATTTCTTTATGAATATTACATTGAAAATTTATATTGTTTTTCTTTCCATTTCTCTTTCTACAGACATATCATGTTCTATGAATATTGTATATTATTTGCACAATAGTGAACATCTTATAAATTGCCACAACTTTTATTCAAACCCCCTGTATATTGAATAAATATTTATTGAATATTGTTATTATCAATATCACTATTGGGAAAAATTATTTCAATAGTGGTTGGAGTGTACTTTATTACGACCACTATTGAAATATATTATTTCAATAGTGGTTAAGGATGCGTTTCATTTCAACCCCTATTGAAATAAATTATTTCAATAGTGGTAAGGGATATCTTTCATTTCAACCACCTTTGAAATAAAGTATTTCAATAGTCCTTGATGATGCATTTCAGTTTTATGTCTATTATTATATCTGTTTGTAACACTTTCTTTTCTGCTTGGGGAGTTTCTTAAGATAAGAAGTATGACTTATGATATGATAAATTCCTTTTTAATCTTGATTTACTTAGATTTTTCTTTATATGGCCATGTTTACCTTACACCTGTCATCTGCAACTGAGAGTGTTAAGAACAATAGGCATAAAATGACATGCATCCCTACCACTTTTGAAATATTTTATTTCAATAGTAGTTGTCACAAAACGGATCCTTGACCCCGTTTGATATAAATTATTTTAATAGTGGTTGTAATGAAACGCCTCCCTAACCACTATTGAAATAACTTATTTCAATAGAGGTTGAAATAAAACGCATCTTTAACCACTGTTGAAATAACTTATTTCAATAGAGGTTGAAATGAAACGCATCTTTAACCATTATTGAAATAATTTATTTTAATAGTGGTTGAAATAAAACGCATCCTTAACCACTATTGAAATAATATATTTCAATGAAGTACACCCCAAACCACTATTGAAATAATATTCTCAATAGTGATATTTATAATAATATTTATCAATAAATAATTATTCAACATTCAGGGGGTTTGAATAGAAGTTATGTAATGTAAAAGACGTTCACTATTGTGGAAAAAATATACAATATTCATAGATTATGATATGTCTGTAGAAAGAGAAATGTAAAAAAATATAAATATAAATTCAAAACATTAAGTAATATTAATAAAGAAATTCATTCTAAGCTACGGTTGAAAAAATAATTGTAATGGTCGTTGTACTTCAACAATGTCTGTAAATTGATTTATAAAATGGCAAACATCCCGGAACATTATTTAAATAATTTATTTCAATAGTGGTTGTATTTCAATAGTGTTTGCAAAGCGATTCTTTAAATGAAATACTTCCCCAACCACAATTGAAATAATTTATTTCAACAGTGGTCTTAATTCAATAGTGGTTGCAAAGTGATTTTTCTAATGAAATGCATTCCCAACCACTATTGAAATAATTTATTTTAATAGTGGTTTTATTTCAATAGTGGTTGCAACAGTGCAATCGGGTGTAACAAAATCGAAGGTCTTATATACCTGACCAGGGTTACAGTGCCTTTGTACAAACGATGTTCAGCTTGAAGGGGGATATGCGGCCATCTTGTACATTTGAATATAAGAATCTAAACATTTCTTGAACTGGCTTGTTCTGCCCGAAACTAACCAAAACTGTTGTCAAAGGATACACAAGCAATAAATATAAAATCCTACATGTCATTTTGTTTGAAAAGTATGCATATAAGAACAGGACAACGCCTCTTCAATCACCTAAAACAGCTGTCGAAGTTTCTAACTTTTTGTCTAAGATTTAAAGATTTGAAAAAATATACAGGGGGTTTATTGGTGTCTTCTATACAACCATTTCTTAAGGAAAAAGGTCAAACTTGTTTATTTTTGTTGTTACATTGTCTCAAAGTAGGGTTCCCTATTTTTAAATTTGGCCTAAAAAACCACACGATATATTTGTCTGTGTCTATGGAGGTACATTGAAGTTATATTTTCATTAAAATATAATGTATACTTTTTTAGCTCACCTGAGCTGAAAGTTCAAGTGAGCTATTCTGATCACATTTTGTCCGTCGTCCGTCTGTCCGTCCGTCCGTCTGTCCGTCCGTCCGTCTGTTCGTCTGTAAACTTTTTACATTTTGAACTTCTTCTCTAAAACTGCTTATCCAATTTCAACCAAATTTGGCACAAATTATCCTTATGGGAGGGCGAATATAAATTGCAAAAATAAAAGTCCGATCTGTATTCAAAGCGGAGAAAACATTGAAACTGTAGAAAAGGGGGTGCATTTTTAAAAATCTTCTTCTCAAGATCTACCGAGGCAAATTCAACGTAGTTTAGCATAAATTATCCTTATGGGAAGGAAAATATAAATTGCAAATATTAAGGGGTAATTTTGTTTCAAATCTAAGTTATTACGAAAATAATTATAAAGGAAAGGCGTGTTTCAATCAGTTTAATAGCTTCGGGCTCGGCATCCGGTAAAATGGGTAGGCAAGACTTGGCCTGGGCAAAACAAAAGATTGGCAGTTATTAATCTGCCAATCTCATTAAAATTTCAGGATATTTGATGGACTAGTATATTTGTATTCGCTGTAGATATTGCTGCAAAATAATGCGTATTTGGAATTGACGATTGCCGATCTGCCCCGGCATTTATTTTGCCACGGCCCGGGTTTGCATACCCATTTTACCAAGACTCGTATTCCATACTTCTAAAACGAGGTTCTTTGTTTAAAGCAGCCATGACATTATACGAAAAAGGGTCGATCTGACTATGATGAATTTGCTTGTTGTGCAACAGTTCGCGTATGAAGGGAAATTTTGAAACATGAAAAATATATTGGTGCCGATTTTGTGAAGTAAATTGAGGCTAAATATTTCAATGCGTTGACAGTTTTCACACATGACGTTGGTGTAAGCTTGTTCTGATTTTCGTTTCGGTTTCATTATTTATGCTTTGTAACCTTGAAACTATCGTCTGTATTTCGTGATTTTTACGTATCAAATCAAACAGAGACTTCGGTAAATCAAACAGTTACATTAATTGTTTACCTGCGCAAATTAAGCCAAATCTGATGTAGGGGTACTGAAATACAATTCATTCTATCGGTAATTCGGCATTATCTTTTGCGTATTTAAATAGTAGATTAATGCAATAGGTTTTGTTGAGATGCTCGGCATTTTCCTCTAGTTTATTCAGTTTAAATAGAGTTTGATATCGCTTACGGAAATATGTAGGTATATACAAGTATATATATGATTCATTTCGAAAAAATAAATTGTGTTCTTTATTTGTTATACATGTAGTGTATGTTTCATGTGTTTTGTGTTAAATTGTTTACAATTTCTATTTACTAACCATATTTGAATATTAAGCTTCGAATTATAAGCAAGATACAGAGATTTGCTAACAATTCTATGTTTATACACAGATCTTAAAAGCTAAAGATTAAAAAAGTAAAAAAAAATTTCAATATTTATTACGAAAATTTTCAAAATCTGTTCTTCCAGAAACCAATTTATTGAATTGTAAACTTAACCTTTTTAGCTCACCTGAGGATGGGGCCACAATGGGGGATCGAAGTTTAACAAATGAATATATAGAGAAAATCTTTAGAAATCTTCTTCTCAGAAACTAATTGGCCAGGAAAGCTGAAACTTGTGTGGAAGCATCCTCAGGTAGTGTAGATTCAAATATTCAAGTAGCGTGGGGCCACAATGGAGGGTCGAAGTTTAACATATGAATACAAAAAGTAAATCTTTAAAAATCTTCGTCTCAGAAACTAATCGGCCGGGAAAGCTGAAACTTGTGTAGATGCATCCTTAGATATTAAAGATTCAAATTTGTGAAAATCATGAACCCCGGGTGTAGGGTGGGGCCACAATGGGGGATCGACGTTTTACATAGGAATATATACAGTAAATCTTTAAAAATCTTCTACTCAGAAACTAATCAGCCAGGAAAGCTGACACTTGTGTGGATGCATCCTCAGCTAGTGTAAAATCAAAGTTGTGAAAATCATGACCCCCGGGGGTAGGGTGGGGCCACAATGGGGGATCGAAGTTTAACATAGGAATATATACAGTAAATCTTAAAAAATCTTCTTCTCAGAAACTAATTCGCCGGCAAAGTTGGAACTTGTGTGGAAGCATCCTCAGGTTGTGTAGTTTCAAAGTTGTGAAAATCATGACCCCTGGGGGTAGGTAGGGGCCACAATGGGGGATCGAAGTTTAACATATGATTATATACAGTAAATCTTTAAAAATCTTCTTCTCAGAAACTAATTAGCCAGGAAAGCTAAAACTTGTGTGGAAGCATCCTCAGGTAGTGTAGATTTAAATTTGTGAAAATCATGACCTCTAGGGGTAGGTTTTGGCCACAATGGGAGGTCGATGTTTTACATAGGAATTAACAGAGTTATTCTTTAAAAATCTTCTTCTCAGAAACTAATCAGCCAGGAAACCTGAAACTTGTGTGAAAGCATCCTCAGGTAGTGTAGATTCAAAGTTGTGAAAATAATGATCCCCAGGGGTAGGGTGGGGCCACAATGGGGGGGGGGGGTCAAAGTTTAACAAAGGAATATATAGGGTAAATCTTTAAAAATCTTCTCAGAAACTAATCAGCCAGATGATTCTTTATAATTGTTAAGACATTGGCCCCAGGACAATTCTTTGGCCTCACAAGAAGGTTCAGAGTTTTATGTATGTTTATATCCCATATATAAACTATTGTTAGGGATCTTTTTTAGAACTGCAATACTCAACATATGATATGACTATAAAATCATCATGTTAGAAAAGGGACTAATGATTAAAAACATAAGAATATCCAGGGGAAAATTGATTTTATTTATACAGGATTTACATGAATTATTGCACATTGTCCAGATAGTTTGTATTATGGCTCCATTGAGCTGATTTTATCATACCTTTTGTTCCTCAGGTGAGCGATGTGGCCCATGGGCCTCTTCTTAAATTTGAGACAATCAATCACTTTTTTGGTCTCTACACCACGTCTAAAAGGGATTTACTTTAATTCATATTTATATAACTGAAAAAATCAACATAATACAAACATGTCAAATTCAACACGAATTGTTTGAATTGTCATTTGTTTTTTTTTCTATGAAAATTTAACGTCAAATTGTCTCCATAGACACAGGAGTTCTAAGTATAGGTTTTTCTTATTCTTAAAGCAGATCCCGTGCCGACTGATAAAAATATGGTACCCTATTTTGGGGCAAAGTTACAACATAAATGTGCAAGATTCAAACTTTTTCTTAACAAATAGTTGTACAAAGGACACCAATGAACCCCCTTCATTTTTTCAGATTTTTAGATCTTCTGAAAAAGTCTGTAGTTGCGCAGTTCGACAGCTGTTTAAGTGATTAAAAAGGCATTGTCCTGTTCTTGTATGCATAATTTGCATACAAAGCAACATGTAGAGTCTCATATGTATTGCTTTTATACCTTTTGGCAACATTTTTGGTCAGTTTCGGGCAGAAACAAACCAGTTCAAGAAATGTTTACATTCCTCTCCTCAAATGTACAAAATGTCTGCACACCCCCTTTAATTTAATGTCACATTTGCTGCTTTTATTTTGTTTGTAAAGAATAGGTACAACATTTTAGTATCAGTTTGCCAGCAGCGGTTATACACATGTCAAACCATCATTATTAGCTAAATCATGCCTCATAATTTTTTGTATTAACAACATTGAATTTTGAACAAATAGAATTAATCAAGCAAGATGACGAGCTTGTGAAATTGAAATAAATGACACATATTTACTGCCGATTTCATGTTTCATGCTTCAGAAAAGAAGAAAAAATAGACGGAGGAATAAATTTTGAAACTTGTGCTGAAGATCATCTGCATGTTGAAGCAACACACTTTTGCAAAACGTGTGAAGATCCTGAAGCGTTATGTGAAACATGCGCAAACTATCATACTAGGCAAAAAATAAGCAGAGATCACATCATTTGTGACAACATAGAGGAAATTCCGAGTTCTCAGTCGATGATAAGGTATGCTAAACTAAAAAAAAATATCTTTTTTCCTCTCTAGTATGGAAAGAAGTCAAATATTATTAATTCTTAGGATTTTAAATAATCATTAATTCCTTTGCGTTTTTCGATTGAAAGATCTTAAATATTTGCATGATTGACCTACTTGACGTTAAATGTATTTTATTTGAATTGATATTGTTTTTTATTCCACTTATCATTTATATTAATTTATTTATTAAATAGATTACTTTGAACTATTCTAGGATACACTTCTTCTTTAAAGTGAATTATGCATTGGAATATAGAATGTTTTCTTTTATTTATGTGAGTAGTAAAGAAAACAGGTCGAATGAGGAAAGCGAATGCGAAATTTGTGCTGAAGATCATCTGCATGTCAAAGCAACACACTTTTGCAAAACTTGTGAAGATCCTGAAGCATTATGTAAAAAATGCGCAAACTATCATACTAGACAAAAACTAAGCAGAGATCACATCATTTGTGGCAACATAGAGGAACATCAAAGTTATCAGTTGATGATGAGGTATGCTTTAATGTAGATAACATATTTAGTCATCTATCCATTTCAAGAAAAAATCGATTGTTGGATTTGACAATATTCTTCATTGACCATATTTTCTTTTGTTTATTATACCCCCGCAAACGAAGTTTAGGGGGGTATATTGGTTTCACCCTGTCCGTGTGTCTGTCCGTCCGTCTGTCCGTCTGTCTGTAGACGCAACTTTGTCCCCACTATAGAAATTTTTACTACTGCATGGAACAGTCCGAAAATTTGTACATATGTTGATCACCATCTGAAGATGTACACCTGCATTTTTTTTTTTTTTAGATCAAACAAGATTTAATGATTTTATGACAGTTTTCATTTTCCCTATTCTATATATTGTACACTGATGTTGAAAAGTAAGGGAGGTAATCCATACAGATTTTATGAATTCATTAATAGTTTTAAAACACTCTTAGATATATTTATATAAATACATCCAAATAGAGGTTTTGTGTCTTTATGACTTACCTACATTTATTTTCTATAAGTATTCTATCAACTGACAATGCAAAAGTTTTGTTTGTCAATGATAAATTCTTAGGAGCTAATAAGAAAATCAAAGACAGGTGTGGCTGAATTCATTTGTCCCAAGGGGGCTATTATCTGAGCCATGGTTTAGATGGAACATGTGTTTAGGGAAATTTCTGATATGGAATCCCATTGTACCACAGGAGAAAGTGGGAAAATTTGAAACAACTAATTGCATCTGTCAAGATTTTTATTAGAAAGATACTCAAAGTTTTATCAACAGAAGAACATTGCTTGGCTACCGGTATTTCCATTTACTGCAAAGGAATGGGTTATTGTCATTTTGTTGGTTTTTCGTTAAAACAAATAAATAAAAAAAATATCATCAGATACATAGATTTGTAAATGTATTACTGTTATATGTATTTAAAGTGAAATTCTGATAATTTTGATTTTAATTTTTCTTTGTTAACTTTTTTTTTTACAATTCTAGAATTTTTTTTATTTGTATGTGTTCCAAACCTTTATTTTTCAATTCAATTATTTGTCCCCAATTCAAATTATCCTTGCGGGGTGTTAGTCCCATTAGGACAGTTCTAGTTTGTCAATAGATCCCAGGTTTTTACTTAAAGTATTTATTTCAACTGATATTTCCATTGTCCCAAACATAACAATAAGAATTTCAACCAGACAATTTTGAATTGCCTGCGAGTACATACAACTCATTTTAACAATCTTTTGATATACAACTTTGCATATTTGAAAATAATGAAGCTTATCAGTTAAAGAATAACCAATGTTTGTTTTGATTTAGAAATCAAAACCACTCGGAGGAAAAAAGGGAATGCGAAATTTGTGCTGACGTTCATCTGCATGTCAAAGCAACACACTTTTGCAAAACTTGTGATGATCCTGAAGCGTTATGTGAAACATGCGCAAACCATCATACTAGGCAAAAAATAAGCAGATATCACATCATTTGTGATAACATAGAAGAATTTCCTTGTTCTCTGTCAACGATTAGGTATGCTTAAATGTTGATAACGATTAATTAATATATCCATTCCAAGAAAAAATCGAATATCGGATTTGACAATATTCTTCATCGACAATTTTTCCTTTTGTTTGTTTGTCAACAAATCTCAGGTATTTTTGTAGGTGAATTACTTAATGTATTTATTTTAACTGATATTTCCTTTGTGCCAAACATTACAATAAAATTTCAACGAAACAGACTTGAATTGCCTGCAAATACATACAACGCATTTTTACTATCCTTTTATACACAACTTTGCATATTCGACAATAAAGAAGCTTATCAGTTAAAGATTAACCAATGTTTGTTTTGATGTAGAAATCAAGACCGCTCTGAGAAAGAAAGGGAATGCAATATTTGTGCTGAAGATCATCTGCATGTTAAAGCAACACACTTTTGCAAAACTTGTGAAGATCCTGATGCATTATGTGAAACATGCGCAAACTATCATACTAGGCAAAAAATAAGCAGAGATCACATCATTTGTGACAACATAGAGGAAATTCCGAGTTCTCAGTCGATGATAAGGTATGCTAAACTAAAAAAAAAAAATCTTTTTTCCTCTCTAGTATGGAAAGAAGTCAAATATTATTAATTCTTAGGATTTTAAATAATCATTAATTCCTTTGCGTTTTTCAATTGAACGATCTTACATATTTGCATGATTGACCTACTTGACGTTAAATGTATTTTATTTGAATTGATATTGTTTTTTATTCCACTTATCATTTATATTAATTTATTTATTAAATAGATTACTTTGAACTATTCTAGGATACACTTCTTCTTTAAAGTGAATTATACATTGGAATATAGAATGTCTTCTTTTATTTATGTGAGTAGTAAAGAAAACAGGTCGAATGAGGAAAGCGAATGCGAAATTTGTGCTGAAGATCATCTGCATGTCAAAGCAACACACTTTTGCAAAACTTGTGAAGATCCTGAAGCATTATGTAAAAAATGCGCAAACTATCATACTAGACAAAAACTAAGCAGAGATCACATCATTTGTGGCAACATAGAGGAACATCAAAGTTATCAGTTGATGATGAGGTATGCTTTAATGTAGATAACATATTCAGCCATCTATCCATTTCAAGAAAAAATCGATTGTTGGATTTGACAATATTCTTCATTGACCATATTTTCTTTTGTTTTCTTGTTAATAGATCTCAGGTATTTGTATAAATGAGTTACTTAATGTATTTATTTCAACTGATATTTCCATTGTCCTAAACATAACAATAAGAATTTCAACCAGACAATTTTGAATTGCCTGCAAATATATACAATGCATTTTAAGTATCTTTTGACACACACCTTTGCATATTTGAAAATAATGAAGCTTATCAGTTGAAGAATAACCAACGTTGTTTTGATTTAGAAATCAAAACCACTCGGAGGACAAAAGGGAATGCGAAATTTGTGTCGGAGATCATCTGCATATCAAAGCAACACACTTTTGCAAAACTTGTGATGATCCTGAAGCGTTATGTGAAACATGCGCAAACCATCATACTAGGCAAAAAATAAGCAGAGATCACATCATTTGTGACAACATAGAAGAATTTCCATGTTCTCTGTCAACGATTAGGTATGCTTAATTGTTGATAACGATTAATTGATCTATCCATTTCAAGAAAAAATTCGATTACTGGATTTGAAAATATTCTTCATCGACAATTTTTCTATTTGTTTGTTTGTTTTACAAATCTCAAGTAATTTTATTGTTGAATTACTTTATAAATTTATTTCAACTGATATTTCCTCTGTCCTAAACATTACAATAAAAATTTCAACCAGACAGATTAGAATTGCCTGCAAATACATACAATGCATTTTAACTATCCTTTGATACACAACTTTGCATATTCGAAATGATGAAGCTTATCAGTTAAAGAATAACCAATGTTTGTTTTGATGTAGAAATCAAGACCGCTCTGAGAAAGAAAGGGAATGCAATATTTGTGCTGAAGATCATCTGCATGTTAAAGCAACACACTTTTGCAAAACTTGTGAAGATCCTGATGCATTATGTGAAACATGCGCAAACTATCATACTAGGCAAAAAATATGCAGAGATCACATCATTTGTGACAACATAGAGGAAATTCCGAGTTCTCAGTCGATGATAAGGTATGCTAAACTAAAAAAAAATATCTTTTTTCCTCTCTAGTATGGAAAGAAGTCAAATATTATTAATTCTTAGGATTTTAAATAATCATTAATTCCTTTGCGTTTTTCGATTGAAAGATCTTAAATATTTGCATGATTGACCTACTTGACGTTAAATGTATTTTATTTGAATTGATATTGTTTTTTATTCCACTTATCATTTATATTAATTTATTTATTAAATAGATTACTTTGAACTATTCTAGAATACACTTCTTCTTTAAAGTGAATTATACATTGGAATATAGAATGTCTTCTTTTATTTATGTGAGTAGTAAAGAAAACAGGTCGAATGAGGAAAGCGAATGCGAAATTTGTGCTGAAGATCATCTGCATGTCAAAGCAACACACTTTTGCAAAACTTGTGAAGATCCTGAAGCATTATGTAAAAAATGCGCAAACTATCATACTAGACAAAAACTAAGCAGAGATCACATCATTTGTGGCAACATAGAGGAACATCAAAGTTATCAGTTGATGATGAGGTATGCTTTAATGTAGATAACATATTCAGCCATCTATCCTTTTCAAGAAAAAATCGATTGTTGGATTTGACAATATTCTTCATTGACCATATTTTCTTTTGCTTTCTTGTTAATAGATCTCAGGTATTTGTATAAATGAGTTACTTAATGTATTTATTTCAACTGATATTTCCATTGTCCTAAACATAACAATAAGAATTTCAACCAGACAATTTTGAATTGCCTACAAATATATACAATGCATTTTAAGTATCTTTTGACACACACCTTTGCATATTTGAAAATAATGAAGCTTATCAGTTGAAGAATAACCAACGTTGTTTTGATTTAGAAATCAAAACCACTCGGAGGAAAAAAGGGAATGCGAAATTTGTGTCGAAGATCATCTGCATATCAAAGCAACACACTTTTGCAAAACTTGTGAAGATCCTGAAGCGTTATGTGAAACATGCGCAAACCATCATACTAGGCAAAAAATAAGCAGAGATCACATCATTTGTGACAACATAGAAGAATTTCCATGTTCTCTGTCAACGATTAGGTATGCTTAATTGTTGATAACGATTAATTGATCTATCCATTTCAAGAAAAAATTCGATTACTGGATTTGAAAATATTCTTCATCGACAATTTTTCTTTGTGTTTGTTTGTTTTACAAATCTCAAGTAATTTTATTGTTGAATTACTTAATAAATTTATTTCAACTGATATTTCCTCTGTCCTAAACATTACAATAAAAATTTCAACCAGACAGATTAGAATTGCCTGCAAATACATACAATGCATTTTAACTATCCTTTGATACACAACTTTTCATATTCGAAATGATGAAGCTTATCAGTTAAAGAATAACCAATGTTTGTTTTGATGTAGAAATCAAAACCATTTAGAGAAAGAAAGGGAATGCAAAATTTGTGCTGAAGATCATCTGCATGTTAAAGCAACACACTTTTGCAAAACTTGTGAAGATCCTGATGCATTATGTGAAACATGCGCAAACTATCATACTAGGCAAAAAATAAGCAGAGACCACATCATTTGTGACAACATAGAGGAGTTTTCATGTTCTCTGTTGACGATTAGGTATGCTTAATTGTAGATAACATACAGGTAATAGCTTTAAAAAAAGGTTGCCTGACCAAAAAGTTAAAATTAACAATTACTGTAGAGCATCAAGCCAGTGTTTAATTTTGTCCCAAAGTTCTTTTATGGGGTAGCGTTCAAAAATAAATACTGTATTGTTTCTGGTAACTGTCCACAGAAAGAGCAAAATGCAGAGTTGATTAAATTGCAATTACATAAGTATTTATTTGTTGCAGAAATCCTTTGAAGTAATTGGGTTTGAAGCCATTGTAACTTTGTTTTTTAAGTAGATTTGAAAGGCAATTTAAAGATAAGGTTCCATTTTTTTCTTGGAAAGCATTCTCTCTTTTCTTCCATTTTTTTTCAACTCTTTCTTTTTTGAGATGGGTGCGCTATGCATTTCCTTACAGCCCTTTTTTAGTTCATAAAGATTAAATTACTGTTTTGGGGTATCTTAAATTATAGTTCTTCTTTACAAATCTGCCATTATTATTTTAAAAACTTCTGATTTCTGAAATAAGTCCTGAATATTGAAGACAATTTGATTTTGCTTTTAAAAAAGTGTTCAAATCATGATAAGAAATGTAGCTACCAACTGCATTACATACGTCAGTATTGTATCTTATCCCATTACAATGATTAATATTGGTTGCACTTGGTCTTTGTTCTGGGAAATTGACAGATATTTCAAAAGTTGCATTTCTAAAACATTGATGTATATAGTCACATATATTGAAGAAGCATTAAAAAACATGTTGCATGCACAGGCCTATTGAATTATTTTTTATTTTGCGGTTATTGGATCGAATCCTCCAAGTATTAAATTTATTTTTTCCTTTTCAATTAAAGCATGATAGAATTGAAATATGAACATAAATGTATCTAATCTCCTGTTGTAAAATTCAGAGTATGAGCACATCCAATATTCAATTTCACAGATTTCTTCAATTACACTACGCTCTGTTTACACTTACATGATTGTTTTTACCTGGAAGTAAAATCAACTGATTTTATTTTTTACACAGATGGTTCAATATATCCATTTCTCGATGTAGGTGTCTCAAATTTATGACAAATCTGTGGCTACACACACCATTATAAAATCAGTGCTTAAGTTTCAAAAATATTGTTTGTAAAAGATACTTTCCGATCAAATACTGGTGTAATCGAATAATGGGAAGGATGCATTACCTCTTTTTACAATGTGGCTAAAACATTCACTTCTTATAGCTTTAAGGAAAAACAGAATTATCAATTGAAAATATTACAGGGTCAGGGTTACCTTATATGTCAAGTAGTTCTAACATTTCTATATCGAAGATCTTTGAATCAAAAACACAAATACGAGGGTTGTCCCAAAATAGCGTAGACAAATGGCGTTATTCAGGTAATCGAAGACAAAGGAGGATGAAATTTATGCCACAAAGGGTTCAAGAAATTTTCATTCAAATGATGTTTTAAAATCAAATATTGTTTGAGATTTAATTAGTGAAATGGCAGCATGTAAGATCAGAAATTCGACATGCGACGCAATGTCAAAAACAAAAAGTTAAAATCAACATAATGAAAAGAAAATTGCGAGGAAAAGTACTTTTCGAATGAAAAATTCAAATAAAACGTACATTGATATTTGATAATAATTATATTATTTACCAAGAAAATGTTTCTAATATAATAAAAGTTGTAAATATTGTGACAGGTCGAAAAGCTAATTCGTAATAAGATGATGATGTCGGCGTTTAAGGCGGCGCAGCAGTAACTGATACAATTTTGTAAAGACGATGTAATAAATCCTAAGCGGCTTTGGAAGTAAATGAAATTAACAAAATTGATTAGAAATGCGTTTTGTGAATAAGTAGTTAAACAACATTGACAATATTTAAACAACTATGATGACAATAAGTGGAAAAAGAAACCCCGAACGATATCAATGGATGTAAAAATGCTGAACGACACATTTTGGCAAGACGAACGTTAGACAACAAGTAATACAGGGCAAGTTTGGAACCGACAGATCGTTTGTACTTACAATTAATAAAAAAAACTAGAAATATATGTTGAATATGCACTCAGGGTACATCTACAAAGATAATATTTTTTCTAAGACATTTTCGGAAATAAAACGTAAATGTTATTGTAAACAATGTGGAGGGTTTAGCAACAACGTAAAACTTGACATTTTCGACGTCGCACATTGCGCCGCCTGACAAAACTTGTTGTTACTAATTATTCATTTTCTCGAGAAATAAAATAATAACAGATTTGAATTGTTCAGTATTGTTTGCCAAAGGGTGATTGAAGAAAACATAGAAGTCTTATGAAACTGCAGTAAACAGATTATAAATTATGTGTCCTGTCTACATTATTTTGGGACAACCCTCGTAGTTCATGGAACAACTAGAAGTCTATCAACCATTCATTTAAAATTAAAACAATGTTTTTATTAAATACAAATAAAATATACTAGACTTAACTATCCGATATTACACTGTATAAATGTACTTATAATAATTATTACATGTAAACAGAATAATTTTATAAGATTTAAACAATGTTCATTCCTTTATCTGTCAAGTGACAGACACCAACCATATGGAAATAAGGAAGGCAGACTTCGTGCTTCAGATAACCAGTACGATGAATTTCAAAGTTCTCAGTCAATATTTAGGTATGTGTCAATAACGTAATTTTGCTTTTTCCGGTTTTGAAAATATATAAAAAATGTCAGTATACTTTAAAAATTATTTTTTCTTTGTGTTTTTCATTAAACAATCTATAAGTGCGTTTATTTCAATATATTTACGCTTGCAAATGTTTTCCTTTACATAACACTGTTTGCACAATCTGCTGTTATTCCTGCATAACAGCAGTCAGTGTCAAGAGGTCAAAGTAGCTCATGAATAATCTACACTAACGTGCCAAAAGTATGTAAACTTTTCATTTACGCTATATTTTTAATTAAAAAAAAAACTTTTATTCAAAAGGGTTTGTGTTGTATTTTTTGTCAGATTTTAAAATTATATTGTTTTTATTGATAAAAGTAGATTCAATGTGCGCTTTTTGACATAAATTGCAATAGTTTGTTTTAACAACTCATTTATGAAATATATTTAAAACACAACACGAAGATGTTTTTTAAGTGCCTTATTATATATCTGTTGCAATATGCAAACCGAAAAATCTTACTTTAGATTGTGAATATCAAATCTCAAGAACTGGAGGTTGGAGAAAAAATTGAATTTATGATGTATGGAGAGAGAGAGAGAGAGAGAGAGAGAGAGAGAGAGAGAGAGAGAGAGAGAGAGAGAGAGAGATTCTGAATTTATCAATGTAAAGTCTTTAAAAATTCGGTCAAGGAGGTATTTTTCAACGAACCTTTGAAAAATGTTGATTTTCAATGAAATATTTATTAGGAAAAACAAAAAACAAATGACATACTTTTGGCACCTGAGTGTTGGTCACTACTTTTTCTACGTACTCAAACTAACCGACTTACACTAAAATGCACCTAATATCGTAATGAAAACATGATTTAGGTATAAAGAAAAAACACTGTATTTTGTAATACGAAGTTTTATTCATTGATTTTTTTTTTACTTTATATTACATTAATTGCAAGAATATTCCAATAAATTAACATTGCTTAAGATTCACGTAAGATAATGTTTATGGATCAACATCGTTAAAACACGTTTCTTGAAAATAACCATCTTTTCCAAGTTTTTGTCCAAGTTTATAAATCAGTTATAGTTCATACCTGAATCACACAACAAGTCTTGATCAAAATTACGAACGTAATACTACAGACCCCTCGTGTTTAGTCCATTCACGGTCAAATTTAACCCTTTTTTCTTCTCTGTTCATTTTGTTCCGTAAAATAAATTAGAATAGCGTGTCCCTATAACATTAAAAAAAAATCATTATGCATTTGAATCTGATCCAAAGATAGAATTTCTTTTGAAAATACCAAGTAAACTCAAACTATTCTTTCAAATGCTTTGTTTTCAAATAACCATTTTGCTACTTCAACAGAGGTGGTACTACTCTGCGAAAACTCGATTGTTTTTTTTAGCTCACCTGAGCCAAAGGCTCAAGTGAGCTTTTCTGATCACAATTTGTCCGTTGTCGTTGTCGTCGTTGTCGTCGTCGTCGTTGTAAACTTTTCACATTTCATCTTCTTCTCAAGAACCACTGCGCAGATTTTAACCAAATTTGGCCCAAAGCACCACTAGGTGAAGGGGATTCAAGTTTGTTCAAATGAAGGGCCACGCCCTCTTTAAAGAGGAGATAGTTGAGAATTATGAATTTTTTTTTGGTATTTTAAAAAATCTTCTTCTCAAACACTATAAGGCCTGAAAAGCTGAAAGGCATCCTAAGGTAGTGTAGATTCAAGTTTTTTAAATCATGGTCCCCGGGGGTAGGGAGGGACCACAAGAGGGGGATCAAGTTTTACATAGGAATATATAAAGAAAATCTTGAAAAATCTTCTTTTCAAAAACTATCATGCCAGAAAAGCTCAAATTAAAATGGGAGCATCCTTAGATAGTGTAGATTCAAGTTTGTTCAAATTATGGTCCCTGGGGGTAGGGTGGGGCCACAATTGGAAGATCAAGTTTTACATAGGAATATATAGAAAAAATCTTTTAAAATCTTCTTCGTATAAACTATTAAGCAAGAAAAGCTCAAATTAAAATGGAAGCATCCTATTGTAGTGTAGATTCAAGTTTGTTCAAATCATAGTCCCTGGTGGTATGGTTGGGCCACAATGGGGGAATGAATTTTTACATAGGAATATAAAGAAAAAATCTTTAAAAATCTTCTTCTGCTTCTCAAAAACTATCAGGCCAGGAACGCTCAAATTAAAGTGGAAGCATCCTTAGGTAGTGTAGATTCAAGTTTGTTCAAATCATGGTCCCTGTGGGTAGGGTGGGGCCACAATTGGGGGATCATGTTTTACATAGGAATATATAGAGAAACTTTTTAAAAATCTTCTTCTCATAAACCTTTAGGCAAGAAAATCTCAAATTAAAATGGGAGCATCCTCAGGTAGTGTAGATTCAAGTTTGCTCAAATCATGGTCTGATAGACCATAGATAGTTTGATACTGTTATGCCAATTGATTAGAATTAAGGCAATTGTTGCTCAGGTGCCCTGGGCCTCTTGTTCAATTGTACAATTGAAATTTCTCTACTGTTTCACCTCATCATCATAACAAAGTGTTGTCTTGTCAAAAGAAGTATCATATTTATTTACTTATGAGAATCAACTACTTGCAAAACTATTTTTGTTACGTCATGTTAACCGAGCGGCTTTCTAGGTCATCACAAAAAAGAAAGTATGGAGCAATGTTATCGTCATAAAATTGCAACAAATGTAAATACAAAAATAAGGTATCATCTTTTTATCTATATCGGGATATAAATACGGGTTGTTACCTGATCAAATCTTCTAAATTAAGGAATTTTTAAAAAAAAATGCCAAATGTAGTTTTCATTGCGCATGTTTTTATACTCTTTATGATTTTTTTTCAATACAATTTATTAAATTAACTCAATAAACAAAATACATATGATATTATAAATGTCTTTTTAAGAACATTCTTATTTTGTTATCAATTTTTCCGTTGTACGGTAAATCTGCGTTGTTGCCAATTGGCTTTTATAACGTAACATGTATGATAAAATAAAGCTTTGTAGGAGTACTTGTACGTTATCAGAAAATAACAAAAGAAAATCTAAAAATCATACGCCTTATAAATTTTATAGAAAAAAATAATGCCATCCCCAGAGTTATTTTTCATAATTTTTGAATGAATCCATTGTACCTATTTACATGTAGTACTCCAAATATATGGCAAAATTTGATGTATTTTGATAGTTTGAGATGGCCCCCACAAAAACGTATATGATAGAATTTAGTAATTTTTACATATAGGTTTTAAAAAATAATATTACTTATCGTATATTACAATTTTAGTAACATCGCTATTGTACTAGATGTATTTTTTAAATCTGCTTCGACGCGCGGAAAATGACAATATCATTTCCTATATATTTCAATAGTAACTGTAACTTGTTTTGAGATGGTCCCTAAAAAGAACCAAATGGTAAAAACGTACTTGGAGCAATTCCATATTGTTAAAAAAGGAAGAGTTTCGCTATTGCACTTTTTAGGCACCCCCCCCTTCCCCCCACAAACTGGCCTCTTTAGACCCAACTCATATACATGTAAAACTTTGAAAACAAGAATAATTGTTTAAAGACATTTACATTACAATTAAAACTAATTTCACATATGTATCCAACTATGCATTGCTACGAACCCCAGTCAACTCAGAAAGGCGCCCTCAAAGCAATCTGTTGCGTCCTTGAAAAAGAAAACATAGAAGGACAGGTAACATTAAAAACATGGTCTGAATGACGTCCTGTATTTGGTCCTGAACGCCATCGTAACAATTTACATGGTCATCAAAATATAATTTAAGAACACAATATTGCTTGCTGTTATACAACAGCCATTGTCTGAGTTGTTTTGATCTGGCTGACAAGGCAATAGAAACACCGTTGAGAATAGTTATGAATGATAATTGAAATAGAAAAAACGCTAAGAGAGCACAAAAATCGCAGTAAAAACCTCTCTTGGTCGGCCTGGGAAATGAAGAATAACAATATGTTTAAACGCTGCAGATGCGCAATGAAAATGCAACAGAGAAGCAGTGGCATCACAAAGAACTCTAGTTGGTTCCTGTGCGAGCGCAGACGACTTATTACTGCGTCTGAACTGCAATACTGAGCGTTGCGTCATCTGAACGCGCAACTAAGCTCAAGTGTTGCACTGTTAGGGGCGTTGACCTTATCGTACTGCTATGGCGAACCCAGTTCGTTTATACTGCAAGTTTATCAGATTGCAAATCCACTACGAATACATTGTGCATGCTCAAAATGTGCGCTATCGCTAGGCAAATCTAGAGCGTCACTCCATCTCTTTTGTGCTTTTAATATGCATCTGCAGCGTTTGAACGTGTTGTTATTCATTTTTTTCTGCTTACACTCAATGACCACAAAATGGTACCGCCGCAGTTATTGCTTCCTTGGCGTTTCTACCGCGTACATTGTCGTTCACAACGCGCCTCCATGATGTTTCAAGTGCGCTGTTAGTAACTCCCCCCAAAATTATATACTGTAAGTAAAGAACGTCTTTCAATGCATTGAGCATGAGCACTTAGCGGATACTCAGCGGTAGCGCAGTATTTGCCGAGTAAAACTCCCTGGAAGCGCAGTTACATGCCGTGGAAGCTTCAGAAAACGCCTTGGTCGCCTGCAGGCATTGTGATTTTTTACCATATAAACATTTGATAGAAATTAAACCACTTTTGGACATTCCCTGCTAGCCCACGGTGATTTCAGAAATTTACTAAGCGGTAATGACCCTGGGTAAATGCAACCCAGTGTGACAGTTCCTAATAATCAATTAAACAATTAGCTACAGATTGTCAATTATTTTTCATTTAGCGAAAACAACCAGTCCGAAGAAGAAAAGGAATCAAATCGTTGTGCTTCAGATGATCTTGAGGTTAAAGAAATACATATTTGCAAAACTTGTGAAGATCCTAAAGCTGTATGTGAAACATGTGAAAAACATCAGACTAGACATAAAAATATCAAAGATCACATCATTTGTGACAACGTTGAGGAATTAAAATCGACTTATAGGTATGTTGTTATAGCTTAATGACATAATCTGGCTTCCTGTCTAGAATGATTTACTTGGGATAAAATGCAAGAAATACTTTTTTTGTCAACAAAAGTTATCTTATATTTAACTTGCGAAAATTTCGTTGATTTATACTGCCAACGAAAATAACGAAATTAAATCCTCAACGAATATTTCTGCTTCTACAGTATATATATATATATATATATATATATATATATATATATATATATATATATATATATATATATATATATATATATATATATATAATTATCATATTTTAGTCATGATTAATTTTGTTTACAAATGCTATGCATTTCAGCTAATACATCTATTTTCAGATATACTTCAAAGCCATTCGCCGGACAAAATAAAAAGGTATTTGATTTTCCCCGAATTGATATATTGATGAAATAAAACCAATGCATGGTGTACAAAAAAGTGTGATTGCAAAAACAAAATCCTTTATGGTTACTAACTATTTACACAGTTAATATCTAATATCACTACTTTTCACTATATCTAATACAGCTTAAAATATCTTTAGCTATTTATAATAAAATGAAAGCAATTTAATTTTAACTTAAGCAACGTAATCAAAAACTGAAAAGTTAAAAATGTTACAACAAATCATTTTACAAGACCCAAGAGTTGATACGGATAGTTATTAACTTAAAGTATTTCTGGCTACAAAATATACTCGTACATATATGTTACAATGTCTTAACTCAGATGATCTATGGTTCAAATCCACTCGGTTTAGAAGGGAGGCTTCAGCATGCGGTATATGCTTCTGCTTGTTTAGATTATAATACATCGCATTAAAGCAAGACGTTTGTTGTATACAAATTGATTTATTTTTTATTCAAAAAGTTTTTATGCAGTCAAAAGATAAATTAGCAGACGTTACTGTTCTTTACCTGAAATGAGACACAATTGTCTGTTCTATGTTACTCCACCCTCGGCACTTTTAACTTTTTTGTCGAAAGACCGGGCATGCACTATTTCTGCATAATATATTTATTATAGATAAAACCTTTTTATTCTATTGAAAAAAAATGATTATTGAATTATAAATGACAAACGTACAGGATGCATGTTACTATAAAATAGGTATATTTAACAAATTGATTTAAAGGGCCATGGTAAATAAACATTAGTTTTCTATTTTCATTTTAAATGCTTCACTGTATATCTAATTTTTTTAAATGGTCAGTTAAAATTTTAATGTAAGTTGTCAAGTTGTACGTAGCTCACAATAATTTGTAAAAAGAAAATTATTGTGTCTCATTGTACATTTTCGTAGGTTAAAAACACTACTAAATGTTTTGTTTCGATCAGATTGTTTCCCTTGCTAATTCTTTGGGATTATAATTGAAAAGAATCTAGTGGTTGCCATATTCAAATTTGTTTGAAAAGTTCTTATATTTCTTATAACACGTATATTTTCGTATTTCAAGCCATTGCTTTAAAAACTCCCTTTCGTTAATTGTAAATATCTTTTGAATTACTTTTCAAATTTTTTTCCACTTACTCTGAACAAAACTGATGTGCTTGCCAAGTTAATATACTTTAAACAAGCATATAAACAGAACATCTAACAATAGAAGAGCGTGTTCTAAAGGCTAGCTGTCTTTGTATAATACATGTATGAATGGGTTGAATGTAAAAACGATTTACACTTGAATAACCACATGACTTGATGTGATACCTTGCTGACCAAAGTAAAAATTACCAATGACCTTGACCTTCAACCTTTATATCATTGCGTTCGGTCAAGGTAGACGCTACCATCCCAAGTGATCCGAAGTCTCTATGATATCTATACTACTATATTAAAATGATAGACTCGAATTTTTGGGCTATAATACCGAGAAATCGTACTGTCTTTAGCTTACCTGAGCAAACTCAAGTGACTTATTGCTATTCGTTTACGACCGTCGTCGTGCGTCGTACGACGTGCGTCGTGCGGTAACAATTTTACATTTATGTTTTTCTTACTTAATAACTACAAGGCTGGTTGTTACCATTTTTTGGTGTGAGGCATTTCTATGGTAAGACGAATATAAATTGTGAAATTCATGACTCTAGCACCCCCGGTGCGCAACATGTGGGACCAAATATGCAAAAAAAAGCCAAATTTTCAAAAAATCTTCTCTTCTCCCATACATTTGAGGAAAAAACTAAATGCATGATTCTGATGTCCATGAAACCTATGGCTATTGCCATATAGTAAAAATGTATAGAAATGTATTAAATCTTTAAAAAATCTTCTTCTTTACTCCTACACATATGGACAGAAAACTGAATACATGGTTATGATGATCACTAACTACTCTACCTTAATTATGAAATTCATGGCCCTGGGTCTGAGGTTCAGGACATGGGGGGAGGGGGCAATATGGCAATATAGTGTAAATGCATATACTGTTTAAAAATCTTCTTCTTTATTCTCACACATCTGTATGAAAAACTGACTTCATAATTATGTTTACCAGGAAGTCCTCTACTGAAATTTAAAATTTTATGTTCCCTAGAGTATGGGGTTAGACTCTACGGCAGGGCCAAAATAAATGTATAGGTGTAAATGCATATACTGTTCGAAAATTATCTTCTTTACTCACACACACCTGAAAGGAAAACTGAATTAATGATTTTGTAGATTTTTCGCCACAATTATAGGTTTCATAGTTCTTTTATCTTATTGGTATCTTGTTTGTTTTATATATCTTAAATATCATTGGTACTTGAAAATTAACAATTTGTTTTTATTTTTTCTCAATCAAGCTTCGCTGATTAAAAAACAACGAACATTTCTTTTGAATATCCGGAAATCATCTGAATTTTTTTGATTTTACCATCTTGCGCATGCACATTACATGTACCTTCACGCTAAATCACGGGAGGCTCTTTAATTTATGTTTCTACAATATAAACTCTGAAATGATAATACAAATAAGTGTAAATTTTTATTGAGAATTTGCTATATATTCTTTTCATCAAAGAAAATACGAAGATAACTCAGTACATTTAATATGAAAAATCCCGAGAGTTCCGATTGTTAACATGGTGTATAAATTTGAAGCGAGTAAAAAAGTTGGCAAAAAGTGTTGAATTCTTCATTAATATGAATTAACGTTTTAGATGAAAGGTATTATGTTTTACAGCCTCAGCATGTTTTGTTATGAATTATTGGACTGTTATTTTCAATGGAGCTTCATTAATTTTCTTCGAAATCGTTTCGGAGCGAATCTTCAATATTTACCTACATTAGGGTATATGGGATGCATTTTGACTGTTAGACACAGTTAGATTATTTTAACTAAGCAGAGTGTAGTGAATTGTAGGCTTCAAGCTTAGTTATGTAAATGTCAACAATACGGTGTGTCGATGTATCTATTTCGTAAATGTCCGATATCATATGAAATGTCAACCCGTGCACGCACGGGTCAAAGTCTAGTATAGTTAAAACGTTTGAAGTGATTTTATTGCACTTTTAATACTTTAATAACTGCTAGAAGATTCTTTCGGTATGAATATATTAAAAAACTCTCTTGGTGTACTGAAGACATTAGTAAAAGTTGCAAGTCTCTATCTTTTATAGTTTCAGAGGATTAGCGACAACAAGCGTTTCATATCATAGGGGCAATAACTCTGTAAATAATTCAATTAAGATATGAGCCAAGTAGCTATAATTTAGAATGTCTTAAGATGCCCTGCTACATTCACGAAAAGGTTTTTCTCTACCACTCTAAACAAAATACATCTAACATCTCATTAATTAACATATTTCCAAATGACCTTGACTGTTGACCTTTATGTCATTTTGTTTGGTCAAGGTAGAAGCTTCTATCCCGAATGGTCCGAAGTCTCTATGATGTGATTTTATGGAAATTTAAATACTCTCGGAGCAATAACTGCTAGAAAGGGACATCAGATCCTTTCGGTATGAATTATTAAAGAACCCTCTAAGTGTACTGAAGACATTGGTAAAAGTTTCAAGTTTCTATCTCTTATAGAGAAGTAGCGATAACAACCGTTACGTACAATAGGGGCAAAAAATCTGTAATTATTCAAAGATGTCAACCAAAGGGTTTTATTCATATATATCTTAAGATGCCCTACTACATTCATGAAAAAGTTTTTCTCTACCACCCTAAACAAAAGAGATCTAAAACCCATTAATTAACAGATTTTAAAATGAACTTGATCTTTATGTTATTTTGTTTGACCAAGGTCGGAGCTTCTATCCCAAGTGGTCCGAAGACTTTCTGATAAATAATAAAAAAGTTGGAAGTGATTTTATGGAATTTAAATACTTTCAGGGGCAATAACTGCTAGAATGGGGCCTCAGATCCTTTCGATATAAATAGATTGAAAAACCCTTTAAGTGTACTAAAGATATTAGTAAAAGTTTCAAGTCTCATCTGTAAGGTGGAAATACCTAATGAAAAAAATATCAAATCAGATTTTGTCGACAAAATATTCTTTGCAAACTTAGACATCGAACTTGATCCTAATGTATTTAGAATTTCAACAATTTCTTTGAGCACGATAATCAATTTCAAACCAACTTCAGTAAGATCAATAAAGTCGAATTAAAACAAAATATTAAAAACAAAAAGTAAAATTTCAATCAATGTCACTTTTCCATTGTCCTGGCTCCTCAATATATATATATATATACTTGTACATAAATCAACAAAATGAGAAGAAGATTTCCCAATCTTAGAGACCACCACATTTCTCTAAAGAGACAAACGTTCACTCAGGTATTTAAATATTAGCAGTGTACACGTTACTCTAGTAACAGATTTAGAAAGAAAAAAGAAAAGCGGGAAATGTAAAACATATATATACAGCCATATAAAGTATGTCACAGAAACTTAATCAGGGCTTTATATTGCCAAACGAGTGTTTAGGTTATATACACATTTATCCATTTCTGCACGTTGTATTATTCCACGCATATTCTTATGAAATAATGAACTTCCAGTAATATATCAGCTCTAAAACAAATCACCTGAGCCCCCAATCTTATGAAGTAAAACATAACAAAACAAAAAGACATGTTGCACTCTTCCATTTTGTGACTAATTATTTAAACAAATTTAGTTATTATCAGGAAAATGACAAAATATGATTTTGTAACAATATGTTTATAAAATGAATTTTAAACTTTTAAATATTTGATTCTTTATGCCATAAATATTTCACAACTGAAATAATAAGTAACTCCCATTATTCATGTAATCAATGATGTGATTGATTACATAATTTATCAAAAATACCCTTTAGGGTCTGAAAGCGCTATTTACCTAATAAATTCAAATTAATTAAGTACATATTCCTAGGAGAGAAAGAAAACATATTGTGGCAAAGTGTATTCCATTACTTTTAAAGTAGACCTCTTTTTTCCACGAAATACATATGTCTTACAAACATTGGTCCCGTATAACACATACCTATATTTATGCATGGGTAAGAATATGCAAATCCCCCCCCCCCCAAAAAAAAAGAATGCATTAAGGTACATGTAATCTAATACTTAATATATTTGTTCAACACAGTCTAAGCTTTAACATGTACATAACAATTTATTGTTAATACATTCATTCAAATCATTTTAACACTGTCGAGGTAGGGAGTTAAGTATTACTAACAGTCGACATGTAGTCATCCGGTAAAAGTTACGCGGGTAAGATAAGGCAACTCCGAGTATAATGACCTTCGATCAATTCAAATATTGTTTATTTTTATGGAAACAGCGCTGAATATTAATATCAAGTGAATGCGTTTGCGAAGATATTATTTGTCTACTTCGGAATCGAGTCGATCTTTGAAGCTGCCGTGCCATGTATCGCGTGACAGTTAAAGATAGATCACTTTTTTTCCTTGACAAAAATCAAAAAGTGTAACAGCAGCACATTTTTTTTAAATTAAACATTCCCTTATATTTATATCCAAAATGTCTTAATGATCTGTTAAGTGTATGCCCTTGTAAAAAGCGGATTCGGATAGGCTTCCCGATGTCAAACACATTGAACTTGTACATTTTGCACTCTAGAAAAAAATAATACATGCTTTAAAACATAAATACAAGCTGGATCAAGCATAATGAATAAGATTTAATGCCATAATAATTGTTTTAAGATTATGCTCCTTTCATTTATGAAATGGATTTTCCCCATGTTAAATAATTGATTGATCAGCCTCTCTCTGCACATAAAATGCCTCAAAATTTACAGTTTGACGTCACATCGACAAGTGCATATCGATCGGTGAGTTGTATATATTTAACGTTGTTGGACTTATTTGACTACTAAGTTGAGGTAATTTGTAATGTAGGCAAATGTGTTTATACCCATAAAAATCAAAATTAATTTATATTTTAGCATTTTGGATGACTTGTTTTGTGTGATGTCATAGTTAACATATCCCGTACTTTCTGGTCGGCGCGACCACAAAGTATACCTTAATAGTGCTGCATAACTACGTATACATCACTAATCTAATTTCAATATCATAAGGGCCATAATATTTGGCCTATAAAGGATTTCCAGGAATAGGTAAAAATACTAGAACCCTATCTCCTGGCTTAAAATAACGATATCTAGCATTATTGTCATACCGATTCTTTCATTTTCAATTGCGAATATTTAAAATTTTCCTGTGCTTATGTACAATTGTGTTATGTTTTTCTTTAAAATCAGACACATATTCTAAAACATTAAGATCACTAGTTTCAGTCAGCCACTTTTCCTTTAGCAAATTCAGGTCCTCTAACTGTATGACCAACACCAGTTCAAAAAGACTGAATCCAGGAGACTCCTGAAGAGCCCCCCATACAGCAAATAGTACAAGATAAACTTCATCCCAGTCTTTCTCATACTGGTATCAATAGGTCATCGACATTGTTTTAAGTGTCTGATGAAAATGTTCCAACGCGCCCCGAAGCTCTGGATGGTTGATTTATACTGCTTAATTCTCAACTCGTGCATAACTTGCTGGAACAATCATGGCATGAAATTCGAACCTTGATCAGACTGGATTGCATTAGGTGCCTTCACAAAACTAAAAACACTTGGTTAGGGCCTTAATTATGGTCTTTGCCTTGATATTCCTAAGTCGTATGGCTTCTGGAAATCGTGTAGATGTATACATGATGGTAAGTAAATACTGGTTTCCGAACATAGTCCTAGTCAAAGGTCCTACACAATCCAACAATACCCGGCTTAAAAGTTCTTCAAACGCTTGAATTGGTTGTAGAGGAATGGATGGAATCCACCGATATGGTTTGCCTACCATCTGACAAACATGGCACGACTTGCAAAACTCAGAAACATCCTTTCGTAACTTAGGCTAATAAAATGACTCAACATTTTGTAACAAGTCTTATTGACACCTAAATGACCTGCCATATGAGTTTCATGAGCTATAGCCTTGATGTCCCTACGATACACAGCTGGGACTTCTATCTGGTAAACAACACGCCGCATTTCAACAGGGGAAGCCTCAGGTGGTCGCCATTTTCTCATAAGGATGTCATCCTTCAAGTAAAAGCTTTCTCCGACTTCGACGACCTCTTTTTGGTGGAAGGGCTATTTTACTGAATTGAATTATATCAGGGTCTGTATGTTGCTTAGCAAGCAATGGCTCTCGGCTGAGCATGCCATTTTCTTAATGAAATGAAAGATTCAACTAACCATCATTGCCAATAAATCTAGGTAATGGTGTATTTATGACCATTTTTCTAATATTTTGTGGTTCAGTCTTTGTTTTATAATAATCTATATTGGAAAAGAAAGTGTCATTTGAATCAATATCAGTCGAGGAATCTTTCATAACTGCATCTATAGAATGGTCAGCCTCCATTTCTCCTCTTCTGGCGATCGCTCAAGTAACAGCACAAGCTGGATATAAATCATCATCTTCATCATCTGATGTGAAATAGGACGTAACTTTCGCAGAGACCATAGGATCGGGTACAACCTTTCCACCGCCTAAATCATTGTGTAGCAATAAAGAAACGCCTGGAACAGGAAGAGTAGGTCGAACAGCTACAGTAGCAGGTCCAGTAATTAAACCTGACTTCAAACAAATTCTATGCAAGGGAACATTAACGACGCCAAGGAAGCTCCACACCCTGTATCAAAACTGTCCTTCCAGTAAAGGTCTGCTCAGTCAAAGGCCGTACACCAGTATCTTTCAAAATCTAACAGGGTGAGATTTGCTGGAATCATCAAGTAAAACAAATCCCTGGGACAAAGAAGGCTTATAATCCTTCATAGATTCAGTAGAACTGGTCTTTGAACCCTAAATTTCAGGAATATCAGAACTAAATGAAACTAAGGTTTCTTGCTCACCTTTAACTGCAGCACAGACAAATGGTTGATGTTTGTCAAGGCCATTTTTATTAGTTTAAAACATTTACTAACAAGATGACCTCTTCTTTTTCAATAACTGCAAGTAAGAAGCGATCCTATTCCAGAAGAACCTTTGAAACGTCCTGGAGTGGACCAAGAACCACCTTGTAATGAAGACTGGGAACTTGTGAAAGACTGAGACTCTAGAACACTATTGTTAGAAGAGTTTGAACTTTTGGAATAATTGTTATTTTGAGAGTTTGTGAAAAAATATATTTTTATGAGAAAGAGTGAAAGTATCCAATTTATAATAATATACGGTTTTCATAATCATATATTGACTGTAACTGGCAATATATGGGGTTAATTAGATCTGACCCCTGGGGTCATCCCCACCCCCCAGGAATTGGAATTACAATATATCTCAGAAACTGTTATAATCATGACTCCTAAACAATATATACATGTATTCTTGTTCCTTATATCAAGGGGCATCAAATGTTATGTAGGTAATGGGCCCTGTGGATGGTCCTGACCCCCCCCCCCCCCTCGATCTGCAAGTCCCTCCATATCTCGAAAACAGTTGAGATCTCCACCCTTAAACCATATATATTCTTGTTCCTTGTGTCAAAGGGCATTAAACGGTATGTAGGTCATGGGCCCCGGGGTGATCGGGACCCCCCCCCCTTTCGAACAGGAACTGCACGAATACCTCGAAAACGGTTGAGATCCCCACCCCTTAACCATATTTATTCTTGATCCCCACCCCTTTAACCATACATATTCTTGATCCTTAAAGGGCATCAAACGGTATGTAGCTAATGGGCCTCAGGGTTAAATTTAATTTTTCAAAACCGTAATGCACATCTATAGGACAGTCCCTATCATATCCCAAGATATGATGTCTCTGTCCATTAACTCATAAGAGGAGTTCTAGGGTCTATGTTTTTTTTTAAAGTGATAAACGTCAAAGGGACGGACGGAACAGGGTTACAACAATATATCCGAACTTTCTTTAGAAAGTGTGGGTATAATAAGTGGTTAAATTGTCCATATGCTTTCTTAACCTACCCGCGTAGCGTTGTACAGATGTCTATTTTCAAGTCTAGATTTTGTTATCAACCCGTAATTAATATCATTGTTAGATGCCCTAGGAGAGTTTGAACTAATACCATTCTGACTATTTGGAGCAATGTTGCGATTGTTGTTGTTTATCAGCGCAGTCAACTCATCTTTTATTGTGGCCGTTATCCGCTTGGGCGCCGGTTTCCAGTGCATTGGGGATAAATCTGCCACCCGAAAGCGCTTCCTTTGTTGCTGTCTTTACGTTTTTATGGTTTGGGGACAAGAGATGGTATTGCGCGAGTGCGGCTTGTACTTTTTGGAAACATTTATACTTAATGACAATATTAAACATGTAGCTAAAATTACAGATACACTGCCTTTTGATAGTAAGCAATTGTCAACATCCGGTCAAAATATATTGGGAAATATTATCATCAAACATGAAAATTCCAGAATAATTCAAATTAAAA
This sequence comes from Magallana gigas, assembly GCF_902806645.1. NCBI lineage: Eukaryota > Metazoa > Mollusca > Bivalvia > Ostreida > Ostreidae > Magallana > Magallana gigas. The sequence continues at coordinate 467,600 of NW_022994816.1, forward strand.
GAGATGCATTATTAAGATAAAAATAGTAGATAAAAAATTATTCTCTGCGGTTATACTTTATTAAAATTAGGAAAGCATTGTTGCAAGATAAACGTAAAATTAAAATCCAATAAAAAAACAGTCGTGTACCTTGAGATTTTTAAGTGTAAAACATGTAAAAAAACATCAGGGGGAAGGGCACCCCCCCCCAAAAAAAAAACCAAAAAAACAAAACAAAAAACAAAAAAAACAAAACAAAACAAACAAACAAAAAGACGAACAAACAAAAAATCACAAGAAAACAAAAGTAAATTGTGTTGATTCCAGTGGGCTTCTCTCGACCCGAGATTTTTAGTACACTGTATTTGTTCGAGTCTCCGAGGATTAATATTTCATTGCACTGGAAATAACACACTTTACTTTTGGTTTTCCTTAGATTTTAAGTATATTGTTGTGCATCCCTGAGGTTTATCTCATTGCCGGCGAAGAAAAACAAAAACTCTCAGTGCAAAAATGTATTTAAGTATAATAAAAAAATAGTGCAGCAGCTGTAACATTGACATTTCATTAAAGTACGTGATTTCGGTCATTTCTGTGTATCCTTCCATGCGAAAAAAAATATTAAAAGGGTTTTCTTTATGAATGTTATGTAATTATGAAATAATACTCATTCTAAATATAAAAAGCATGTGCGCAACGAAATCAAAACGTGACGAATGAGATTCCTTCACATTTTGGTAGAAGTTAATTCAATACGGCTCCATATCTCTTTGCTTTGAGAGATCCGTAAAAACGGTCTGTGCATTACAAAAAGCTTAACATCAGTTAGTTTATTAAATATCTTTAGTTACCATAACGCTTTAGACACTTTTGGAGAAAACTTAATTTAAAGACCATCTTTATTAATTAGAAGTATTACATATACAATATATTTTGGTCAATTGAATATTAACAAATATACCATACTGCCACATTCAAATTCACGATAATGTTTAAGGATGTTATTAATAAATAAGATTAAATGCTTGTTTTCGTCGGAATTAATATCTATTTCTTTTTATGGAAAGATTGCTTGAAAACTATTAAAGCTTATTCATTAGGCAAATTTAATGCTTGTCAAAATTGAACAAGGGCAAATTTCTTTTATTATCTAAATTAAAATATAATTTTCAAAATAGTTAAGTTGTTTATTCAACAACAACAAAAATTTATTATGGTATTATTGTCAATAATAATATCTTTCTGTATTTATTAGTTATTAGTAAATATAAACAATTTTAAAATTGTACTTAAAGTAAATCCACCCTCCTGTGACGTCATACATTTTACATAAACCATGAATTCATTAAAATTCTTGAAAATAGATTTGTAATTTCTATGTTATCATAGGTGCACATCAAAAACTCAAATCATTGTTTACTTGGAGATATTTAATAAACGTTTTTCATCCTTATATTCGACATAATTTAATAATGACAAAGGGAAATAACTCTTTTCTACTTTTCTCTAAGTGATATATCTAAATGCTATACTTTTTCTAATGTAAACAATTTTTTTTTTTTAAATTAATTTTAGTTTTTCTGGCATAGTAAGCAATAAAATGTAAATAGACAAACAAGTATCCATCCACTTATATTTAATTTTTTAACAAAAAAAAAGTGTTGATTTTCATCAGATAATTTCAGCCTTTGGTTTTTATTACCTTACATCTTAAATAGTATGGATACATATATATTTTATTTATTTTTTGATGAAATTCAAGTCCAATAAGTTAAAAAAAAGTTAAGTTTTTAACTTTGAACCCATGATTTTATAGGTATGGAGTAACCTTAAGAGATATTATTCCTACGGTTAAACCGCATCAAAAAAATAAAAAATTGTTTCAGAACTTTCATATAATAATTATATTATTGATCCAAAACTTTGTTGTACTGTAGTAACTTCTAATGATTAGGTATCCACTTATAATATAGAGTTACATTAGTGGTATCAGATTCATCCTAGCAAAAGCAAAGCAGACACTATTAATTGATTAATCTATCTGATAACCCATTTGGCCTACAGATAAATAGACAGAAGGACATCAGCAAATGAAATAAAGATTGTTTCACTAACGTAATACTCTGCGTAATCATATCATATTATTAGAGAATATGAATTTAACCATCAGTGCTATTATTTTAAAACTGTATCATTAATGGTCAACTACATATAGCTATATGTAGTTCGTTATGATAAAATTATAGCTCAAGTGGTCATGATGTTCACCAGGCCATTAATTATGATTTGTATAATTATTGAATACTGCATCATTAGAGAGAACTAAACACGCTCTTTATTATTTTATAACAATATATGTTAATGGAAAAAAACACCCTAGCATTGTTTTGGAAGAAAAATATTTCAGGGGTAAAAATTAGTTTATAAATGATCAATGATATTTTATTAATATTATTTGAAAAAAAAGAAAGGTAATCGTTTTATGTCTATAAAATATAAACTATAAACCACTAATCCAAATAGCAAGTGTTACGGATGAATTTCATTGGATATATATCTAGATAAAATCTGAAACGCCGCATGTGCATAGTTAAATAATTCAAACAAATCATATCGAAACAGAAACGCTACATTTTATAAACATCGCTTAAATCTGCAACAATATTGATGCTAGTAAAGTAATACCATCCAAAATAAAAAAAAAAGTGGAAATATATAACATTCTATAAAATGATTTAAGTTATTTAGAAATAAAATGTCATGCATTTTGTTGTCTTAAAATTCATCTTGATTTTTCAATGGAAACTGTACTTTTTGTCAATGATTTTTTACGAAATAACCAAAGTTTTATTATATTTATGCATCAAAAACATTAAATGTGTAATTCATCTTATATTCGTTGAGGATAATGTAAAACCGGTATATCTCTTACAGAATCCCGGCAAACCTTTTCCAGATGAAATAAGATCTGACTCTGTAAGCTTGGTTTGGAATCATGTGGAAAAAGTAGACTCTTATCAAGTTCGATTTAAGAGTTTGGGATGTGCGAAATGGAAATTAGCCGACACCGATTTTAATCAAACCCGTTTGACCATAAATGGACTGGAGGCAAACACGTCGTATAAGTTTCAAGTCCGAGGATGTTTTCAAGATTCAGAAGGTCCCTATGGTCCAGTAAGTGATGACATTGTAACAAAAAAATCGTTGGCATCTTCTTTGCTTGAATACTCCAAATTATTAAACCTTGGACATCCATCTAAATACCGTCTGCCTGTGAAAGAAAATATCAGAGCAAGAAATGAAACTGCAAGGACACGGCAATTAATAATAGGTAATGGTTATTTTTTTTCTTATTTCTAATCTCTCATTCTCAGAGAGAGAGAGAGAGAGAGAGAGAGAGAGAGAGAGAGAGAGAGAGAGAGTGAAGTGCATGCATTAGGTCCAATATGACTTGACTGTCGTCACGAGGAAAGGGCCCTTAAGGTCAAAGTTTCACAAACTCACTTTTTTGTCAATTCCGATTAGTCAACTCTTTCTGAATACAAATATACAAAGTTATCCAAGATCTTGTGTGTTTTGAGCACTTTATGACAATTTTAGTAAGACATGACGACTTTGACGTAGCTGATCGAAAACGTCATGACGTCACGAACGTCAAATTTTGTTTTGCATTAATTGTTTTCTTCTTACTTCCTTACACGTCGTCTTTATTTGTTTGAAGTAGAATTAATTATTAATTTAATTTTCTACAATTCTAGATTTCTTACAACTTTAACAAAAGAGAGCAAAACATTTTGAATATCCAGATATAGTTTAAGTTCTGCAGCTAATCCAGATACACTTCCGATAAATCTATAAAGGCAACCCCCCCCCAAAAAAAAAACAAAAAAAATAAGATATATAGATAGATAAAAGATATTTAAAGAAAACAAATATCAACTTCTCCCCAACTTTTAAATGCATCAAAGTTATTTAAGCTGCAGAGAGGCAAATTAGCAAAAATATAACAAAGATTGTCAAATTCGATGCCCATGTTTCCACAATTTAAAATTCAAATGAAATTACCGGTGAAAAAAAATCGGCTTTGACTGTCTCACTGAAAAGTTTTAATTACAAAAATGTGGAGTATTTATAGATTTTCATTTACATCCACTAAGTATAATTCCTCCTATTTCGTACGAAAATTGATTGTAATTCACAGCTGTATAGAAACTGAAAGGAATAAAATCTCCTCGGTCCAGTTCTAACCATGCAGTTTATCGATCGGTTGAAATCTTTAGCAATCTTAGAAATATCACGGATCGCACGAAGTAATCATGATGATGCCAAACTCAAATTCCCATATAAGACTCTTTGGCTACAGCTATCATTTAATATTTATTCGTTTGATGAGATATCGGCACTTCTGATTGGTCGAAAAATTTCTTTGATACCTGCATCAATAAAATTTTAGCCGGATCTACTTTTCTCAACTGTTCTGATCTAATACTATTTATAGAACGGGAATTTCCAAGATAAACACTGTCAACAAAATGTAAAGTTGTGTCTGTTTTATTGTCAGCAAACAAAATACAACCTTGTGGATATAAAAACTTGAAAGTTTAACCTTCAAAAATAAACAAAACACATTATTTGATTCACGAAACAGAAAATTAGGCGTCTTCTCACGATTTCGTCTGCTTGAGATCAATCAACATTTACAGCGAGGCTGGCTGTTCCTTTTCCAGGAATATTATAACAAAAACATATAGGCCTATAAACTTTCACGGTAACACTGCTGTTAAAATTTGGTAACGATAAATTTTTAATTTACACACGTACATGATTGGTCATCAGAATAAGCGTCGTAAAGAAAGCAATGAGTAATGCATCAACTCCTTCGGCGCATTCCAAGCGGCAGATATACCATTTAAGTACATCACTGACCACAACGTTTACAAAAGTCGCTTATACATACTATTCTTTGTCGACATATCAGCTATTTTCATCCACGATCGCCTTTCCTTGGATGGTTATGTCCAGTTGCATATTCCAGCGATCTCACATGAAAACTAGTTTTATTACGAGTTTTTCAGCGAAGTGAATAATATCACAAGCTATCGCATGTATTTTCCTTCGTTTTCAATTCAGCCGGTGTAATGAAGAATAATGACTCCCGTAGAATAATGACCGGGGGTCATTTTTCTACGTAGAATAATGACCCCCCGGTCATTATTCTACGCAGAAAAATGACCCCCGGTCATTATTTTACGTAGAAAAATTACCCCTTTGCCTGAAGAATTAGTGTCATTTTCATAAAAATGAGCACACTCCACATGAAGAAAAGTGACCCCTGTAGAATAATGACTCCCTTGTATATTAAAGTTTTTCAATATATTTTTTTAATTATTTGTGAAATAGTCTTTACACAATTGTAATTTTTGCTGCTGCAGTTTACAGAAAGTAACAGAAATTATAATTCATATTCAAATAAATAAACTTAAAGTGAAAGAAGGGGTATATCTTAGAAAATAAAAATCCTTCCGTTATAACAAGATATTGAGGTATTGCATCGGGGTACGGTTGTCATCTTAACAATTACATTTACAAATATCTCTGGTGTTCCGATAGGGCCACTTCGACCAAAGTTGCAAGGGCGATAGTACGAAGGCGAAGGAGCAAAAGTGCGAAGATGCGACGACGAAGCGCGAAGATGTGATGCCTAAAGTGCGAAGGTGCGAAGGCGAAGGAGCGATACTACTATCGCTCCTTCCCAACTTTGCACTCTGGCCTTTGCATCTTCGGACTTTCGCCTTCGCCTTTTTTGATTGCATTCAGCAAGTCTCGGTTGATTACATAGAATTTAATACAGGCACCGTACTCGCCAAGGTTTTCCGATTAATCCATGCTATTATTGGTACGCATGCGCTAGGCCATCACGCTTACTATGAATGTTTATAAATATGTGTACATGTAAAATATATGTTTACCAGTGCTGGCTATGCCTAATCATTATCTACTCCACACAAAATTTAATGTCCGCCTTAATGTATACATATGCACTTCCAGACTCCTATCACTTACCAGCTGTCTGTTTACTGTGGATCAAACACAGTAACTTTCTAATTTCATTATGCGACCTCCTTGCTCATGCATGGATCTAGAGGGGGAGAGGGGGTCCGCCCCCGGAAAATTCAATATTAATAATTGTACGCAGTAAAACGGGAGAGGGAGTCCGGACCCTATCCCCCTGGATAATTTAATTTTATTAAAAAAAAATTTCAAAATATGCCTCGGAATCCTTTAAACGATGGAGAGCTCCGCAATTATAAAACATAGGTAATCACAGATTAAAAAGCTCACCGAGACGAGGCATCACCTTTATGACGCATCACCTTTATGAGACCACCTTTATCATATTATATGAAAACCATCTTTTATGATCTTGGATATTCATGGATTCTGTTTTGACACAATATCGTATATCATCTGTTAAAAAATTGTTTGATAATCATGTGTTCATATATTAATCAATACAATAATATAAAACTAAAATTGCATCCTTACAAAATATATCATATAAAACCATAAAATACCGTAAAAAATTGTGATATATGATATTGTAACGTATGATATGACATTGTATTGTGTTCTACATTATAACTGTATTTGATCAAATAATAGAATATCATAAAACATAATTCAATATAGTATTATATGAAACAATATAATATTGCAATAATACACCATAACATTGAAACATATGATATTATATTGTATAATTAAGCATTGAATCGTTATTTTTTTAAAGATGTGGTCTCATAACTGCAACGGTGTGTGCATACAAATTGTATAACGCGCGCTAGTGCGTTATGAAAATTTGTTTGCACTCATCGTTGCAGTTATAAGACCTCATCTTTCAAAAAATAATGAATCAATGCTTATATTTACGTTTTTTAAACATGTATTTCCTTCCCGCAAATATGATTTGTTTTTAAAAAGTTTTGTCTTATTCAACGAGTTATGCGAAAGTAACGGAATGGCCACTGGAACAGCCGAAAAATGCTGACAGCTTTTTAAATACATGTCTGACCCAGACCTTTCATTCGGTATACCGAAAAAGGGGCTGGCCCTTATAATTAGGGAGTTAGAGGCGTCCAAAGTTTCTTGTCAATAACTTAAAAAGGAATAAAAATTTCTAATGCATTATTGAAGCAAAGTTGTAAAGAAATTAATTTTAAATCCTTCTATAGTATTCAATTTAATGTTTTCGTAATTTAGAGTCGGTATTTGCAGAAACAATTGTTGTCAGTTCGGTCCATTTTTTGTGGGGGTGCGCACGTTTATGAGGTTATGAAAGGGCTTCTTGTAATGCACTAACTGATACATGTAGCGCGCAAAATAAGTCCACATAAAATTCCCAAATGTTTTTATTCATATGTACATTTTCATTTCATATAGATGAAACTGACATGACAAATGTACGTTGGCAATTTAATACGAACGCGGGATTGCTCCCGATAGAACAATTCTTTTAAAGCAAAAAAATAAATAAAAATACTGATTTGCGATGGATATAATATAATTATCATCGTGGAGATGATTTTAAAAAGTGTACTTAATATTCGTATACGATAATATTTGAATCGTTTTAAGTTACGGTTTTTAGGGATATTAATTATGACTTGCCCCGCGTTTCAGGTTTTTTACTTGCACAACATCTACGAACGAAAATACCAAACAACCTTCAGCAGCAACTTATGAATTATTTATTCCATACACAATTGTAAAGAGGTGATTAAATAAATTTTATAAATGCTGTATACATGTACTTGTATTCGCTATCTTCCATGGAAAAAAGTGGCATGGAAAACATGTTGTTCAATGTTCATCAAATACGCTGAAGCCTTAGCAATCAAAAATAATTAACAAACTGTATATTGATAGATTGACAAATCAACAAACATTTAGACCCGCAATGTGTTTTTTTACAGGTTCTATAAAATGTAGACTCAATGACTGAATTCTTTACCGTTTTCCGTCTGGGTTATTTTGAATCACGTGTGTACGTTATGTGTAGCCATTAAGATGAACACTTTAAGTGTTTAATTTAAAAAAAAAATTGTGTACATGCAGAGCAATGCAATGCTAGGACAATTAAATTCCAACAATGTATATGGTGAGGCCGGTCAGACTGATACTGGTTCCGCTTGTTCTACAAATAGCGAATGTAAGACGAAGAATTTGGGTGTTATATGTTAAACAAATATAAGTATTGCTTTCTTAAAAGCTTGCATTACTCAACAAAGTATTTTATTGGAATCATTCTTAGCTGCATATATGTACCGCTCGGTCTGTATCCCGGAAAAATTGACTACCATCCGAAATTTTTCATACAAGGTCTACAGACTTGCAGCTAGCATTACCTTTAAAAATACATTTTAGAATTTGCCGCTGTTTATAAATTCATTTAAAAGACGCGCAGAATCAAGTGGTACATGTAATATGTCGTTTGATATGGGATTTATGACGTCTATTTATATTGTTTTCATTAAAATTATTTCATTATTTCAAGCTTGTGGGTGGAATGAAATCAGTTTCATATGTTATATGACATAAAGATGTCTTCTCCCCACTTTTTCTCGCAGCAACTATTTTTTTAAAATTTACATAAAAAACTGAATTATCATAGAGTTGCCTCCCCCCCCCCTATTTTGGTAGCATGTAAAAAAAATGGTATAAAAATCATGAAATTATGAGTGAAATTTTAAAAATTTTGGAAAATTCAATTTTTTTTCTCTTTTTTTGCTTGTCAAGATTTGGATGAGTTTGCCCCCCCCCACTTTCAAAAACGATGCTACATGTACGTGCTTGGAAATTACTCATTTCTTTATTCCCCTCTTTGATAAACAAAACAAACTAACAAACATAACCGATTCAGATAAATATAATTACATGTATCAAAAATAAACTTCAAAAACAAACTACACATTCATCCTTCACCCACAATATTGCCTTTTCGATATTTCTCATCGTTGTAGACCCGTTTAACAATCTGTTAAGTAGGTGCTTGCACGACAAAGAACCCCTTGCTGATCTACATTTTTATTTTTGAATTTCTTTTGATGTAAAAAAAAGAGAGAAGAAATTGGTTCTCAGTCTCTCTTTATGCCTGTTTGTTAGCGGTTAATCCAAGTTCATTTTGAATATCCTTTTGTAATTTAAAAAATGCGATGTAAATTTTTTTCATGCAATATTTCGGATAAAGCAATGGAGAGTTGTTTCTTGAAATTTTATTAGACCATAAAATTTTTAAATGCTAACATTGAAAATTGTGCCCGATTTCCTTCTTTTTTAAACTTTATTGATTTAAAAAATGATTCTTCGAGACAAACAAATTGACATAATCAATAAGAGTTTGACAATCTCTAACTGCAGGTCTGTAGCTTTTAGTCAGAAAAAGAATCGGATGGACGACCTAGGACACAGATCGTCCATCCGAATTTCTTGAAAATTGCCATTATTTTCGTACGCGGACGCAATACTCATTCAGACTAAATGGTTCGTATCTTAAGTTTTAACTGCTTTGAAAGGTAATATTGGTTTTCTGATAATTATGAACATGAATAATTAAATAAAAATGGTTAAAATTACAGTAAAATTACCGGCATCGGTCTTCCCCGTGCGCGGATCTAGAAGGGGAAGGGTTCCAGCCCCCCCCCCCCAGCGAAATTTCTTTCAATTACGTGTACATTATAAACTTACCAAATATGCCTCGGACATCCCTTGGCAAACTCAAATAACCGTCTGACTTTTCAACCCCCACTCCGTAAAATGTTTTTGATCCGCGCATGTTCCCCCTCCTCGAAATACAAAATTATTCTTCAAAACCCCCTGTAAAATTTCCAGGATCGCCGCATATATACTAAGAGCTTCATTGGCGCTTGCGTTCGATAAAAATGCGTGTAAAACGTCTGCCAATGGTCTTTTTACCATCGTACCGGGCATAACCACAGTCCCACTCTGTGAATAAAATGCGGCGAATCAAACTAGAGACAACGTGTTAAGATCTGTATTTGCTTATAAACATGTAGTATCATCGTGCAAAATGCACTGTTCAATTATAAATTTTTTTTTACCTTACTTGTAAAATTCAACATCTGTTTCGTAATTTTTTCTCACAGTTTATTTCTTTTTACTTTAGTGATTGACACTTTTCAGACTTTATATGTGATTTCAAAGAGACAGAGTGTCATGTTTCAAGGACTGTTAATCTCTTAAAACAACATTGTGCAATTATCAGATTTTCATTTCTTGGACATCAAAGACTCATTGAGTTTATATAATAATTGTTTTATATCTGTGAAACTTTCACTCAGCTTACTTATATCAGTACCTGTCAATTTATAATCATTGTTAAGATTTGTACAATTGTCAATGCGCAGTCTGGAATACGGCGGCTAGCCCCGGCCACGTCAGACTCTCCCAGAGTCTTGGGTCCGGAGGCCACTACTGGCCATATCCGACTTGTTTGTAACATGTCTGTCTGTTAAATTGTTGTAATGTTGCCATCGTTGAGTCTCGTCCAATAATGTGGAATCCTGCATCAATTGCCTGTTTATTTCTCTGGAACTGTATACTGGTGGACCTTCGGGAATACGGCAAACCTACCCTTCGTTTTCGCTTACGGCCCACAGCGCGCCACAACCTTATACCTTTTACACTTTACGCCAACATTCCCTCACCCGGTTCGTACTGCACACGACCGATGCAGTTCCAGACGAATTCTCTATCACCGTAAAATCTACGCGGTCACAGAAATATAATACTTTATTTCTCAGTGTTTACACATCTAATATTGTACTATGGTCAGCTATCAATTTTTTGTAATACGTCACAAGTATGACGCAGCTACGACGGAAAACCTAATCGTTGCTTGCAACGAGCTCGTCTCTAGTTTTTTTTTCTGTAATTTAATGAATTTGCTCTTGGTAAACTAAGAAGGGTCTTCTGTTTTGTGCGTAAATATCACTCAAATCAACCAATACAGTTTAATAAAGGGAAAGAAAGTGAATGTAAATATTAAGTATGATATTGTATTGTATGATACTGTATCATATTTGATACGTAATATGGTATTGTATTATATAATACATTATAATTTGATACAACATTGTATCATATCAATTGATATCATTGGATAAAGTAAAATATTATATAATACAATCATATTATACACATTGCATCATATGATACAATAATATATATTAAAATATCATAAAATACAATTTTATGTGATATGATAATATATCATATAAACCAATATCTTATTATACAATATCGTATGATACGATATTTTATAATATTGTATCATAAAAATCAATACTATACATAACAATATCACGATACAATATCATATCATAAAATATTTAAAAAATTGAGAGTATTTTATCGTATCATATAACGTTTTACAATATAACATATGGTATTATATTGTATCCTATTAAACAATAGTGTTTCACATCATACGATTCGATATCATAGGAATCATGTTACATCATTTAACAACAACCACATCTATCTATCAAGCAGGTTTGAGTGAGGTAGGACATTTCTCTAGCATCCTTGATAATGGAGATCAGGCTCTGCATCTAAAGCAACCTCTACGTTTCATTTATAATATAGTTAAATCAACTATGCAAGCTATCATCTATAAAACATGTGACCTATTCCAAAAAACAAAACCTCATCAAGAATCATAAACCTATGGCTCTGATTCAGCATTCAAGCCTGTCAGGTGCATCAGTATCATAAGACGCACCCTCCATACAAGTTTAATGGTTAGGACCAGTAGTAACTAAGATATAATAATCAGAGGGCACCTGCAACAAAAACTTTAACCAGCTCCAAAAACCTTAACCTCCTCCATGATCCGAAACCTATAGCTCAGATTCAGCACTCAAGCCTCTCTGGTGCATCAGTTTCATAAGACACACCATCCTTGCAAGTTTGGTGAAGTACGGACCAGCAGTAACTTAGATATTGCTATTAAAGGGCAACTGCAACAAAAAACTTTATCCTTCTCAAAAAACCTAAACCTCCTCCAGCATCTGAAAGTTAGGAACCAAATTCAGTAGGTCCAGATGCATCATTCATATAATTTTGGTGAAAATAGGACAAGTAATAGCTTAGATACAGGAGCTGCAACTAAAACTTTAACCAGCCCCGGACGCCGACGCCGGGGGTATAGCATATGCTCCCATTGACTTCGTCTCGGTGAGCTAAAAAGGCGAAAGCGCGAAGTTTCGAAGGCGAGAGTGCGAAGTTGCAAAGGCGAAGAAGCAATAGTAGTATCACTTCTTCGCCTTCGCAACTTAGCACTTTCGTCTTCGCATCTTCGCACTTCGCCGTCGCATCTTCTATATTTTTCATATTGTTCATGAATTAAATTTGCATTGAGGATTTCCACAATACAAACTGCTGGGTATACAAGTTCATCACCCAGAATTAATGATGAAACCAAAATTATGAAAAGTTTACTCCACTGTTAGGCATTATAACCAAGCTGAAGTTAGTAGGCACTGACAGCAGCCATTACGCCAGTAGAGGTTAACGGCCAATAAGGAAAATCGGCAAAGTACTGAGAGTACTCGTACAGAAAATATATTTTACTTTATCCTCGGCATACTTTAGTTTAGTTAATATCAAGATGATTGATGCTTCAATAGTTTGTATGAGCATTGGTAACTTTGGATACAAGCGGTAAATAAACCCCTAGCATGGGCCCTAACCTCTTATCAACGCTTTTAGAAACAATCTTTTCTTATTATAATCGATCAGTGTTTATTATCTATTTAGATTTACTATAGTCAGGTACTCTTCACAAATTTGCTCCAAAAGAATAAAGTCTATTCATGATCACAAAACAACATTACAACAAATGTTAAGAATATTGATGTTCATGTATTACGTAGAAGAAAACGAAACTAACGCAGAATGATTTTTTTAAAAATCACTTTCCCCAAAAAATGTAAAAAACTATTCATATTCCTACGTTACCTGCCACTTAGTCTTTTTCCATAAAGATATAAACATGTATCATTCTTCGATTGATAATTCATTCACCAATGAATATTGCTTATATCATTACAACAAGTATTCTTTCATGATTATTGTTCGTTAATTATCACACAATATCCTCATTGTGTATGAATTTTTTTTATTTGCGTCATTTCCCACCGTAGGTCGACGAGAGAAGTAACGTAACTGTTAACAATCAATTTGTGGCAATGTCAGAGTGTTTTTGCGTGTGCTTGCTACGGATATGAAAAACTATATACAGCGATTTATTTACAAGTTCAGTGTTTATAACTTCAAAATCAGTTGAATAGAGTAAAAAATTAAGTAATTACAAAGTCATTTCTTAGATACGGGGTAACCAATTTCTATTCATGTTTACGGGGGGGGGGGGGTAATTTTTTTATTGGGGTCATTTTTCTTCATGTTTAACATGAAGAAAAATAACCCCTGGGTCTTTTTTCTTCAGAAAAATCCAATTATTCTTCAGCCTGGGGGGTCATTATTCTACGTAGAAAAATGACCCCCGGTCATTATTCTACGGGGGTCATTATTCTTCATTACACCGGTACTGTCAGTCCCCTTATCCAGAAGGTCGTAGACGAGAGCAGGGCTGGTGAAAAAGCTGTCATAAGTGACGTGGTGATCCTTGTAAAAGTGAGGTTCCATCAGATCCATCACTGCCTGATAACCCTAGGGAAAATTCCTTATAACCATTAGCAGGGTGCGTTTCATATCATTTCTGGAATTAAAATTAGCTACAAATACTTGTGCATTATATTGAAATAATTAAGATATAATCAAAATGTTTAACAAAAGCGCGCATTGAAGGACAACATACTTGTCCATTGGGACTACGGCGTTTCTTCCTTCTTCCTTTGAAAACATTGATGTGGTGCGTGTACCCGGTGATAGAGTCTGACAACACCCAGAGCTTTATACCCCATCTGTGGGCCTTCTTGTTGGAAATATACTGCTTTAACTGATGCCTGCCTTTAAAGCCAACCATGCGTTCGTCTACACAGACATCTTGATTTAGACTTGAAAGAACATAATAATTAAATCAGGAAATATTAATAACGGCTTATGAGTTTTTGTTTTTTTTTAAATTTAGTTATTAGCGAGCGCATAAAAAAAAAATATGTGCCGTGTAACAACCGTTAATGATACAACGCCGCTTAATGATATAAATAGCATTAAGCGTTGCAATTGAATTTCACCATTGGATTTTTATCAATTACATGATAGGTCACTTGGAGGTTTTTAGACTAAGAATTTGGGCTAAAAATAGACATGGACAGTGACCACTGCAGGGAAATTACATAATATGGCCAACGACCACTACAAGGCCTGGGAAAGAAATGCAACTTATCTAATCAAACATATACATGAAAAATACAATAAATAAGCAAATAAAATTATAGCATTCAACACATAAATACAATTATTAACATAATTGTTGTTTAAGCGTTGCAATTGCAACGCTTAATGCCATAAATTCTTGCATTAACAGTTGACATCTTCAACTGTTAATGATAAATCGCCGCTTAATGATATAATTGTATCATTAAGCGTCACAAATGCACAGCAGCCCTAACGCTTAATGAAACAAGCAAATATCGACATCCTCAACCGCTAATGATACAAACTTTATATCATTAAGCGTTGCAGTCGCACCCTTTAATGATACAAAATTGTAAAAATGATTGAAATATTATTGTGTTCATAAAGCAATGGGATGAATATTTGCTTAAACAAGGCAGATCTAATATTTCAAGGTGAATTATTAATTTTTTTATCACCCCCCCCCCACTTTTAAAAACGGTGCTACATGCCTGTAACATCAGTTTTAGCTGAAATACACTTTGCTCACAATTCATAGCGTGAAATTAATCTTTTAACAGCTTTTTTTTTTTACAATATTTTTACAAATTGTTAGATCATATTCATACGATGTACATTGAAAAAAATCAGATGCTATATTGTGTCAAATATAAAAAGCGAGAATATATTTACAATTTCACATGATTGCCTATATACACAGGTAAATTAGCGAATACAAAAACATTGATAATGAACTTATTTAAAACAACTGCGTGATTTTTGCGTGATTGCCCATGGGAGGCCCGCTGCTTAAAGGGAGCCGAATGGAAAGCTTTTCTTGTAATATAACTAATGGACTTATCTATTATCTCTAATCTTACGAACTAATTTATAGATCATGTGTTATAAAGAAGGGGTATTGAATGGTATGTGGCAACGCACTTTGAAAAAATTACGCACTTTGAATTTTTTTTCAAAGTGCGTTAAATTTTGAACAAAATCAACGCACTTTGAAAAAAATTTTCAAAGTGCGTTAAATTTTGGACCAAGTTAACCCACTTTGAAAAAATTTTTCAAAGTGCGTTATGAAGGTACATCAACATTTTTTAGTATCGACACTCTTAACGCACTTTGAAAAAATATTTTTATATCACAAATTCTGGAACTGAATTTTTTTATTTTTTTATTTTATGATGATTTGTTAACACTCGTGAATCTAACTTAACGTTTTTAGAACGAAGATGGGGGTGGGGGTAGACCAAAGATACAGGTCAAATACAAGTGCATCATTTAATTGATTACAGGATGAGGGTCACCTACCCCTCATTTTTCCTTCCAAAACATATGATATTCAGCAACTTTGGGTAAACATTTAAGATCGGAAAAAGAAATATGATCTGCATAAATACATGCAGTGTTATTGAAAAAACGTGCTGGCCGAACAATAATTTCGCCATTGGTATGTTAAAGAATCTATGTGTTTCAAAAGTTACTGTAACCCTCTTTTCGTATTCTAATCAAATAAATCACTTCAATAAAAGGATATTAACATTAACGAACATTAAATTATTATAAAATTAAAAACAAGAATTAGGATGTGGGTTAATTTTCTCGCACTGATCTTCTAAAAGATCATATCGTTTTTGATAAACATAACTAAGGTATTCTTTTTTCACATCATATTTGTAATAAGCTAGTTGAAATTTATGTATATAAATCATATTCGTTAGGGCATAGCCCAACATACTAGATAAAAGGTAAATTTGCTGCATACTCAAAAAAAGGAAAATGCAATTGCTAGGCGATGAAGTTTATGTCAATACGGATAATTCAAACCTCCCGAATTTTTTTTCTTTGATTATTATTGTCTTATGAGAAAAGAAAAAAAATTCTCATCTAGAAACAGTTAATCAAGTTACCTGAGAATGCAATAAGTTCTTTTTTGTTAAATATATCACATTAAGCTAAATAAGGTTAAAACAATAATTTATTTTACGTGTATATAAAACTAGCAACTATTTTCACTAAACCATGAACCTTTTTTTCAAAGTGCATTAATATCGACGATATCAACGCACTTTGAAAAAAAAGTATTTTTTTTCAAAGTGCGTTGACCTAGTCCCAAAATTAACGCACTTTGAAAAAATTTCTCAAAGTGCGTAATTTTTCAAAGTGCGTTGTAACAATGGTATCTCTTAGTCTTATTTATTTATCTATTTATTTTTGTGAGAGGGGAGGGGGGGGGGCTACATCAACGCAGGCTAACTATTTTTTTTTTCATTATAAAAATGTGATTTATCCTTCAAACTTTAAAAACGAAATAAAATAAAAAGAATTTTTTTTATGATATCCATGCATTTTATGAAGTTATTCAAATTTTTGCTACAATGGATATAATGGAACAAATATACAAGTTGAGACAAATAAGAAAAAAACCCGGTTTTACAGGTGCATCGGTTGCTCGGACCCCTTTACCATTATGTACTAGGTTTCCGTGGAGTCACCAAGCCAAGCAGATCGTTCAATAGATGTGGTTAATATTAAATCTGCAAGTCTAATTAAATTTGTACATATAAATGGCAGATTTATGGTACGAATAAAAAAGAAATCTGGACAATTTAGAGTTATAGAAAATTGCTGAGGATCGGAGTTCGTTAAGGTGGTTTTGATGGAGGGAGGGTGGGCGTCTATCTCTTTTGCTACATGGAATCATTATGAATTTCTTCACTATTAAAATAACCTTATATTTTTGTTTCAGTTTGTTTATTTCGAAATTACTATTGGTGAGTTAAACTTCAAAACTTACAATATGACAACTGGATACAAATTGAATTCAATCAATGAGTAAGATATGTGTGTGCTTGGGAGGGGGGGGGGGTAGGAACGCGGCTTCAGTGAGGATTCAAACGGATAGTGACTTTCTTTGAAGTATGGAATGTCCGTTTCACTATTTGTTTTTAGTAAAACACAAATAGAAACAAAAAGAAATGATGCTGGAAACAGGAAAAAACATAGAATATTTCGAGTTAATTTATCTACAAGTGAAACAAGCAATTTTTATGGAGCGTTCGATTGTACCTTCTGGTCAGACTGTGAATGCGGTAAATCACTCTCGGGTAAACCCAGGACTACGACTTTTTAAGGACGTCGTTATAACTCAACATGCAGACTGTATAGGCAATGTATATAAAATGATAACTCCAATACAAAAATGTACATTGCTCTGATTTTCATACATATACATTAATATACTCTTTATCATAATAGTATAATGCTTTCCTGATAATAGTGCCGTTATTTTGAATAAAATTACATGTGTCCTCGATTTTGTTTGGACAATCCTCGTATATGTAAATGTAAGCAGTGTAGATTATGTTCTGAAATTTTCGTAAGAATTGTTCTTCACACATGCCGTCAAAAGATTAAAAACAAAATTGACCCCCTCCCCGTAATATTTAATTCGGATTTCTGTCATGCATATTAGACATTATACGTTACAACGATAAAAAAAGCAACTTTAATTTAATTAGGTAATTTTAGTTTAGTACAATGTTTATACTATACAAAGCAAAACATATCAAATCTTCTTTTTTAATTTTAGAAATATTGAAACAATCAAATCATTGAGCATGTGTCACCCCCCTCCCTCCCGCACGCACACACGCACACACACCGCAATGATGAATCGATCGTATTACGCTGTTCAAAATCGCAAAACAAAATCGAACTAATTTTTCTTTTTACAACTAAAAATGTATTACTTATATATAGAACTGTGTTCTAAACAATGACCCCCTTTTTTTGACATCGAATAATGACCGGAACAAATTGACTATGCAGTGCGCAACACCAACACTTCCAAACGCCAGAGAACGCCATTTACACTTTCAAAGATACCTTCTAGTACAAGATTTGGACATCGTATAAAACCTGCAGGTAACAATATATTTATTTATTTATTGTTCTTTAAAGACAAGTATAAATAAACAAATGTATAGAAACAGATAAACCGCATATATATTCATGAAAGCGGGATGGTATTCGCAAGGCATATTCCATCGTAAAACTTGTTTTCTTCACTATTAGTAATTTCATTAGATTATGTAGAGAACCGTAAACGTGTTAACAGTAATGAGCTTTTATTATATTGATTGATGAATCAATTTGATTCTCTCTCTCTCTCTCTCTCTCTCTCTCTCTCTTTCTCTCTCTCCACACACACAAACACACAGAACTCGCTTAAAAAACCCACTGGAATCAAGATTGATATTTTATGAAGAAATAAATGCTCTTACGATTGTATTTTTAAGCATTGAATGCTTATTTTTGGATGTCGTCGGTCCTATGACACACCAATGCGGTGCAGATAAATTGAATACCGCGCGCTAGCGCGGTATGATAATTTGTCTGCACCGCATTGGTGTGTCATAGGACCGACGACATCCAAAAATAAGCATCCAATGCTTATATTTATATTCATACTGGTTTTTTTTTTGTATGAAATATATGTTTATCGTCGCTGTAAAGCCATTATATACGCTCTCAGTCAGGGATACGAAACATACATGAAATAGCCATATTAGCATGTTATTAAGTACGCTTCCGCGGCTATAATATAGTGCCAGAAACTTTGTAGAGAAAACTCTTTTTAATTTAGGAGTAGATATAATTCGATGTTGATAATTTTTCAAAAGTACATATCCAATTGGTTATATAAGGTTGAACTTTTCATTAAATGTTATTCTTACCGAAATAAATATACTCAAAACACGTGGTGACGTTTGTGCTCATGGCGCATGAATTAGCAAAGTGCATTCATAGGAAATTGAACGTCTCAGAATATTGCGTCTCATTTCCTATGTGAACTTTCTATCAAAACCGCAGGTAGATAGGAAGCTGGATAATAACATTGATATATATGTTTCGTATTTTATACTTCCTTTAGAACAATTGATCATTGCAACAAGTATTCCAATAAATAATCCACTAATGCGGGTCGTTACCATCCATTTATTTAAGGTAGTCCTATCCTTGGCACTTAATGGGATCAATCATTAAAAGATTAGTTTTAAATGATAGACATACATTCTAGCAATACATATACATAGGACAATATGTATGTTTACATGCTAGTTTGTTTTCTATCACCTCTCCCCTTGCAACAATTATTGACAATAATGAAATTTGCCAGACGTCCGTTTTTAAATAATTACAAATTTTAGGAAAATTAGAACTGGACATACAAAATAGAGTATAAACATTTATGTAATCCATATCTCATCAATAATTTTGCGCAAATTGTTGTAAGTAAATTTAAGTATGCCTTATGGACCTGATGTATCAAAAAAAAAAATTAAAAAATGAGATGCATGCATCGTGTTTGGTCATTTTTTTTTACTATTTTATGGACTTAAACTTAAATTTTTGTCTATAGATTGACATCTTAGAAACAAGATTTGCTAGAATAAATCATATGTTGACAGATTACTTTTCACGCTCTACATGTAAGCTCTAAACCAAGTAGACCCTGACGAAAAAAAAATCCGTAAAAATCACATTTTTATACAGTTTTCTGCTTAGATCTGTCAACAATGTTAGATTTCATTTAAACATTAATTAATTGACGATGGATTAAATTCGAAATAGCTTCTGTCTCTAAATTTAAACCGGTTTTAGTAAAAGAAAAAAAAATTCGGGGGGGGGGGCATCATAACAAAGTTCTAAGATATAAGCATAACTGAGACCCTGGTTAATCAGAAACTTCGTTTTTCATTTTACTTTAACAGAATCGAGTTTCTCAACATGAATCATTTCTATCTCTCATAGAATATATATATTACCGTTCTAATTGCTTATTATTGCCTTTGTTTACAAGAGCGATGTAAAGCAAAATCAATACCGGGAATCTAAAACGCTATGTAAATGTCGAAACAATATTATGACGTAGTGCGATACTCGGGCTACTTTAAGGTTTCTAACATAGATGATACATTCCATGCCTTAGTAACCACAAATGTTAGTTGGAACAAAGCGTCTAGCGTATTCGCTAACGGCTTAAAAAGCGAAAGATTTATATTTCCGGTTTTGCATATGCTGTTAACCAACATTTATTTGCGTGCGAGAAATTTTCGCGAAGTCATAAGAGCCTCGTCGTCGCGAATATTTCTCGCTAAAAACCAGTTGTTGTTGTATGGTTGTTACATGTATAACAACGGGTTCTTGATAAGGCTTGGTAGCGAACATTAGTCGTCGCAAACCAGTTTATCTAAAGTTAATCGCGAAATAAAGCAGACACGAATAAAATTTGGTTTACAGTATATATGATCATAACTTGATCTAATGGTTCGGATCATGTGGAATAGCAAGGGGTGAATCAGCAGATCAAACAAGAAGCGAAGCGAAGTTACATGTATTACATTATACCACCGCTCTGAAGCTAATGACGTGGTACCCAATAAATCAATTTTGCTTGTTAGACCGTTTTCAATATATACTTTGAATTAAATTGTTTTCAATAAGTATGATGGTTTGTTTTGTTTTGTATTTTACCTTGCGGAAAGGTATCTAATGAATTTATTATCATAGGGGATCATGTTCCAAAGAATCAGATCACGTCTCGTTGCAAGGCGCGAATCATTAAATCAAACTCGACGCTACGGGTTACTTCTTATCTGATGATCCGCGTCTGGAAACTCCATGTAATCTGACCCTTTGATCAAGTTACTGTAGTAAAAATATAGCTAACACTCACATTCATGTACGTTATTTCATTTGATATGTCAATCACAAAGTAATTTATTTCTTCATGTTAAAAAAAAAATTGCATATAGACAATAAGTCCTTTTGTTAGACATAAAATACACATAACTGTTACTAGAAATAAAAAAAAAATTGGTCATTAAAATGTGTTTGGCAGGAAAAAACAAGGAATTGCCTTTGTCATAATATTAGTTCTTTAATGTTTTTGTCTATAACATTACTATCAAGCATTAGTGGTTGTGTAATAATCTTTGATTTTTTTTTATTTGACAGAACTCTTACAGAGTATGCCATGGACAAGAAAACTCGATCTATACGTCCGTTTTCAAGAGAAAGATATAATACCATTCTATCACTTATAAACAAATCATTTAATGTGGCAGTCAAAGAACGATCCTTAGAACAGAAAAGAGCTGTCCTTCAGTTCTATCGTGCTAAATCTGACTTTTCTGTTAGGAGGGACGTTTTACATTTCCGAGGCAAGAGAGTCATATTAAAAGATGATTTGCAAAATATTGTTAAAAACAAATTCAATGATGCTGAAGGCAGTGGCGCTAGAGTGCTCAACCATCGGATTCAAAAAGAGTTCACTGGAATAAGTGAACATCGTATCCAAAGTGAATTAGCGAAAAGCAAAATATATGCACGACAGTATGCTAAGTTCACCAACAAGCCCCCACTTAAATCAATCATTTCAAAAAATATCGGTGACCGATGGCAAATCGATCTCATAAATATGAGATCAGAACCAGTCCAATGCCATGGGCAGACATACCAGTACATTCTATCTGTCATTGATGTATTTTCCCGGTTTTTGATTTGTCGACCTTTACAAAACAAATCAAGCAAACTCGTATGCAAAACAATGAATGATGTCTTTTTAGAATATGGAACTCCAAAAGTGACATGTGACAATGGGACTGAATTTAAAGGATCCTTTGACTCACTGTTATTAAAAAAGGGAGTTAAGAAAATTACTAGTCGCCCTTATCACCCAGAATCACAAGGAAAGTGCGAAAGGTCTCATAGAACGTTAAGAAGAAAACTTGGATTTCTCAAAATCTCGACAAAAGGTTCAAATTGGGTAACAGATCTGCCAACAGTCGTGCATTCTATGAACACAACAGCAATGGAAGTTTTCAATTATCAGACGCCGTTTGAAATATACTTTGGCCGACAGCACAAAAAACACAAAGCTACTCCAAACATTTCATTATTGAAACAACGGGTGAGAAACTCGACGGCAAGATGCGCAAACAGAATGCAACGATATAGAATGAAAGCGTCACTACCATCAATGTTTGAGATTGGAGAAAAGGTTCTGATTCGCTTCCCCACAGGCAAATCAAGGATTCCAAGACGCAGATATATTTTGTCCGGAAGGATAGTAGAAAGGAGGCTAAGATCTCATAAATACCTTGTTAAGTTTCAAGATCCAAGGTCGAGTTCTTCTAGAACAGAATGGGTAGGGGTTGAAAATATCACAAGTGAGACAATACAGAAAGAGAAGTTCAGAAAAATGCATACGATGAACAATGAACACAGAAAGAAATATCTTATTCCTTTCTCTCATACAGACAGATTGGAAGGCCTAGATTTAATAGAAAACGATTCAGTCACACTTTTGTTTGATCCTAAGGGAGATGGTAACTGCCAATTTGAGGCAGTAGTTCATCAACTATCAATGATTGGCATTTTTAGAACAGCTTCTAGTCTCCGCACAAGTGCTGTGGATCATTTAAAGAAGCATGGCGAGTTCTATAGATCGTTCGTCTGTCAAGATTTTGCAGAATATATTCAAAAAATGTCACAAAACGGAGAGTATGGTGATAATCTTACTTTGCAGGCATTAGCTCGAGAGCTAAATCTGCAATTTTTGATTATATCTGCAAATGGCTTAATGCATTGCAAAATTATTTCTAATGATGGAAAATTTGATGAAGGGTTAAACGTGCTTTGTCTTGGATATTTCCCAGAGGGTCAGGGTGAACACTATGTCAGCATTGACATACATCCTCAAACAAAAGAGTACATCATAGAAAATATTGAAACACACAATGAAAACGAACTACAGAATGGTCGTGTAGACGAGTTGATGAGCGAAAACAGTTTTCAGCAGAAGGAAAATGACACGTTTTCAGCCTGTAACATTTCTGTTAACGAGGATAGGTCTTCTCCTATAGAGTTAGATGAGAGCTGTGACAATGATGTTGGTCACACAGAAGAAGAAACACCTTTAACCAGTAATTGTATCCCCTCTTCCGTTGACGAATGCAGTAAAGAATTTCTACTTGACCCCAACAGTCCACCGCCTGTTTTGGATGAATACAAAAGTCCTTTTCCAAGAGAGTCAGATGAGAGTTGTGACAATGATGTTGGTGACATAGAAGAAGAAACACCTTTAACCAGTAATTGTATCCCCTCTTCCGTTGACGAATGCAGTAAAGAATTTCTACTTGACCCCAACAGTCCACCGCCTGTTTTGGATGAATACAAAAGTCCTTTTCCAAGAGAGTCAGATGAGAGCTGTGACAATGATGTTGGTGATATAGAAGAAGAAAAAAATTTAACCAGTAATTGTATCCCCTCTACTGTTGACGAATGCAGTAAAGATTTTCTACTTGACCCCAACAGTCCACCAAATGTTTCGGATGAATACAATAGTCCCCATCCTAGAGAGTCAGATGAAAGCTGTGACAATGCTGTTGACGGACTGGAAAAAGAAACACCCTCAACATGTAAAAGGCCACCCACTACTGTTGTCAAATGCAACGAGAACATGCTCCCTGGTGTAAACAATCAGCGCCATGTCTCAGACAATGAAACGTGTCCAAGTACTTCTTCCAAGAAATCAAACAAGGAAACCAATAACAGCCATATCCACGGCGCGTCTATCGAATTGCCGAAAGAAATATGGTGGAAAATACTTCACATTGTTTTGGATAGGGAACCTAGTTATAGGTTTCGTCTTAGGAATGTTAACACATTATTCCGTACCATCATTGACGACACACCATGTCCAATGGTGTACATTTCTCCAAATGTTTTGCATTCTGTCCCTTCAACTGTAAGTGTGCGTCGAATAATAAGACTTGTAGGTTCTGGAAGCGGACTTGTTTTAGAGTTAAAAAGAGTTATTGCTTCCCCATTTTGGCACCATGCGTGGCTTAACCTTCGAGAGGTTGACAATCGATGGTTTGAGGTTCAAGACATTAAATACAGAAACAGAGCATGTTGACACTACCGGTAGTAAAGTAAAAACCAAAATATGAAAAAAAGAAATAAGTTTACATGTACCCAGCTTCCAGACAGTAGCTGTAGACATTTCCAATTTTGTAACGAATATTTTAAACAAGATATTCAAAGAACAAACTTGGGGGTCATATATAATAAAACTTTTCATCAATATCATGCTAGTTCATGAGTCTTAATAAACACTGATGCTCATTAATGCCCTGCGTGTGCTATTTTTTTAGGCCATATCAAAGCAATGATAAGATGTTTAAACATTATTTAAAAGCCAGTTTATCTAATAACTTGAACAACATTTAATCTTTTAAGTTTTTGTTTCAGAATATATTTCACATTTTGTCTATTTTTAATTTCTCTTGATTAAAATGAGTTTGATTCAGTTTATTTTCTGTTGTTTTATACTTATTGATGTTTTTTTATCTATCTAAATATCTATCTATCTATCTATCTATCTATCTATCTATCTATCTATCTATCTATCTATCTATCTATCTATCTATCTATCTGTACACCCGTCCATTCATCATTTTATCTATCCGTTCATCAATCCATCTACCATTGCATCGATCCATTTATCTATCTATTTGTGTCTGATATATCGATTCTCTCTCTCCATCTCACCTCTCTCTCTCTATATATACAGTATATATATATATATATATATATATATATATATATATATATATATATATATATATATATATATATATATATTTATATATATATATATATATATATATATATATATATATTCTATCTACCACTTAATGTACTTAATGTACAATTGTTGAGCCAATTGAGGAAAAGATAAAGATGTTTTTACATTCTTTATTACAATTTTGTATCATTAAAGGGTGCGACTGCAACGCTTAATGATATAAAGTTTGTATCATTAGCGGTTGAGGATGTCGATATTTGCTTGTTTCATTAAGCGTTAGGGCTGCTGTGCAATTGTGACGCTTAATGATACAATTATATCATTAAGCGGCGATTTATCATTAACAGTTGAAGATGTCAACTGTTAATGCAAGAATTTATGGCATTAAGCGTTGCAATTGCAACGCTTAATGCTATTTATAGCATTAAGCGGCGTTGTATCATTAACGGTTGTTACAGTGCCGAAATCCTCATTGGTCAGTTTGCTGCGTGCACTTGCTTTTGTAAGCGCCCGATAAAAATTTACATCTGACAAGAACAATGCCATGATGAAACGCTCTTTTAAAAATTACGCACTTTGAATTAATATAATTGACATTTTGGAATACTATAGTTTGTGAATTTCTTGTAGTATTATTGGATGCATTAACTCGTTTATTTAAGAAAATGTCCATTACACAATTGGAGAAAAGTTTTCTATCAATTTTATACTTGGTTTTCAGCCTGGAAATTTTCCTTTTACTATCGTTTTCCACCCTGTTTCGAAATAAAGAGATTCTCTAGACGCAAAACTAGGTATTCCTGTGACAATCTGGCTGCTTTGACTTCCTAATAAGTTTAAATTCGAGTTTTTTCTTTAATTCCAATGTCTTTTGTGCATTTGCTAAACTTTTTCAGGGTTTGGTCAAATTGATTGAAATTTTTATAACAATAAATAATTGTTTTAACTTTGTTTAGCTCAATAGGATAAACTTAAATAGCTCAATGGGGTATATTCAAATAGATCAATGGGATATATTTAAAAAAGAACCAAATTCATTTTAAGCTATTATTTTGTATGGGCGTGAAAGCGCTGTATCCCAGTATACCCAGACAAGAAGCGCGGTAAGTAATAGCAAAAGTATTAAATCAACGACAGAAAAAAGAAGTTGACACAAATACCATTTAACAGATGATGGACGCTGTCCTGGAAAATAACAATTTTAGTTTTAACAACAAACAATATATTCAAACAGAAGGAACTGCTATTGGATCCAAACTTGGCAGAAACTATGCATGTATATATATGGGGGATTGGGAGCGTATTCTTCTGGAACAGTGTAACATACCACCTCTTTTTTATATTAGATATATCGATGACATATATGGAATCTGGTCAGGGACAGAAGCCGATCTCCTACATTTCCATAAAATGGCAAATTCTAGATGTAAATATTTCTATTGAAAAAGGATTTCTTTCTACCGACCTGTACAGTAAACCCACTGACAAACACATGTACCTAAATAAAAAAATCCAGCAATCCTGAATCTACAAAAAAATTCTATATCTTTTGGACTGGGTATCCGTGCGCGCCGAATCTGCTCAACAGATGAGGGATATTTCAAACAACGGGAGAAAATTAAAACTAATTTACGCAAATGTGGATATCCCAACAACGAGGTCGAGGATCAGCTGGTGAAGGTGGATAAACTCAACCGCTCGGATTTATTGAACTACAGAAAAAATAACAAAAAGTGTAACCGTGTTCCGTTTGTGTTAAACTATTCTAGAGGACTACCAAATATTCATCAAATATTAAAGAAACGTCAAAAAATTCTCGAAAATTCCGACCGCCTAAAACTTGCGTTTCATAACACACTTATAGTGGCATTCAGGGGAGACAAAAACTTGAAAGACATATTGGTCCATAAGAAACATAATAACCTCTTTTTTAAAAAAAACGACCATTATGCGGGCCGTGTGGTGCAAAAAATGTGTTATGTGTAAATATATTATTTGTTCTGGCCAATTTCAAGATTCTAGGGGCAAAACGTATCAAGTTAAAAATCATATCGATTGCGAGTCAAGTAATGTTGTTTATGGGGTGTTTTGTAAAAAGTGTAACATAATTGTATATGTTGGGGAAACGGAGGTGACTATATCAAAGACATGTTTTAAATGTGTCATTGATCAGGAGAGAAACTAACGACCCTGTAGCAATGCATTTTTTACTGACGAACATACAGTTGAGGATTATTCTGTAATATGTATCGAAAAATTGTACAAAGATGAAACTTACAGAAAATTCAGAGAAAATTTGTGGAAGAAAAAAATAAATACTTATATGCCTTTTGGTATCAACAAAAGGGAACATTATTGTCTTTAGACTACATTATTACTAGTTTGAATAGACATTTCTTATATTTTATGTCCCGTTATCTATACATTTTTCATATATTACTTGTTTATGTACTTATTACGACTATGAATGTGCTTTCTATAGACTCTCACCTATATTTCATATGTTTTTGGCGCAATATTGTTGTATGACGTCACTTGCCAGACTGTATTCATATTGTGACGTCATAGTATATGTTCTACATTGTGTTGCTATAGACAATAAACACCGACTGATGAAGACCGGTAACACGGAACACGGTCGAAATATTTTGAAACAGTGTTTTAATGTTTTGTATTATTCATTGAAAAAGAGACTTTGGATTTAAGGAATGAATTCAATATTTATTTGTTTTATACGATATAAAATGGTTTGGGGCAGTTTACGAAGCGGTTTATAAAAAAGCGTAAACTGTTGCAAACCATTTTATATCGTATAAAACTTAGAAATATTGAATTCATTGCTTATAATTTAATTTTTTTAATCTTCATTGTAGATAAAAACGGTCAATTGACCTTTAAAATGACGTACATTTGTACAAAATTCAAACGTAACGTCAGGCGTATTGATACGTTTTTGACGTTAGTCTTACTATGACGTAGGCAACATTCTTTATACGATATAAAATAATTTTTTAGCCAATCAGAATTAAATTATATATATATAAATCCTTTTTCTTGGTACCTGGGATGAATAAACACAAAATAAGTCCAATGCTCAAACAAGTTTTTTTTTGTGGTTTTTTTGGTGTTTTTTTTTTTTGTGTTTATATATATATATATATATATATATATATATATATATATATATATATATATATATATATATATATATATATATATATATATATATATATTTTTTTTTATGCAACAATAATTGCGTGAAATCAGCTTACACTTTTTCAAGGGTGCACTAAAATAACGATATTTCTGACATGCAGACCCATTCGATGATTTACAGTTGTCAGTCATTTTAAGAGAGATCAAGATGAAACATTTCACATGTAATTTATTTTTTATTAAGGTTATTAAGGAAGGAGTCTTTTCTGGTTTTCGACTTGTCAAACGTAAATTTGATTAATTGTTCATTAAATCAAGATGAAAGGAAATTGAAATAGTATATTTTTCTTTCTTTTTTACTATCATACAACTTTGAATAGAAAAATGTAATGAATGTTTAGAATGGAACAAGGACTATATTTTTGGCGTAATATTGGCGTAGGAAAATATCACATGTTGCGCAATTCAGAATTGCTGCAGATTATATATATATAATGAGTCTGTTTTAGCATTTTAAAAACAATAACAATAATGTTGGATTTTTTTTTACTAATGTGAACTAATAATATGATACTTGGGTTTCAGAATATGTTTTTAAAATATGATTTGCTTATCAAATAACATTTTTATAAGCTTTTTAAAGCACCCATTCTATACATTGATTTTTGTGAAAAAATCACTAAAATCAGTTTTTCTCTCTTATGAAACGGTCAATATATTAGCTTTTCTGTCAATTTATATCTTTATATAAAGTCTTCAGAATACATAAAAATTAGAAATATTTTATTATTGGAAGCATTAAAAAATAATCAAAATTCCTTCAAAAATTAAGAAAATTAGAGGAAATGCGGGCTAAGCAATATCAATTTTAGTATAAATATTTATTCCAATTTAGTAGTATAAGCTGATAGACACTCTCATGGTCTATGATTTCTTTGAAGATTTGAATCTTCAAAACTTAAACAAATGTCTACAGAACTATAAAGAGCTACACTTATTTTTATCACTCTTTACGTTGAGGAAAAAGGTAGTGACCTTGACCTGACCTTTATCCGAAAACAAAAAGGTCAAATTTAATTAAACTGATAGAATCATTAAGTAATATGATCCGTTTGACTGTGTCAAAATTTCATGCATTTCTTATTATAAGAAGTATGTTTGATAATAAAAAGACTCCTTCCTTAATACATTTTTTTCAGTCCGCAATAGCGTGTATGCACTACACTTGATGATAACGTCAAATCGCTCATGCCGTAATTTTTGCCTTATTACGGTTACAGATATATACGGTATGTCTGTATTTAGAATATGCTACATTTATTAAAAATGTAATAAATAAATAATATAATCATTAATATATTCATTATTGATATGATATATTTGAAATATGTAAGGACAGAAATCAAACGGCATCCATACATTCTGAAAAAGTCATTGTGATTGTTGTTACATGCACCCATGTTTTGTTCTGGCGATCATTTCACTTTGATGAAATTAAATGCATTTGAATTGTATAAACCGATTTTACTTATTATAACTTGGCCTTGATATAAATTGTGTTTAAACTAAGTTGTTAATGTGTCTTCATTCACTGGCGTATCATAGAGCATGTGGGTGACGGAATTAGGTTTATAAGTTATGATATCACGTGTGATAAACGTCGTATTCAGAGGGCTTATTTGAATAATAATAAAAATATTTTTGTTGATAATTTTATAAATCATTATGTTTCAGATTATATTAAGTGATTGCAAATGATAAAAACCACAAAAAATAATTTACAGAGAAACGCAGAATGTTTTCTGCCAATGGTGACGGAGTTTGGGTACTCGGGGATATATATAATCCAAAATGAGTAAAGTTAATCCACACGAGTAATAAATAATAAAAAATAACAGAAAGCCGATTCAAAACTCTACCGGTTTCATTATAATCTTCAGGAGTTTTGAATACAAAAAAAATCATGAGATATTCTTTTTATCACATGTTTTATAAAGTATTTTGTTAATCCCAACTTTTTTTGTAAAAATTGTGATTGTGAGCCGCACAACACATTATTTACAACACGTCAACAACGTTACGCATTGAAAAAAAGTTCCTTGTAGTTTAACAAACAGACATTCATTTTGAACCTTTTTTTTATGAATTCATGACAAATAACTGAAACAACATTAAATGTTTCAAACTTATATCTCAACACCCCTCAACTGAATTAATTATCTACTTTTTCATTCTACGTCAATCAACCGTCTAAACCTACGTAGTGATTAACTTTGACGTCACGTGGCGTAAGAACACACAGTGGAATATCAAAAATTTATTCCATGAGTGATATCCACCGTATATTGGGATAAACATGTGATAAATATATATATATAGCAGGTCTGGGCCATTTTTCAGAATCTTTAAAAAAAGCAGCATTTATGTTTGTGTTTGTCTTTTTTTATAGGTATTTCTGATCACTACTTGGTCGACGAAAAAACCATAATATTGGTAGGCGCGACTGGTTCAGGGAAGAGTACATTAGTAGATGGTATTGTCAATTATATCTTGGGGGTAAACTTTGAAGATCCATTTCGATTTACAGTTATTAGGTTAGAGGAAGAAGAAATAAAGAAAAACCAGGTGAGATTTGAATAATTATGTAAATATTTAATACAATTTGAACATATCCCTTATCAAAAAAATATAACAGACAAATATGCTATATGAATATTTATTAATATCCTTGTCACGACAGCCGTCGTGTGTCCAATCAGTCTAGCAATAAAGAACAGCAATAAATATTTTCAATCTTTATATATATAAAACCAATAAATCTACAAATATACAAACATGTATTCACAAACACAAAAATATTGCCAAACAAACAAATAATGTTTATAATATCCGATTCATAATGGCCTCCTACGGTGGTACATTTGTCCGCAGTGTCCCTCCAGTGATCCTCCAATATGTCCTCTTCGGTACCACGTCTTAAGATGACGGCTTCTGTCCACCTGCTTCCAGCATAGTAAGTGAATACACGAAGAAGGTTACACGGGTGGTAAGATATTCAATACCGAACACTGGTGACTATGGCTGGATCATCACTGGGACATTGCTGGAACCTTGGTGGAACCTTTTAATTATATATAAATAACAATATTTTCAATTAAACGTTTAACTTTCACAATATACTTTTTTTTATCTAATTACCGTAACTGCACACCATTCAATCGCACTGGACATTACTCGCTTTTCAAAACCATTAAGTGTGTCAGACCCTTTAACGTATCAAACACTGTCAACGTTAAGCGTACAAGACCTCTTAACATGTAATATAGTTAGGTGCATAAGACCCCTTAACATTACAAAACAGTCAATGTATGACCAATAACAGCGTATTAGACTACAAAATATAAACTCACAAACTAGACACGATCTCGTTGCGAGCAACGAGGAGGTCTTCCGTCCGATTTTAGAATTTGAGATATATACGTTCGATCTTGATTTTGCTATTTAACAGCTAAACATGATTTAGAATAGAAAAACAGGGTCTACATTCTAAGGGCCAGATACTATTTTGTTTCAGGGATAAGAGCTTTGTTCAACAAATGGTTTGAAATTCGTCACCGTTCAACAGATATCTGACAAAAAAAAGTTTTAGGGGCCAATCCCTTATCTCCTTATTGGAGCCGCAGAACCAAATTTTGAAGGTTGCATTTTGTAAAGTACATCATTTTGAGCATCTTTTCTTCTATGTACTGCTTTAAAATAATTTTACTTTTTGAGATATAGCTGGTTATAGTTTATGGACTCTTGACCCTAAAATATCATTATTACATAACATATGAATAAATCATTACATTCCTTGGATACAGAACTGTAAAATAAACATATTTGCTTCTATAGCCTTTCATTGAATTTCCCTCAGTAAAGAGCTACAGATGAAAGATTTTAGAGCCCTTAAGTTCCCTAATTTGAGGGGCCAGCCCCCTTTTTGATATCAAATAAAAGGTCATTTAAATCTGAACACATTTGTTCAACAACTGTTCAGAAATTCGTTACCTTTTTTGAGATAAATGGGAAAGAACGTTTTAGGGGCTGATCCCTTAACTTCTTATAGGGACCGTTTAACGAAATTTTGAAAATTGTATATGATTTAATATATCATTTTGAGCATCTTTTCTTCTATACTGCATTTCAAAATATTTTTCCTTTCTGAGATATATGTGATCAAAATTCTGGACTTTTGGCCCCTAAAAACCCCTAATTACGTAACACATGATAAAATCATTACATTGCTTGGATACATAACTGTGAGATAAACATATTTGTTTCTATAAACGTTCACAAAATATCCCTCAGTAAAGGGCTACAAATAAAAGACTTTAGAGCCTTTTGGACCCCTAATTTTAGGGGCCAGCCCCTTTTTCTTGATATCAAATAAAAGGTCATTTAAATCTGAACACATTTTGTTCAACAACTGCTTAGAAATTCGTTACCGTTCTTGAGATATATGGGAAAGAACATTTTAGGGGCCGATCCCTAAACTCCTTATAGGGGCCGTTTAACGAAATTTTGAAAATTGCATATGATTTAATACATCATTCTGAGCATCTTTTCTTCGATACTGCATTTCAAAATATTTTTCTCTTCTGAGATATATGTAATCAAAATTCTGGACTTTTGGCCCATAAAAACCCCTAATTACGTAACACATAATAAAATCATTACATTGCTTGGACACATAACTGTGGAATAAACATATTTGCTTCTATATCAGTTCACAAAATATCCCTCAGTAAAGGACTACAGATGAAAGACTTTAGAGCCCTTTGGACCCCTAATTTTAGGGGCAAGCCCCTTTTTCTCGATATCAAATGAAAGGTCTTGTAAATATAAACTTTTTGTGCTTTACATGTTTTAACAAAATATTTTTCAGAAAAGAGATAAACCAAGAAAATCATGAAAAATTACTACGTTTTTTAGTCTAAATTTTCGGGACCAGGCGAGCTTTAACGCCTTTTGAGCATGACAAATTTGAATGCCAAATTGCACATCTACAATCTCTTGTCTACAATCCCTGAAAGTTTGAACTCAATATCTTTTACCGTTTAGGAGGAGATCCCTGGACAAGCCGACCCTCTGAAAATCACTAAAACGTCATTTTCTCAAGAACGGAAATGACGTCATCAAAATAAAAAAATGTATATTAAGTTCGGACTAATATCAATTAGATCTGAAAGTTTCACGAAAATCGGTTCAGCCATTTCCGAGAAATCGCCTGCACAAATTTTGTAAGAAAAAAAAAATAATAATAATAGGGAACTAGAGCAAAGCTCGTTGCAAAGCAACGAGTGGGTCTTCCGGTGGTGTCGAGAGTAAAGATAGAAGCTCCTGTAAGAAGCAGAGTTCTAAAACCAACTACAAAGAAAATTAAAAAAAAATTTAAAAAAAAATCGAATAATTCTTAGTACGACTTTACAATGTCTGAATGATTTCAAGAACGAATTAACAAAAACCTTTACAATTTCTAGAACGACTTAATAAAAAAGTCCCGAATGTCTTCAAGTACGAATTAACAATTTCCGAATTATTTTAGGTATGAGTTAATTTAACTT
Organism: Magallana gigas; assembly: GCF_902806645.1. Lineage (NCBI taxonomy): Eukaryota > Metazoa > Mollusca > Bivalvia > Ostreida > Ostreidae > Magallana > Magallana gigas. The sequence goes on from NW_022994816.1 coordinate 501,389, forward strand.
TTAAAATAACACTATTTTCTTAACCAAGAACGTGGAAACAAAATTTCCGGAAAAATCAATTTTTAAATCCCAATATTTTTGTAATGCATCGTCCGATTTTAAAACGGATTTCAGATTTAAATTAAGCTTAATAAAAGCTCCTTTGTTGCTTTATGATTTTTATCAAATTGTTGGTCAGAAAAGAGTTATTATAAAAATACTTAATAGCCCTTCTGGTTCCAAATTTGAGGGGTCAGCCCTTTTTTTTAAATATCAAATAAAAGGTCTCGCTAATATAAACATATTTTGTTCTACAAATGTTAACGAATGGTTAACCGTTATCGAGATATCTAAACAACTGTATTTTAGGGGCCGACCCTTTAACTCTTTACCGGGGCCACTAATAACAACATTTATGGTATCATATTGTTCAGAACATTATTTTGTTCTACATTGCTTTTAAAAAATATTTTTGCTTTTTCAGATATTTCAAAATGATCAAAGTTTTGAACTTCTGGCCCCTTGAAACCCCTAATTACGTAATATATGACTAAGGTATGATACTGTATAGATAAACAATTGTACAATGAAATTTTTTGCTTCTATAATTAATAACAAATTATTGTTCAGTAAACAGTTCTTGTAAGAAGATTTAAGACCCCTCTTGACCCCTAATTGGAGGGGCCAGCCCCTTTTTCTTGATATCAAATAAAAGGTCTTGCAAATATAAACATATTTTGTTCAACAAGTGTTCACGAAATGTTAACCCTTCTTAGGATATCTTTACAAATGTGTTTTAGGGGCCGGCCCTTTATCTCCTAAATGGGGTCATGAACAAAACAATTTAAGGAAGCATATTGTTCAGAACATTATTTTAAGCAACTTTTGTTCTACAATGCTTTTCAAAATATTTCTCCTTTTTCAGATATTAATGATCGAAATTTTGAAATTCTGGCCCCTTGGAACCCCTTATTACGTAACATATGACTTAGGTATGGTACTGTATAGATAAACAGCCGAACAATGAACATTTTTGCTTCTATAATTAATAACAAATTATTATTCAGTAAAGAGTTATTGTAAGAAGACTTACAGCCCTCTTGGCCCCTAATTTGAGGGACCAGTCCCTATTTCTTGATACCAAACGAAAGCCCGTGTAATTTGAAACAACTTTTGCATTACATCTTATAACAAAATATTAATACATCAAAAGATATCACAGAAAATGTGCAAAAATTTCGTGAAAAAATTTGGTGCCAATTTTCAGGTTCAGGCGAGCTTGGAGGTCTTTAGCAATTTTCATCATTGGAAGCATGGGGGTACATCTACATACATTCATCTACAATCCCTGAAAATTTCAAGCTTCTATCTTGATTAGTTTCGGAGAAAATGCGTGGACAAAATGACCCTAAAAAATTTACAAAATCGTCAATATCTGAAACCGGAAGTGACGTCATCATTTAAAAATTTTATTAAATGTAGCGCCGATCATGCTTTATCCATCCTGCAAATTTTGTGCGAATCGGTTGGATAGTTTTTGAGAAATAGCGCTCCAAAAAAGTCAGAAAAAGAAAAAAAAGAATAATAAAGAAAAAGAAACCGTAGAATAACAAGAGGGTCTTCCGTTGGAAACGGAAGACCCTAAAAAGAAACCGAACGAAAACAATAAGGTCTTCCGTTGGAAAACGGAAGACCTTAATAAACTAGCAAACCACGCTGGTCACACAAACGCACCATAACTCTACGGTAAATAAACAAGTGTGTAAAACGTTAACCCGAACATACTATCGAACACGTATAAAACAGATACCTAAAGTCTTAAATATTACAAAAAAGACTAAAGTATATAGGAAAAACGAACTAATCCCTAATGGAGATTGGTTACCGTAAAAATTACGCTTAGCTATACATTGTGCTACTACTGCAGTTCGTGCTACATGTAATGGACTCCGGCTCACTGACCAAAAACATGCCCCTTGGGTATTTACAATATCATAGTAAACAAATGGAACAGTCCGAGTATAGTCCATTATTGACCAATACCTAGAGTGACAAAATTTGAGGCACCAAAAAGGATATGAACATAAAGTAATCAAAGACCTCAAGTACTGAAAGCCGGGCTCTTTTGGTGTGTCTTTATGCATATTGTGTAGTAAAGACTGAAAATCTCTCTCTCTCTATCTCTCTCCCTCCCTCTCTCTCTCTCTCTCTCTCTCTCACATGCTTTTAATGTCGGCAAAGCGTCAGAGAGCGACCAAATTTTGTAAGCGGCTATAAACGAAAAATATGTCTGTCTAGTAGAAGTTAAAAAGTTCAACAGTTGCTGCCTTGAATTTTGCAACAAGCATTATATATTCAATCCCCATTTCTTCATCGCGCAGCAAAGTAGTTCATGGAAATTCATGGCATTGTATGTGTCCAAAATGAATAGTAATGTTTTAAAAACACGTTATTAATAAGAAAACCAAAAGAGATAGACAATTCATTCGAAATTTAAAGAAACAAAAACAAAATGCCAACACTTTGGACAAAACATGGCTCTTTGTGTAACTATTTGGTATAGCGGGAGCTTTACCTTGACCATGTTTGATTTTTGGTTTACTTTTGAAGTTGTGCTATTTATAGTAACATTGGCGATTTGCCTGCCTATAGCCAGGACTCTGCTTTTAGCAGAGCCTGGCTAAAAATCAGAGGTACCCTACATAAAAACTGTACGCATGAATAAATCTATTGATTGTGAAAATCCTTGCATGCCTTTCATTCGGTATATTTGATGTTTTGATAGATTGAGTAACAAAATATCGAAGGTACTTTTTTTTTCTAAAAGATTAAACAAATATATGGTTTTAATCTATTACTCAGAGTTTTAAATTGCGGTAAATATGTTTGCGCTCGATTGAACTTTTACCGCAAAAACTTGTTTTCAAAGTGTATTTTCATTCTACAGTCGTGGATTTTAAATCAAATCCATGTACAATGTAGATGCCAAAAAAAAAACCCAGCAAAATTACAGCCCCCCCCCCCAAATAAAAAAAAAAAAAAAACAACAAACACCCCCCACCCCCCCCCTTCCAAAAAAAAAGAACCCCAAAATAAACAGCAAAAAACCAACCGCTACATGTACTATTTTTTGTGGTCAATATTTTTTTTATTTGGTGCTGTATCATCCAAGATGACAGACACTAGCAACAATGATAGTGCTTTCTTATAGGTACAAGTAGTTAGCATATTGTATAAATTTATTTCCTTGTATTTGTAAAGATCCTTTAGTGTGTGGTTTGATTTACACAAAATTTAATATTTTTGTAGGCGGTTTCGCAAACAGAATGGATAACGGTGTATAAAATTTATCCAACAACAGGAAGTCGAATCAGATATACGTTAAACATTATAGACACACCGGGATTTGGCGACACAAGAGGAATAGAACGCGACGATGCTATAGTGGATCAAATTCGAGAACTGTTTTCTTCACAAGGTGATAGAAGTGTTTTATACATTGATGCGGTATGTTTTATTGTTAGAGCACCAGATGCACGTCTCACAACGGAACAAACATACATTTTTAGTTCAATAATGTCTTTGTTTGGAAAAGATATAAAGGAAAATATATGCACTCTGGTCACGTTTGCAGATGGTGCAGCACCTGCAGTATTAGCTTCATTGAATGAATCCGGGCTTCCTTTTGGATCATTCTTCAATTTTAACAATTCAGCTTTATTTGCTCAAAACAAAGAGCCCAAAAACAATTCGTTTTCATCTATGTTCTGGAATATGGGTTGCAAAAGTTTTGACAATTTTTTTAAATATATCAGTCAATTAAAAACTAAAAGTCTTTGCCAAACAAATGATGTACTAGAAGAAAGGGAACAACTAAAAACAATGATTTCTAATATTCACCCACAGATCACTGCCGGACTTTCGAAATTGTCAGAACTTGACCAACAATTGTCACTGTTTAAGAAGTGTAAGGATGAAATAACGATTAATCAGAATTTTGAATACACAGTTGATGAAACTAGACAGGAGGTAGTTAGTTTACCGCAGGGTCAGCATGTTACAAATTGTATTGAGTGCAATGTCACTTGTCACGATCAATGTACAATTGCCGACAATGATGACAAACGTAATTGTTCGGCAATGGACTCATCTGGAAATTGTAAAGTTTGTGACAAAAAATGTGAGTGGTCATTTCACAAAAACACCCCATTTATATTTAAGTATGTGACCATTAATGTGACAAAAACATATGCTGATATGAAGCAAAGATATGAGAAAGCTGTTGGACAAACGCTGACGCATGAAAATTATATTGCAAAATTAACGCATGATGTAGAAGATCTGTTTGATGGGATTAAAACAAAAATGAGTAAAGTGAATCGCTGTAAAGCACGACTTAAAGAAATAGCTTTAAGTCCACATACTTTGTCAGAAATAGAACATATTGATTTGATGATCCAATCGGAAGAGAATGACAAACAGCCTGGATATTTTAACAGGGTTAAAATGCTTAAACAGGTTAGAAAAAAAGCTCTTGTAGGTGAAGATGTCGAAATTTTAAGCAAGAATTTTGAACTTAAAAGGAAAGACATCAAGAAAACTACAGGCAAGTCTTTTAGACATAGAAAATATTAAAGAGCTGCATGCATATGTAACAAAACCATTTATGTAACTGTACAAGTGTGCACAGAATCTCTTTGCTTTTGGTCCACTATTCAAAAACAATCAACTCTTGTTTGCTTATATTTAAGAGGTTTTACTAAGATTTATTGAATATAAAATAAACTTTATATTAAAATCAATCATTGTTAAACTTATGAATAAATTTTAAAGGGTAATATATGTCCGATATACATATGCTTTTCAACAGCAAATATCATGTCCTATTGTTTCAAATACACTAATGTTATGTATGGACAGTTAACAATTTTGAAGGCTTACTTTATAATACAAATTGATGACATTGTCCATGTTTTGTACTTTTGCATAAACGTTCTAAATTGGCGGCATTACCAAATGTGCGCATGTGTCCATATTTAACAACAAGTATACATTAAACTAGTTGGAAGAGACATAAATTGACATATAGGTCAACAGGAATATATATGCATGAAAATAAAATATTTATATATAAAAGTTTTATCTGAATTTACAGTGTAGTGTAGCGTGTGTATATATATATATATATATATATATATATATATATATATATATATATATATATATATATATATATATATATATATATATATATATATATATATATATATTTATAATTAAAAAGGAAAATGAACAATGAATATATATATATAAAGCAAAGCAATTATCCTCTTGTTTGCATTTTTTCATCATAATTAGGCTTGCCCTGTTTCATTTTATTAAAGCCTTACGTTTCTAACGGAAGACCATATTAAGAGAGGCTGTCAGTAACCATTGAGAATTATCTTTTAAAAAGTGGAAAGCGCAAAAATCACGAATTAGAACGAAACTTTCACACTTTTGTGTACGGTGATAATGATTTATAAAAAAGTTAAAATTTACAAAAACTGCGCGTGTGTTTCTATGGCAACCTTGTTACCATGAAACTCATGACACGTTGTATTTTCAACTTTTTCACAAATATCTTTGGGTATACAATATCTAAACAATCTTTAGAGTGATCAAATTAAAGACAACAATCAGTTTATTTTATTTATCTTTAAAAAATACATAGTTCTCTCCTTATTCATGAAAAAATATTTCATTAAAATATATAAAAATGATCAAAATTGACTTCTTTTCAGAAGCTATATTTTCTGGAGCAACAGCATTGACATTTATTCTATATGCCGTTTTTAGTATGATATAGTATTTTGTAATGTATGCTACCAATATAGTGAATAAAAAAAGTTAAACAATTAACTAGTTTTCTGTAAAACCCGAAACACTATACACATGTTCCTCGCATTTCACACAATGATTACCCCCCCCCCCCCCCCCCCCGATTCAAACTCTCTAGATGGAATGAATCAATGATCATTTTGATCACCAGTATCAAACGAACATCGAAATCGGGGTGACAGCAAAGGTAAGGCAAACAATTTTATATACATGTATAACCCTGTTTCCTCTCGCCCGACTGACCCTACATTTTACCCTCCGACCCTAATAGATTTTTTATTTGATCGGTAATTGCCAGAATTTCCTCGGTGAAGTGAAAATCGCTGTCTTCTAAGTTAACGATCGTGTAAATTTTCCTAATTGGCAAAAACATGATAGTAAACTAATTTAAAAGACAAAGCATGAATTAACACTAGTTATTTATAACTCGCAACTATCTTATCTTCAGCATGTTCAGAGGTTATAAATACGGGCAACATACCTGTGCATTGGAAATGACAAAAAAGGTGTTAATTATTACTTTTAATCCTGATATTGCAGTTACAAATGTAGTTGATCACGTTATCAGTTAATAACTCTACAATAAATGCGAACATTTTCATAAAACCTGTTTATTATTAATTATCTTCAGAATTAAACGGATCATTTACCATTTGTTTACATAATAAGTGGATCAAAGGATTACAGTGCTGCTATCGTGAAAGTTGACAAAACTATCCTATCCTATCCAATATCCTGTATCCTGCATCCTATCCTGCAAATAAGCTCTATCCTATCCTATCCTATCCCATACCTTTAAAATATAGGAATGCAAGTTAAATGAATAGAAATTTAAGAATTAAATGATTTTATCAATTAATGTAGTACTCAAAATGAAGAATAAAATCTTAAAACCGAATATTCTTCGAGCGAGATAACTTACTTACCTGTGCTAAGGTAAAATTAAATCGTACGCGGGATGGACACAATAACGTAAACAAACAGGTACGCGATTCGATATTTGATTTTATTATATTTATGCATAAAAAACAGATAAATAACTTCGATACACTTATTGAGGAACTGTTTAGTCACATATTTTTATCAATTTATTTCCTATTACATATAACGGAGCGTAATTATCATTATTCGAGCGATTCGTTCGGCGATAAATGTAAACACGATCTGGAAATAAATAATTCCTTTAGAAAGTTTAAATCGTTTATAGTTAACCACTCGGAGTTATTTTTTAAGTATAAATTCTTAAGCATTTAGGCTATATACTGTTATCTGCAACGCGTTGCAAATAAGTTTTGGGTTCGAAAATATTTGGAATAACGAACCCGAATTTGTTTTATATGAAAAGGACATGATTATTTTATTGTCCTTGAGGTAGACATGATGAACCAAACAAAAAATTGTTCATTAAATACCGGCATGCTAACTTTGTTTTGTCCGAATCATAAAGAAAATATTTTAAATCACATATCTTACATTAGTTTTCATTTACTTCTATATTCATATCATTCATTGACTTTCATATCCATTAAACCGTTGCATGCATCGCTCCATTATAAAATTACCGATTTTTCCATAGAGCGTTGCAAATAACAGGAGTATATTTAGAGCGACGAATTTTATTTTGAAAGAGTTCAACAAGATAAAATCTCCATATAAGGGGAAGTTTCCCCGGGAAGAGGGTTTTCTTGGGGGTACTATATCAGAGAAAACGGGGCTTGGTTTCTTTTGGGGGAAACAAGGTAAAATATGGTATTTTGACGGAATAAAGCACATCTAGATATTGGAAGCGTTGCACGCATCGCTCCATTATACAATTACCGATTTTTCCATAGACCGTTGCAAATAACAGGAGTATAATGCAACGCGACAAACGACGTAATAAAGATCATAGGCGTTGCACGCAGCGGGTCTCAGAAAATTATGCTTTTAAATGACATATGATGTAGTAATAAAAATCGTAAATGAATAAAAATCATATATATATATATATATATATATATATATATATATATATATATATATATATATATATATATATATATATAGACACACACACACAAATGCACACGTTTTTTGTGTATGTACATGTATATGTATGATTTGTTTACTATGGAATATTCGGCAGTTTTTATTGAAAACTTTATATATTCACATTACAAATGTACTATAATTTGTAAATTCTTATGAAGATTGTTGTTCAATTTAAATAAATGAGTGACTGCTAAATTGTTTTCACTTTCGTCGTAAAAACAAATTTGCTGACAGCACATACATTCCTTTCTCCAATTTCACGAGATTTTCGTTTTTCATTTCGCAACGTCAGCAAAATACACGTAGCTCAGTCAGCAAAACAACATCGTGGGAATTTTTACATATTTGTAAGGCGTGGTCATTCCTTATAAGGAATGTTTTTACTTCGTCATGCAAGATTAAGCCTATTTAAGGGAATGTTTCCACCTGGATGAGGGTTTTCTTGAGAGGTAACATGTAAGCAAAATCAGGGTTTCAGTTCCTTGGGGATAAATCAATATATAACAGGAATGTTTAACGGAATAAAGCTCTTCTCCCTTTGTTGATTGTATCTTGTTAAATAAGAGTGTCGCTCTATATATACTCCTGTTATTTGCAACACTCTACGGGAAACTTGCTGATTTTACTACGGAGCGTGCAGTACATGCACTTTAAAGTAGCGCTTTAATCCGTCAAAAGGCCTTATTTTGGTTGATTTCTCCAAAAGAAGCCAAGCCCTATTTCTCTGATATGGAACCCCCTCAAGAAAACCCTCCTCTCAGGGGAACCTCCCCTTATGTACATATTTTATCTTGTTAAATCGCTTTATGATACGATTCGTCGCTCTATATATACTCCTGTTATTTGCACCGCTCTACGGAAAAATCGCTGATTTTACAGTGGAGCGATGCGTGCAACGCATTCACTTGACTGAAGCTCTTTATTCCGTAAATTCCTGTTTTATATATGTACAATGTATATTTATATACGGAGGTAAGCGCTTCTCTAAAGTGCATGCAATTCTTCTTAGTTAATATGTCATTTAGCATACAATTCATAGAAGAAACTGTATGTTTTTTTAATAACATGTGCTAAATATGGCTTATTTCGTAGGTGTAAATCACATAAGTTAAAAAGTAAGTTAAATTTAGAATTGATCTGCTACTTAAAAATACTATACCTGTTTTATTGTAGATCAAAAATAGGAGCGCCATATTCAGTAAAAGTTTTCGTTTAAACAGCTCAATTTCAAAGGTTGAAAATTGTCATTATACATGACTGTGTAAATCCATGGAAATGATCTATCTAAATATTCGGGTAGAATCTACATACATAGAGATGATGTTACCAGGGTTTTTCCTGTGTTAACTCGCTTTGCTGAGGTACCGGGGAATAAAGGATCTTCGGGGACTTCGAAATAAAACCAAATATTGAAATAAGGCCAAAATATAAAGTTTATTAATTTAGATCGCAAATGTCAAAGGTCAAACTCACAATATAAACAGTTCTTAAAATTGACAATTAAAGATAACATAAAATGAAAATATATTTACCTTCGAAATAAAACCAAATATTGAAATAAGGCCAAAATATAAAGTTTATTAATTTAGATCGCAAATGTCAAAGGTGACAATTTGCGTTTGGCTTTTGGTTTTATTTCGACGATAATTACAAAGTCACGCCCATAAAGTTAATCCCGAAATATAAAATATAATTGGATATTTAATTACTTATGGGCGTGGATAAAAATGAAACGAACAGGTAACAATCATTATAATTAGTGTTAATAACCACTGTTCAAATTATGTAATTAAGACGCTCACAGGTGCCAGGTAAGATGTCAAAACAGGTTGAATTATGTAATTAAAATACTAAGCGGTCCTGTGAGGCTTATTTAACAATTGACGTTAATTTGAAAATTAAAGAAATAAGTAATTAAAGATTTCGACATAAAAAATAATATTAACTAATTATTAAGTAAAATCATTATTGTGACATTTGCATATTCCTTTTTTTTTCTTTTTTTTCTATTTTAAAAACGTATATACAAAATAATTTATCTACAAATTAAGAACATAACATTATTAAAATAGCATTTGATATAAATAAAATATACACAAAATATACAGGGTAAGTGATATGTAAAAATATAAACAAAATATATACACGGAGCATAAAATTCTGTAACAATGCTCCCCCTGCTCGAACAAATTGATGCCTCCTGGCATCCTAATATATACAAACAAGGAAATAAATGAGCAGAGCATATTATGTGACATATTAAAGAATAAAACATAATATGTCTAAAAGGGATATACACATCAATAGAAATTCCGATGTGCAATCCAAGGAATAGTCGACTCTGAAACATGAATAATAGTATAAATATTGAATGAAAAGTATAATATCTTGAATTGAAATAAATTAATCGTCACTGAATATATATGAAGAAATACTTTAAGTGAAACACTGTTATTAGCCATTGTATGGCGAATGTCCATCACAATCACATTTAAAAAGTTTCTTCGAACACACGTGTACTTTATTATATAAACGTATTGTCCATTGGAAATAAGTCTTTGGAAGCCACGATAATGTCCGTTAATGATTCTGCTGCAACGCTTCCGTTTGAAATTGACAAGTCCTTCGTTATTTGGTAACCACGGCTATAGTATGGAGATGGATTAAGTAATACAAAACATTGAATGAAGCTGACGATATGCGAGAAAAAAAAAATACACCATTCAATGAAACACTTAAAACGTTTGAACGACAATGAAGGAGAAATGCAAAAATTAGAGATAATTAGATAAATTAAACGCGATAGATATGCCAAGAAAAGTTTTATTAGCGGTTGTAAATGTTCAAACACAATATTATATTTACTTCGACAAACTTGGGTATATGGAGTTATTTGATAGTTTGTGGAGACATGAAGCGTCACAAATGTTCAGATTAGTCAAGTAACCTAAGTGGATCAACCGGGGCGACAACATAAACTGAGTTAAGAAAATTTTCCTGAGAATATAAGCTTGATATGCATTTATTGATACAGTAGCTGGAGGTGAAATTGGAACGGAAAAAGAGTTATGGTGGACTTTGAAATCACCCCAGTCAATATGTAAAGTTGGTCGAATGTAACCAGACACATTGACTGTGTCTAAATATACTGTGCCTGTAAAATGACAATCTACTGTACATGAAGATGGTAGGGCCATTACTTTACATAAAAGAGTATTAGAAGGAGTGTTGAACTCAAGATAGATTGCAGATTTTGTTTTACGTTTATATGATCTGTAGATAAGAAAGGCAAGAATAACGACAATGATAACAACAAGAATATTTGTAGAGTAGCAGGCATGATCTGTAATTGGTACAGACATGCTAGGTGCTTCGGTAGTAGTTATTTCAGAGGAGAAAGTGAAATGAAACGATGGCAAATCAACAGGTAGAGCGTGAGATGGTTTGGCAGCTAAAGCCAGTGGTATTACAACAAAACGAAGTTTATAGAAGAGGTATATGGAGAAGAAAAGGAGTAAAGTTGACAAAATTAAAGCTGTTATAGAAATAATCATTTGGTTAGTAAGGACTGTCTCAGGAAATAGGTTGTCGTCCAATGTTGTATCGGATAGTTGCTTAAATATAATTTGATCCTTTTTCGTAAGTTGGATTGCTTTTCGTAAATTAAGATGAAGCTTTTGATCATTGGCAACTAATGAAGAAAATTTGTGGTCAAAAATTTTAAATTGAGGAAGATATGCATTAACAGGCTTAGGAAACGTTGAATTGGCGGTAATAGTTTTTAAATCATTAAAGGAAAAATAATTCTGCAGAAGGGCTAGGTTAACAGGATATATAGCAGTTAGATTTGAAGGTGAAGAATGACATGCATGTGAACCACGAATAAACGTTTCTGAGGATGAGTTAACTCTACAATGACACGGAATGTTGATAATACAAAAGGAGCAACCAGGAATTTCTTTGTATGATGATTTACACTGTAAAGATAATTTGGAAACATTGTATAATAAAATATGTGAATCATTGAACGGGCGAATGCCTGTAAAGTTTTGGTCTAGGAGCAAACGAAAATTACATTTATCTTGAATTGTTTGTCTGTCATCTAAGTAAAGACCAGAAACACAATTGGGTTGTGAAATAGATTTGTAAATTAAATTTTCCGAAAGCAGGTAATGATGATGGAAGAAATTTGCTGAATTAATATGGTCTTGTGTTAAGGTTGTGAAGAGGGAGTTGTCATGTGAAATAGCAAAATGTGAGGGTAAGTTAAGGAGTTGGGACGCATGGGATGAGTTATTGATCGGAAAAGGAAATGATAGAATTTTGAATAACTTCATTGGTTTGCTAAAACTTGAAATAGGAAAGTTTACTGTTATGAAAATGGTTTCACCATGTCTAAAAAAATAAAAAGTTGCCTTGCTGTAATAAAAATCCACATGTTTCTCGACCAAATAAAATGGACTGTTAGAAGCAATTAACAGTTCCTGAACATTATTAATAACATTTTGAAGAATTGCTACTGGAATTAAAGAAGGAGAAATTGAGTTTTGAAACAAAGACAGTACTCCAAAATAAAATCTATTAAGGCGTTCTTCTAAATTTGCTGAATCTCTAAGTTGTCTAGATAGTAATGATGTTAAAATGAATTGCATTTGTTCTACCTCTATAATAGATGAGTTAAATTGTTGGTGTAATAATTGTATTTCCTGATGATTTGTACCCACGGCTTCAAATGCATTATTAAGCCGTTGATCAGCAGATGTTAGAAAAGATGAGAAGTGTTCCATTTGGTGTTCGAAAGCTGTGGTCATAAGGTTATTTTGTCGTTGGATTCTTTGTATTGATCTCTTCAAGTTGTTTACGTCATCAACAGTTGCTGTGCCGAAAAGAGTTTTGGAAAGTTCGCCAAAGAAGGGGAGAAATGATCTTTTTCGTCTAGATGGTTTTGGAGCGCCGTGTTCCGGAAGAAGTTGTTTAATGTTTGAAATGCTTGTTGCTATCCTTTTAAGGGAATCCAAATGAATGTCGTAGATGGTGTTTACGGACTTGGCAAATTGCGGGTTAGTTATGTTGGTATTTGGCTTTCCTTGGACGATTAAGTTTGGCAGAGGCAAGTAAAATGTATGCTTCCAATTTTGTATTGGAGTAAATTTCCCGTGTTGTTCAAAGATGACACCATAGTTAATCCTATTTACACCCTGATCTGCTTCTGTCACTGTTACTGTCAGCCATAGATAAAACAATACTAAGTTGAACATGTTGCCTACAAAGAGAATGAGGAGGTTTGAGAAAGGATGCCAAAGTAAGAATGGATGAATTCTATACGAAAAACCAGTACTGCGCAATACTAACATAAAATGTTTGACGTATAAAATAAAGACATTCTGTTCATAGAAAGATAAAATTTTGATGGTAGACAAATGTAACTCTGAGAAGTTTAGGGGCGATCTAAAGTACCACAGAAGTTATCAAAATGAACAGATCATAAAGGGTGCAATGAAGGGAAACTAATCAGATTTGAAGAATTTTCGTTTACGTCTTTTCCCAGCCTTTGTGTGTGTTTTATAGAAATTTTGAAGAGGGAGAGGTGGTATTTGTTCCTGTGGCTCCCATGTGGTCTCGCGATAACCGACCCATTTAACTTTGAAATATGTTTTTCCATTCATTTGTTTTTTCCCTAATAGTTTGTCTATTTCGTAAAACTCTTGATCTTGTTGGTCTTGTTCTTGGTGAGGTGGTAATTGTTGATTTTGAATATCACGTTCCTCATTTTCTGGTCTTTGTTGTGCATTTTTGTATATCATCGTTCTGAATTCAGGATCATTAAATGGTTTCAGTCTGTTAGCATGAATGTAAGACTTCACTGGTTTGTTGGTACTGCATCTGGTTAATTTGAACGTTGAATTTGATCCAGTGTGGGAAATGAAGAAGGGTCCGTCCCACTTGGTGCATAATTTAGGAGAAACCCCTGTTGGAAATTTTCTAACCGATAACCAAACTTTGTCACCTTGCTGGAATTCTGGAACTTTTGCATTTTGGTCGTAATAGGATTTTTGTTTGTCTTGTGCTTTTTGCATGTTGGAGGCTGCGATTTCTCGAATGAGCTTTAGTTTGGCGATAAGATCTTCAAGATGAGATTTGAAATCCTTTGACACTGTTGTATTTGGTGTTAACGATGTGTCAATTGGCAGTCTCATTTGTTTTCCAAACACCAACTCGTACGGTGAATACTGTGTGGATTGGGTTGCTGGAGACATTCGAAATGCCATCATAATCCCAGGAAGAAGTTTTGGCCAATTTGAATGAGCATTGGCATACATCCTCAAAGATTGGGCTATGGTAGAGTTCAATCGTTCCACAGTGCTGTTTGTTTGAGGGTGATATGAACTCGTGTGGTGTCGTGTAATATCAAAAAGTTCACACATGGCTGCAACTAACTTCGAAAGAAAATTTTGTCCTCTGTCCGACACAAGAATGAGTGGTGCACCGTAACGACAGATAACTTCTGCAAATAGCGCTTCAGCAACAACAGATGCTTCTTGTGATTTTAACGGTATAGCTTCACACCATCTGCTGAATGAATCAACCACTAATAGCACATATTTGTAGTTTTCAGATGTTGTTGTAAGTTCCAGAATATCCATATGCCAGCGATGGAAGGTATCTGTGATAGGCATGGGTGTCAAAGGAGCTTTCCTGGCATGAAATGATCTTTTTGCTTTTTGGCAGGCAATGCACGATTCTATGTATTCTGTAATGTCACGGTACATCTTTGGCCAGAAGTATTTGAAACGAATCGCTGTGTAAGTTCTGTCAATGCCTAAATGTGCACCTCCTGCAATTGAATCATGATATGATGCAATGACGTCTTCTCGGAGTTCTTTGGGAACAGCTAACTGTTTGATGATTCTTGCTGGTCGTGGTACTCCTCTAGTTCTGGCTGTGTAAAAATGATATAATACATCATCCGTCATCACATAGGATTGTGCTTGTGCAGTAATTGTTCGGGCTTCTCTTGCATTGTTTGGAAGTTCTTCTAAACAGATGTAATCAATGATTGGTTTGAAATCTGTACACTGTTTTTGAAGCTTGGAAATATCTTCCATTGTAAGTTCGCGTAGAAGGCTAGGATGAATTGGAGGTAATGTATCTACGTCATTCGTCTCTTCAGGTGCTGTGTACACTGGTTGTTCTTCTGTAACATCCGCAGCAAGAACACACGGAATTGAATTTTGATTTTTGTAAAAGAATTCAATCTGCGTATATGAAGTGCTCTTTGGTTCATCACAAGCGACTAGGACTGCTGCATTGTCAGGATCAGATGTATTACCATAGTCTCGTCTACTAAGGGCATCTGCATTTTGGTTCTTTGGCCCGGGTTTGTGACAAATCGTGAAATTATAAGCCTGCAACTTCATTGACCACCGTGCTAGTCTTCCAGTTGATTCTTTAATACTTTGAAGCCATTTTAGTGCAATGTGATCTGTATACACTATGAAATGGTTGGAAGCAAGGTACGGATGAAATTGTTTAATTCCTTCCACTAAAGCTAAACATTCCCTTTCTGACACGTCCCACTTGAATTCAGCACCACGCAGAGATCTTCCACCATAAGCAATGGCACGTTCTCTGCCTTCGCTATCAGCTTGGCTTAGCACGAATCCGATAGCTGTTGATGAAGCGTCTGTTGAAAGAATAAATTCTTTTGATGTGTCTGGAAGAGCTAGAATTGGTGGGGAAATTAAGGCATCCTTTAACTTTTCAAAAGCAATGGTACATTCACTTGTCCATTTGAATGGTTTATTCTTATGGAGCAGCTGGTTCAATGGATTTGTTATCTTTGAGTATCCAAGGATAAAACGTCTGTAGTAATTACACAGTCCAAGGAAACTCCGCACTTGCTTTTGATTTTTGGGTTTTGGAAAAGATTTCACAACTGCAATCTTTTCTGGATTGACCTCAATTCCGTCTTTGGAAATAATATGACCTAAATAATTCACTTTTTGTAGGGCGAATTTGCATTTGGATGGCTTCAGTTTTAAATTTGCTGATCTTAAGCGGTCAAACACTAGTTGTAAATGTTGAAGATGATTTTCGAATGTATCACTAAATAACAGAATATCATCCACATAGACTAGCACAAATTTCCAGTTTAATCCTTGTAGCACTTGTGTCATAAGCATTTGAAATGTTGTTGGAGCATTACGTAGTCCAAATGGTAGCCGTTTGAATTGGAAAATTCCGTGATGTGTTACAAAAGCGGTTTTGTGTTTTGTTTCCGGGTCCAGAGGGATCTGCCAAAATCCGGATCTCAAATCTAAAACAGAAAATATCTTAGCTTTTGAGTTTCCAATGGTGTCGAAAACGTCCTCTAAACGCGGAAGTGGAAAACATTCAGGCTCTGTAACACTATTTAGACGGCGGTAATCCACACAGAATCTCATTTCGCCGTTGCTTTTTTTCACTAGCACTACAGGACTATTCCAAGGACTGGTAGACGGTTCTATAATATCGTCATGAAGCATGTCCTTGGTTTGTCTTTCAATTTCATTTTTCATAGTTGGCGATGCTCTGTAGAATTGTTGTCTTGTTGGACGTGCTGTTCCGGTGTTAATTCGGTGTTGATGTACGCATGTTTGTCCTAGTTCAGTCATGTCTTTTGCGAAAACGTCACGATTCTTCCCTATGAATTCAAGGAGTTTAGCTTTGTTGACTTCTGTTAGATCAGCATCATCAAGTGAAATTCCAAGATCTTCAGTCTTTTCCTTGTTAGTTTTCGATGATTTAGACCTTGTTTCACATTTATCATTGGATGTATCTTCAAGTGGTTCTATGAAGTTTACATCAACAGGAAATAGCTTACCAACGATTTGTTTGTGATGAAGATGAATTGGAATGTTTGTATGGTTGATTAGTTGGCACACTCCTCTTCCGTTCCTGGCTTTTAAGAGAACTCTAGCACTAGTCACATGTTGTAATGAAGTCACTGGTTCCAGGAGACAAAGTGTATTATGTGGAACTCTTGACAAGTGAACGGGTATATTTGTAATGCAGTTTGATTGAATGGTAAATGGTTTTGAAGCCCTGGCAATGTCAATGTCAAATGTAGTAGAAGAAAGAAAATTTACCGTTTGACAGTTTGGTAATGTGATAATATTTTGAGAGAAGTCAAGAATAACATCATTATTATCCAAAAAATCCATTCCTAGAATAATTGAAAAATGTAACCTTTGAAAAACATGGAACTTTTGGAGCACTATACAATTTTGAATATTGACGTTGAGTTCAATACAACCAACAACATCTAGAACTTCACCCCCTACGCCTCGGACATGGGAAATGTTAGATTTTTGTAATTTTGTTAAAGATGGGAGTTTGGAAAGTTGGGACATAGAAATGCATGAAATACTTGCACCAGTATCAACTAACGCTTTCATAGGAACACCTTGAATTGAAATAGGTAGCACATTTGAATTTAAAGTCGTCATAGCGCCAATACTGATACAAGAATTTCTGTTAGTAGGCCTAACTAACGTTGTCCCTAAGTCGTTAGATGGCAAACACCTCTATAATGCAGAAGGTTTTAAAGACCTTTTCGTTGTAACGCATGCTGTTGAAATATGACCTTTTAGTCCACACCAATTACAGATAGCATCCCTGTATCTACATGCTGATCTGAAGTGACCGGGTTTGTTGCATGAATAACATGTGTAATTTGAATGAGGTTTAGAAGTACTGAAGGAATTTGGTCTTTGAAAATTTTGATTTTGTCTTACAAATTTTGAATTTTGAAGAGGAGTGGTAGAATTTTGAAAGTTACTTTGATTGAAATTTCGTACCCCTTGACTTTGAATTGCCTGGATTGAATAATTTTGGGTTTTGATGAGTTCAGACATAGCTTGAACTAATGTCTGAAGTTCAGATTTTGAATTTCCAGCTTGACAGGTATTACTTGAATCGGTTCTGAATGCAGGATTAGAGCGCGCAGTCTCTGAAAGTACGGCGGCGCTCTCCAAATCCTCAAGAGTGCGAGGGTCCTTCATTATGACTTTTTCCCGAATCTCGGGAAGAAAACCATCCATGATGGCCTCTAACACTTGGCGATCTGGAGTGCCTAAACGTGCAGCCGTTGCTCTCATAGACGTAATGTAGTCTTGTACATTTTCACCTACTCTTTGTTTTTGTTGGAATAAAGTTGTTGTTGAACATTTACTCGGGTTTAAAAATCGAGATTTAAACGCGTCCGTTATTGTTTTGATGTTTGTTTTATCTATCTCCGAATGAATAAACCAACGTTTTGCATTTCCCCTTAGCAGCGTCGGAAATCCCAGAACAACATCTTCGTCTTTTAATTTATGAGCTTTTGCATAATGTTCTAAATCTATCAAAAATTCATATGCCGCATTATCGTCAGACCCATCAAATGTGCCGTAGTACTTAATAAAACTCTCCATACCTGATTGACGAGCCGGTGTTGCGGTCGGATGATTAATTGGTGACGGTTGTTCGAATGTAGGTTCGGGCAGTCGCAGTGTTACTTCTGAGTCTGAATCCTCAATATCTGAAGCGGGTTGTTCCTGTTCCTGAGTTGGATCCACAGTGGATGGTTCCGTGAACGTCAGTTGAGTCCGGGCTTGCAGGCGCGTCACTGGTTTCCGGTTTGCTGCTGTGGGCATTTAGGTTCTTCCACCACTTGTTACCAGGGTTTTTCCTGTGTTAACTCGCTTTGCTGAGGTACCGGGGAATAAAGGATCTTCGGGGACTTCGAAATAAAACCAAATATTGAAATAAGGCCAAAATATAAAGTTTATTAATTTAGATCGCAAATGTCAAAGGTCAAACTCACAATATAAACAGTTCTTAAAATTGACAATTAAAGATAACATAAAATGAAAATATATTTACCTTCGAAATAAAACCAAATATTGAAATAAGGCCAAAATATAAAGTTTATTAATTTAGATCGCAAATGTCAAAGGTGACAATTTGCGTTTGGCTTTTGGTTTTATTTCGACGATAATTACAAAGTCACGCCCATAAAGTTAATCCCAAAATATAAAATATAATTGGATATTTAATTACTTATGGGCGTGGATAAAAATGAAACGAACAGGTAACAATCATTATAATTAGTGTTAATAACCACTGTTCAAATTATGTAATTAAGACGCTCACAGGTGCCAGGTAAGATGTCAAAACAGGTTGAATTATGTAATTAAAATACTAAGCGGTCCTGTGAGGCTTATTTAACAATTGACGTTAATTTGAAAATTAAAGAAATAAGTAATTAAAGATTTCGACATAAAAAATAATATTAACTAATTATTAAGTAAAATCATTATTGTGACATTTGCATATTCCTTTTTTTTTCTTTTTTTTCTATTTTAAAAACGTATATACAAAATAATTTATCTACAAATTAAGAACATAACATTATTAAAATAGCATTTGATATAAATAAAATATACACAAAATATACAGGGTAAGTGATATGTAAAAATATAAACAAAATATATACACGGAGCATAAAATTCTGTAACAATGATACCGGTAAATTAAGGTACCTCCGTACCTATACATTCATGGGTTTAAAGTTAAAAACTTAACTTTTTTTTTAACTTATTGGACTTGAATTTCATCAAAAAATAAATAAGATATACATGTATCCATACTATTTAAGATGTAAGGTAATAAAAACCAAAGGCTGAAATTATCATCTGAAAATCACTTTTTTTGTTTAAAAATTAAATATAAGTGGATGGATACTTGTTTGTCTATTTAAATTTTATTGCTAACTTTGCCAGAAAACTAAAATTAATTAAAAAAAAGAAAAAAAATTGTTTACATTAGAAAAATTATAGTATTTAGATATATCACTTAGAGAAAAGTAGAAAAGAGTTATTTCCCTTTGTCATTATTGAATTATGTCGAATATAAGGATGAAAAACGCTTATTAAATATCTCCAAGTAAACAATGATTTGAGTTTTTGATGTGCACCTATCATGTAAAATCATGTAAAATGTATGACGTCACAGGAGGGTGGATTTACTTTAACTTACCATATAAAGCTCTTTTGCGACTTATTCCGTAAATGCCTAACATTCACCAGCTTTCTTCGTGACTTTATTGGTTATTTTTTAAAAATATTCCTCGATGATGAAGACTTATAAAATCTTAAATAATACGTACAATATTTATGCTTGGCTAACCCAATGATTTATTACCCCGTGATCCATATTATTAATTTCAAGTTTTCAAGAAGGATTAGCACCCCAAAACTTATTTCCAACGCGTTGCAGATAACAGTTTATAGCCAGCATTTATAGCTAGCTAACATTTATTAATTCGATATGTTCAGGTTAATATCAGACAGAAGTATGCGTCCCTGTTATTGGGCATCGAAGAAATTATATGAAACGTGAAGCAATGTCTGTTTCTTGTATACAGGTTTATCTTTTAAAATGCAGAATTGGTCGTTTATAAATTCAAGCTTTTATTACTTTGCAGACTTTAAATGAAGTAAATACAAAGATCTATTTCTGACGTTATCAAATGTTGCATCGAATTCTTGCAGTAACTCCGTACTTGCGTACGAATTGACAAAGATTTAGCGCCGACATTTTAGCGCGCATCAATGTTATGCACCGCGTTCTTGATAAAATAATTATTCTTAAGTGGTTTAACTTGTAAAACTTATTAAATTGACATTGAAAATACATTGTTAAGCCAATTTTCGTTTCGCAAAATAACTCTGAAATTTATACTCGAATCTGATTGGCTACAGAATGCAGGATAGGATAGGATAGGATAGAACTTAACTTTTATATTTCTATCATGTATCGTGCATCCTGCATCCTATCCTATCCTATCCTTGTCAACTTTCAGAATAGCAGCACTGTAGACTAATACCCCAAATACACAGAAGGACAGTGACTAATTTTATGAATATTGTCATTGATCTATCACAATAAAGAAACCTTGATCTATAAAATGTGCAAACACGTTAATAGATTAAATTTGAGAAATATGATAAGTTTTTTTTCTTAAGTTTCAAATTTTTGTTTAATATTTTTGTTTGCCTATACATGTACATTGACTACACATTGAGTATACATTGCATGCAATAACAACAGAAAGACCTTGTGTGGAATTTAAAATCTTTATTATTATTATTAATGAACTTGTATCGTACTATGCTGTGGATATACTGTTTTCCTTATTATTACGCACATGTTCTGAGATTTTAGAATTAAAAAAAAAGAATAGTTTTTCCTCCCTATCTACCGTTTTTTGTTTTTTGGTCAGGGGACAGGAAACAGGGACATACATTTTTTTTTTGGTCATATTAACTGTAAATTTTTTATTAGGGTCTTCCGTTTATTTTGGTCTACCGTTTCCAACGGAATACCCTCTCGTTATTCTTCGGTTTCTTTTTAGGGTCTTCCATTTCCAACGGAATACCCTTCTGTTTTTCTTCGGTTTCTTTTTATTATTAGGATCTTCCGTTTCCAACGGAAGACCCTCTTGTTATTCTATTGTTTCTTTTTTATTACAAATGCCGTTTTTAGGCCTAGGCATTTACTGCTTTACATAGTGTTGCGTTTAAGATAAATTGAAATTTCATCCTTTTTTTCATCTATATCATTTATGAATTCAATGAACACACACAATACTTATTTTAAACGTTCTATGTGTCCGCGCAGAGCAAATGTTTGTCCCCCCCCCCCCCCGTTTGTAACCTCGAATGTAAACAGTAACGAACGGCATTGTAGGAAAGAGAGAGCCGTAATTTTTAATTATTTAATAATTTTAAAAGAAGAGAAGTTGTGTATTTTTTCGGTGTACACATGCATTTTCAATTTACTGTGAAGCATATGAACATGCACAGGGAACAATACTACATATTTGGATAAGTAGGGATATATTCTCGTGTGAATCGTTTACGAGGAAATTCTGACAACCACACTACCATGTCAACTCGCCATGTTTTGACTGCGAACAACAGCTGATAGCGGTGTGTCAACATTTTTAAAAGAAGCATGGCCTCCAAGACGACGATAGTGAATAATTTCAGTTCAACTTACGTATGATAGATTATAAAGGTATGTTTCAATACAGGATATGTCGTATTGTCTTTTTGTTTTCAAAGTATTTGCACTTTTCAATCTAATCCGAAATTCCTCCGACTCTAACCTCCGCTTTTGACGTGTGTCACAAAATAAAAGCGGCGTTAGTGTCAGAGGAATTTCGGTATATTACGCGGGGGTGTTAAGGAAGCATATGGGCAATTAAGCGTCTTATTTTGACTGTTATATTCAAAATCGTGAAATTAAATAATTATTTTGAATAAGATCAAAAACTTGGTATTATCCTTTAAAATAGATGTCAGTGCAATAAAATCGGGTAGTACATTACTGCCAAATTGGTGCATTATCACGTGACAACTATAAATAGCTTACGTATATTCCTTAACATAAAATGAGATAGAACAACACTACCCCGCGGTTTCCAAAATAAAATAAGCATACCAAGTGTAAGCAAAACATCTCAGTTTAATCAAAACCGCTGCTAGAATCCTATGTTTGTCCTTATTAAAAAGTTATTTATCCGGTTCTAATATAACCTTCCCAACTTTTATATAGTTTGCACGGAAAACGGCAAATTGCATCAAAACAACACACAGCATGGGATTCTAGCAGCACATTTCAATTTAAGCATTGATTAAACTAACGATACGTATAAAATTTCAAGTTCAATATATACGGGGTAGTGTTGTTCTAGTCGGATTTTTACATCGTAAACAACGACAGAGGAAAGCCTGGCCGAGAAATAAGAGCAAATTTACATACCTTTTAGCGGATGATTGATAAAACTAACATCGCCCCCAGTATCCTTATGTTCAATTTTCAATAAATCACACCACAGTACTTTATAGAGGTCTTAGATCAGTTATATTTTGAATATGTTTACAATGCTTTCCGATCAAATTCACACGAAATTCAACTTTTAGTCATGACGTCATCAATGTGTAAATCTACGTAACACAAACTAATTTCTGGAAAAAAATTGTCTTCAGTATTTTTTATTTGTTTTTGATCTACGTTTTGTTTCTTAGATATTTTAATATGTACATAAGAACTAAGATTTGTGATTTCACGGAATTACATGCAACTCAGATTTCATATGCTTCCTTAACACCCCCGCGTATCTGTCCAGTGTATTTTCACGTGTATGTTTTGCACGCCACTCTTTTGAATTTCTAGTTATTATTATGTATATGTCTTACTTTTATTTAACAATAGTGCAATTAAAAAGGGTGGGGGTCCCAAGGAACACAAGATTAGAATGTAGTAATCATAGTGTATGTTTGCATTATGATAACTTTACCCTAAATATTTGAATATAGCAGATCTTTACCATATCGCCTTCACATAATTTATAGATTAAAATCTCAGGCTTGCGCTTAATAAATAAATATATTTGACATGGTTAATACTAAATCTAATTAAAATTAGACCTGTTATACCGGTACAGGGTTATCGCTCGTGAAAGATCATGTAAAACAGAGTGCAAGATGAAAATAACTCTCTTAATTTGATATGTGTCTATGCCTAAGTAAATTTTAAATGCTATATTATGACTTGATATGCAAATTTTTGTTTTTGTACTGCGTGAATGTTAATGTCATGTATTGGGATATGTCATACTTATTGGGCTGCATGGTCAGTGTATTTTGTCCAGAAATACTATAATACATATGTTATTGTAAACACAGCTTTTATTAGTACAAGTATATGTAACTATGCACAATAAACCTGGCACACAATTTTTGAACTCCCCTTTAAATCTACACAAGAATCAAAACTATATTGGTTACAGTTCCAAATTCTTCATACGATTGTTCTGACAAATATATATCTTTTCAAAATAAAAAAAAAGCAGAGTATCCTGTAAGAACTGGAGAGAATATTGGGCATTTATTCTATGAATGTACTATTGTAAAAGATCTAGAATTATGGTCTGCTGTTGAAGATTGTATCTTGAGACAGTTTGATTTGTTAATAACATTTGATAAACAATCAGTTCTCTTTGAAAAATATAAAAATAGAGATATTTATAGATTTTTCAACTTGTTAGTTCTTACTGTGAAGCAATGTATTTTTTCTTGTAAATACGAAAGTAATACAAATCCAAATATACATGGATTAAAAAAATGTTATAATAGATTTCTAAAATTGTAGATATACAGGGGTATGAAAGTCAATGGCAAAAAATATGTGATAAGCTGTAGCACTGCATTATATATAGCTAAATTGTCTCTCTATTATGTCTGATCTCAATTTTGTTTAACGTAGCTCGCGGGTTTGCTGACGTCACAATAGTAATCGACGTAAAGAGTTGACCGTCATAGTAAACTCATAATTTTATTTTAAAATGACAAATGATATATTTAGATGTATAAAAGAAAATTTTTTAAAAAGCTTATATGCGGTTTATGACTGTTTATACAAAGATTTATAATATCAAGTGCTGAAAATTTAAAGATGTCACATACATTGTCACATTTTGTTTTATAAAGATAAAGAATGAGTGTGCGTAATAACTCTTCCATTGAAAGTCATGTTTTAAAATAGAATGTATGCATTAACTTCGCTTGCTTTTTTTTTTACAATTATAACTTCCCTAATTTGTACTACCGATTAAATTCTTAAATTTCTTTTGGCTTGAGATAACTGTTTTATTCGATTACTTACTTATAATGTCAGTAGTTGCCTGGCATTTTATTTTTGCATTGATTGACTCAGAGTTAAAAAAAAACAAAAATAGCAATTTTCTGTATCTTTACAGCCTTACATTAATTGCATTTGATAACATTCACAATAATGTCTAATAAGCATTTACATGTTCTAAAATGTGTTAAACAGCTAGTCTTGTCAATAAATGCATTTCAATTTTGGTGTTCTAAGAAATAAGGAAATGATGACGTCAGGCTAACGTCGTAATGAAAATATAAGGTTTTGAGAAATCTTTTAAATCTTTAAAGTTTTTTTTGCCAAAAATGGCCGAGAACACATAGTGATATTTTTTTATGAATTGATTCATGATTACCTCCTCTGTTTTTGTGTTCAGTATGATTAATTTCGTCTGAATCTTTAAAAGTTTGGAGCATAGTTTTGTAATGCGTTTCTCGGTTAAAATGTGCATTTTACTATATATTTCATTGAAATGGCGTTGCTTGATTTTATTAACGACACTGTATTTGAAACACGATAACATTATTACCGCGCAGACAAATCTTAAATAAATTTTAGAAATAAAACTATAAAACCTATGGATCACGTGGACTAATTTTCAAGGTAGGTTTTCTCACAAGCAGGCAAACCCGCGAGCTACCTTAAAACTGTGATGTCCTTTTTTGTGTTTTATTCTTTTTTCCTCCTTCAAAGATCCCTGTATAACAGGGATCCGTCACATGATAATGGTTTACATTTTATATTCATATGTGAAAAATGCCCCAATTCTTTCCTTCGCTCTCTCCCCTTTATTTACTCTCTTCTTCTTTTCTCTCTCTCTTTCTCTCTATCGCTCTCCCAAAATTTACTTTCACTACATAAGAACTGTATCATATAGAATAATCATATACTTAGAATCTTTTCAAGATGATCATATAAACATAGGTACAAGATATGTGGAAGATCCATGATATCTCTATCTTTTATATGAGCAGTTAAGACAAATCTCTGCTGCGAAAAAAGTGCGTAAAACCTCCTACAAACCATGTGCTCTGGCACAACTTGGACTCGCCCACTAATCGGCGAGCAAAAATTCTGAATGAGACATATTATGGCGCTTCTTTACCATTCACGCAACGGCTGAGATCTCCGATAGATCCATCGGCATAGATCCATAGGGAAGATGTCAATTAAGAACTACATATATTATACTTTGGATTGAATGTTTTAGAAGAAATCTATCGAAAAGAATAAATAAAAACTCAAAAAAAACTTGTTCAGCTCGATTTAAAATCGACACCAGTGTCCGTCAGAAAATCCATTGTTTCTGAAAAGGCCGAAGTGAAAAAACCGAGAACTAGCAGCGGTGATCATACACCTGTTCACGACGGTAGTACATCTGACCAGCACGTTAATATCGCAGGTGACCTTCATCAAATTCAGGAAAGTTTGACAGAAATAAGAGAGTCCATGGTGAAAAAATCGGATGTCAAGGTCTTGGTTTCGGAAATATTGTTAAAATTGAAAAATGAAATAAAAAGTGAAATAAAACAAGAAATTTTCGATGAAATGAAAAAAGATAAAATCGACGAAAAGTGTTAAGAGTTCGAAACACAAACAAAAGAAATCTCTGAGGGTTTTAATCTTGATTTCGACACTCTGTGAGAAAAAGTGAACTGAAATCTCTCAACGACAAGCTCAAACAATGCGAATCTGCGGCACAATCTGCAATGACCCTCGCCAATCAAAATCAACAATGCTCGCAGAAAGCCAATATTAAATTTTTAAATTGGGCCGAGGAGAAAAACGAAAACCTCAGGAGTAAATTGTGTACAATTCTCAGAGAGGCAGTGAAGATGGACTTTGACCCCTGGGATGTTTTTGCGATTCATCGGATTCCTGGGGGAGATGGGAAAGGACCACGCCCTATGATCGCCAAATTCCGTAACAAGGATGTCAAGATCGCGGTCATCAAAAATCGATCGAATGACAAACTCAAAAAATGTTTTACCATGCATGACCACCTAACACATTTCAACGCAAAACTTTTGCGCAATCTTAATGGTGACCCTCGAATCCAGTGTGCCTGGTACTACAACGGCAAGAATTTTGCGCTGGACGAAAAAGGACGCCGCCAAAGATTCGATATTCTGGACAATATTTCTGAAAAACTAAAACGGCGCTAGTGCACTTTTTTGATAGACAGCGGAGTGGAACCTGGATGCATCGGAATCGGGTAACGGTTTTCAGATCGGGATCGCTATCTCAATTTTGGAACTGTTTACTTTCTGTTTATGCATATGTGTATCTGTGAGTGTGCGTGTTTCTCCCTTTATAAGTGTTCTTAATGAACTGGTAGGATGCTTAGTTTCTTGTGTGTGTGTGATATTTTTGGGTATGGTTGGATCAGAAAATTTGGTAATGATAAGTGGTTATTTACTTCTTGCATGTGTTATTTTTGAATACTTTTTTTGTTCTTGCATATGTTGATTTTGTTATTTTCTATTTAATACGTCAATATGATGTCGCCTGACAAGATTTTAATAGCTACGGTGAATTGTCAGGGGCTCGCCACACCATCAAAACGTAAAGATGTTCTTAACTACTATAAACAAAAACATTATTCTATCATTTGCCTACAAGATACTCATTTTATTTCTGATCATGAACAGTTAAGGGAGTATGGGACTGACACCAAAGTAATTAAAAATTTTAAAAAATTGGTTCAACTAATAGCATTGCATTTTTTCTAACAGAATATAACAATCTTTTAATAGGTTAATATGTTTGTTTCCATGGTAACGGTATCCAAAAATACCCTGGTTGGAAATACTTCCGTTCATCAAAATACACCACTTGCAATAGAAATGAAGCAATGCTACATAGTTTATAGCGAGCGCAGCTCGCCGGCGCGCAGCGCCGGCGCGAAGCGAGCTCTACCGGCAAGGTGTGTGTGAATAGAAAATTCGGACTATTTGCACATTTATTCAAAGGAATTTTTTGGCGTCAGTAAATCGGACCAGTAATGCCTTTTTTTAATCGTCCCAGTAGTTCCCTGTAATTATGGTTTCCTATTTCACACTCTCACGAGAACAAGATAAAAGACTATGTACATGCATTGTAAATATACTGCTAACACAACGCAAAATCCATTACATAAGACTAACGGAGTTATCGTCCTTTCGAGTGAAGTCACAATGGATGTCTTACACATTGATCCGACAGAATTTTTTGGCGTCAGTAAATTTCGACCCACAATGCAATTTCTCAATGTCGGTCGATCTCACTAGACTGGATACCATCTCGCGAGAATCAAAGTAGAACTTTTTAGAAACAGAAAAAATATGTAATTTCAAGAACATAATGCTTTTAAGTAGATAAACAGTATATTTCGCGTAGTTTTTTTTAAAGAGACAGACGACACTTGACTGACGTTAACTTTGACGTCACAATAAGGGGATATTACTCTAAGTAGTAATTGTAAATCTGCTGAAATATAAATACCAAAATCTTCTCAAAATCTTGCAGAGCTAACGAATGGGGACATTTCTTCAAAGATAGGAAACAGCTGTAACTTGCTCTCATTTGGATGAATGCTCACATTTATTTTAATCACTTTATTTACGGTAATTTCCAGGAATGTTTTTTTAAAAGGGGGCGTGGCAGCATCATTCAAAAAATCTTCGCAAGCAAAAAGAAAAAGAAATTCTCAAAATCAGTAAAATTCTAATCCGGGTGAAGAATTGGGAGTCCGTAGTATCCTTTAGCTCTTTATCTGCTCAATAGTGTCTTTTTTTTCACTTCCATTTATTACATGCTCCCGGGGGATCTATTTTCCTTATATGATCAGCAATTTTTTTTATACGTAAATTTGATTATTTTTAAACGGGGGACTCTGTGATAAGTCAATTGTTTTTGTGTAGGTTTAAGAAAAATGTCTACTGCAAGAAAAGAGGAAATAAACTGTAATGTACATTATGTTAAAATCATTATTATTCAACACATTTTATCCGAGATAAATTTTATATATAAATAGATAACAAAATCTTATGAATTATGAATAACGAAAATTTACTGGGAAAAATAGGCATGTTTATTTTATTCTGCATTCAAATTCATTTACTTTCGTCGCTACTTTTATTTTTATTCTTTTATCATAATTCAATCATTATTTTATCACATGCTGCGCTCGCCCCAACGGTCGCACCGTAATACATATTAATCATTTTATTTCATTTTTCTTAAATGCTATTTATAATACAATGACAGAAGAACAATTTATTAAAAAAAAATTCTGAAAGCCTCCTCAGTATCATACAATGTGCGACCGAATTTCCTCTGCGTGGTTCAAATTTGTTGCTTTTTTGTTGACCTTCAATGCAAAAAGGTCAAAAAATCTGTTTTGATATAATTAGAAGTTTTATTTTTTAACTTAAACGAAATATACAAATGTTATGCTTTCACTGGAAAAGGAGAAACTCATATGGCAACGACTTAGATAAAAAGATATTGCAGTCTGAATTTACTCTGGTCTGTTTTTACAATTTCGCGCCATTTTCACTTGATCACTCTTCTAGTGTAGATAAAAAAATTAATACCAACTTTTTGTTCAATAAACATTGAGTCAATCAATAATATGTCTACTACAATGCTAGTACTTTATAAAATTCACAAAAAAGTAAACAAATTATTCATTTAAATCCCAAATTTCCTCTGCTTAACTTGAAATTCCTCTGTTAAAATATAAATTTTTAAACCATTTGCACCTTATAACAATATACCAGGTACAGTACAGCTCACGAGTATCCCGACAAAAACACCGACCACCGTGTTTGAGCTGAGCGTGGAAGTGTCGGTACCTTTGATCTTTTGTTCTCTGTTACGGCCACAGAACGAGAAAAAACACGGTGCGACACGGTGCAACGCGATGCAACACGGACAATAACACGGTGTAACACGCGGTATTTACCTGTGAAAAAAGGAGGATTTAGGAATAAAACTTATAAAGAATAAAATATTTATTGATGTACGTAAGAGAATCAAAGAAAAAGACAAAGAAATAGAAATAAATAAAATTTTTACGCACGCAATTTTCAGAGGTATGCGATTGACACGGTTGATTTTTGTTAATATCAAAAATCGATATCGCCCACATATAGATTTGATCAATTAAAACACTGTCTAACATTTTCTATTCCTTTTTAAAATTCAAATAAACGGTTCTATAAGTTTTTGTTTCGGTCCGTTTTTAAACGTAGTAGTAATCGTAGTTACTGTAGTTTGGCAGTTTCAATAGTGCATAGCACCATAACTGTGATCTTCTCTCACTTATACTCTATTCAACAAATGTAACGGGTTGTTGAAAACAAATTTCTCTAAAAAATATAATTAAACAGCTTTATATCTAATTTATTTTCAAATTTTCTTTCTTTTATACATATGTGTGATGTACTTGTCCATGTAGTACCGCACGGTACATATTCATAGCGCTAAAGAATCCGTGGATCGGTTCTTGAAAATTTCTTATTTTATCTTTAAAGCAATTTGAGTTTAGAAATTATTTGTGTTCCAAGAAACTACTCTGTATTGCAATAATTACTGTTTGATTGTTTAATGATCGTCATATAAGAGAGAGAGAGAGAGAGAGAGCCAGAGAGAGAGAGAGAGAGAGAGAGTACCAGTATGAGTTTAATCTAAGTACATTTTACTTGTAAGTCAGTGTAATAAGTTAGATTTATAGTTTCCATTATTATATTGAACCCTTTTCCCTAAAATTGCGATAGAATATATGCAGTCAGGGTCCACGTGCTATCCCTGTCAATCAAATCAGCCCGCGAGATAGACCACGTGCTCCTTCCATGATATGGAAAAAATGTCCTCAAAATAGAAAAATGTTTAACAATGACGTATTCAGTGTTTGAAATGTTTAGTTTCTTCATTCTTATACTGCATGCATGAGGGTTGGAATATTACGTTGTAAAATCTCTCTCTCTCTCTCTCTCTCTCTCTCTCTCTCTGTACTTTTGTGCAACTTTTTTTGAATTATAAGAGTTCTATTTGTATGAATTTAATTCATTTATTTTAGATCCATGGTTTTAATAACGATTTCAACACAATGACTAAAAGTTTGTAAAGTTCACGATGTAATAAGATTTTTCGTTAAAATTTCGACGCTATTTCACATCAATAAAGTTGTGTTTATTATAAATGCTTGCAAAAAGTTACCGGTATTATCTCATTCATCTTTTTAATCAATCAGGTTTTTTTGTACATACATGTATGTGTACCCGGTAAATAATTTCTTATCGCAAGTTAATACTTTGTGAAATTAGTTGCTGAATTGTTCCCCGGATCCACGCGCCGATAGTCTTACGTGTAGTTGTTTGTGTACATATCTACAGACAATTTTTTTGTTTGTTAGAGATTAGGAAAAATCATTGAACTAACAAAGTAGAAGTAAGATATATTCAGACCATACACACGACGGGTTGTGATGAGTTACCAAACAGATGTTCGCGGAAAGGTGTGAATAACAGCATCTCGAGTACACCTGTTCATACGTCCAAATATACACACAGTTAGTTGTAAATTACAGTGACACCTAACAAGACAGACAATAACACCTGTTGTGTATAGAACCCAAGATGAAAGACAATGCTGTGTATCTGATCAGCTTCCGTGCATCGCACGAGTGATTTTTTCATGTGAAATCACGAGGCCATTACGAGCTATACGGAAATAAAGTTGAAAATTATTTCATGAAATGCGGGTATATTTTAATACATGTACAATGCTTGAATATAATTTAAAAAGAGTTTGTACATGTATTTATCTATAATCTATAATATAAAAGTGATTTTTTGTTTATTTATTGCTAGATAAATAGCTGGTCCAAATTATTCGAGTAACCGGTAATATGGGTTGTTATTTACTACAGCACATCAACAGCACATGTTTTCAGAAAAACATGATCTGAAATGTTTTCATTTCTCATTTTTAATTGGTTAAAAGTAAGGCTGTAAATTAATTAATAAATCAGAAAGTGTTTACAGATAACAGAAATAAGATGTTTAAGCTCCCGACATTTTAATAGGATCGTCAGTTACAATATCACGTGTGTTTAGAAAAAAAACAAGTTGAATGAAATTGATTTGAATTTTGATTATATATTAATTGATTATTAAATATTTTTGGTGAATTTATTTCAATTTATGTAAGAACAAATGAATTAAAAGGTATCCATTTACGTCGAGTTTTCAGATCGCAAAAAATTAACTTCACGTTGACAGCCTCGACAATTTTCTGGGTCCGTGCAACTTAAGTGGACATTCTTTTTCTTTTAATATGAATAGGATATATATGTTTCAACCCTTGTTAAGCCATAATTTGTTTATTTCTAAACATACGCTATTTCTATCAACGTCTCAGGTAACGATATCCACGGAGTAACACAGTAGCCACGGAGTTACACAGGCGGCCACGGTGCGACACGGTGCTTTTTCTTGAATTTTCCAATACACATACACGGTGTCACACCGTGTGCACGGTGCGACACAGACCGTTTTCCACCTTGTTTTTTACACGGTGGGTGTCGGGATACTCGTGAGCTGTACTGTAGGAACAAAATAATTACAGTAGGTATAAACAAATAAATATTTAATTAATGATTTGCTACATGTATCTCAGTATTATTTTTTTCAACTCTGAAACATAAAAAAGGATTGAAATCAGCATTGCATCATGTACAAAATGCACAGTACAAATGCCAAATATAATTTTAAGCCATTTGGCAGAACAACATCCATTACTGTTACAACCATATATTATGGTATGATTTTTTTAAAATACTAATCAAGTTTATACTGGACATTTAACTCCTCACATGTATATGTACAGTGTAATAAATCATTAAACTTATACAAATGATGAACCCAAATCAAAAGCCCTCTCAACATTATTACATGTATTACCAATCTAGCATAAATAATGAAGCTGACAATTACAGCTCCAGAACGAACGCTATCAACAATTTTATTATATATCTAACATAAATATTGAAGCGGACAAGAGCACATCCTTGGCTTATCCTTGCAACATCCGCTTTTATTTTGGCAAAGATGTAGTATAAACATCTTTTGAGAAGTTAAAGTTGTGTGTTATTTTTTCACAATGTATAGATGGTTCCTTAAGATTTCCTTCACATGATTAGCATCCAATGTTTTACCAATATTAGTGTCAATGTTTGTCCAAAATTTGGAAATCATTGTGCTATCTTCATCACCAACCATTGTCTTTATACAAACAGACCCATCATTCACATCCTTGACCATCTCTGTTATCATGTCACTCTCCATGGCCTTCATAGAACTTTCCGTTCCAGTTGATACTGCAATCATGTGGAGGAGGTGTTGATTTGGAATTGAGAGACAAAGTACATATGCGACAGGATTTCGATCTTGTTGAAAAGTTTTCTATTTTTCGAGAAAATGTCCCGATCATAGATGAATGACCTGAAAGATGGGAAATACAATGTAGCATCAACTTAAAATCCCAGTTACGCTTTCGTTATGAAAACTTGTGGTTATTGAGAGTTTGTTTGAAAACACGTTTTTAAAAAGACCGTAAAATGTTTTGAAAATGTGTTAGAAGTAATTGTCGAAAACAGTTTGTGTAATCGTTTCAGAAATATTTTAAACTATGAGAACAGAGGTTTAATGGATAGTATAATTTATAAAAGGTAGCAAGCATTGCTTTATACCCATGATTCGTGTTTGGAATGGTATTGGAAAATAAGACGAACCCACATACAAAACACGTATCCGTTTCTTTAAGAACATTTATTTTTTTGTTTTTAATCTCCCTAACCTTTAGAAGACTATGTGCGAGTTTCTAATTGGTGATTGCTGTCAAAATTTATAATTAGTCAAAATGATTGCACCTTTTAACATTTCTATCGAGAAGTTTGTGTCGTGTGATATTTTCTAATGACACGTGTAGACTTATGCATTGAAAATATTGTTTTTTCATGCATATCAATTATCGATTGTAACATGAATTATTTTTTAAAGGACTAAATATGATATGGATAAATATCTGCCCCCAATTTTAAGCTATTTTTAAATAGTATCGTATCAAAAACTAATCTTTATAAAACATTACAACGATCGCAATTTTGTGAAAATGTTTTGCCATTGAAAGTAAAGAGCACAAATCTGCTCAAGTACGATTTTAACATATTTTTAGTTTCATATAATTAAGAAGAAGACCCATATTTTCATTCAAAACATTAAAATATACCAACATGAGAGAATTTTCATGACGTCATTTTAACATGTTTGTCCTTCTTGTGAAATTCTATGACACATAGCTTATGCAGAACACGCTGAAATTTTGTAATTTGCAATTTTAATTGTCAAATGTGTCAATACTTCTTAAAATTGTATTTGGTATCCTCCTCTTCACACATTGTTTATTTTTAGTTTTCAGTCCTCCAAAGTTCCGGTTCTGATGATCGCATCAATCATACATTGTACTGGGTGCTATTGTTTCAATCATGATTGAGAAACAACATATTTTTTAAGTTCAAACTTATACAGATAATTATAGGGAGAAGTTTTTTAATGCTAAGTCTTAAAGGTAAACATTGGGGTTTTTTTCAATTGTACATATGTTTGCTGCATCTGCCATGTGTAAATATCCACATATAACAGAACTATCCTCCTCATTTTGGTATTATACTTTGTCTTACATCAATCGTTCATGCATTTTTTAAACACAAGAACATGATGCTGTATTGTCTTTCATCAAAACATTAGTGCTATATTTGTTTTACACCAGGTCCAATAGTTGAAAATTTGAGTGGAATAATGTAACCATACATACTGGAAGTAACCATTGAACATGCATGTAGTTGCATTTATCTCAGCTGCGTTGTCTTTAAGATCGAGTGGTGTTTGACCAATAGTGTGACAGAGACAAGACAGAGTTTTTTGGTCACGTTAAGTTTGAGATATTGATTGAAATGGCCTCATGGTAGCTATAATATGTTGGCAAAAGCTTTGTTTGAATTTTAGACAGTTTTAGTTCTGTGTAAACAATAAGAGTTGCATTTTCTGCCGTGGGGAAATCTACACACTGTTGGTAACCATACCTCTACATTAGTCTGAGTGTTGAAACATTGGGAGAGTATAAATTTTCATTAAAATCCCCCATTACAACCTTGTCCTCCATTTTATCATCAAACTGTTTCAGCTTCAGCATCAATTCTAAGTTCATTCGAAACTTTTGCAAACCATAAACATTGGGTCTGTAGAGAACAACGTATATAATGTGATTCAAATGGAAGTTGAAACAAATCTCCAACAGCTACGATTGACACGCCACCAAATTGATCTTTATTTTTCTTTATTTGTACTAGTCTTTCATGGATGTAATACAGAAGTTTCTTGTAGACCATGGACACTTCATCAATGACCAGTATTTGCAAATTCTCAAGTTTAGCTCGGATTGGACTTAAACTTTGTTCTTTCAAAGGTTCATATGGAATTGGCATAAATTTGTTTAAAGAAAAAGCATGATGAATTGTGCAACCACCTATATTAAATGCAGCTGTTCCTGTAAACGCTGTCAACAAAATTGTTGTATCTTCTGGTTCAAAGCTCATTTTGCCTAATATTCTGGTAGCCTCATAATTGATAGTTTTGATGAGATGACTTTTACCAGTTCCCGCACCCCCTGTCACAAATAAGGTGAATGGTTGAGGTTTTCTCCTAGAAGCTTTTTTAAAACACCACTCTCTCAAATGATAGAAAATTTGGCTTTGCTTGGCATTCAGTGACCTTAATAAAGGTAACATTTCTTCCTTGCAACTGTTCTGAACTGTCACTGTGTATGGAATATTACATTTATTATACCCCCGCTCCGAAGGAGAGGGGGTATACTGTTTTACCCTTGTGTGTCTGTCTGTCCGTCCGTCCGTCCGTCTGTCTGTCTGTCTGTCCGTCTGTCTGTCTGTCTGTCCGTCTGTCTGTCCGTCCGTAACAAAAATTTCTGTCGCATTTATCTCAGCAACTATTTATCGCAGATGCTTGAAATTTTAACACAGTGTTTGTTAAGGCATGCCATATGGTGGGATATATTTTTGTACCAATCGGACGCCAACTTCCTGTTAAATGACGACTTTGCTTATTTTTTAACCAAAATTTTCAAACAAATTTTCGTCAAAGAATTCTCAGCAACTGTTTATCGCAGATGCTTGAAATTTTTACACAGTATTTGTATAGGCATGCCATATCGTGGGATATATTTTTGTACCAATCAGACGTCAACTTCCTGTTAAATGACGACTTTGTTTATTTTTAACCAAAATTTTCAAACAAATTTTCGTCAAAGAATTCTCGGCAACTGTTTATCGCAGATGCTTGAAATTTTTACACAGTATTTGTATAGGCATGCCATATCGTGGGATATATTTTTGTACCAATCAGACGTCAACTTCCTGTTAAATGACGACTTTGCTTATTTTTTAAACAAAATTTTCAAACAAATTTTCGTCAAAGATTTCTCAGCAAATATTTATTGCAGATGCTTGAAATTTATACACAAAATTTGTATAGGCATGCCATATCGTGGGATATATTTTTGTACCAATCGGCGTCAACTTCCTGTTAAATGACGACTTTGTTTATTTTTAGCCAAAATTTTCAAACAAATTTCCGTCAAAGATTTCTCAGCAGCTATTTATCGCAGATGCTTAAAATTTTAACACACTATTTGTATAGGCATGCCATATTGTGGGATATATTTTTGAATCAATCGGACGTCAAACTTCCTGTGAAACGATGACTTTGTTTATTTTTAGCCAAAATTTTCAAACAAATTTTCGTCAAAGATTTCTCAGCAGCTATTTATCGCAGATGCTTGAAATTTTTACACAGTGTTTGTTAAGGCATGCCGTATCGTGGGATATATTTTTGTACCAATCGGACGTCAACTTCCTGTAAATGAGTACTTTGTTTATTTTAGCCAAAATTTTCAAACAAATTTTCCTCAAAGATTTCTCACCAACTGTTTATCGCAGATGCTTGAAATTTTAACACACTATTTGTTTAGGCATGCTATATTGTGGGATATATTTCTGTACCAATCGGATGCCAGCTTTCTGTTAAATGTCGACTTTGCTTATTTTGCATATTCACATCAGAGCGGGGGTATCACTAGTGAGCATTGGCTCACAGATATCTTGTTTTCACTGGTTTCAAGATCTGCAACCGTGTCAGTAATAGCATCAGCATGGTTATTTCTTCTTTGATGGTCACTAAGTGTCTCTTTCAACTTCAGTTTCAGGACATAGTGAAGCCCAAGCATCTTGAACATCTCCAATCGATTCATACACTTGTTGAGCTTCATCTAGCAACTGTTCATTGGTAGCAAACTGTGCCCAATTTGCATCTACAATTTTTTTCACAGACTCCAATTCGTCAGATTTTTCTAAAGAAACATGTCCACTTTCATAAAATGTCCTATACAGGTCAAATCCTGGCGGTTTTAGTTGTAGCATCTCTCTGTATGGTAAGTACAACTGCAGCAAGGATTGGTAATGCTTTTGAGAGTTTTTTCAGTATTGAATCGTGGATACCGAATAACAGCAGGATCAGTTTTACTTCTTCTCTGGACAAAGCATTTGCCAATTTGCAACACATAAACGTCCTGATTTTTCTTTTTAGGAATTTGTGATTTAGACAAGACTCTGTATTCAGAGCAGAATGTTGCTAAACACATTTTTGGAAATGGGTCACAGACTGGCCTTAGTTGATATCGTTCAACAATATTTGTCATCCAGATATTTTCCTCCTCTACTTGATTTTCTGAATCATGATCTTCAGTTTCAGGATTGACACTTTTCTTTTTAGTCAATAATGAGAGTGGTTTGCTCAACCTTGTCGGGTTCTCACCTACTTTTCTGGAGCATTCTCTCATTCTCAAATTGCAAATTCGATAAACAGCTTCCTGAGCTCTGACTTCACGGTGACACAAGTAAGCTGATCCAATTGTTTTCATTGTTTCTTTGGCATTCATATTTCCTTCATTAGCTTCAATTTTTGTCTGTTTCAACAGCATGCCCATCTCTCTTTCCGCTTTTGATATGTAGGACACAACATACACAATACAACTAAAAGGATCGAAAACGAATTGTATGTCCATATTGGCATCCCAGCATTTAAGCAGGTATGGGTTGTACTGATTGGTCCACAATTCGTTGGGATTCATTTGAAGGACAACAGTTTGCTTAGCTGTAATCGTCTGAAAAGCTTGTTCATACATATCTTGGGTTACATTTAGGTCATTCAAAATATCTGTTGTTGTTTTTCCATCATCGAAATCATTGGACTGAATTTTTTCCCAAACTAATTGCAAAATATGTTTAGCTTCTGACTTCTGAAGGTTTATTTTCTCTTCAGCTACACCGAGCTCTTCGACTGAAAATTCATCATCAATTGGAGATGAAATAAAAGTTCTGCTTGATGGTGGTCTTGGAAAACTAAATCGACATTCTTTCCCACCTTTTCTGCATGAATTGGAATGCTTTTTACTGTGCTGCTGTACTTGAAGAACAGAATTGCTCAACTTTAAATCATTTTGTTCAGATGGTATTGAACAAGTCACGTATCTGTCAATAAAATCACAAACTGCTTGCTTTCCATTTTGAGATAAATTTGGAGCATTTTCAACCCAAAACAAACAATGCACATGTGGTGAACCTCTTTGCTGAAATTCTACTCTATAAAAGTAGTCTTTGATTTTTTCAATTGGTTCTGCTGGGCTTAGTATGACCTCATGAAGAAATACATGAAATCTGCGTTCAAATATGCGTGCAACAGTCACTGGATTTGATTTCAATATTTTACTCTTTTCTGTCCAGTCCAGCTCCTCTACTTTTCTATCACCGCCTTGCTGATGCAATAATACATTAATCATTTCATGCCAACTGAATTCGGCTGATGAGAATGAGCAAAACCATGTCGGTATGCCTAACTGTTTTAACATTGCAAACAAATCTTTTTGTACATTTTGCCAAAATGATGGTGTTCCACGTTTGGGCTGGAGAAAGCGCAAAGCCTCAGCAGATTTAAACATTTGTTTTAAAATTTCTGGATCATGCAACATATCTCCAGTAACTTTCATTCCTTGTTTAGTTCTTGCAGAAGACTTTCGAATGGATATTTGAGTTTTATCAATAACTTGTTTCAGTTCTGATAGGTATTGGCTGAAAAATATGTAATATGTGTCTTTAGCAAACCTATTATCAGCACTCATCAGTCTGCTGTTAAAGTACTTTGCGAGAGTAATCCTCTTTTCCCTGTCCTCTGTTCATGTGTTTTTTCCATTTGGAAACAAATGTGGGAAAGACATTGCCTCATTTCCATCTTTTTGAAGCATTCGCACTGGATTTTTCCCCTCTGCTGGTGCTATATTGTATATATCATCAAAATAGTGATCAGGAACTTCTTGACCAATGTCAACTGGTTGAAGACATCTATCATACTGAATTCCATTTTGTTGTTGATCATGATCTGAATCTTTTTGGTCAGTTGTTTCTTCATTTTCCGTGTCTAAAGGAGACTCTTCCATGCTAAACCCTTTGATACTACTATCCTTTTTTATATATATTTCTAAATACCAGTTATTGTGCTCTTTTAAATACACAAGGGCTTCTTGAACATGTGCCGGATTGACAAATTGGTATTCATAATGTCCCTTATATGATAATTTGCGTTTAAGCTTTACTTTAATAACCATGTCTTCATCTACTGTTCTTGGCAAAGCTTCTACTTTTTTTGTGTCTGATGGAACACAAACAACCGGGCCGTTTATAGCATTTTGACCTCCCCTTGGCAACGCAGCAACTTTCATGAATGGAATGTGCAATGCAATCAAATGCTTCTCTAGTGTATTTAGATTCTCAAGCTCAACTGGCACATTATATAGTTGCATATTGTTTGCAGCACATTCTGCTGGAATTTAACTTTCCATAATTTTCCTATGGCATGTATTACATAATAGTCACTTTGATACTTATGTGTACCTAGGTACTGCGCACTGAATGGTGTTAATGATAATTAACAGAATGAACTCTGTGACTCTTGTAGCAATGCGTAGTACGCATTGCTACAAGAGTCACAGAGTTCATTCTGTTAATTATCATTAACACCATTCAGAGTTCATTCTGTTAATTATCATTAACACCATTCAGTGCGCAGTACCTAGGTACACATAAATATCAAAGTGACTATTATGTAATACTAGCAATTCAAGGTCATAGCATGGCTATCTGTTTACATACGTCCCCCAAAATAAAAGAAAAATCCCGAAGGGAGATTTCTCATGCCTGGCGCCCGGAATAGGAAAGCGTCCTTGATCTACCCTTGATCAGACGAACTTCCTAGTGACATACCAGTCAGAACATCTATGTTAAGAGATAGTAACAAATGACATGTTTCCATATCCGACTTGGAACATCATTCATCTACAAAAACAAATCTATAACCAGGATGTATACATATACATAAAATCATATAGTTTGATTATATCGCATTACAATCATGAAAACAATAATGAATAAAGTATGACAATAATGACCAAGATGGAATAAACATAGTTGAATATAATCGTAATTCATCATCAAAGTAATACTAAGTATGGTTAAGCTTAATGTCCCATATATATACAAGGTCAAGGCATGCTTGTAAGTTCACACAATATCTCTTCCTTCTTAAGGGTGAGGTTAGCGTCATAGGTTCGGAGTCCATCGGTTTTTTCCTGAAGTTCTCCAGAGTGAATCACCAAATACAAGATTTATATTAGCACAAGATAACGCACATTTCTACTTTTACACAATTCACATTTTCAATTTTCGCTTAATTTCACAATTCTTTGATAAGGAATACACAACTTCTTCGCGGCTGCAGCTTAATTATTCATCCATCATCGGCACCGGTGGATAGAGGGTCGGCGCGGATGGCGAGGCGACTTCTCGCGGAACGTTTTCTGCGTTCCTCTGTTGCGTAGACATCGCGGCCTTCTCTTCCAGGTATTTACGTGCCAGCTCTGGGTCCGGTTTATAGTATTTGGTCCATGGAGATTCTTCATTTTTCTCCTCTTCAAGTAATTGTTGTGCTAGTTTGGTCGAAATTGTCCTCGTGTTTCTGGTCAATTTGCGAGTTTCGAGTCTTCCGCTCCGTCGGGGTTTCTCTTGGATCC
The DNA here is from genome assembly GCF_902806645.1 of Magallana gigas. Taxonomy (NCBI): domain Eukaryota; kingdom Metazoa; phylum Mollusca; class Bivalvia; order Ostreida; family Ostreidae; genus Magallana; species Magallana gigas. Next base: position 542,273 of record NW_022994816.1, read on the forward strand.
TAGTTTCTTTCGGGATTGGTTCAAGTTCAATAATGCCACTAGAGGTCCATTTCACTGGATTCACACAACTAAATACAGTGTCTTTGGAAGAACCTTTCTTATCTCCGTCACTACCCCTTTTTCGACAACCTGTCCAGCAACCACCACAGCATATACCACCCCACTTTTTAATAGTTTTGCGTGTATTAATACAATGTCCTATCGTTATTGTTACTGCCAAAGTTAAACACATAAAACCAAGGGCATCCCACCCAAGACGAGGATTTCATGGGTTGCAAATTAATTACTGGCAATTCCGCCATAAGTGTATTCATAGAAAACACTTTTAAATTAATATCTTTTGTCTTAAGACATTAAACCATGAAAACCTGAGCAACCTTTTCCCATACTCAAGATGTCGGTCGCAATTTTTAATTGTTTTTACCAATAATCTTAATTCACTTTTTTAAAAAAAATCACACTTACAAAAAATAGTTTCTTACTTAATCGCTATTTCATGTATTTCGAGTATATGTTAAGTCACTTCAACTCCGCATATTTATACAAATAACCGAGGTTCTGAGTCCGCGTTTGCTCGTATCGTGCAATACATGTTTTGATGTCACAGAGGGTCATCCTGTCATACATTTTAAAAAACGTGCAATATATACAAAGCTAAGCTTATTCAAGATGATTTACATCCACAATAAAGTAACATATATAATTTAATTTGGCTAATTCCTTCATAAAAGCCAACGCATACTCTTGTTTGTTATTTTCTCTACAGGGCTTAGGGATTGATTTACGCGGTTCAGGGATTGGTTTGAAGCCTAGACCTACTTTAGGGGCTATTTCATCTATTTCCATATTTTCATCTAAGGGTACATTTGGGTTATCTAAGGGTATTTCATAGTCTTGACCACTATTTTCATCACATTGTTTTGACTCATGGGTCTCATCCGATTCTGAATCTACGATCTGATCGTTCTCGTGTTTATACTGCTGATCATCCATGATCTTCTTAGCTCTTATACGTCTTTGAAGTTCTGCGAGGGGTATATCCTTCCCTTTCCCATTGTTTGGACTGTATAGCTCTTTATAATGGTTCTGGTTGCATATCTTCATTTTCTGACGACGATTCATCTTCTGGTGGCACCACATGGTTAGTTTTCCTTAGAGTTCTTCCAACTTCTTCAGTAGTTTGTTAAAGGGGCCAGTGCGAAATGTCCGCCAGTCTTAGTTGTCGTGCATGGCATTTGGTGGTCAATCCAGTCAATTGATATCTCACCACGAAACTAACTGGTCCTTTCTGCTCAATGATTCGATGATATGGTAGCCACTTTTTATCTAACTTATTTTGTCTTCTGTTGTTCTTAAGGTAGACCGGGTCACCTACCTGATAATTTTCATCTTTGCATTTCTTATCGGCCTGAGCTTTCTGTTTCTTTTTGGCTTCCTTCATATTACGATGTACTAGCAGGAAAGCTTTATGTTGTTCTTGAAAGGCGATCTTGTGTTGATCTTCTCCCGCATATCTCCTTCGAGGTTTCATTAACGTATCAAGAGGTAATACGACATCTCTGTTGTACATAAGGTAATATGGGGAAAACTTTGACGAATCGTTAGGATGGAAACGAATGGCTGCCAACGTCTGATTAAGATGAATATCCCATGTTTGAGCGTTGTCTGTTATTTTCTTAGCCATCACGTCATAAAGAGTTCTATGAAATCTCTCTACTTTACCATTACCTTGAGGGCTGTAATAAGATGTTTTGATATGGTTGATATTCAATTCTTTTAAAGTTTCTTTCACTTTCTTGTTCACATTTTCTGTTCCGTTGTCTGTGATAATTTGAAGAGGACAGCCATATCTTGGATATATATCTTCTAAGATAAGATGTACTATGTTGTCAGCTGACTTATCAGGAACGGGAAAAGCTTCTGGCCAACCAGAGTAAATGTCAATAAAAGAAACTATGTATTTGTTTCCCGACAAGGATGTTGGATATGGTCCTGATAGATCAAGTCCTACTTTAGCCATTGGAAAAGGTGGAATGTCTGTCTCTTGAAGTGGAGGTTGAATTTTCATATTGCTCCTCGTTTGGCATACTACACATCCTTCCACATAGGAATATAACCTTTTGTATAAACGTCATATGTTTTATCCACTCCCATATGTCCAAGTCCGTCATGATACTGCTGCACTACTAAAAGTTCTAACTCACGTGGTACATACAGGCGAAGCTTTTGGCCTTCTGAGTCTCCATCTGAAAGATAGTACATTAAACCATCAATTTCCAGAAACTTCTTTCCTTCGGTTGCCGTTGCTGTTCCTTTATTTAACCGATTCTTCAGTTTCTTGATCTGCTCATCGTGTTGTTGACTTTCTTTGATGTTGATATCCTCTGGTAGATCAATAAAGGGATTGACTTACTAATTAGAGATACGGCTGCACCTGTATCTACCAAAGCTCTAAATTTATTTTTACCTACTTTTAATAAACAGCTACTGGGGTTGTTAGTAAAATTAATTTCATATGTAGGTCTTTGTTTAAAGTTCTTTCTCCGGGCTTCAAAGAAGGAAGAACGTCTTAGTTTTCCTGTTTTTGTTTGTCAAAATAAATGCGCGATTTGAAATTTTGAGACGATCCCCTATTTACTTGGTCGCTAGATTCATATGTTCAGCCTTGACGATTTGATGATCTGCCCCGGTTTTGCTGCGCTCTTTGATACATATGCGAGCCCCAACAATCTGCACGCACATGATCTACTTTACCACAATTTCAACATTCCACAGGCGAACGGGGTTTCTGCTTTATATTATGGACGGGTTTGTTTTGACTGGGTCGTTTATTTTTTGGAGGACGGGACCTGACTTGGGGTTTATTTTGAGTACAAAATCGAGCCCTATGACCCGTCTGTTTGCATTTATAACACCTACTATTACGCGCATGGTCAATTTCCATTGGTTCTACATGCCTTGTTTCTACTGAGGTAAGATTATGTGCTCTATCCTTTAATAAGGGAAGAGTATCAACATTTGAAAGAGTTCGTCTGTTGTCATTACTTTGTACAATTTCTGTCATATTTGACCCTCTTATCGCTAGCCTCTTTCTCATATTTTGTTCTTGCATTGCTATTTGAATTGCGGATTCTAAATCTTTAGGGTTTTCTCGCAAAAGTTTCATTCTGAGGTAGTCTAATGTCAACCCGTCACAAAAGATATCTACTAACTGTTGTTGTATCAAAGGATCTTTTAGTCTGTCATTACTGTAGGCGTCTTCCGCGATTTGCAATAGTCTCTCGGCGAACAACTGAACACTTTCATTTGAATTTTGTCGAGTCTTACGCATTACAGCTAACGCGTGTTGGGGATCTGTTATTTTTGCAAATCTATTTTAAGGGATTCCTTAAGATTGTTCCAAGATGGGATTTCTTCAGACACATCTGTTTCATCTAAATACCATTTAATATAATCCCCACCTGAACCCTTACTCGTTATGTATGCAAGCATGGGGATCTCATGACCTTGTTTCCCAGACATAACACTGTACTTTTCAACTTTCTTTATCCACTGTTTAAATATTTGAGCATCTCCCTCAAAAGGAGTTATCACAGAAGATAGGGGCACTGAGAGTGCGGCTGTTATAGCTTTAACTTGACCAATAAAAAAAATCTTTATTATCATCCTGATCTGGGACTCGGTGTCGAGGTTCACGAGTTTTATACGGCCTAGCATCATGATATGTTTCAAAAGTATATTGTTTTATCTGCTCTTTTTCTGAGGACTTTTGACCTGTTTCTTGCCCTTTATTTTCTGTGTTCTGACCCAACCCCGCGAATTGTTTTTCTAATTGCTCCATTTTTAAATTCTTTTTTATCAAACCCATCACCTGTCGTCATATTGGTTGCTTAGACAAAGTTGTTTACTTCGAGATAGCTATAAGAGACATATAGAAATGGTTCTTACCTTATTCTGTATTGAACTTCGCTCAGTCCTGGTCACTGGCACCAAGAAAGTTCATGTAAGCCTTCTGTCTTACGGATCAAATTGAGGGTCAGCTCAAACTTAGTGATGACAAGTACAGTACTTATTCTCAAGGGATTTTATTAAAGCGTGATCGTATAGTTACAACAATTAAAAGCAGCCCAAATCAAGAGTCTCTGAATCTCTATAAGCGGTATCTCTAAATCTGTTCAACATCATTTTACATGGGTATATATATAACACTACCACGCGTATCTTACGTAAGCAGTGTACACGTTAAGTAAAAGTCTTAAGTGATCGTATAGTGGTTTTATTCGGCAAAAAGCAAACTAAATACACAGTCCCAATTCGGGGAAGTCAGAGAGAGATGTTAAGAGTTCGAAAGAGCGTCGGAATTAACCTAACTTGCAAGAAGTTGGTAGTTTTATACTATTTGGGGAAAACAACTATCAAAGTAATACAAGTGTTCATTGGGTGTTGAAAAACCCCTTAAGAGGGCGCCACCACCTTGTTACTATGATGCTCCAAGATGGCGTCAAGCTGATCAATCGCCTTAATCAGTGTACTTAGGGTCAATCAAGGTTACGACAGATATTTACTAGTGGGAGGGTCACTGTATCGTGACCAATTACTGTCATCTACCTGAGCCGATTAAAGGGCTTATTGACTTCGATTAGCCGAATGATGTATGTAATTATTTAGTTTATATCAAACTTTACCCCCTCAGGATATTTGTGTACAAATCGGGAACATAATGTCCAAATTGGAGACATACTGACCAGCAAGGATTTAATTACGGTCATTAAAGGATCATCACCTCAAAACAATATACCCCATAAATATGTAAACATGGTAGCTATTGGCTCTCTCTCTGACCTTCCTTTAAAGCAATAAAGTCTTTGACAGAATTATCGTGATTCAATTTACATGGAATATACATTAAATAAAGGTATTTACTTTACGAAAGCATTCTATACTGATTCTGAAATAAAATGATAAGTCAATTCACAATAGTTCAAAGAATAATATGTAACGTCCAATCAGTATAGTCAAAGTTATAGGATACGTAAAATATAAAGTCCAATCACCAGTGTTCGATTATATAATAATAGGTAAATATAAAGTCCAATCACCAGTGTTCGATTATATAATTACATGTAACAAGGGCTATTTTGTTACACACCTCCACCCAGCGGGAAACAGTTGCTCAATACACTGCAACTTTTTAAGCACAGTCTCGATACACAAAAGAGTCTCTTTACACAAAAAAGTCTCTATACACAAAACAGTCTCTTTACACAAAACAGTCTCTTTACACAGAAAAGTCTGTATAGAGTTCAGCGTCCGGTATTATCGGAGAATTCATCGAATAGCGTATGACACTTCCGGAATCATCGGAAACAAAACACAGGTCTGGTGTAGGTTCGTCGTAGTCGGTGTCATCAGAAACATCGTCGAAGTGATACTAGAAAGTTGATACTTCTAGTATTATCGGTATTTCCTCGGCTATGGTTGTGATTATACACAATATACACAAAAAGTAGAAGGTAATTCATCCTTCCGTCATCATCGGAATGTTTAACATATTCCATTTCCCTCATCTGCTTCACTAGACATGATTGTAGTTTGCTGTAACAAGTATTTAAAAGTTATTGGCTATGGGTAAGGTAGCACATACCCACGGAAAGTTCTTTAGGAAAGTCCAGGTCGTTGATACAAGTCCAGATCAGGTCAAATAAAAAATAAGGCCGTTGGTTTACATAAGACGTGCCCAATACATCCCATGTCCGGTAAACCGGAGATGTCTTTTGTCTTAGTCAGTAATAGATGTCGGAGCTGACCCAATTAAAGATGAGGCCCGGCTTGTAATCAGTTCAAATCTTGGTAGGTTTGGATAGATAGGCCCGTGTTCAGCAGTCATCCTGAGCGTCTCTGGAGATTGTTGAGGTAGCAAGGTCGCAGTAGGTTCAGTCTCTGCAGGCGGTGCAGTGGATAGTGTAGGAATGTCGCCACCTTGGGTCTTGACCGCTGCATACGTCGGCAGTACAGACATCTTATATTCCCCACTATCCCCCTTTGCATTCCAGAGCCCAATTATTCTACTCTTGATTCGTTTACGACATTTGATACCAATTAAACATACGACAATGAGTAAGATACCCAAAATCCCTATGAAAGGAAAAGACCAATGGGGTAAGTAAAACTTTTCTTCAGGTGGAAAATACATGTACTTTAGCTCATTTTGCAAATCATCCATTTCAATGTGTTTAATTTTGTTTAATTAAAAAGGATAAGAAGAATAGGTAAAGTTGGGTAAGTTTCGGTGAAATTTCTCCCAAATATTTTTGGTGTTGAGGGTGTGTACAATTGTAATATTAAGGTGGTTTTCAGGGAATTTGACAGTCGTTTCTCGGCAAAAATATGGGGATAAGGTTATTTGACCGTGTACAGCTCGACATGACATCGGTAAACGCAGCACGCCAACCGGAGGCTTTACAGAACGAATCGTGGTCTCTGTACCGCGTTCACTTGTCGGGCAGACTTGAGAAAATTTCAACTCTTGGACTGTCGACACAGCCCACTGACCATCGCTAATATACTGCGCCAGCGGCAAATTACTCACATGAACTACTTTTTCACAAAACGGTTTTATTGCATTCGCCTTTTCCATAAAGAGGGCCACTAAGCAGGTTTTACTCAAATGCACGGGATAAAGGGGACTCTTAATAGTACAAAAATCTTTGACAACATTGGTACACTTATCCAATTCGTGTGAAGTTAATAGGACATACTGGGTTCGGTCTGAATTGATTGCTAGCATTTCATTTTCAAGCGCGTATCTCGCAACAAAATTCTTATCATTGGAGTTAGGAGAAAGCGGTTGTTCCGCAGCGGGAACGGAAGAAGTGGTCACTATAGGAACAGGTAAATTGTAAACTTGGTATACTTCGAACTTAGAATACCCGTCTAAAAGAGGAGTGTGAATAATAAGAAATAACTGCTGGGCTTAAACGTTTTAAATTTAGGAAAAAAAAACAACAAAAACAAAAACAAATATACTTTACTAACAATGCTTCAATCATGTATCTAGCTATTCCCACGCTTAAGTCAGTCATTATGACCTAAAGACGTAAATATCGTCCGGATTTTAAAATCCACGTGGTGAGGGTATATACGAGTTTACAAAAATTGATACAGTGCTTTCAAGAGACCCTTAGCCTTGCTGTTTCTTGATTTAGGCCTCTTGACCTTGACCTCTACAATTGACATGTCTTCGTCCGAATTTGACATTATATAATCGCAACTAAGTTGCTCTTCTGTCAGTGGTTCAACGTCACCATGCACAGTCTCATCGGTCTCAATGTCGTCGGGGTCAAGTTTTATCTGGTCACTACGTTCATCTAGCCTATCAGCTAAACGTTCCTCCCTATGTCTTATTCGACTCTGTAGTTCGGCCAGTGGTATGTCATCCTCATCGGAGGAGTCCGTCCTTTCGTCTCGGAACTTGTCACTGAGAGCCTCTGGCCCTTCGTCTTCGATTGTGGAGTCCATATGATCCTTAGGACGAAAATAAGGACGAAAATTAAAAGAATCAAGGACTCCGATCTCGTACGTCTTGTCGCTTACATCCGGTCCCGTCTCTGTGCAAATATCAGAGTCATCAGTCAGTAGTGAATGATCTATCCGAGAGAGGAGGTCAGCACAAGAGTTTTCTGTACCCGCAATATATTCTACGATACAGTCATACCCAGCCATACACATTGCCCACAGATGGATTTTCTTGTTCGGCATGGGGGATTCCAAGACATACTTCTGTGGTTTTATTTTAACTTTACCCGTGGTTCGTAGCAGGGAAGATATGCACAAATCATCATCCAATGGTACGATAGTATCATTAATTTTCAGTGAGGCCAGTCTGCAATTCGTACCTTTTTCTACAGAGGAGATGTGCACATCCTCCTCCAGGGGTACATACGCATTCTTAATTCTGAAAGATTTTAGGTCGAAATACAACATAACACCATTACTAAGCAACCAATCACGCCCAAGGATAACATTTCTGGACATTGAACGCGTTACATAAAAATCTTGTACAACACAATTTCCGCCAATAATAAAAGAAATTCTAGCCACTCCATCTATGTCTAGTGGGGAACCATCCACACCCATTAAATTTAACCTTTTTCTTTGTAGTTCCGGTTTGTATTTTAGTGAATCGTAAATTTTCCGTTTGATAAGACTCACCTCTGCTCCAGTATCCACCAGAGCCCTAAGTTTCTGGTTCTGAACTTTAATTAAACAAGAATTTGGACTACCAGCAAAATTAATGAAAGCTGATTTTAACCTCTTGGCGGGTGATTGATTGCGTAGTTCTCCTACACTTACCTTTCCGTCTCCGCCGCCGGCCTCATTGCGACGGAGGGTTTCTAGTTTAAACGGTTTTTCGGGGTGGGACGTTTTCGAGCTTGGGGCTGTCCTGGTCTTTCGGGGCAATTTCGAGCTATATGACCTTCTCTATAACAATTAAAGCATGCAATCTCAGGTTGTTCAGTTCTGAGCCTTCTTCGGTACCGCATGTGACCTATTTCCATAGGCACAATAGTGCGAGGGGCAGGGATGGGGTTTTGAGGAATTAAAGTAGGGGTAGGGTAGGGCGGATCAGGCGCGACAGGTCTGAGCCTGGGAAATACCACCTCTTCCGGATCTCGCGTCGGGACAAACTCTTTCCCTAACCGCATTTTAACCTCGGTATGAAAGTTCTGTATCGAAAGCGCGCTATCCGCGGCAGCCGTCAGCGTAGTCGGCTTTTGATGCATGATTTTGATTTTCATGTGATCGTCGGACATACCGTCAATGAACAATTGTACCAACTGGCGCTGTACCTCAGGAGGGTCAAGGCTGTCAAATGCATCGAGGGCCAGTCGAGAGAGTCGAGTGCTGTACACTTGGACATTTTCGTCAGGTTTTTGTTTAATTTTGAACAGGGATGCATATGCGTGATGTTTGTCATTACATTCCCCAAATCTTAAAATTAGTTGGTTTTTCAGGTGCCCCCATCCCCTTCCTACATTTTGGTCATGCACGCGCTGTTCAATGTACAGGCCGATATAGTCACTTTCATCCCCCCTGCTATGTCTTAGAGCAAGACGGACTATTTCATCATCTGTCAAATGGGGATTTAAGACCAAAGCTTTGTTTATTGCATTTATCCAAGCCCGGAATTCCGACGGCTTCCCCGAAAAAGGAGGTGTATCAATTATGATTTCTTGCTTTTTAATGGCAATTTTAATTTGCTTGAGTTTCTCATTCACTGTCGTACTAAGTTCAGTAAACCCTTGCTGTATCGTACCAGCAACAATATTTGTGGCTTGTTCTAAACCTTCAGTCATGTTTACCAGACAATAAATACCCAAAAGAATAATAGAATAAATAAGAAAAAATCAAGAGTAGATGAGACTCGGACTTACAAAACAGGACAGTAAAGAATAATAAAATTGTCTTACCGTGACTGGTTAGATAGATCCAAAAATCCAAAGTCTTTTAAAGAAGGTAAAAATCCTGGTCACGGCACCAATCAGCCCGTATAACACTACCACGCGTATCTTACGTAAGCAGTGTACACGTTAAGTAAAAGTCTTAAGTGATCGTATAGTGGTTTTATTCGGCAAAAAGCAAACTAAATACACAGTCCCAATTCGGGGAAGTCAGAGAGAGATGTTAAGAGTTCGAAAGAGCGTCGGAATTAACCTAACTTGCAAGAAGTTGGTAGTTTTATACTATTTGGGGAAAACAACTATCAAAGTAATACAAGTGTTCATTGGGTGTTGAAAAACCCCTTAAGAGGGCGCCACCACCTTGTTACTATGATGCTCCAAGATGGCGTCAAGCTGATCAATCGCCTTAATCAGTGTACTTAGGGTCAATCAAGGTTACGACAGATATTTACTAGTGGGAGGGTCACTGTATCGTGACCAATTACTGTCATCTACCTGAGCCGATCAAAGGGCTAATTGACTTTGATTAGCCGAATGATGTATGTAATTATTTAGTTTATATCAAACTTTACCCCCTCAGGATATTTGTGTACAAATCGGGAACATAATGTCCAAATTGGAGACATACTGACCAGCAAGGATTTAATTACGGTCATTAAAGGATCATCACCTCAAAACAATATACCCCATAAATATGTAAACATGGTAGCTATTGGCTCTCTCTCTGACCTTCCTTTAAAGCAATAAAGTCTTTGATGGACACAGAATTATCGTGATTCAATTTACATGGAATATACATTAAATAAAGGTATTTACTTTACGAAAGCATTCTATACTGATTCTGAAATAAAATGATAAGTCAATTCACAATAGTTCAAAGAATAATATGTAACGTCCAATCAGTATAGTCAAAGTTATAGGATACGTAAAATATAAAGTCCAATCACCAGTGTTCGATTATATAATAATAGGTAAATATAAAGTCCAATCACCAGTGTTCGATTATATAATTACATGTAACAAGGGCTATTTTGTTACATATATAACATTTTACTTATGATAGACAGTTCTGACTAGTTCGGCCCATTTACGATGATCATGAGTGAACATTTAGTGTTCAAAATTAAGATTAATAGTTTATTCCTAAATAAAGTAACAAAACCGTCATAACTGCCAATCAAAGAGTCTGGATGCAGGATTTGAGTCTCCGAGTCCTGGGTCTCGGAGTCCCCCACCTAGTATGAGGCATCACTTACTCATAATACGTTCATTCATACATGACATAAAAGGTTACAAAGGTTAATATATAGAATACACAATACATGACTCAATATAGAGTACCAGAGCTATCGTTGTAGACACAGAATCGCCAAATATGACACTTGTTTTTAAACTCTCAATTTGGATATTATTATGCCCGTATTATTCACCTGGTTTCATAACATCATTTAGGAATACTACGCATTGCTACAAGAGTCACAGAGTTCATTCTGTTAATTATCATTAACACCATTCAGTGTGCAATACCTAGGTACACATAAATATCATAGTGACTATTATGTAATACTAGCAATTCATGGTCATAGCATGGCTATCTGTTTACATTTGAAAGAGAGGTCTATGGCACGAAGAACATGCAAAACGCGGATCCTGAGCAGTTTTCTTAATAAAATTTTCCAATACTTAGTCTGCATCAACATGTTTTGATTGTTCAATGTCTTTCCGTTTTTGCTTGCTTTGCTTCACTTTTTCTTTTTGTTCTGGTTTTTTGTGGTATCTTTTCATAACATCTTTTTTCTTTTTGAGCTGATAAATTTTGTCTTGGTATTTTAAACTAAGGTTTTGTTTAACCTTTTCTCGAAAAGTATCGTTAGTTTTGTATTTTGTTGTGCCGTATTCAATTAATTTCCTCTGAAATACAACATCAGTTTTGTATTTTCTTTTGCTGCACCCTTTCAAGTTTCTTTGATGTGCAAGGTTAGTTTTTGCGTGGACCCTGAGGTCCACGCAGAAAATATATAAGCGAGGTTAAACCGGATGCTATGGGGAAAATTCAGCCTGCGCATGAGCTAGCCTGGTTCCTGTGCGTAATGGGTAGCTCAGGGAACCAGGCTAGCACACGTTTATCTGAATCGGGATCGGGATTCCGTGCCATATGCACACATAAGTTCAAAGACGCTGTAATTGTAAAGTTGTCGGTAAACAGTACAGAAACAAAGTATTCCTTTTAAAAAAGGATTGGCATGTGATATGAGCTAAGTATTATGAAATAAATTAATGTTATGCTGAAACTACAACATGCATCAAATAGCATAATTTGCAATGTTTTGTTGTTTTCCGAATACACAAGTAACTTAACTTTACTTTTATAGTAGGCAAGGCTAGAGAACTTCCCGATTAAATTTTTTAAGCATTTAAGTATGATTAAATAATTATGTCACTGTATTAAGGTTTAAATCTCAAGCAAAATGCATCATATGAATATGAAATTTTTAATTTACACAAATCTGTCACTGCATAGTTAACAAAGTAGTGCGAATCGTAATGTGTGCGCAAATAGTAGAATTCACCGAATGCCTGATACTGTACATGCAAACTTCATTCATAGATAGATCATAATTATTTTAGAAGTATGAATCCTTTAAATTCTAAGATAAAAAGTTAGGGCTATACATACATGTATACGTAATACAACGTACACATTCAGTGGTTAAAAGCAGAGGGCTAGAGTCGGTGGAATCTCTGATAATCTTAAGGCTTTCACTTTTTCGTTGGAAACACATACAAATGGTCCACGTATTGTAGTCCTTTTTTTAAAGGACAGCAACTTGTGTATTTCATTTTTGATCTTTCTTTCAAATGCTCTTGATGGTCAATATCAGTTCTGTACTTTTTCTTGTTTAATTCCTTCTTTCTGTTCCTATGCTTGGCATTTGAGCTGTATTTCTTTTTACTGTATTCCTTTTTCTTTGCTTTGTGTTTTTGATAATGAACTTTCCTCTTTTTTAGTATAGTGTTCCTGAATTGCTCATTGTTCTGGTATTGCTTTTGAAACCATAATTTCCTTCGTTTTACGCCATGCTCAAGACTTGAATGCTCGTTGTCTACAGGATTTTCTAATAAGCAAGTTATCTTCGTTGATTTGTAATTTTGTAGTTTTGATAATTGTGTCACCTTTGCATTGATTTATACTTGGCAAAATATTTGTGCCTAACACGGACTCAACAACATTGTAATGGTTTCCATTGACGTGATGAAGGTAAATGCCTCCTTCTATAGGTGAGAAAAGACTGTCTACAAAGTTGCCAGAATATTTTCTCCAGGTAAAGTCAGAATATGTATAAATGTTTACGTTCAACATGTGCGAAATTGCTATTATTTCAAATTCAGTTGCCCAAGTTCCAACAGAATTCATTCTTTCAACATAATCTTTTAGAGATTGGCTGCGGGACCTTAAAACCCCTTTTAACAAAGCTTGATTTTGTTTGACATGTCTACAAATTTTAAAACGTAGATTTTCATGGGATTCCCCTGATCCTGACAAGCATACAGATAAAGCTCGAAAAAAGCAATTCCCATCACCTAGAACTGACAAGCACTGGTGTGGTGACCCAGCAATTTTTTTTATATTTCTTTTTACAGTTGCTTAATTTCTCAGTAAGAACTGGAATTTGAAGGACTGAGCAAAGCATTTGCTTTGAATTCATACTCAACTGCTGAAATGCTGTTTGAGGGGGTTTTTCCTGTTGTATGCAAACACTGTTATCATCAGATGGTGGATATGCTTGCACATTTTCAGTATTTTCCCGAGAAGCAATTTGCATGCAAGACATCCCTGTTATTTCACACTCAATAGCATTAGAAAACCCCATAGAATGTGCCAATTCAATTATGTGCATGTGAACTTCATCAACACTCTGGACAATTTTGCAGTAGCTTTTTCCATTTGCAGACATTTTTCCAGATGATATTCTAGAATGAGAATCAAACAGAAAGAAACCATAGTTTAAAACACCACACAAAAATGTATTGTCACCAAAACACATAAAACATCCCTCTGTGTTTTCAAGACTGTTTTGTAATGCTTCTTTCAATGGCTTGGCATTAAATTGACTCCATGCAAATCTGGCATTACCTGCTCATTTGATATGGGTATCAATGTGGCAATTGACTCGGTAAATGACATGGAGAACAATTTTGAGTGATGTCAAGATTCCTTGGGAGATCTGATATAAACAAATATTGATAACCAATGTTTGTGTATCTTTGCAATGTATCATACAGTTCAGTTGTTAGGATTCTGTCCAAGTCTGAGGGCTGCCATAACTGGGCTGGTTTAATTTGGTGATATGTTAAAGCTGATAAGCAATTTGGAACACACTGTACTCCAGCATTTAACCCAAACATATCATTTGCCTGATGAAAGTTTCCCTGAATTGAGGTAAGCATGTTTTCAATTTGCATCACAGTATCTGAATCTATTAATCTAACAGCTGAAGACTTGTGTGCAACATTGCAGTAACAATTTGAATCGGTAACATTTCATTTTCCATCACCAAGTTAGACTTTTCAATTTATGTTACCATGTTAGATCGATATGTTTCTGTTACAAAGTTAGACATTTGAGCATCTCTTTTCATAACTATACTATCCTGCATGGATAAGAATGGTTGCGTCTGATCTGCAAGGCATGGCTTTACACCATCATAGTGCCAGGGTACCCTCAAAGGAGTACAGATCGAATCAGAGACAGATACCTCATCAGAAGTACTCAATGAAACGGAATCAGAGATCGGTGTCGTACACACGTATACGGTAATCATACTTCCCTTGGGCGATGCAACCCCCAAGGCATTTGGATGAATCATTCTCTCACTAGGAGAAGCCAGATTCTGGGCTGTGAAATTTTCTGTCTTTCGTGACATTCCTGTAGACAGGTTCTCGACAAAGTCATGATCGGAGCTGCAGGTTGCCTCATCAAGCTTAATTAAGCTCTAGCACCTTCCTTTGCTTTCGTTCTCTGTCTTTTAGCCTAGAAATTTTCTAGTTTGATTTCTTTTTCTTTGGCATCTGAAAATACACATGCATAATAATTATAAGTATAATATCATCATGGATTTTGGACCTTTAAAAACACATGAATCACACTTAAGGTACACATATTAAGTAAATTGGTAGCTTAAATTTTTTTCTTTAAGAATATTTTGGATAATAACTGTTTGATAATAACACATAATGTTGTTGAATGGTAAATAGATGTACATACAGGTTTATGGTAATGATTGTCAACTTTTTGTCTTAAAAAATGGGAGATGGTTTGGAGAGTTAATGGAGGCTGTTAAACCCTTACCTAAGCCAAAATGTCAACTCATGAAACACAGTCATCCCAGTACTTAGATGCTCTGAAATCATTATTGTTTGGCTGGCTCAACACCAATAGGTCTTACTATTTATCAGCACTAACTTGTCACATGTAAAGAAATATTTTTTTTACTTAAATGGTTTTCCACTATGTTGCTTAATGTAAATTTATGAACCATTTATTTTTAATGACACCCCCTGAATAAAAGCATTGGCAAGCTGAACATCCCTTTGTGACAAAAATGTACAGTATGTGTTGAGTGAATGTATTTTACATGCTTTAAGGTATCTCACTACATGTAGACTTATACATTTTAAGACACTTCATCACAAGATGACGATTTAAGTGCTTTGTTTAATCGAAAATTGTTTATATTAATTGATTAAGTTGAATGATACCATAGCTCGGTGGTTAAACTATCAGACTTCAGAAGCACATATCATGAGTTTGAATCCGCCCTTGGCTTTTGTTCATATTTATTTATTCATTTTACATCTTTTCACCTATTTGACTTTATTTCTTATGAAAGATAGCATATCTTTCATAATCAAGTACTTTTTTGCTGTCAGATTTGAGAAAGTCTTTCCAAGTATAGTGAGTCACTTTCATAAATCAATAAAACTCATTTTAGATTTTGTGCTACATGTCACTGGATGAAATATCTGGTTTCAGCGCTGCGGAAACCCTTTGGAAACTCTGCGGAAACTAAAGGTTACTTTAAGTTTCCGACAGGTTTCAGCACGGAAACTTCAAGTTTCATTAATTTCCGCAGTGCTGAAACTTAGGCTGTCCACGAATCCAAATGGTTTCCACAACGGAAACTTACTAAAACTTGAAGTTTCTGCATAGTTTCAATCTCCATATACGTTTGGGATACATATTGTTTACAAATGGTTTCCGCGACGGAAACTTACTGAAACTTGAAGTTTCTGCATAGTTTCAACCTCCATATACAATTGGGATACATATTGTTTACAAAGGGTTTCCGCATCTGAAACTAACTGAAACTTTTTATATTTTTGCTTTCACAAAAGCTGAGCAAGGTTTCTACTTTATGTAAAAACAAAACAATTTCAAACAGTTCCAAATTTATTTTGTTCAAAAATCTGAAATTGTTTCCAATAATAAATAAAATACAGCCAAGATACAATAATTGAGAAACATCCATATGGCTATTCCCTTATTAGGAACTTTTATTTAAAAAATGATAAAATTGCACAAGAAAAAAAACTCCCATAGAAATCTTTACATTTGTATTTTTTTCATCTCGATTAAATGCCTATCAAATTTCCCTTTAAAAATGCAAGAAAGATCTTACTTTTTTAAAAATATGAATGCAATTTACAAAATAACTGCATGTACATGAATAAACAAAGAAAACTTCACTGTTACATGAACATGATACACTTGTCTCAATTTGTTTTGAACTACAATGAATATGTACACCATGAAATATTTTTTAAAAGTCTAAAGTATCCATCTTTTTAAAAAAAAACACTACAAGATAGTAGTTGACTACAGAGGTATGACCCAGATTTGATTTGAATATGTATGTCAATAAATTCCAAAATGAGGTCAAAGTGACCCACTTACAAGTTGGGATAAACATTTTCTTTGTTAGTAATATAATCTTAGGTTTACAATAGAACAGGATTTGATATCATTTTTTTGATAATCCACTAAGTCCAAAGTGAACTACTCATTTCCACCCATGATGTACCAACTGATCAAATTTTAATATCATAAGCCTGTCAGTATTTAATAGATGACCCAGAAGGAGATATGAAAAGCTTTTTGGCCAATAAAAAGCTAACAATGGAGCAGTATGTCAAATCATGTGCAAAAATATGATGTACAGTTGTACACATTTAATTAATTATGCTGATTGTAACACACTTCAATCCTGATGAATAATCTTCTTTACACACGGTTTACCTTCCTACATTTCACTACTTTACCTACATTAATATTTTAAAATCCAAGACATGAAGTAAAATATACATTGTTTATAGATGTCAAGTATTACATGTACTACATGTACTTGTACTTGCTTTTTGTAGCATGAATGTATAAAGTACAAAGTATCAGACAGATCATTCAACTTACAATTCTCATCGATACCAGCATTTTACTTATGATATAAAAGCTAATTCCAATATTAGTTACATAACACAGATTAAAATAAAACCCACATGGAAACAACTTTCCATGCAAGTAATTGTGTTATATAAAAATTGTAATACATGGGGTATATGTTGTCTTTATATATTTTCATATACGACATAATTGAATATTGTTTGGTGTATTTTATCATTTCTATGACCCATGCATTCATCTCCTAATGCAGTGTTTTTACATTTAAGATTGGTTTCTTAAATTTTCATATATTGCTGCAAATAAAAACTAAGTTATCAATAAATGTTTAAACAAAGAAAATGGGAAAAAAAAGTAGTTAACACTATGATATATGTTAGGATATACTAGGATATATGTTACATGGAGTCTAATATTTTATGCAATATTTACGCGGGTAGGTTAAGGCAACTCCGAGTTTAATGACCGTCAAAATTATGATCAATTTAGAAAATGTTTATTTTTATGAAAACAGCGCGGGATATTAATACCAAGTGAAAGAGTTCACCAAGATATTATTTTTCTACCGGGTACCTAAAACAACACAAGATATTATTTTTCTACCGGGTACCTAAAACAACACAAGCTAACACACCACTTTTAAAAGGGGTTATACCATCTTAATCAGTCAACAGGGGATCAACATCACTATTATTTTATTTTCAATAGTATTTGAAATAGTTTTTATTAATAAGCTTATACCAAGTTTTCATTAGTGTATTAATTAAAAAAATGGCGTCCAAAATCGAAAGTTATTAATCCAGGATTGATGTCTTATAATAACTGAACACATTCTTGATAGAATTTGCTTATTTGATTGACAATCTGTAGACTGCTTATCCAGAAATAATTACCCGACTTATAAGAGGGTCAATGGCAAAATCTTGTAAATAAACCTTAAAAATGGCAATCGACTTATAGGCGAACAATACTTATAGGCGAGTATATACGGTACTTCGAAATCGACTCAATCGTTGAAGCTGCCGTGCCATGGTATCACGTGACAGTTAAAAATAGATCACTTTTTTACCTTAACAAAAAATCAAAAAGTGCATGTAACACTACCCCGAAGTTCATTTGTATGTTTACTACAATAATTCGATTGACAATTAGTTCATGTTTATTAGTATTACTGCTAGAATCCTATTGTACATCGCATAAAATAAATATTGTAAATATTTATCGGAAACCCTCCCAACTTCTAAAATTTCTTTGAAAATACTACGTATTTTTCGTTTAAAACAACAAAGCACACGATTCTAGCAGCACTTTCCAGGTAGTTAAGGCCATATACCGTTGATATTTACCAAAATCATATTTCCTTATACCCGGGGTAGTGTTACACTTTTGCCATTTTTTGTACACACTGACAGAGGAAAGGCTGGTCAAGCCATATAAATGTCGATCCGCTTACCTTATAACACTCGCTGATTAAACAAAATATCCATGCCTGTATTATCCTGATTATATTCTAACTGACACTTATCTACATCTTAGGTATCTGTATTAAATAAGTCTTATTTCGGCATTGTTTACACTGCATTCTGATAATTTGTCTCCCGACATGATCTTCTCTTTTAAACATGCTTGTGACGTCATCAATGATAATTATACGTAATAGAGAGAAATCCAAGATATATTCAGTTAGAAGAGTTTCTAGTGATATTTTATGTCTGTAG
This sequence comes from Magallana gigas, assembly GCF_902806645.1. NCBI lineage: Eukaryota > Metazoa > Mollusca > Bivalvia > Ostreida > Ostreidae > Magallana > Magallana gigas. The sequence goes on from NW_022994816.1 coordinate 560,908, forward strand.
TTTTTATAATTTAAACCAGAAATAAAATTGAAATCAACATGTTTTTGAGTAAAATATGACATCATGCTGCTTATTGTGACGTCATATCGATCAGAGGAATTTGATCGCTGTGAGTTGCCTTATCATACCCGCGTATGTAACGTTTTTGAGTTCTTTTTAATTCGGCTGCTCTACTTGAGCTATGATAAATATAATCAATTTTCTCAATCACAAATTTAAATCAACAATATGTACACAATCCCTTTCTTCTCTCTGGAGCGCGTCCTTCATTTGCAAATATAACAAATTATTTAAGACAATGAAAGTTAATATCTGCAAGGTCTAATCAATCATTTAATAAGTCAAAACCATGTGATTTTCTAAGATTCTAGCTTACAGACAGACATTGTCATATACTGGTATTTGATCATATGAAAAAAGAACTTTTATAGTTTATAGGTTTTTGGTAATGAGATTACTTTACAGTTAAAAAGTCTTGTTCTGCAGAGGTTTAGTCGGGTCGTAGAGATGTGTCCATTCGAATCAATAAGGAGTGTCCTTGGCTGTTGTTGATGTAACCTGAGTCGTAGTTTATGGAAATAGGCCTTTTGGGGGGATTTTCGAGCATTGTCCAGACCGATGAAGCACTCATATGATCACATCATGGTTACAGCAGACTTAGTATGTAGTTCTGGACAGTGGTAGCATTAAAATTCTTCTTCTTGGGATGAACTTGTTCCTTTCACTGGGCTGTACTCTATGTCTGTTCTATTTATCTTAAACAACAATAATAAAGTTTCATTTAGATTTTTAACCAATAAACATTCAGCTTAACATGTAATAAAAGTATTCTGAATAAAATTCTGAATACAGAAGCTACTATGCAGTTGTCAGTTGCTGTTTAAACTATGTCATATAATGACTACTGTAGTATCTGGTCTAAAATGTTTCATTTTATATTTGAAGCAATGTTATTTTCATTTTGATTCAATTATTGTTTGTTGAACAATGGACAAACTTATCAACAATAAGTGTGTTTCACTCCCCCCCCCTCCCGAATGCTGGAGAAAACGTACCCAGGAGAAAACGTACCCAGGAGAAAACGTACCCAATTTCTAGGGTACGTTTTCTCCAAGAGAAAACGTACCCTATGAAAATAATAAATAATGGTTTTCATAGATATTCTAAAATGAAAGAAAATAAAATATACAATGAACATTTGTATCGTTTGTTGCTGTACTTGTTTTAAAATGCATAACGTTAGTCACGTACTTAAATTATTAAGACAATAATTTGTAACATACACATACACCAACATGGCCTGAGCAGTTTAATTAGTCGACAATTTATCCACCATAAACGAAACCGTTAAATAATTAGTTTTCATTGCGATCTCATTTGGAGATTTAATTGATAATCACTATATTTAAATAAGGGGATATAGCAAAGCAACTTAGAGGTATAGACTGATACCACTTTATGACAGATCATTATTTCGTATTAAAATAAAAGTTGCTACAATTATTATAAAGATATTATTCATAAAATGAATATATTTCTATACATCTATGCATTTAAATATGCATTAAAGTAGCATTTGAAAATTATTTAATATGTCCAACCCCTTTAAAATTATTAAGTATTAAATTCATGTATCTATAAAACTCTTACATATCTGTATATTCATTATGCAAACTAGTATTTAAAAGTATCAAAAACCATCAAGTAGTATAGTTATGGTTTTCATAGGGTACGTTTTCTCTTGGAGAAAACGTACCCGGGTACGTTTTCTCCTGGAGAAAACGTACCCTAGAAAATGGGTACGTTTTCTCCTGGGTACGTTTTCTCTTGGCCTTGGGTACGTTTTCTCCTGATACCCCCCCCCCCCCTGGACTTAGACCTGGATTTCCCAAAAATTACTACAGTAAATTATAGCGAGCGCAGCTCGCCGGCGCGCAGCGCCGGCTAGCGAAGCGAGCTCTAAGAACCAATGTGCGCGGGAAAAAGAACGAGCTAAACCTACAGTTCATCAAACAAAATTTTTTGTCTACGTCCCATAATGCTCTCTAATGTTTTCACCCGTTGTGCTCTGCCAAAGATGGCAGACTTTTAACTCGTAATTTACGATGACTTTAAGTTTGAAGACACGTTTTGAGTACCGCATATGCTTTGGCGAGACTCGAAAGATTTGTTACATGCTTCCATACCTCCGTATTTGAGTTGAGAAACGTAAACAAAGACGAACATAGTCATAGATGACGTCACAGTGCACCCGCGCTATATTTCCCGCGATAAATTTAGAGGTGGATCAAACATCTGTAATAAGTATAGTCTGCGATACCTGCCTCATTTTGACATATGATTTGTTTTTAGTCTTTTTTTAATATAGAGATTTTATATATATATATATACTAGCAAGAGCCATACTTTACTGTCATATCGATCCATTTTTAAACTAATTGTGCATGCATGTATAGTAGGCAGGTAAGTATATGAGTAGGGATCATCGAGGAAATAAACAATAGGACATTTTGAACTAAATAAAAAGGAATAAAATGAAAAATTAACAGGTAAAAAAAATTATGTAGAATTTTAAAGTGGGAAATTACACACCTACAAATAGGTACCGGGCTCTCTCTCTCTCTCTCTCTCTCTCTCTCTCTCTCTCTCTCTCTCTCTCTCTCTCTCTCTCTCTCTCTCTCTCTCCCCCTCTCTCTCTCTCTCTGGGTAGGGGGTTGCGCTGTATATATCATAACCATTAAAATTAGTACCTTTTGCATACTTATTGTAGAGCGATACTCTCTCAAAAATTCTTTGTCGTTCTTTGATACTTCAATAGAACTCTAAGTTGACAATGATGCAAGGTACAGTATGTGTACTTCTTGCTGTGCTCGCCAGAACGGTAGCACCGTAAAACATATTAAACATCCAACACATGTATAAGTTGATGGTGAAAATAATCAATTTCAAAGCAATACCTTGCGTTCACATCGTCCAGCTGGTTAAAACATTCACCCCAATCACCGAACAGAGGATGCAACTAATTACCGGAAACATTGACTTTGTATGCTGTCAATGCTGAAAAAGAAAAACGTGAAAGATTTCATTTTCCGGATTTAATTAATATTTTTTTTTAATATTTACTTTACATTTAGAGTTTGTAAATTGTATAATGTGTTTACAAATGTCTAATGAAACTAAACAAATTCTAATTAGACATATGTATCAGATTTTGTCTTTAACTATATTTTGTTAACATGTACTGATGATTTTGCCAAACTAAATATGATAGAGCCATATATATAGTTTACTGACAAGTTATAGTCTTGACTTGTCCAATTTTCACCGCGATTCTAAGCACGGTCATATTTAGAGGTGTGAAAATATTATGTTCTTCACAGAGCAGGTTCTGCATGAACACACAGAAATCACAAATATAATTAGATGCCGATCAATTAACGGGGTCGGATTAACAGCGTTCACCCGTACGGTGAATTTACAACTACGATGAATTGATGGCAATTATTTTACAGTTACACATGTGCACTGATTGGTCATATGAACAGTACGTTAAGAATACTTATGAAATTAAAATACAAACGCGTTAAGCAAGCCGGAAAGTAAGACGTACACGTCGGGCTGATATATAAACAAAATATAATTTTAATTATTTGGTATACTTTCTACATTAAATGTATACGAATGTATAATCAAATTTTAAAAATGGGATTAAAATCACGTGCACCACATGGCTAGTGCTGGATTTAAAACTGATTTTGTAATATAACGTATAACTTCAGTAAAATTATAAATAATGCTTATTATATGATAAACATGTTTCAATATCTGTGTTTACAGTACAGAAAGTAAATACAAAGTATAGAAATGCACGAATCACATAGGCGTCGAACCGGGGGGGGGGGGGGGGGGCTAGGGGGGCTTAGTGCACATAGCCCCCCCCCCCCCACTTTTTCTCGCCGGAAATGTATTTGTTCCTAAATTTACCTTGAAAGATTGAGAAGTTGGAGTAATAGGCATACTAGCCCTCCCCCTCCCCCCGACACGGATTAGGAATTTCATGATTTGGGGGAAAAAATTTTTGGTAGGGAAATTTATTTTCGGATGTATATAGTATAGGATTAACCCCCCCCCCCGCCCCCTACGGATTAGGATTTTCATGATTTTGGGAATTAGGGTTTTTCCTCAATATTTCTGAGGATTAGTCTAGCCCCCCCCCCCCCTTCACCTTCAATTTGCTACCGACGCCAGTGAATCATGATACAGTCATACATGTAGTAAAGTCTGAAATACATGTAAATAATTAAACAATTATTATATTAGACTCAAACTCCAAGTGGGTTTTACCTGTTATTATCAACTGTAGAATTAAAATAAAAATTCCTGTGTCCATGTGTTGGCGTGGTATTAAAAAAGAAATGAATTAGCTCTAAGCTTTAGGTTGTACGAATATTTGGTATGATTTGTAAAAATTTACAACGACTTTACCTTAATTTGTTTGCTTAATTAGGTACTGTACCTAAAGGTTCATTCAAATGATAACTAAAGGATTTAAGAAGGAGTCTTACAAAATAGGTATATTAATTTATTGAGTGTATTAAGTAAAATACTTCTTCATACACTGTTTGCGATATACAACTAGCTAGATTTTTTTTACTAGATAATTATAATTTACTTATCAGTTTTACTAACTCACGTACACACAAATTGAAAAAAAAAATCCTGCCGGGCTCCAGTTATAAACTCACGCTTCGTACTGTGTTTATGTTATGTAACAGTCTTTTGTTCACTCCTGACAGAAAAAACCCTGCAATCCACACATTATATACAGGAAAATCACAGAGGAGGTCACATGGACAAAGAATGTATACACATGTATACACGTGCCCGAGTACCTAAGATTAATGATTTCATCATATGCATTAAACAAGATCAGACATCAGTTTTTCTTTTCAAATTCAATTAATTACTTAGAAAGGTTCTTAATTGCCTTATTTTCCACATTTGAAGATAGTTACATGTATACATATAGTTTCAGTCACGCTGAAACCTTACTATACATTTTAGTATGTACGGATTCATTATCATTAGGCTAGAATTAAACTTAAACCTGTTGAAAATAAATGATATCACTATTAAACTCAAATCAGTTTTAGTAATAGTTTCAGCAATGCGTAAACCATTTGGAATCTTAACCTAAAGTTTCAGCATACTGAAACCTAGCGGAAATGTTCTGAAACTGATTGGTATTTCCATAATAATTTACACAACTTTTCACACGATTCAAATTTAGTTTCCGCATTGCGGAAAGTATCAGGAATCTTAGACTAAAGTTTCTGCTGACTGAAACCTAACGGATACTTGCTGAATCGATATAATGGTTTCCGCATTGCGGAAACTACACAAACTTCAACTTCAAGTTTCAGCAAGGTTTCCATATAGTTTCAGTTTTGCTGAAACTTGATTTTTCATCCAGTGTGTATTTGATTATTTTGAAAGTGATAAATTATAGATATTGTAATATCAGATATCAATTAAATGAAGTGAAATGCTGTTTTCAACAAGTACTTATTTAACAATATTGGGGTAGCTTCTTTAAAAAAGTCTTTTGCAAAAGGATTGGTGGGAGTTAAGAGGACAAATATTGATTCTACAGTAGTAACTAATTGTAATAATTCATCAAATTGACTACAGCAGTAGCTCAATTTGCTTTCAACTTAGAAGAGCTGATGATGGGGATGTCAGTGAAAGTATTTACTCACTGCATTTTAATAGAAATTGTAAGAAAGCAGTTTCAGTGAAGGAACTATATCTAGTTATCTACATCAATTCATGAAAACATACTCTTTTTTCTTGTTTATTTGGAGATAAATTTTTATGGTACTTTTACTTGTGAAAGTTAAACATAGGCAAACAGAGATTACAGAGCAGCTCATTGTAGCAGACATCACCTTTATGAATATCACCTTTATGATACCATTTCAGTAGTTTAATTTAACACGTTCTGTTGATATTTCAATGATAGACTGGCAATGCTGCCAGACTGGCAATGCCTGTCTGCTATGCGCGAGCAGTATACATATATTGTAGGATAATGACAAAGGACCAGTACATTCCAATGACGAAGAAATAAGAACTATTTGCACTATATTGCACGTTATCAATTCACGTTTGTGCTCAAAATCTACCCCGAGAGATCTGATGAAAGCAAAGATCTTCCCGCTTCGCAAGCTCAATTGGAAAACAAGCTGTTTTTTTTTTTATATAAAAATAGATTTTACGCACATCTCCACTCGGAGCTTCTCAAATATTTACGCTCATTAATACAAAACAATGTGTGCCCGTGTTAGACTTCAAGTTCATGGGCAGGGATTGAACAAAAACTACTTTGATTTGTTTTATTTTTCTAAACATCAAGAAAAACTTTAAAAATATGTGTGTAAATAAAGATGGGATTGATAAACCATTTCAAAATGAAATTGGCAATTACGCAAACAAAAGCTGTTAATGCATGCACTACTTTCTTTAGCTTGTAGTGCAAAAAGTTCGCAGAAACGGCTATGATAACAAATACTCACTCACTTAGCGAGCTGACTAACAAGAAATGTTTGTGAAACACTTATCCCCCCCCCCCCCCCCCCCGGAAACACCATCAAAGAAAATGAACCTGAACTGCACATGTTTGTCTAAGGGGCATAACTCTGTCAATAATTGGTCTATCATACCAACATTATACTGGACCTAGACATTATCATGACTAACCTGTATATCAAATTTCATTTTATTATGTTCATCCCCTGCGAAGGAAATAAACAGAGATTGCAAATAACTGGAGTTTTTCTACATCCAAGAGCCATAACTCTGTCGAAAATTGCTTGATCGTACCCAATATCAAACATGAACTAGATATTATCATGATAAACCTGTATACCACATTTTATTTTAATATGTTCATCTTCTGTGAAGAAAATGAGCGAAAACTGCAAATAACTGGAGTTTTCTACGTCCATGGGCCATAACTAAGCCAAAAGTTGCTTGATCCTACCCAATATTTAAGTTGACTTAGATATTATCCTAATACACCTGTATAACAAATTTCATTTCAATATGTCCCCTGCGAAGAAAATGAGAGGGAATTGCAAATAACTGGAATTTCTCTGAGTCCAAGGGTCATAACTCTGTTGGAAATTACTCGATCGTACCCAATATCAAATTTGACCTAGGTATTAACATGATAAACCTGCATGCGCGGATCCAGAAATTTTTTCCAGGGGGGGTCCGAAGGATAATTGTGTTTGCCAGGGGGGGTCCGAGGCATATTTTCGCGAATTTTACTATGTAAATTTAATAAATTTTCATTTTCCAGGGGGGGTCGGGACCCCCCCCCCCCCCCCGACCCCCCATCTAGATCCGCGCATGAACCTGTATACCAAATTTCATCTCAATATGTTCATCCTCTGCGAAGAAAATGAACAGAAACAGTTGGTGGACTGACCGACCTACAGACCGACTGACAGACAGCAGCAAAGCAATATGCCCTCCCTTTTTTGAAGGGGGACATAAAAATAAACAAGCTCACATATCCCTCACTATCCTATTACATGACAATAACACAGATATGAATAGAAGAGAATGCATTAAATAAATACACAAAATAATCATTAAAGGTGCACAATTTCCAAAGCATCATCACATCTAAACTTCCTGCAAATATGCAGATTTATACTTTGGTTTTGAAGAACAACAAATTAAACATGCAAGCATTCTGAGAGTATTGCATAAGCAATACACGTCCCCTACCGGTTTGTATTATTCTATCTCTGAAGCAAACATTTATTTCAAAACTATTATATACCAGATGATAGGCTTTAATCAGAGATGAAAGAACAAAGGAAATTTAAACTACATACTTGATATAAAAATGAAATAAAAATCTGGTAAAATAATACTCTTTAATTATCTCCTGTAATTTCGCCAAGTCTAAGTATTTGCTGGTAGAATTTTAAGAAAACAATGCACGGTTGAAATAAAACCACTATTGAAATAAATTATTTCAATAGTGGTTGGGAATGCATTTCATTAGAAAAATCGCTTTGCAACCACTATTGAATTAAACCACTATTGAAATAAATTATTTCAATAGTGGTAGGGGATGTATTTCATTTGAAGAATCACATTGTAACCACTATTGAAATAAATTATTTAAATATTGTTCCGGGATGTAATCCATTTTAAAAATCAATTTACAGACACTGTTGAAGAACATATTCTATTAAAATTATTTTTTAATCGTAGCTTAGAATGAATATCTTTATTAGTATTACTTTGAAAATTTATATTTTTTTCTTTACGTTTCTCTTTCTACAGACATATCATGTTCTATGAATATTGTATATTACATGTATTTAAATGATAGTGAACATATTGTCAATTGCCAGAACTTCTATTCAAACCCCCTGTATAATGAATCATTATTTATTGATAAATATTATTATAAATATTACTATTGAGATAAATTATTTCAATAGTGGTTAGGGATGTACGTCATTACAACTATTTGAATATATTATTTCAATAGTGGTTAAGGATGCGTTTCATTTCAACCACTATTGAAATAAATTATTTCAATAGAGGTTAGGGATACCTTTCATTTCAACCACTATTTAAAAAAGTATTTCAATAGTGATTGATGATGCATATCAGTTTTATGTCCATTATTATGTCTATTTGTAGCACTTTCCTTTCTGCTAGGGAATTTTTTTTCAGATATGAAGTATGTCTTATGATATGATAAATTCCTTTTCAATCATGATTTACCTTTATATGGTCATACCACCTTTATGGTCATACCACCTGTCATCTGGAACTGACAGTGCTTTACGCAGACGGAATAATAGGCATAAAAATGACATGCATCCCTACCACTTTTTACAGGACAAAAAACCATCTTTAAGCAAGTCCTTAAAGGTGGCTTAAAGGTGACTTAAAGGAGCTTAAAGGCTATACAACCTTTAAGCCGCCTTTAAGTCACCTTTAAGCAAGTGCTTATAGGTCCTTAATGTCCAAACCTCTTTAAGCCACCTTTAAGCCACCTTTAAGCACCTTTAAGTGGCATTTACGCTCTCTTTACACTGCCTTCACACTGTCTTTAAGTGGCCTTTAAGTCAATATTGATCAAGCTGAACAATAAAAACATATATTAAATGCAAAAGCTCTTTTATAGACATGGGAGGGGGTCATCCGAGTGATAATATAATTTCCAAGGAAGGGGGGGGGTGTTCCAGGCGGTTTTAATCGTCGCTCCATTAAACACAGATCGCTATCATCAGCACCGCTCCGATGGACACAGATTGCCGTTATAAAATTCTTTATAATTTTTTGGGGGTTTCAAAATTATTGTAGGGATGAGCGCAGTCTCTGTATCTTAATATGTGCATAAACTAATTAAAGTATGTTTGTTTTCTATTATAAATTAATCGGTGAAAAATCTCTCTCTCTCTCTCTCTCTCTCTCTCTCTCTCTCTCTCTCTCTCTCTCTCTCTCTCTCTCTCAGTTCATCCGGTTATTAAACAAAATAAAGATAATGAACCAAAAATGCATGATTTAATTTGTTAATCGGTTTAAGGTTTGTATTTTTTTTTCAATTTTCATTATTTCTAACTCTAGATCTGCTAGATACATGTTAAAGATGACTCTCAACTGCCTTTGTTATATCGGGCAGGATATTACTGCTTTGTTTGTCTAGACATAGTTTTGTTCGTTTGTGTATATCTAATTAGAGTCTATTGTTTGTCCAACTTAAGAAAACCCCTGGAACTAACACAGAATATACAAGATATACACAACAGTTGTGTCGAGTGCCCAGGTGCATGTCAGGGTTTCTAAAGGCGTTGAATCTTAGTATGTACGAGTATACGATAAGTCTAATGAATAAAAGTTAATTTACATTTGTAATTTATTTTCAAAGTATTATTTCCTAGCTCTGGGTTTCAAAGAGGTTACGTCTACAAATTAACGATACATGTATGTAAGAGTAAAATCTTGAGGCTAATTAATTAATGTACCGGTGATCATAAATAGGGGTTGATTATTTAAATATATGTATAAGGGTAAATATGTCAAATATACCCGGCCTGGCACATCATACAATTGTATGTACAAGTCATTTGCAATTGCCACATGCAGTAAATACGTCACCGGTAATTGGTAATTTTGTTTGTTATAGAATTGATAGTTTATAAATCATGTACATACAATTACATGTAAATTTTTAAACATATTGGAACGGCGCCGCGATCATGAAAACCGGGAAATTGCGGGAAATTGAACAAATACCCTAATAGTATCAATGCATTTAATAAAAGAAATGATTTCATTTCCTTTCTTACATTTTTATAGCTATAAATAAGATGAACGTATATCTACGTACTCGGTTTAAATTTATTAACTACATGTAAGAAAGCCTACTAAAGTGAACCTAACGGTTTCCATTTAGGTATAATATATTTTTGTTCACTGAAGACCAAGTTCCGTATTTCATTCTAAATACATGCATGCATGTAATTTATAAATTAGATATAATTGATTGCTACAAACTGAATGGTTTGTCAAAATCTTTTCAAGTAAACACATTCAATACAGTGATTCAATATCCACTGATATATAGGATATAAAAACGCACATATATATGTAAGTTGCCGTGGCGCAGAGGATCTGTGATGATGAGATATAAGGACTTCCGGTTTGCTAATGGACAGGTGAGCAAGGTGTATTTTGACTGTTCGAATACAACCAACAGCGTCTATTGTTTATAGTGAACCAATTAACTGTGTCTTCCACGTGAAGACTCTATGTATATACTTTTGTTTGTTTTGCTAATTTGTATATATTGTGCTGAAAAAAGACAGTGTAAATAGTAAATCAAGTGTGAATGGCTGCCACGTCAGGTGGTCGCCATTTTGGCGGATCAAAGAATTTGTTTGCTGGCAGAAAATACTGTCGAGAAAACACGTTATTCGTTAATGTTAAAGACAATTCCTTTGTCAAACCTGAGGAAGTAATCACATTTATTCACGAGACTTGTGGAGTTGGTAGTTTATTAGCATGTGTACCGAAATCTGGGAATCTGTACGAAATTACATTAGACGGAAATGCCCCCATACAGTACCTCCTTGAAGGGATAAAAATAGGTGACAACACTTTCGAGTGTAATGAAGTTGTACCAAGCTCGTTAGTGGTTAGTTTTATGCACCTCCCTGCATACGTCGATGACAATGAAATCGAAGCAACGTTAAAATCAATGGGTGTTGAACTATTGTCACCAATCAACAGAAGGTTTTATCCAGGTACTACGATAGCCGACGGCACACGATATGCAAAAGTCAGACTACCAGAACATATGACCTCGTTTCCTTACACATTAAAGTTTCAAAAAGATTACTACCGATGTATTCACAACGGACAATTAAAAGTGTGTTCGCTGTGTTATTCTAGTGAACACCTTTTTAGGGCATGTCCAGAATTCCGATGCTTTAAGTGCAAAGAACAAGGACACTATGCAAGGGCATGTAAATCTACCAGATGTAAACAGTGTGAGGAATGGGAACACAGATGTTCGTGCAGGGTGAGTGAACACGGAGACGAAGGCGAAATCGATGAATGGGACCATGAGGTGAATAACGAGGATGACATGGATGTACACAGTGTCGGTGACGAGGAGGCACCAGAAGGGGACCAGGAAACCGGTGATCAAGAGATCGGTGACCAAGAAAAATCGGACACAAAAGAACAAGATATAGAGGGAAAAGACACGGAGGAGACCGAAACTAGTGAACAAAACGGAAAAAGCGATAATGATAAAACGAAGGAAACACAATCCGAGAAAATACCACCTGATGTTATAGATTCCGAAATACGCGAAAGTGAAAAAGAATCATCAACCGTGGAATCAGACCTCGACACGGAAGTTACCGTTAAAAACACAAAGAAGAGAAAAGGTAAAGAGAAAAACAAAGGCAAAGCAAAGAAGAACAAATAAAATGAAAGGAATACTAAGTACTTACTTTATTTTCACAATGGTTTTTATAACATCGTGGAATTGTAACGGTTTGTGCAATGTTGATAAAATGAAAATGGTATTTCATTTATTTGAAGATAGAAAATATGACATTGTAGCTTTACAGGAAACCCACTGGAAAGACAATTTTATTGAAAATTATAAACATCTATGGAACGGTGATATATATTATGATAGCACAAGTGTGTCATCTAAAGGTGTAGCATTTTTAGTGAAGAATAGCATCAAAACAAAAGTTGAAAATATAAATGGGTTTGATGGTAGATATTTACATATAACATACAAAGAAAATGACACCAAATATGACATTATAAATGTATATGCACCAAATGATGTAAAAGAAAGAGCATTGTTTTTTAAAAATATTATTGAAATAATGCCACGTTCTACAAGTTTAATTATTATGGGAGATTTTAACAATACTCTCGCAGACATAGATAGATATGGAAAAACTGTACATAAGTATGATCATAGTTACAAAGCGTTGATAGATATGATGTTTGAACATAATGTGGTTGATGTTTGGAGACAAAGAAATGAAAAGAAAAAAGTTTTTTCAAGAAAAGTTGTAAGAGGAGATATGATTGTACAAAGTAGAATTGATTTTTTCTTGATCACAAAAATTTTATGTGCCTATGTTAGAAATATTTTTTATGTAGAAACAACAATGAGTGATCACTCTATGGTTGTTATGAATTTTGATACAGATGTGTCTGAAAGAGGTCCAGGTGTTTGGATACATAACAATTTACTTTTACATGATGAATATTACGTAAAGAAAGTTCAAGAACTCATTGAAAATGAAAAACAATGTATATTATTTGAGCAATCAATTTTGGTGTGGTGGGATAATTTAAAGTATAAAATCAAAACATTTTCACGAAATTATAGTCAGAATAGAGCAAGAGAAAAAAATAAAGAATATTATAGAATTCAAAACAGTTTACAAAGATTGTCAGAAAGAATAGCTGATGGTGAAAATATAAACATTGAACATTTTGAAAAGCTTAAAACAGATCTTAGTGAATTTGAAAATGAAAAATGTAGAGGAGCTATACTAAGATCTAAAGCACAATGGGCTAATGAATCGGATAAGTGTACGAAATATTTTTTGAATTTAGAAAAGAGCAGACAAGAATCAAATACCATAAAAGAGTTGGTGGATGAGAATGGTGAAGTTACAGAAAATGCAGATTCTATATTAAATCTGCAGTATGACTTTTATTCTAAATTATATTCATGTGTAACAATTGATTATGATAGTAAAAACCGGTTGTTATCATTAATTAATACAAAGATTGATGACAATGATGCCGCATCATGTGATAAATGTATTGATGTTAATGAAATACAACAAGCTGTGAAAGAAATGGCCAGCAATAAAAGTCCTGGTCCTGATGGGTTGACTATTGAATTTTATAGAAAATGTTTACCCCATTTAAAAAACATATTGTATAGACTATTTTTAGAAATTGAAAATCAAGAAACATTGTCACATTCTATGAAGATGGGTGTCATTACATTATTATACAAGAAAAAAGGTGATAAGAGATTGTTAAAAAACTGGCGACCAATTAGTCTTTTAAATGTTGATTACAAAATAATAGCAAGAATAATGTCAAATAGACTCAAACATGTGTTACCTAATGTAATTTCTAATGATCAAACATGTTGTATTATTGGAAAAGATATAGCTGATACGTTAGTAAGTATTAGAGATATAATAGAAATGGTTGAAATGGATCAAGTGGAATGTTATATTGTAAAAATTGATCAAGAGAAAGCGTTTGATAGAGTAAGTCATGAATATTTACTAGATGTGTTACAAGCATATGGTTTTGGAGATTATTTTAGAAAATGGGTAAAAATATTTTATACAGATATTTATAGCAGTGTAAAAAGCAATGGACATTTAACAAAATATTTTCCAATTAGAAACTCTGTTAGACAAGGTTGTCCAATATCTGCATTGTTGTATGTGTTATGTTCAGAACCTTTAAATTGTGCAATTAAATGTAACCAATGTATTAAAGGAATAGATATTCCTATGTGTGATAAAACTGCATTAGTTTTTCAGCATGCAGATGATACAACGATAACAGTGTCTGATAAAAAGTCTATTTTTCAAATATTGAATGTTTTTGAATTATATGGAAAAGCATCTGGTGCCAAAATTAATGCACAAAAATCTGAAGTTATGTGTATTGGAACAGGGCAATTGTTATCAGATGATAAACAACTTATCAATATTACAGAAACAAATGTCATGAAAATTCTTGGAGTTTATTTTGGTAAAAACCTTTTAGAATGTGAAAATTTGAATTGGAGAAGCAAAGTTCAAAATATCAAACAAGTTCTTAATCTGTGGAGACAAAGATTGTTGACAATACATGGAAGAGTTAGTGTAATAAATACATTACTTATGTCTAAACTATGGTATTCATTGTCTGTAAGTTGTATTCCATTTTGGGCTAGAAATACAATTCAGAAGGAATGTATTAATTTTTTATGGAATTATGGTACACACTTAGTGTCATATAAGACAATTGTCGGAGAAAAAGAAAATGGTGGTTTAAAAATGGATGATATCTATTTGAAAATGCTTTCTTTTCGATTAAAATATTTTTGCACAAGAAAAGAGCTTGTATGGAAATACACTTTTAGTTATTTTATATCAAGAATTTGTGACTTGAAAGGAGTGGTGGAAATGTTTCTTCTACAGTTGAACAAAAAAGATTTACAATGTTTACCTTGTTTTTATAAAGAAATGTTTAGTGCTTGGTATGCTGTGAAGGACAATATTGAATACAATGAACGTTTGAATGATGTGTTTAATTACTGTTTGTTTTTTAATCCAAAAATTGTCAATCAAAACAAGACATTGTTATGGAAACATTTTATAAAAGCGGGGATCACACATATCAGAGACATTTCTTATGAAGTGATACCTGGATTTTTACCGGCATCTTTTATTGTAGAAATGATACATGAATGTGATTCTGAAATTAATGCAAAACATATCAAAGAAGATTACAAAACATTATTATCTATTATTCCAGAAGAATGGAAAAGTGTTGTTCAAAACAATGATTATAGGAAAGAAGTATGGTTACCTTCTTTTTTACTTTGTGTTGAAAATACTAATTATGTTTTTCCTTCATGCACTGTAAAAGTCTTTTATAGATTGTTGATTCAAAAATTGTTTAATCCTCCCAAGTCAAATGAATATTGGTTAGAAAAACTTAGAACAAACGATACAAAGATGCTTGATAATAGATGGATTGTACTTAAAGAAAGTGGAAAGCCTCCTGATGTTGTGGAGCTTGATTTTAAAGTTTATCATAATGCAATTTTTACGTATGAGAAATTGTACAAAATTGGTAAATCGGATTCCAACAGATGTCCACTGTGTTTATCAGAAAGTGAAGATTTACTTCATATGTTTGTAAAATGCAAAGAAATACAAGATTTTAAAAGTAATTTTATGATATACCATTTAGAGTCATTATTGAAAGATTGTGAAAATAGTGTATACAATGTCTTAGATATCGATGAGATATTCATCACAGCTTTTCCCAATGTTATGAAAAATGTTAACACTTTTTTTGTTAATTTTTTTATGTCCTTATGTAGATTCACAATTTATAGAAGGAGACAGCTTATGTTGCAAAATAACAAAACTGTGCATTTGACAAGTTTTTGCAAATATTTGCTAAGACATTATATCTATTACAATTATCATTATATGTGTATTGTGAACAACAACAGAAAAGTATTCTTTAAAAAGTTTTTGAAAAACAATCCACTGCTGAAAGAAACAGATGGAGTATTATTGTTCATTTTTTAACGAATTTTTATTCTAAACTGTCAAACTATATATAATGCTGTGATACTCATTATGATGATTGTTGATGTGTAATTTGTATGATTGATCAATAAAAGATAAAAAAAAAAAAAAAAAATCTGTGATGATGCTAGTAAACTAAGGGTCCCGGGTTCAATTCTCGCCGTGGCCGGTTTTTTTATGTGATTTTTTTCATTTTTCTTTCAAGAACAAAAACCGTTTTAATACCTTTTCTTTCATAAAGTTAATACATTTTGTTGGAAATTAAGCACAATATTGAATTAAAATTTTTTTTAATGGCTTAAAGGTGGCTTAAAGGTAGCTTAAAGGTGGCTTAAAGGTGGCTTAAAGAAGTTTGGACATTAAGGACCTATAAGTTGTCCCTAAAGGTGGCTTAAAGATAGTCTTTAAGCTGCCTTTAAGCCATCTTTACGCTTTCTTTAAGCCACCTTTAAACAATACATATAGCTTAAAGGTAGCTTAAAGGTGGCTTAAAGATCGTCTTTAAGCTACCTTTAAACACCTTTAAGCTATCTTTAAGGAGGACTTAAAGATGGTCATTCATCCTGTGAATTTGAAATAGTTTATTTCAATAGTAGTTGTAATGAAACGGATCCTTAACCACTATTTAAATAAATTATTTCAATAGTGGTTGTAATGAAACGCGTCCCTAACCACTATTGAAATAACTTATTTCAATAGTGGTTGTAATGAATCGCCTCCCTAACCACTATTGAAATAACTTATTTCAATAGTGGTTGTAATGAAACGCGTCCTTAACCACTATTGAAATAATTTATTTCAATAGTGGTTTTATTTAGATAGTCAGGTTACTAAGTGATCCTAATAATAAAATACATCCTCAACCGCTATTTAAATTACTTATCTTTCTCTCATATATATATATATATATATATATATATATATATATATATATATATATATATATATATATATATATATATATATATATATATATATATATATATAATGAAATAACAATTATATATAATTTATAACAAAAAAATCGAATTACTATTTGCAAATTGATACTTGAAATGAAGTACATCCACGACCTATACAAAAAAAAATATCATAAATGTGATGTGTAAAATGAAATTTATTGCCAATACTGCACAGTTATTTTTGTACTGAAATACATCTATACAATTACGATTATCATAATGTATTTTAATAAAGATTATTATAATGATATATGTTATGTAATATTTTAAATGGTGTTTGTATTTCAAAAGTGGTTGCAAATTATTTCTCATGATAAGCTTCATAACCCACCACTATTGAAGTAATTTATTTCAACAGTGGTCGTAATAAAACTCATTACCAACCACTATAAAAGTAAATTATTTCAATAGTGGTCGTAATAAAATTCATCATCAACCACTATTGAAATAATTTATTTCAATAGTGGTCGTAATAAACTTCATCACCAACCACTATTGAAATAATTTATTTCAATAGTGGTCGTAATAATCTTCATCACCAACCACTATTGAAATAATTTATTTCAATAGTGGTCGTAATAAAATTCATCACTAACCACTATTGAAATAATTTATCTTAATATTGATGTTTATAATTACATGTCTCCTTAAATGAATTATTTTAATATACAGGGGGTTTGAGTTGAAGTTCCGGTAATTTCCAATGTGTTAATTCTTGTACAAATAATTTACGATTTTCACTTTATATATCAATAAAAAGAAAAAGATAAAGAAAAGAATATGAAAACAATTCTATACATCATTCTACGAGATTTTTTTTATTTCTGCACAACAGTAAAAATCCGAAAAGAGGTACGTTAAATTGATAGTCTCGGTTATAATTACTGTAAAATATAAGTCTTCAATACCTTTATTGTGAATTTGAAATCAATCGTTTGTTCGAAAAAAAAAATTGTTTGCATTTTAATTTGCGTGAATTGGTTATATATTTTTGCACACCCGTGAAAATTGTAACATTATACCATATTTCCTTTTAGTCTTGATTATTAATACCGTAAAATATGCAAGTATAATACCTACATTTTGCATCTGATATTGTTCGTTGGATAAAGTGTTTCTTGCGTTACAATAGTAATAACAAAGTAATATTTCTAAAAAGTTCATTCTCGTATACAAAAAAAAATAATTAAACAATAGTCTTTAAAAGTGTCTGTAAAGTGACTCTTAAAATGAAATGCATCCCCAACTACTATTGATATAATTACTTCGATAGTAATTGTATTTCAATAGTGGTTGCAAAGTGATTCTTCAAATGAAATATTCCCCAACCACTATTGAAATAATTTATTTCAATAGTGGTTTTATTTCAATAGTGGTTGCAAAGTGATTTTTCTAATGAAATGCATTCCCAACCACTATTGAAATAATTTATTTCAATAGTGGTTTTATTTCAATAGTGGTTGCAACAATGCACTGTTATGCAGATTATCATTTCTTACTGTCTTCTGTACCCCGAATCATCAGACCAACCCAATAACGAACCCGATTGTAATAATACCAAAAAAAAAATGTCAATTAAATCTACAACACAATGTTTGACACTATTTTACAGAACTTATTTGTTTGTTAGAAACAATAAAAGGAAATTTACAATTAATGCACGATATGATAATATTACTGACTACATCGTTTATTCAATACACACGGAACCCGATAACGAACCCGAACATTAAAACATTGGAACATAAACAATTAATTTTCTCAAAAACATGTCAACCAGACGCTACAAAAGTGTAAACTTGATATGTAGTTTGACATGTTCAGCAAATTTCATGTTATTCCTCAAACGCATAAAGAAAAAAAGTGTGGAAAACTGAAGTGGGACAGACAGACGGACGGATGGATAGACGGACTGACGGACGCAGAGGAAAGCTATAGTCCACTCCGGTGAAACCGGTAGGGGACTAAAGATGTCAGTAATTCCAGGAAAAATAACGGAACATTACTTGTAAGCCCAAGGACATGTGAAGTAAGGGGATGATCTAAAGTTCTGCATCTGCCAATAAAACTACCAAGTAAATACACAGACTGAGAGTTTTCATGTTAATTCAAAATCCTAACTGATAGTAAATAAATCATTATGTACAGTTAATTATCACTTATTGCAATAGTGATAAGGATGCATTGAACATAAAAATAACTGCTTTATTGTTTAAAATACAGACCACTTTCTTAAACTGGTTTGAAAGTTGTAAGTTCCAAGATTGTAATTCCAGGACTTAGATACACCTTTGTCAGTTTCTTTTTATAGGTCACAATTGAGACCTCTTCATTCATGCATTTTTTTTAATGCTGTCAATGTATGTATTCAATAAATTATGTGTTCTCTTATTTTGAACAGGGGAACCTAATTTGGCGAGGCAACAAAAATACTAGATTTCCCTGACAAAATACTTTATTAAAAACATAAGTAACACTATCATAAAACATGATTTGAAGAAACTTGTATCTACAGAACATAGAGATTCTTTCAAAAATGTTGCAGCTTTTCTTACGACACCTGTTCTCTAAGGACTTTTCCACATACTAAATCATTTTAACAACATTTGAGAGATTATGATATGACGATTCAAATAACGATGAAATTTTACTTGGAATAACAACAACAAAATTAAATAAATATTTCTGCTTTTTGTTCTAGTATACCTATGTATGATTTCAATATATAATTGTGGCCTAAACCTATACCTATGAAGAAAACTTCTCTGTAAAATGTTTACTCCCATTGTGGCATCTTCCAACTGCCGCAAATTACAAATAGAACAGAGATTAAATTTGAATGTATAAGCCAACAATTCACAATCTTGAATCCATTCCACTCAAGAATGCCTTCTGCAAGTAGGTTTAAATAACATAATTACCCTTGAATTTGACATGTTATAAGTTTACAGATAGAAGGACAGACAGACACGCGACATACAAATTAAGTTAACTTGACCTTTTAATATTTCTTAGCAAGGCATTTTATAAATCTTTGTAGTGATTACAACTCTCATTGCTAATATTCTGCCTATGATAGAGGAAATAAAGATTCTGAAATTAGTGTATTCTATATGAAATTTGTTTGGTAAGATTATTTTGAAATCCAAAATCATAGCTTAGACTTCAACCAAGCATGCGTAGAATGAAGGTTCCTGATCAGATGTTGCTCTTTTGTAATAAAGTTTCTTCTTAGCTTAAGTACTTCTTTTTATACCCGCATTTTCTAAAGAAAGTTCGGGTATATTGTTGTTACCCTGTTCCGTCCGTCCGTCTGTCACATTTTACTTTCTCAAACCGCTCTTACATCTTATAAACCAGAAAACTCAACTCTTGGAGTTTGATTTGGGGTAGCATGTTGTTTTGTAAAAGGGTTTTAAAAATTCTCTGTTAGTCCTGGGGGTCAAATAATTGGTAAAAAATGACGTTTTTTCACAAAAAACCTTCTTCCTCGAACTCCTCCTACATTTTCAACGGTAGACAAATCATCTCTTGGAATATGTTTTAGGGTATCCTATAGATGCGCAATAAGGTTTCGGAATTTTCAATTTTATCCTGGAGGTCATTTAATGGCTGAAAAATGACGTGTTTTTTTTTTTTGTTTTTTTTTTACAAAAAAACTGGTTTCAAAAACGTCATTTTCTTTGGCAGTAGCCAAATGATCTTCTAGAATATGATTGTGGGTGTCATATTGAAGTGTGATCAGGTTCCAGATTTTTTTTTATTAAGGGGATCAGTGGGCAACAAAAAATGACGTTTTTTTGCAACTTACGACTTTTGGAGTAGCTACGTCATCTCTTAGGATATAATTTGGGCTGTCCTATAGATGTGCAATAAGGTTTTAAAATGTTAAATTTCATCCAGGGAGTCAAATAGTAGCAGAAAATTGACGTTTATCACTGAAAACAAAACATAGATCCAAGAGCTCGTTTTATGATTTAATGGATAGACACATCATATCTTGGGATATGATAGGGACTGTTCTATAGATTTGCAGTAAGGTTTTAAAAATTTAAATTTCATCCAGGAAGTCAAAAAGTAGCAGAACATTGACGTTTATCACTTAAAAGAAACATAGATCCTAAAACTCCTTTTATGATTTAATGGATAGACACATCATATCTTGGGATATGATAGGAACTGTTCCATAGATGTGCATTACAGTTTTGAAAAATGAAATTTAACCATGAGGCCCATTACCTCATAACATACCTTTTGATGTCCTTTAAGGATCAAGAATATATATTCTTAAGAGGTGGGGATCTCAACCGTTTTCGAGATATTCGTGCACTTTCTGTTCGAGGGGGGTCATGACCACCCCCGGGGTCCATGACATACATACCGTTTGATGCCCCATTGACACAAGAAACACGAATATATATAGTTTAAGGGTAGGGATCTCAACTGTTTTGAAGATATTAAGGGACTTGCTGTTTGAGGGGGTCGGGACCACCCACAGGGCCCATGACCTACATAACATTTGATGCCCCTTGACATCAGAAACATGAATATATATGGTTTAGGGGTCATGATTATAACAGTTGTTTAGATATATGGTAATTTCAAATTCCTTGGGAGTGGTGATGACCCCAGAGGTCAGATCTAATAAACCACTAACAGTCAATATATGATTATGAAAACCCTATATTATTATCTTTGTCCATTTTCAAGTTACCATTTACAATAGAGCCTACGATTCTTCCTACAAGGTTCAATGTTAGACATCCCCCCCCCTTTTGACCCCCCCCCCCGAAAAGTGGTTGTCTAACCTAAAATGAGTAAAATCAAACCAGGGTGCACAACTAGATATGCAGGCCTGTCATATCCTAGAGTTTTGTACAATTCTGTTCAGCCATCTCTGAGAAACAAGTTCAGGGCGGGAAAGAAGAAAAAGAAAAAGACGAAGAATAATAATACATGTATTAAGAACCGTACAAAAACAATAAGTCTCCAAATTTCATTCGTTTATTTCTTGAGGTATTACTAATGGAAATACGGGGAAATACTATCTCATATTCTTCATATATCAAAAAAGAAAAAGACCAAAAAGAAAAAAACACTATTGCAAGAAATTGAGAGTTTAGAATCGGATGCTTACATTGATTTAAAAAAAAGGAACTCGAGAGTATTAGAAAAGAAAACTTACTAGACCACATGATAAGGTTCTGAGCTCGCTGGATAGAGGAGGGTGAAAAACCATCAACATATTTTTGTAATTTATTTAAATAAAACAATTAAAAAAATTGAATTAGAGGGTACTGGCACTATATATGAACAAACAGAAATTTTAGATGAAGTTAAGACATATTATTAAACTCTGTATAAAAGTGCAGATTCAAGTTTAGTTAATATAAATTTAGAAGAAATGTTCTTGATTTCTAATACTCCTAAAATCGATACAAATACGTCCAAAGGTCTGGAGAAAGACATTGAGGAAGGCGAAGTCCTTAACGTATTTAAGCACATGAAGAATAATAAGTCCCCTAAAAGTGATGGGTATACTGCATAATTTTTTAAAAAAAATTTGGGAATGATATTAGAAATTATGTTGTTAGAGCTATCAACTGTATTTTTCTTTAAAAAAAGCTTCCTATCTCTCAAAGACTTGGAATAATTTCATGTTTGCCAAAAGGGGACAAACCAAGACAGTTTCTAAAGAACTGGCGACCAATAACCCTTATAACCCTTAAATGGTCTCTACAAGATCGTATCTGGTTGCCTAAGTTTTAGAATCAACCAAGTTTTGGACATTATTATTTCAAATACACAATCTGGTTTCATGACAGGAAGATACATAGGGGGAACTACTCGCTTTGTTTATGATCTGATGTCGTACACAGAGATACATGAAATTCCATGGCTTTTGGTCCTCATTGATTTTGAAAAAGGCTTTGACTCTATGTCATGGTCGTTTATTTAGTAAGTTTTAAATTATTTTGGGTTTGGAGAATATATTTTCCAGTGGATAAAAAATTAAACACAAATTTCCGTGCCTGCATTTTATAAAGTTGTTTTTTATCCGAACAATTTGACATACAAAGGGGTTGCAGACAAAGAGATCCTGTTGCTCCATATTTATTCATTATATGTGCAGAAATCCTTTCAATTCTTATAAAGCAAAACAATGATATTAAGGGCATTTTTGTTCATAACAAAGAACATATAATATCACAGTATGCAGACGACACTTTGTTAGCCCTTGGTGGTTCACCAAAATTCTTGTTCGAAGCATTAGAAAATATATATTTTTACTCCAGCATTTCAGGACTTAAAATTAATACATCTTAGACAAAAATTGTGTGGATTGGTTGAAAATTTTTTTCTGATCAAGTGTTTCAACATACCAGATGGAAATTAGACTGGGGATCTACATCTTTTAATCAATTAGGTTTCCAATTTTCCGTTGAAGTTTCTGAAATTGTTGATATTAATTTTGGTATTCAGATTCCAAAAATCATTGCACTTATGGAACAATGGAAAAAAAGAATTCTTACTCCAATTGGTCGTGTCACTGTCATTAAAAATTTGTTAATTCCAAAACTAAATCATTTATTTATATCGCTTCCTACTCCTAAAAAGGAGATTGTATCATTTATATGCAAAGCTATTTTTGAGTTTTTATGGAACTCCAAAACAGACAAAGTTAAAAGGTCTCTTATAACACAAGACTACTTGTCAGGTGGTATGAAAATGGTAGATGTTAGAAGTTCTATTACATCACTTAAATGTACATGGATTAAAAGGTTAACTTGTTCACATAAACCATGGATGGATATTTTCTATGCTCTTAATGGAGATGATATTTTGCAGAGATTGTATGATTTTGGAGATAGTTTTGTGTTTGATTGTTTGTTAAAAGAAAATAATGCCTTTTGGAAATATGTTTTGATTGCTTGGTCATGTTATATGGAATCTTGTACTTACTCTCCGCATTTTAAATACAAATTTCATTATATTCCAGTGTGGTATAACTCTGATATAAAAGTTAACAACGAACACGTTTTTTAAAATCCTGGTATGAAAAGGGAATAAAGGTTGTGCAAGATTTTTTTGATGATGACTGTAATCTTTTAGACTTTGTAGTTCTTAAAAACACATACAATCTTTCTGACAGTTGTGTGATGCAATACAATAGCATTGTTACAGCTACTTCAAAATATTTGAAATCATTGTTAATAGATAGATCTTCTTTCAAAAGACTTCCTAATCAATATGTATTATTTTTTGAACCTCTCATATCTTTTGAAAAATGTTCAAAAATCTTTTTATAATTTTTTGAATAAAAATGACTGATGCTATTCCAACCTCAATCAGCAAGTGGGGGGCAGAGCTTATGCCATATGTAGTAGACACAATATCAGTGCAAGATGTTTTTAAAATTTGTTATAAAACCACTAGTGATTCTTCTGCCCAGTGGTTACAATTTCGAATCTTGCATAGAATTGTTCCTGTTGGAAAATACCTTAAGAAAATTAACATTAAAACTTCTGATTGTTGTGGTTTTTGTATGGAAAATGTTGAAACAATAATACATGTTTTCATTGCTTGTGGAGTGATTTAAGTCTTCATATATACAGAAAGACCTCTGAAAGAGTTGGTTTTAATGTTTCGAATGTTATTCTTGGTGAGCTACCATTGTCAAACAATAACAGGGTTATAAACTTCATAATTCTATATGTTATGCGATATATTTTATATCCTTAATGCAAAATAAAATGCCAAATTTTCTTGGATTACTCAGTCATTTAAGAATAAAATATCATGTAGAAAAATATGTTGCTACAGTCAGTTCAAGCATATCTTTTACAACATACACCATAGCATATCATAGCATTGAAATCTCATTGCATAGCATTGGAATCTCATACCATAGCATTGGAATCTCATACCATAGCATACAATCTCATAAAATCGCATTCGTCATATCATACCATAGCATACCATAGCATAGCGTACAACATTATTTTAGCTTGGTTTTAAATGTTTTTATTTAAAAAAATAAATGTTTACATGATAGATTTGTGGTATACTTTGGCTTCTTACTATTTCACTTCGAAATGTGTGGAACTCTTCTGTGTATGGAGGCGTTTTTGTTCAAATCTCATAGCATACCATAGCATAGCATACCATACCATACCATATCATTAAGCCCTTCATTTCAATTTCTCATAATATAGCATTCAAATCTCATAGCATACTATACAAATCTCATAGCATATCATTAAAATCGCATACCATAGCAAAGCATTAAATCGTAAAAGATATGCATGAAATGACTGTATCCAAAATCAAAAGCTGCGCAATTTTGAAAAATTGTTGCTTACATGGAAAAAATTTTAGATTAGTTTATGATATTATGATTATTACTATTTGTATTATTATTTGTTATTTGTTTTTTTTTTTTTTTTTTTTAATTTTTGGGGGTTTTTTTGGAAGCAAAGAAACCATTTACCACTAATATTGAAAAATGTATGTAAATATACTTGTGTGTGAGAGAGTATACATGTGTATAAAATTTATAAAAACTGAATATATTAATGTTAACATTAGTATTAGTATGTATGGAACAAAAACAATAAATTATATATAAAAAAAGAAATCTATCGAATTAACGTACACATTTAATTGACTAGCAATTGTTTAATGTATATTTAGTACGACACGCGAGTGAAACCCTTTTCCAAATGAATGAAATCGCCCAATTGATCGAAAATCGGGTCACACCCTGCTTCGGCGAATTACTTGTACGTAGCTCCTCCAGTAAATATTCAAATTATATGACGATGATTCTTTGTTAATGACGATAATCCAACACCAATTGTTACTTATATTGTACCGTAATAGACAATGTGTATCATCTTGTTGCGATGACACCCCCCCCCCCCCCTTTGGTGGAAAGCCCTTTCACTTGAAAACTCTTGCTCATTGTTGCTTATTACATCCCATATAACGTTTTCATCAATTGTGAATATAAATGTTGACACATTAAAGATGCATTGTCATGACATCAGGCAATTATTATTTCAAGCTTGTGGGTGGAATGAAAACAGTTTCACATATTGTATGACATAAAGATAACAATATTCAAGGCCTTTTCGTCTTTTTCAAGCCATGATAAAAATGACTCTCAAAATAAGAAAATAGACGCAAAGTAAACTGCATTCAGAGTACATGTTCACAATGTATGATGTGTCTCAAAAGTTCCTATTTTGGACTCGTCCACTATAACCTCGAAAAAATTAATGACTGAGACATTCTGGTGCGGAGTCTTGTAAATGAAATTTCCATTGGTCAGAATGGTTCTTTCGTGAGGGTCGGGGTAGGTTTAAAAGATAATTTAATCGTTAAAAGTTTTGAATTGTTAACAACGATATATCAGATTGAATGTTTTAGAACGATTTATAAATCCAAAATACAGTCATTTTCAATCGGCTGACGTGTGAGCATGTGTATTTAGTAGGCGGGCATCCTTACACCCTATTAATTTAAGACGAATGAAATCGTCCAGCAGACAGAGAAAACAAAACTCCCCGGCATTTTAGTTCTTCCAGTGAACTTTCCAGACGGCATGTTATTATAAGTTTATGATTTTGTTTGTTAATAATGATTCAACATCAATTATTAATTAACAATGTACAATCTAGTACGCTAATACACAATCTTGTTGCGATGACACCCCCCTTCGGCCATGATACCTATTTTTAAATCAGGATTACACAGGTGCTTGCATGTGCGGAAGACAATCTGGAACTTAACTGTTTAGTATATCACCGATATCATCTCTTTGAAAATGTATTTTTCCGTAAGTAATACATGTAGTAACTGATACATGTACTTTTGAAAACCATAGAGGAATGCATGATCTGCGCATAATAACTAACCGCTTGATACAATATTTCTTTTTTCCAACATGCTTTAAGTCAAAGATAATATGAAAATATATGCTTGACTTCATATCGGAAATTACTCATTTTCTTTATTCCCCTTTTTAATAAACAAAACAAACCAACAAACAAAATTGATCCAGATAAATATAATTATCAAAAATAAACCTAAAAAACAAATTACACTTTCATTCTTCACCCACAAAATTGCCTTTTCGATATTTGTCATCGTTGTAGACCCTATTAAGTAGGTGCTTGCACGACATAGAACCCCTGCAGATCAACGTTTTCATTAACGCTTATAAAGGAAACCAATATTTAGATTTTTTCTTGAATTTATTTTGACGTAAAAAAAAAAGAAATTAGTTCTCAATCTCTCTTTATGCTTGTTTGTTAGCAGTTAAAAGTTTATTTTGCATATCCTTTTGTAATTAAAGAAATATGCGTTGTAAATCGATTTTTTTTCATGCAATATTTCGGATAAAGCAACGAAGAAACTTCATTCAAAATTTTATCAGACCTTTAAATTCTAAAATGCTAACATTGAAAATTATGCCTGATTTCTTTCTCTTTTTTTTAAGGTAAAACTTCATGGAATAAAAACCCTGATTTTTTGGGACAAATAGATTGACATTATCAATAAGAGTTTGACAATCTCAAACTGCAGGTCTGTAGCTCTTAATCTGAAACAGAATCGGATGGACGACCTAGGACCCATCCAGATTTCTTGAATATTACCATTTCTTTCGTACGCGGAATGTTGGCCGAATACTCACCGAGACTTAATGGTTCGTATTTTTAGTTTTAACTGCGTTTAAAGGTAATATTGGAATTCCGATAACTTTGAAAATGATTAATTAAATAAAAATAGTTAAAATTACCGTAAAATTACCGGCATCGGTCTTCCTAGTGCGTGGATCTAGAAGAGAAGGGATAGGGTTTCAGACCCCACCCAAACCCCACCCCCGCAAATTTTCTTTCAATTACATGTCATTATAAAATTACAAAACATATGCCTCGGACATCCCCTGGCAAACTTCTTCAATCTATTTATACTAAAAGGATCTGAGGCCCCCTTAAAGCAGTCATTGCCCTTGAAGGTATTGAAACTTCGATAAAATTGCTTCCAACTTTTTTACTATCTATCATTGAGAGTGTTCACCAATTGGAATAGAAGCGTCTACCTTGGCCGAACAATATGACATCAAGGTCAATGTCATTTGGAAGTCTATTAAATAATGAATGTTCATATCATTTCAAATACAGGATTATAGTAAGGGTTTCAATAGTTTGTTCGATTGCGCAATAAGGAAATTAATTGGGTCAGTCAGGTATTACATCAAGTCCTGTGGCTACTCAAGTGGATCTTGTTTTTACAGTCAACCCATTTATTTTGTACAAAGACAGCTAGCCTCTAGAACACTCTCTTCTATTGTTAGGTTTACTGTTTATATGATTGAGTAAAGACTATTCACTTGGCTTAGTTTTGTTCATAGTAAGTGGAAAAAAAATTTAAAATGTAATTTAACAGATGTTTACTATATATACAACATGGAATTTTTTTAGGAAAAAGTCTTGAAAATAAAAAAAAAAATCTCGAGCTCTTTAAGAATCATTTCACATTTTTTGGCTTTGTGGTTTTCCCATTTTATTATACAACATGCATCATAGGTATAATAATTTTTTGTATACCTGATTTGACAATCTAGCAATTCATTTAAATATTTAGGTGAAAAGACCTCTAATTGCTCAAGAACAACCAGCCTACTAGTTATACTACAGTAGTGCTTGTTTTAAATTCTGAGCAAAATTTAGAAATATCGTCCTCTGATGAATACCGGATAATTGAAATGAATATCAAATAATTTTCATTTATTGATTCAAAATTTTCAGAAAAGTATTTCCACTGTTATGTTTTATTATACTAAGGCTTGTTTTTAATTTTGAGGAAAGTTTAGAAACACGTTTGATTTAACGTTTATTGGTTTCGACCAGAAGTAAATGTTTCGACGCAAACTAAGTCATACAAAACTTGTGAAAATAAAATGTCATTTAAACGCTTTTGTTGCATAGATGATACATTTGTTTATTTAATTTAAAAAAAAAAAAGTCTGATGTTGAGTTATAAAACGTTAAACATACAATGATGCTGAATATTTAACTGCATCATCGGAAACATCGAGCCATAATACTTGTTCGACATATCTTTCTGACACATTGAACGTGGTTTACAACCAATATTTGTGGTCATTGACCAATTATTTGTTTATTGTTACCAAATATACGAATGTTTTAATACATTCTAATATTTAAGTTAATGGTTGGTGAGTTTATTAGGGACATTATCAATTGACATTTGTAATGTATTAAATTTGTATTACATATTTTGATAAATGGATTTAGACTGCGATTAGTTGGTCTAAAAGTTTTTTTATTCTATTTCAAGTCTGTTTATTTTATTGACTGATCAATCATCATTTTATTATAATTTAGCATATGCAAAGATAAGTTAGAACTTTTAGTTTTACCGCATAAATTGATGACAAAACTGCAACATTTAAACAATAAAATGCTTTCTTTGGTGATTTATTCGGGATATGAAGGTTGCGACATTGCAGAAAAATACATAACCGCGTTTCTTTTAGCTAATTGATAAATTGATTATCAAAAGTAAGTAAAATTCACTAAATTACTGTTAATGTACGTAAGTACGTTAGATAAAAGAAACAGCCAAATCATCTTAAATCGTGTTAGAATTTGATTCTGACATCGTCATGATTATTTCGTGCAGTCTGTGTTTTTCCTTGGTCGTTGTAGGTTTGGACTAATTGATAAAAAGGGCGTGTCAATATCTGTCCTGTCATTTTCTTGTCAGTTTCAGCCGCTGTAGATTTCAACCAATCGATTAACGGGGCGTGTAGATTTCAGTATGGCTGGTTTTTATAGAGCTATGAATTAAATATAAGTTTCCGAAAGAAATAGAAGGAATAATACTTGTTGGATGTAAATATAATTTGATGAAGACTTAAAGTCACGTTAAACTTTCATGGCAAATTAGTCTGCTCTGATTTTCTCTTTTTTGTCAATATCTAATACAGATTTTTTGTGGAATGATGTCTACTTCAATGTCAAATCATGCAAAATTTGACAACTGTTCATTCTATGATGTAATAAATACATAATGTGTATACAACCGTATTAAATGTTTATAAACTAAAACCCTTGGAAATTCCTTCTTTCGTTTATAAATACTTGGAAAACAGTATGCGTCATGCGATTAAAACTTTGAGCAAACGTGCAGAAACTTTACCCAGATCTGGATATTGGCATTCGAAATATCGTTCTTTGATGAATACAGGATAATTGAAATGGATAGGTTATTATTTTTATTTATTGTTTCCATGTCTTTTTTAATTGTTCAGAAAAGTATTTCCACTGTTATGAAACGATTTTGTTTTAGTATACCAGTGCTTGTTTTAAATCCTGAGCAAAGTTTAGAAACACTTCTAATTTAGCCTTTTTCGGTTCTGACCGGGAATACATTTTTCGTATTAAACTAAGTTATATAAAACTTGTGAAAATGAAATTGTGTCATTTAAACGCTTTTGTAGATTAGAGGACAAATTTGTTTATTCAAATTTGGACAAAAAATCTGTTGTTGAATTATAAAACGTGACATATACAATTATGCTGAATATAATGGCATCATCTGAAACATCGAGCCATAATACTTGTCTAACATATCTTCCCAACATATTAAACGTGGTTTACAACGATTATTTGTGGTCGTTGACCAATGATTTGTTAATGGTTATCAATTGTTAAAATATACGAATATTAAAAAAGATTCTAATATTAATGGTTGGTGCGTTTATTAAGGAAAATATCATTTGACATTTGTAATGTATTAAATTTGTTTTAACATATTTTGATAAATTGATTTAGACGCAATCTGTTGGTCTAAAATATTTTTTGAATTCTATTTCAAATCGGTGTTCTGTATATTGACTGATAAATCATCATTTAACTATGATTTAGCATGCTCTTTAAACATGCAATGATATGTTAGAACTTTTAGTTTCACCGCATAAAATGATGACAAAACTGCAACATAATTTGGTGAAGACTTAAAGTCACGGTAAACTTTGACGGAAATTAATCTGTTCTGATTTTGTCTTTTTTGTCAATATCTATTACAATTGTTTTGTGGAAAGATGTTTACTTCAATTTCAAATCCCGCAGACTTTGACAACTGTTCATTCTATGATGTAGTAAATACATAATGTGTATACAACCGTATTAAATGTTTATAAACTAAAACCCTTGGAAATTCCTTCTTTCGTTTATAAATACTTGGAAAACAGTATGCGTCATGCGATTAAAACTTTGAGCAAGCGTGCAGAAACTTTACCCAGATCTGGATATTGGCATTCGAAATATCGTTCTTTGATGAATACAAAATAATTGAAATGGATAGGTTATTATTTTTATTTATTGATTCCATGTCTTTTTTAATTGTTCAGAAAAGTATTTCCACTCTTATGAAACGATTTTGTTTTAGTATACCAGTGCTTGTTTTAAATCCTGAGCAAAGTTTAGAAACACTTCTAATTTAGCCTTTTTCGGTTCTGACCGGGAATACATTTTTCGTATTAAACTAAATTATATAAAACTTGTGAAAATGAAATTGTGTCATTTAAACGCTTTTGTAAATTAGAGGACAAATTTGTTTATTCAATTTTGGACAAAATAAAATTGTTGTTGAATTATAAAACGTGACATATGCAATTATGCTGAATATAATGGCATCATCTGAAACATCGAACCATAATACTTGTCTAACATATCTTCCCAACATATTGAACGTGGTTTACAACGATTATTTGTGGTCGTTGACCAATGATTTGTTAATGGTTATCAATTGTTAAAATATACGAATATTAAAAAAGATTCTAATATTAATGGTTGATGAGTTTATTAAGGAAAATATCATCTGACATTTGTAATGTATTAAATTTGTTTTAACATATTTTGATAAATTGATTTAGACGCAATCTGTTGGTCTAAAATATTTTTTGAATTCTATTTCAAATCGGTGGTCTGTATATTGACTGATAAATCATCATTTAATTATAATTTAGGATGCTCTTTAAACATGCAAAGATATGTTAGAACTTTTATTTTCGCCGAATAAAATGATGACAAAACTGCAACATAATTTGGTGAAGACTTTTAAAAAGTCATGTTAAACTTTGACGGAAATTGATCTGTTCTGATTGTGTCTTTTTTGTCAATATCTACTACAATTTCTTTGTGGAAAGATGTCTACTTCAATTTCAAATCCTGCAGAATTTGATAACTGTTTATTTAAGGATGTAATAAATACATGATGTGCATACAACCGTGTTAAATGTTCATAAACTGAAACCCTTGGAAATTCCTTCTTTCGTTTATAAATACTTGGAAAACAGTATGCGTCATGCGATTAAAACTTTGAGCAAACGTGCAGAAACTTTACCCAGACCCATATCTGGATATTGGCATTCAAAATATCGTCTCCATATGAACACAAATTAATAAAAATGGATAGGTTAATATGTTGATCTATTGATTCAATGTTTTTCTTAATTGTTCAGAAAAGTATTTCCACTGTTATGAAACTATTTTGTTTTATTATACCAGTGCTTGTTTTAAATCCTGAGCAAAGTTTAGAAACACTTCTAATTTAAAGTTTATCGGTTCTGACCGGGAATAAATTTTTCGTATTAAACTAAGTTATATAAAACTTGTGAAAATGAAATTGTGTCATTTAAACGCTTTTGTAGATTAGAGGACAGATTTGTTTATTCAAGTTTGGAAAAAAAAAATCTGTTGTTGAATCATAAAACGTGACATATACAATTATGCTGAATATAATGGCATCATCTGAAACATCGAACCATAATACTTGTCCAACATATATTCCCAACATATTGAACGTGGTTTGCAACGATTATTTGTGGTCATTGACCAATGATTTGTTAATGGTTAACAATAGTGTAAAATATATGAATACAGGTAATTCTCGATGGCTCGAACTTCGATCGCTCGAAGTTCTTGATCGCTCGAAGTGAGTCCAGGGTCCCGATTTTGTTCCTTATATAACTAAGCAAATTTACTCTCGATTTCTCAAACTCTTGATTTCTCGAAACCCTTGTTCCCTCGAAGTCAAACCGCAGTCCCGTTATTCATAATCTATAGTTTTTTACTTTCGATACCTCGAAGTCGCCGTGTATCTCCAAGCGCTATACCTAATTAACACCTACTTGGTCAATGACATTTAAATGACTCAAGGCGTTAGAAGCGGAACCCGTGTCACGGGTTGTTTATTCAGGCGACACTTATCCTGCAAGATGATTATTGTTTGATGATTGACCATACCGATACCTACATGTAGTTTATTATTAACACCAACCGTTTTACGATAATTTGGAGACACAATGAAAATGAGAAATTAATTGAGACGGAACGATAATATTGAGCCATGGTCAAATTTTGGAATTATAAAACTGTAAAAATTATGCTTATCAGCATCGTTGTCATTATAATGATTATTGCTAAACAGGTTCTTACAGCTGGTGAAGGACCCATACTGTGGAAACAATATAATTAATGGGTGATACTCAGTTATCACATTTATGACATGTCGATCCCCTCGCATTACAGTAGTTTCGAGCAATCCAGACTTAATATGATACATAAAATAAATAATAATTATGAAGTTATTCAATAGTTGTTTGTATTTAGTTTTAAAATCATCCAGTTCTGTATATTTTACTGAAAAGAAAACGTTGTGTAAGCACGTGCGTAAGGTTATCACTAAATCAATTGCTTAATCATAACATTCGATTAGACTAATTTTAAAACCCGCCAATCAACCCGGAAAATTTCGAACTCCTGGAAACTCGAACTCTCGAAGGTTTTCCTCGGTCCCATGGACTTCGAGGTCTCGAGAGTGACCTGTATCTAAAACTTTCAATCTTTAATAGTACGTTTATTAAGGTAAAATATTAATTGACAATCGAATATCTTAATTTTGTTTAAGCATGTTTAAGATAGACGGTTTAAAACCGCACTCAGTTCGTCTAAAGGATGTTTTTTTATTTTATGTCCGTGTTCGGTTTTTTTACCGATCAATCATCATTTAACTAAAATTTAGCATTATTTTTAAACATGCAAAGATATGTTAAAATCTTTAGTTTTACCGCATGAAATGATGACATAACTACAATAAAGTTAGGTAGAGACTTAAATTCAAAGTAAACTGTCATGGTTAATTAGGCTGTTCTGATTTTTTTTGTCAATATATAATACAATTTACATGTGGAAGGATATCTACTTCAATGTCAAATCCTGCAGAATTTGATAACTGTTTATTCAAGGATGTAATAAATACATATTGTGTATACCCCGTATGAAATGATCGTAAACTAAAACTCTTGGAAATTCCTTCTTTCGTTTATAAATACTTGGAAAACAGTATGCGTCATGCGATTTAAACCTTGATCAAAACTAAGAATTCGTTACCCAGATCTAGATATTGACATTCAAAATATCGTCTCCTTATGAATAGAGAATAATTGAAATGGATAGATAATTATTTTTATTTATTGATTCGATGTCTGTTTTAATTGTTCTGAAAAGTATTTCCACTTTAATAAAAATTTTTAGTTTTATGTCATTAAAATTATGTCATTTAACCGCTTTTGTGAATTAGAGGACAAATTTGTTTATACAACTTTTGACAAAAAAATATGTTGTTGAATCATAAAACGTGACATATACAATTATGCTGAATATAACTGCGTCATCTGAAACATCGAGCCATAATACTTGTCTAACATATCTTCCCAACATATTGAACGTGGTTTACAACGATTATTTGTGGTCCTTGACCAATGATTTGTTAATGGTTATCAATTGTTAAAATATACGAATATTTAAAAAAATTCTAATATTAATGGTTGGTGAGTTTATTAAGGAAAATATCATTTGACATTTGTAATGTATTAAATTTGTTTTAACATATTTTGATAAATTGATTTAGACGCAATCTGTTGGTCTAAAATATTTTTTAAATTCTATTTCAAATCTGAGTTCTGTATATTGACTGATCAATCATCATTTAATTATAATTTAGCATGCTCTTTAAACATGCAGAGATATGTTCGAACTTTTACTTTGCCGCATAAAATGATGACAAAACTGCAACATAATTTGGTAAAGACTTTTAAAAAGTCATGGTAAACTTTGACGGAAATTAATCTGTTCTGATTTTGTCTTTTTTGTCAATATCTATTACAATTGTTTTGTGGAAAGATGTCTACTTCAATTTCAAATCACGCAAAATTTTGACAACTGTTTATTCTATGATGAAATAAATACATGATGTGCATACAACCGTGTTAAATGTTCATAAACTGAAACCCTTGGAAATTCCTTCTTTCGTTTATAAATACTTGGAAAACAATATGCGTCATGCGATTAAAACTTTGAGCAAACGTGCAGAAACTTTTCCCAGATCTGGATATTGGCATTCGAAATATCGTCTCCATATGAACACAAATTAATCGAAATGGATAGGTAAATATGTTGATCTATTGATTCAATGTTTTTCTTAATTGTTCAGAAAAGTATTTCCACTGTTATGAAACTATTTTGTTTTTTTATACCAGTGCTTGTTTTAAATCCTGAGCAAAGTTTAGAAACACTTCTAATTTAAAGTTTATCGGTTCTGACCGGGAATAAATTATTCGTATTAAACTAAGTTATATAAAACTTGTTAAAATGAAATTGTGTCATTTTAAAGCTTTTGTAGATTAGAGGACAGATTTGTTTATTCAAGTTTGGAAAAAAAATCTGTTGTTGAATCATAAAACGTGACATATACAATTATGCTGAATATAATGGCATCATCTGAAACATCGAACCATAATACTTGTCCAACATATATTCCCAACATATTGAACGTGGTTTGCAACGATTATTTGTGGTCATTGACCAATGATTGGTTAATGGTTAACAATAGTGTAAAATATATGAATACAGGTAATTCTCGATGGCTCGAACTTCGATCGCTCGAAGTTCATGATCGCTCGAAGTGAGTCCAGGGTCCCGATTTTGTTCCTTATATAACTAAGCAAATTTACTCTTGATTTCTCAAACTCTTGATTTCTCGAAACCCTTGTTCCCTCGAAGTCAAACTGCAGTCCCGTTATTCATAATCTATAGTTTTTTACTTTCGATACCTCGAAGTCGCCGTGTATCTCCAAGCGCTATACCTAATTAACACCTACTTGGTCAATGACATTTAAATAGCTCATGGCGTTAGAATCGGAACCCTTGTCACGGGTTGTTTATTCAGGCGACACTTATCCTGCAAGGTGATTATTGTTTGATGATTGACCATACCGATACCTACATGTAGTTTATTATTAACACCAACCGTTTTACGATAATTTGGAGACACAATGAAAATGAGAAATTAATTGAGACGGAACGATAATATTGAGCCATGGTCAAATTTTGGAAATATAAAACTGTAAAAATTATGCTAATCAGCATCGTTGTCATTATAATGATTATTGCTAAACAAGTTCTTACAGCTGGTGAGGGACCCGTACAGTGGAAACAATATAATTAATGGGTGATACTCAGTTATCACATTTATGAAATGTTGATCGCCTCGCAGTACAGTTGTTTCGAGCAATCCAGACTTAATATGATACATAAAATAAATAATAATTATGAAGTTATTCAATAGTTGTTTGTATTTAGTTTTAAAATCATCCAGTTCTGTATGTTATCACTAAATCAATTGCTTAATCATAACATTCGATTAGACTAATTTTAAAACCCGCCAATCAACCCGGAAAATTTCGAACTCCTGGAAACTCGAACTCTCGAAGTTTTTCCTCGGTCCCATGGACTTCGAGGTCTCGAGAGTGACCTGTATCTAAAACTTTCAATCTTTAATAGTAAGTTTATTAAGGTAAAATATTAATTGACAATCGAATATCTTAATTTTGTTTAAGCATGTTTAAGATAAACGGTTTAAGACCGCACTCAGTTCGTCTAAAGGATGTTTTTTTATTCTATGTCCGTGTTCGTTTTTTTTACCGATCAATCATCATTTAACTAAAATTTAGCATTGTTTTTAAACATGCAAAGATATGTTAAAATCTTTAGTTTTACCGCATGAAATGATGACATAACTACAATAAAGTTTGGTAGAGACTTAAATTCAAAGTAAACTGTCATGGTTAATTAGGCTGTTCTGATTTTTTTTTGTCAATATATAATACAATTTACAGGTGGAAGGATATCTACTTCAATGTCAAATCCTGCAGAATTTGATAACTGTTTATTCAAGGATGTAATAAATACATATTGTGTATACCCCGTATGAAATGATCGTAAACTAAAACTCTTGGAAATTCCTTCTTTCGTTTATAAATACTTGGAAAACAGTATGCGTCATGCGATTTAAACCTTAATCAAAACTAAGAATTCGTTACCCAGATTTAGATATTGACATTCAAAATATCGTCTCCTTATGAATATAGAATAATTGAAATGGATAGATAATTATTTTTATTTATTGATTCGATGTCTGTTTTAATTGTTCTGAAAAGTATTTTCACTGTAATAAAACTTTTTAGTTTTATATCATTAAAATTATGTCATTTAAAGCTATACACGCTATAATTTGCGTCAATTTTGAATAAAGGGGAAAATGTATGTGTTTGATTACTAATAAAAGTTACCTTTATGCTGTTAATTATAATGCTCAATTCGATCACGTAACAAATATATCAAATATTAAACAATAAAAAATATTTATTTTCCTGCCAGGAAAGTAATGCCTCCTCGTGAATATCAATCTACAACGTGATATCGACAGCTAAATATAGCGTATCATACCAAAACTGGTGAAGGGTCATCATCTTCATAATTGTGATAGTTTCACAAAGGAAAGGATATTTTCAGTAAAGCATAAATTTGTCCGATATACGAGTACAAACAAAAGAAAAAAACACAAGCCTGTGAGTAGATATAAATACTGCCTTTAAAAAAATGACGTAGACCTGTGTTTTTCTCCTATGTGCTATTTATAGATCCTATAAGTGTTAATGCAGAAGTAAGGGTATCGTGAATGACAAACGTATTTTACTCATTATACATGTATGTATTTCAAATTAACAACTGCTAAGCATATTAAAAATCAAGTTGGATATTTAATTAGGCAAACAATAACGACTACCTAGTTCTCCGCGGACATGCGCAATGAGGTCGGTTTGCTCTTCCTTTATCAATATTCATGAAAAGTTATATTTTCCTGGCAGGAAAATAAACAATTAAAAATCTATATCTTTGTAAAGAAATGGAATTCACCATTGTAATTTACAGATTAAGGATAACTTTTGTAAGTAGACAAACACATGCGTTTTCACTGTCATTCAAAATTGACGTAAATTATAGCGTGTATAGCTTTAACCGCTTTTGTGAATTAGAGGACAAATTTGTTTATTCAACTTTTGACAAAAAAATATGTTGTTGAATCATAAAACGTGACATATACAATTATGCTGAATATAACTGCGTCATCTGAAACATCGAGCCATAATACTTGTCTAACATATCTTCCCAACATATTGAACGTGGTTTACAACGATTATTTGTGGTCGTTGACCAATGATTTGTTAATGGTTATCAATTGTTAAAATATACGAATATTTAAAAAACGTTCTAATTTTAATGGTTGGTGAGTTTATCAAGGAAAATATCATTTGACATTTGTAATGTATTAAATTTGTTTTAACATATTTTGATAAATTGATTTAGACGCAATCTGTTGGTTTAAAATATTTTTTGAATTCTATTTTAAATCTGTGTTATGTATATTGACTGATCAATTATCATTAAAGTATAATTTAGCATGCTCTTTGAACATGCATATATATGTTAGAACTTTTAGTTTTACCGCATAAAATGATGACGAAACTGCAACATAATTTGGTGAAGACCTAAAGTCACGGTAAAATTTCACGCGTATTTCGGCTGTTCTGATTTTGTCTTTTTTGTCAATATATAATACAAATTCACTTGTGGAAGGTTTATTTAAGGATGTAATAAATACATTATGTTTATAGAACTGTATTAAATGTTCATAAACTGAAACCCTTTGAAATTCTTTCTGTCGTTTATAAATACTTGGAAAACAGTATGCGTCATGCGATTTTAACTTTAAGCAAAGGTGCAAAAACGTTACCCAGATCTGGATATTGGCATTTGAAATACTGTCTCCAAATGAACACAGATTAATTGAAATGGATAGATAATTATATTCATTTATTGATCGATGTCTTTCTTAATTATTCAGAAAAGTATTTCTACTGTTATGAAACTATTTTGTTTTATTATACCAGTACTTGTTTTAAATCCTGAGCAAATTTTAGAAACACTTCTAATTTAACGTTTATCGGTTCCGACCGGGAGTAAATTTTTGTATTAAACTTAAAGTTATTTAAAACTCGTGAAAATAAAATTGTGTCATTTAAACGCTTCTGTTGCATAGATGACAAATATGTTCCTTCAATTTTGAAAAAAAAATCTGTTGTTGAATCATAAAACGTGAAATATACAATTATGCTGAATATAATGGCATCATCTGAAACATCGAGCCATAATACTTATCCGATATATATATATATATGTTTTACAAATTTAATGTGGTCTATTTGTTTGTTGTCGGGCATGATCTCCAGAATAAATGGAAGCGATAAATGTATCTTGTGATTTTGTTGCAATATTGCAGCTGGTTTGGTTGAGTATTATAGACACGTCAGATCAACGCTCGTGGTTTGATTGCTTGCTTGTTTACAACCATATCATTGGTAATCTTGTTTCACACGGGAATTGAAATTAATAAAAAAAATGTTTTATTATAATGGGAAACAATGTTGAAACAATGTTAATGTGTATCTTCGTTTATAAATGACGAACCCGTGAAATTTGTTCAAAGACTGATTAAAGCAGATCCAAAGAAATGTATTTTTGAAGTTTGAATTTTTTTCGATTCTTGTAACCATGATGAGTGAATAATGATTCATTGTATTACAAGAACATCGGTACGTGTTTTAAAAAGTATATACTGAGTATACAATCTCATGGTGATGTTAGAATTGCAAATAAAAATATATTTGTTTGGTTTCTTTTTAAAGGAGCAGTTGCATATGTACGGATTTAATTACACATTTTTATTTTGATATTATTTAATAAACGACTATTGGTACAGAAATTAATATTAATGATATCTATATTAAAAAAAACGTCAGCTCGACGCCTTTGTGGCCGTACTGGCCTTTGATATATATTGTGAGGATTCTTAATTGTAAAATCCGTGACCTTCGGACCAAATATGGGACCCCATTTCGAAACACTGCACCAAACATGCCAATAGTTACACAAAAATTTGGTTTTATATAGTGAAGATTCGAAATTGTAAAAATTGTGATCCCGGAAAAAAAGTGGGACCCCAGGCGGGATTCAAACTTTAACATGTAGAGTAAAATGTTTATAAATCTTATTCTGAAGAACCACAATGCAACAGTTTAAGATATTGCTATTAAAACATCCTTAAATATTATAGAATCTAATTTGTAAAAAGTATGACTCCCGGACAAATACTGGGGCAGCAAGAGGGGTTAAAAATTGAAAAAACATTTTTAAAAATATATAGGAAACGGTTAAAATGTTCTTTTCGAGAACTGCAATGTAACAGTTTGTGTAATTACTATGCATGCATACGTGGCCTATGTAGATTCTTAATTGGTAAAATCGTGACCCCGGACTAATACTGGGGCCCGAGGGATCAAAGTTTAACATAGAAATGAAGAGGTAACATTTAAATAAAACGTTTCTCTCGAGAGCTACAATGCTACAACTTGTGAGATTACTATGCATACAACATTTGATGTAGATGTATATTCGATTCGATAGTTTTAAAATAGTGAACCCTGGAGTAATACTGGGGACCCAAGATGGGTTTAAAGTTAAATGACGAAATATATATGGAAAATGTCTAAAAAATCTTCTTCCCGAGAACTACAATGCCTCAATTTATCGGATAACTATGTAAGCACCCTCAAATAGTGTAAATTTTATATTATAAAATCTGTGACCCTTGATATGATAAAAGGAACCCAAGAGTGGTTTAAAGTTTAAAACAGAAATATAGAGGAACACTTTTTAAAGATCCTTTTTTTTGGAAAACTAAAATGCTTCAATTTGTCCGATAACTATGTACGCATCCTCAAATAGTGTAAATTTCATATTACAAAATCCGTGACCCTTGATCTGATAATAGGAACCCAAGAGTGGTTTAAAGTTTAAAATAGAAATATAGAGGAACATTTTTTAAAGTTTTTTTCTTTTTTGGAAAACTGCAATGCTTCAATTTGTAAGATTACTATGCAAGCATCCTTAAACAATATATATTCTAAATAAAGCTGTGACCACTGGATTAATATTGGGGCCTTAAGAGGGGTTCAAAGTTTAACATAGAAATATATATGGCAAATTTTTTAATTTTTTTTTCAAGAACTATAATGATACAGTTTGTGAGATTACTAGGCAAGGATCCTTAAATAGTAAATAGTGTAAATTCTAAATTGTTAAAGCCAATCATAAACCTCGGACTAATTTTGGGGCCCCAGAAAGGGGTTCAAAGTTTAAAATAGAAAGAGTATATGCTACGAAATGGAATGTTACAAGGAACTGCTGTTAAGGTTAGCGATGTGGCCCATGGGACTCTTGTTAAAAGTTCGTGTTCATTTTATTGACAGATCAATAGTCATTTAATTATACATTAGCATTTTCTTAACACATGATGAAAGATCCAATAAAGCCCAAAGGGATTTATGATAGATTTGATCACGCCCGGTCTCAGGTAATTATATAACAGTTATCAAACAATGACTCCTTTTTACTTACATTTATATAATCTTCAGCAACTCGTACGATCAAAGATAAAAATAGTCCTGGATGAAATGTATTGGACTATACAAT
Organism: Magallana gigas; assembly: GCF_902806645.1. Taxonomy (NCBI): domain Eukaryota; kingdom Metazoa; phylum Mollusca; class Bivalvia; order Ostreida; family Ostreidae; genus Magallana; species Magallana gigas. Next base: position 602,821 of record NW_022994816.1, read on the forward strand.
ACACAATGCTTAAGGTCACGATGATCTTTACCACCGCAAATTAGTCTGTTCAGAATTTGTTTTTTTGTCAATAATTACAGTATACAGTTCAGAATTTGTAGAAGTTTTTTTTTTACTTCAATGTCAAAGTTAACATGAGATACCTAACACAACTTGTATACGCCCATATTAAATGACAAAAAAAAAACCCTGAATACATTGGAAAACCTCATTTCTTTTGTAAATACTTGGAAAAACGCATGCGGCATTCCTATCAAAAGTGCAAAAATGTTACAAAGAACTGGTTGTGCGCACCACAAATGTATGGAGAATAATAAATGAAATGGAGAGGGTTTTTTTTCTTATATTATATATATTTTTTTAAAATTTAGACAGTATATCTATGGTATTTCAAAGCAAATGTACCTTTAATTTTTTTTTGGTACAATTTCTTTCCAGTTTGGTTATGATTGTTATACAGTTGTAAACTCATAAGATGAAACCCTAAATTAATAATGTAAGATATTCTGTTTGAAAAAAAGGTTCTGTTTTTAATGCAGTAAAACACAATTATAGAGAACACGCTTATAATGAATTATTAAGTTATTTTCATTTCCATGACTTAATTACATGTCGTATACTTGACGGATACATGTATTACGAGTTACGCTTACAACGAAGCAAAATAGCCAATCCCTGGTTCTTCGTAATAAGTGTGTCTTATTGTGCCCTGTACAGTTGATTCAATTTTTTTAAAAGAAAATTATTGTAATTTCAAAGACCATAACTTACCTACTGAACTTCCAATAGAATTTCTTCTGAACAGTAAAATACGGTAACGCATGATTCACGATTTTTGTTATCTTAAATTAGTTACATTTACATCTTACATTTTGTTATTTCCATACTTACGTCGACTCGATATATCCCAGTGAACTTGAAAATAAAAGATACCACAGAGTCTGTGTCATCTGTTTCATATTTGGATATTTTACTGGACATTGATGGTAACCTTACAACATAACTTTATGATAAACGCGACGAATTCAATTGTTCTATACTTTCCTTACTTATGTAGCAATATACCTTCATCACCTGCATATGGTTTTTTGTCTATCAGTTGATTCGATATGCAATGACATGCTCTGCGTCTGAACAGTTTCTAAGGCGAAGCAAGCTACTGACAAACAAGTTTGATAAAACAGGACTATCAACAGTCTCGCTTGAAGTCGTCTTTTCGTAAGTTCTATGGTCGATACAACGACCTTGTCAGCAAATACAATCTTCCACTGGGTCGCATACTGACTGACGTTTTTCATACTAATTGTTACACCATAATTAATCACCTAATTGTCTACGGACATTTCTTATTTTCCCCCCGATTACGACAAAGAGCACAAGGCGGGTGTGACAGGTCAGCAGAGGATGCTCACTCCTCCTAGGCACCTGATCCTACCTCTATATATTTGGAGGCCCGTGTTGCCCTGCTGTGAATTTATATTTCGTTTTATGAATTTTTGAGATGGTTCACGGTTTGTCAGTGTCATTTTTGCATTAGAAAAGGACACTTTTTTTACACAGTATAAAATGCTATGGTATCCTTTTTAATCATTTTAATTGTACATTAGTGTGAAAATGACCTCCTATCAATATCTGTAAGACCCTGTCAAGTGTAAGGGGAAGGGGGATGGTTTCATTAAGACTGATTGACGATCCTTTCTTGACGTGAAGCTGTAACGGAAAACCTACTCGTTGCTTGCAACGAGCTCGACTCTAGTTCTTCCGCATCATTAAGTTGGAAGGAAATTAAATTCATCACGGTCTTTATCGTCATGAGGGATAAAGTATTCACTATGGGTCTGAAATATGGACTTCTCATTATTTTCGCGAATCCGGAAAATTTATCGGGTGGGAAGCAAACGGTTTTTCAATCATATAATGAAATGACTGACGACTACTTTTTCTGATCTGTTTACTAATAAGGCATATATCCTCAAGCCCCCACCCCCTCCTCTTTTTTCTCACAGCATTTTTTAAAGTTTACACGTAGAACTTATATGTATGAGGAATCCCCTCCCCCTCCCCACTCCTTATGGGGCAGGTAACAATTATAGGAACACATTTTCTAAATCCCCCCCACCATTAAGATTTTGAAGACTGGGGAGAAAAGGTTTCCATTTTTAGCTCACCATAAACGCACCTTTAACTGTTCTGATCTTTTTTGTTTGTCTGTCTGTCCATCTATCGGTCTGTCTGTTAACTTTTGACGTTTTCGACTTTTTCTCCTGGACTAGTGGCAAATGTCAGCCAAACTTGACAGAAGCAAAACATTTTTGGGTCGATGGTATTCAATTTTGTTACAATAAGGCCTCTTTTTGGAAGGATAATTATGAATTTATGAACATTTGGTGGTACTTTTCACAAATATTCCTCTTAAAAAACCAATTGGCGAAAAAGCTGTAACTTATGTAGAAACTTTCTTAGTTAGGCTAGGTTCAAGTTTGTTAAAATAAGGATTCCTGGGGGTAGGGTTGGTCCTCAATGTGGGGTTGGATATTTACATAGGAATGTATAGAGAAAAAACTTTAAAAATATTCATCTAAAAAACTAATAGGCCAAAATTGTGTGGAAGCACCCATAGGTAGCGTAGATTCAAATTTGCTCAAATTATGATAGTATGGTGTAGGGTGGGCTACAAATTTTGGTTGAATTTTTACATAGGATAATATAGAGAATTGTTTTTATAAATCTTCTTCTAAAAAACAAATAGGAAACAAAAGTTGTGTGCAAACATCTTTAGGAAGTGTAGATTCAAGTTGTTTAAATTGAGATCTCCGTTGATGGTGTTGGGCCACAATGGGTCGCATTTTTACACAGAAAACAATCTTTTAATGAAAAAAATGACAATAACAAACGGTCAACCATCTCAAAAGTCCATAAAACGTTAACGAAATACAAATTCAAAGCAGAGCAACACGGACATCCCAAAAAATAGAGGTAGGATCCGGTGCTTGTTTTCAAAAAGCAATACGCCAGAAAATTTGTTTCGTGTATGGTAAAACCTTAGGTAGGATAAATTCAGTTTTCTTCAGGTCATGATAGTTGGGGAGGGCATAGGGGGGGGGGGGGGGTCACAATACGGATCGAATTTTTTCTTTAAAGAACAGTATTGTATTGTAAATTCTTTTAAATTTTCTTCTCAAAAAGTAGATAGGCCAATAAATCTGAAACCTGTTTGGAAGCAACCCCAGTAAGGTATATTTAAGTCTGTTCAAATCATGGTTGCCAAGGGTAGGGTTGGGCCCCATTTTTGGAGGAGGGGGGCGGGCAAATATTTACATAGGAATATTCAATATATAACGAAAAATCTTTTCAAATGCAAAAGGCAAGAAAAGCTGTAACTTGTTTGGAAGCATCCTTAGGTAGTTTGGATTATGTTTTCTACTGCTAAAAAATATGACTTTTTTATCTTAATTTTTATGTCATTGTATTGATTTTAATTTTTCAAACCAACCTGCAGTTGCGTTCATTGTGCTATTATATAAATTGAATCAGTATCTGGATCATTAAATTTATCTGTTTTCTTGGACATGTCTAACGAGTGTACCATGCGTTTAATTAAGCAATTTGAAACTTGGTGGACATAGCCTATCGATGTTTTCTTTATAAATAAGATTTATCCTTGTTTCGATAACTCTTTTTTCACCTTCATCTAAATTTGAAAACTTTACACCTATCACAATACGCATACATTTCTTCTATTTAGGTCTTTGTTGTAGACTCAATTATTCGCCTAAAAATACTTTAGTTATTACCAATTGCACAATAACAGTTAATATTTTTGTGATTATCTGGTCGCAAGCACAGATGAGGAGCGGAAATCGGTGTATAGTAATAACTAGCGCAATGATAATAATCCTAAAAATGCATTCCTGACAATTACTGATCCCTTAAGTACTTGGTAAAACTATATAAATTTTAAATACTTAAGATCAGAATGACTGAATGAAATTTGTAAGCAATGAAGATATTGTGTTCTACGTCTATATTAAAGAAGAGGTCAATGGGCTACATTGCTCACCTAAGGAACAATAGGTATGATATATCAGCTTAATGAAGTCATAATGCAAACTATCTAGACAATATAGTATACATGTAGATGCTGTATAAATAAAAATCCATTTTCCTCCGGTATATTCTTATGTTTATTACATGTATCATCAGTCCCTTTTTTAACAGGATGATTTTATAGTCATATCACATAGTGAGCATTTCAGTTCTCTAAAAAGATCCTAAACAATTGCTAATCAATTGTATATAAACTTACATCAAATTCTGAATCTTCTTGTGAGGCCAAAGAATCGACCAAACATCAAAACAATTTTAAAGAATCAGCAGTATCTCAAAATGCGTGCATATAAGTTAAAATATATATTATAACATGTCGGCTGTTGTGAATAATTAAACTGCTTTCCTTTAAGTTTGGATCCTCAATGAGGCCCCACCCTACTCCTCAAGATTTTGATTTGAACAAATCTCTACATTATCTGAGATTGCTTTCATTAAAGTTACAGGTTTTCTAGGCAAAGGTTTTAGAAGAATATTTTTAAAGAGATTTCCTTATAAATTACTATGTAATGTTGTGTCCCAATCTTATCTCCGGGGATCATGATTTGAACAAACTTGAATCTATTCTACCCGACGATGCTTCCACACAAGTTTCAGCTTTCCTGGCTGATCGATTCTGAGAAGATTTATTCAATATATTCACATGGGAAAATCAGACTCCTCTCCAATGGTGCCCCACTCTAACTCCCAAGGGATCATGTTATGAGCAAACTTGATTTTACCCTATCTGAGGATGCTCCCATCCAAGTTTCAGCTTTCCTGGCTGACTAGTTCCTACGTAGAAGGTTTTTAAATTTACTCTATGATAGTATCCCTATGTAAAAGTTCTACCCCCCCCCCCCCCCCGTTGTGGCCTCACTCACCCTCTAGGGGTCATAGCTTTTACAGTTTTGAATCTACACTACCTAAGGATGCTTCTACGCAATATCAGCTTTCCTGGCTGATTAGTTTCTGAAAAGAAGATATTTAAAGATGTTTTCTATATATTCCTATGTAAAAGTTTGTCCCGCCTACTCCTTCCAATTGTGTCCCCAACCTATCCCTGGGGTCATGATTTTCACAACTTTAAATCTACTCTAGCGGAGGATCCTTCCACCCAAGTTTCAGCATTTCTGCCTAATTGGTTTCTGAGAGGAAGATTTTTAAAGATTTGCTCTATATCTTCATATGTGAAAATTTGATTCTACATTGTGGCCTTAGCATACCCTTGGGGATCATGATTTTTACAACTTTGAATTAACAATACCTGACAATGCTTTCACACAAGTCCCAGCTCTCTTGGCCAATTGATTTTGTGAAGAAGAGTTTTAAAGATTTACTCTATACATTCACATGTAAAAATCTCCCTCCCCCCAATTGTGGCCCCTCCCTACCCCATAGGGATCATGATTTGAGCAAATTTGATTTTACACTATCTGAGGATGCTTCAACCCAATTTTCAGCTTTCCCGGCTGATTAGTTTCTGCGATGAAGGTTTTTAAGATTAACTCTATTATAATATTCCTATGTAAAAGCTCGACCCTCCATTGTGGCCCCACCCTACCTCTGGGGGTCATGAATTTTAAAATTTTGAATCTACACTACCTAAGAATGCTTCCACACAAATATCAGTTTTCATAGCTGATTAGTTTCTGAGAAGAAGATATCTTTTAAAAAATTCTATATATTCATACGTAAAAGTTTGGCCCCCCCCCCTCCATTTGTGGCCCCAACTTTTCCCCGGGGATCATGGTTTTTACAACTTTGAATTTACACTACCTGACTATGCTTCCACACAAGTCTTAGTTTTGCTAGTTAATTGATTTTTTTGGGAAGATTTACTTTAAATAATCCAATGTAAAAGATCGACCCTTCAATTATGACCCAACCTTGGGGGTCGTGAATTTCACAATTTGGAAGATACTCTACCAGAGGATGCCTAACACAAGGTTAAGCTTACTTGGCTTATCGGATTTTTAGAAGAAAATTTATAAGATCTACTCTACATATCTTATCTTAGAATTTGACCCTCCATCGTAGCCCCACCCTACTTACAGGGGCTATGATTTTCAAAACTTTGAATTTACACTACTCGAAAATGCTTCCACACAAATTTCAGCTATCCTGATAAATTAGTTTTTGAGAAGAATATTTTTAAAGATTTATTCTATATATTCCTATGTAAAAATTTGACCCCACATTGTGGCCCCGCCCTATCCTCGGGGGTCATGATTTTCATAGCTATGAATTTACAATACGTAAAGATACTTACACATAAGTGTCAGCTTTCATTGCCAAATGGTTCTGGAAAAGAAGATTGTTGAAATGTTCACAAAAACTGTCAATAATTCCTAAGTATCCCCCTTTGAAAAAAAAGTGTGGTCCTTAATTTTCACAACTTTTACAACTGTAATTCCTATGCCTATAGGTGTTTTGTGCCAAGTGTGTTTGAAATTGGCCCAGTAAGCCCAGTAAGTTTTGATAAGATGTCAAAACTGTGGAAATTTACAGACAGAGGGACAGACGGACAGACAGACGACAGACAAAATGTAATTAGAAAAGTTTACTTAAAATGATGCTTGCATAAATGAAGATCGTTTAAAGGTGGATTGAACCCCTCCCAAATTGTTTCTTTTATAAGCAATAAATTATGATCTATAAGATTTAGGCCTAATACAAATCTGTCGTGGCATAAAAATCTATGAAATTGAAAACGCTAGCGTATGCATATTTATTTGAATATTTTAATCCAAAGTTTTAAGATCCGACGTATCCTATCTATGGTTAACTCGCCCAACATTTTCCTCCATGATGTTTTTTAGTTAACCAGCCTCTCTGCGGAACCCATTCTGGAAAGTTTTCTCATTCAAAACTAAAATTGCATCAAATTGTTCCATTTATCTATTTACACTTTTGTATCAACCAAAGGTGTCCTCGATATACATGTATGATGAACTCGTCGTCCTACAATTTTCACCATGTGGTTAACTTGTCAACCAGCGTTCCTGGTTACCCCTTTTTGGACAGTTCTATCCAATTTTATCACCAAAGATCGTGCTTCGCAAGAAAGAGTTCTATCCATCAACATTAAAGTCGCGCATTCAAAAACGAATTGCCTTATTTTTTCTATTCAAAATTTGTCAAATCCTATATTCAATGTATTCTCTAAGGAAGCTCACATTTAATATATTTACTCTTTACGTAATCATTCAATATCATTTTTTTGGAAGTATATATTTTGATTCAATAACAATAATTACTCATCAGGAAAATTTCAATAGTTTACGGACATCTTATCACACGTGTTGAAATACCAGTGGTGACAAGCAGTTACTATGTAGCAGGCATTTTTATTAGTTTATTGGCAAACTGTCTTAAAATATAAGTATTTATACCTTTTTGATGTGACTTTTTCAATTGCGTCAGTTTCAAATTTGACAGCTATGCCGAATATAAACAATATCTGCCAAGCTCTTAATCTTAATCATAAATGACTGCAAGCAGTCAAATCAATGTTGTAAAAATCAGCATATACAATTTATTAGGCATTTCGTGGAATACATTTAAATTGCGTGGAGAACGTTCCAGTTCACAGACAAGTCAAGACTCTGTAGCTGGAGTTAATTTTCAACAGGGTAAATCAAAGATTATAAAAAAAATCTGCGAGCTATTGAGAAACGACCTTGGATATAAATTTTACGACTTGTAAGGGTCGTATTGACCTCAAAATTAGCTATAATTGTGTATTATTATCCTTTAAAAGTATAAAAAAAAATACGCTCGAGATACTTAAAACTATTGTCCTTGGTCTGAACGACAGTTTCTTTTTTACTTCGTTGGGACAACACTTTTTGTGGGGTTTTTTAATTCAGAATAAAAGCAGTGTATATTGTCCTTAAGATAATGTAAATCTGAAAAGGAGAATGTAATTTCATTGTTCGTCTACTTGAGTTTACAATATTCACTGTATCAGATTATACCAATATAATCATATTTTTGAAACTGCTGTGTTTATATAAGTTAATATTTACATTCCACATATATTTTGCATGTAAAGCTACTGCAGATATAGCACAATAACACAGACAAGGTACTAATAGGTTAAATAACGAGTTTTAATTGTGACGTCACAAACGTTTAACGTTGATAAATACAACGTCACAAGCGAAATTCAAAGATCACACTTGTGGCTGTTACTGTGGCTCTTCCATTAATTTGAACTTACCCATAGAATAATACAGTAATTTTGAGGTATAATTACCATTAGCGTACAAGACAAGAAGGTAAAAAAAATGTAAATATAAGCATTAAATCCTTATTTATTGAAAGATATAGTCTCATAACTGCAACGGTGTGTGCATACAAATTGAATAACGCGCGTTAGCGCGTTATGAAAATTTGTTTGCACAAAAAATAAGGATTCAATACTTCAATAAAACCAATGTATACAATTAGCAAGTGTTGATTGAGATATTTTCTATAAAATAGTTTCTTTGTATTATGTCAGATCTGAGGTTGACACTAAAAAGAACGTTCGCCTATGTGTACCAAGCGACACTCAATCTGAGGAAAAAAGAAAGACGACAGAGGTCAGTTATATAAAAATGAGTAACATTTTGGTTCAGCTTATTTCAAGATCTAAATTAATCTTAAGGTTCATGGGTCATATCCCTCATCTGATTTACTGATTTACAACTTTCTAACTGACCAAGGCAACTGTACATGTACACTTTCCCTCACCCTCAAAACACACGCACGCACGCACGCACGCACGCACGCACGCACGCACGCACGCACGCACGCACGCACGCACGCACGCACGCACGCACGCACGCACGCACGCACGCACGCACGCACGCACGCACGCACGCACACACACACACACACACACACACATACTCGTAAAGACATGAAACTCACTACACATGACTTTTCACCAGAAAGTCACTACACTATTTTCTAAGGGTCGTGAAGAAAAAATTTGAGCAAATTTATAAAAGACTGTCTACTCTTATTAGCCTAGGGGGCTGATAATTCGTAAATTCATTATATTAAAAATTTGGGTTTTCCCCTGAACTCAACTACATCAGACCACGTGACCCACCAGTTAGACACACATGATTCTCACTACATTGTCAGGTTTGAAATACACACATGAAACTGACTACTTACATTAATTTTACTTATTTATCCCATCTTCTCATTATCAAATGATTTGATACACCATACATTCTTTGTACAGTTTCTAAAGAATTATAGCACACAAGTTTTGTGATTTATAGTGGATTTTAAATAACGTATGTGGCAACGCACTTTGAGAAAAGTACACACTTAAAAAAATAAAACGCGTTAAACTTAGGACTAAGCTAACGCAGTTTGAAAAAAAAAAATTCAAAGTGCGTTATGAAGGAACTTCAACATTTTTTATTATCGAAACACTTAACGCACTTTAAAAAAATATGTTTAAATAGAAAAATCTGGAATTTAATTTCTAATTTGCTGATTGTATGATGAATTGTTAACACTAGTAAATCTCATTAACCGTCTTTAAGAACGGGGGTGGGTGTGGGTTAACCAATCATACAGGTCAATTACCAGTGCATCATTTACTAGTAATTGATTTCAGGAAGAAGGTTGCCTACCCCTTATCTTTCTATCCAAAACGTATGATATGCAGCAACTTGAAGTAAACGTTTCTGACATAGCCCAATGTATCAGATAAGAAGTACATTAATTTTGCTGCATAGACAAAAAAGGAAAAGGGCAATTGCTACGCGATGCAGTTTATGTCATATTTGGATAATTTAAAACTCCTGATTTGTTCTTGTGTAAATTGTCAAACTACGTAAGCTTATGAGAGAAAAAATTCTAATCGAGACACTGTTTATAAAGTAAGCTGAGAATGCATTGGATTCTTTTTAAAAAAAAATATATCCCATTGAGCTAAACAATATCAAACCAAGGTTAAAACAATCAGTTATTGTATGTCAATAAAAGTATCAATTATTTGGACCAAATCCTGAACAGTTTTTTATAATATCGACGATATCAACGCACTTTGAAAAAAAAAAATAAAAGCGCGTTTAACTGGTTCCAAAATTACTAGTAACACACTTTGAATTTTTTTCAAAGTGCGAAATATTTCAAAGTGCATGTAACAAACCTATAAATCTTTGAATAAACCCAATTATTTGTTTTTCAATTATTTTTTTGATTTTTTAATAGCTAAAACCGAATGTTGTTATTAGAACAACTAATGGACCATGGCAGTTTAGTTATTGAAAGAGAAAAACTATCACAGGCCCCTTCTACCTACATGTACATGTATATCACACGCATATACAAGCATCCATCATCTTTCATTTTCAGCCAAAGCTGTATGGTTATTTAAAGACAGAATGACGGCACAACTTCTGAGTAGAGCACTAGTTTTAATGGTGAAATTACAGATTATGATATAAAAATTCATGCAATTATTTACACCAAAATGCTCAATCACATTGATTATTTCTACATAATATTGCAAGGCATATACAAAAACAAGATCATGCATTAGCTAAGCTTATTTCATGCTAGGATCTAGAGGGAGGTCAGGGGGGTCTGAACCCCCCCCCCCCTGCAAAATTAAAATTTCTTTAAATTACATTATAAAATTACCAAAAATATGCCTCGGACCCTCCCCCCCCCCCCGACAAACTCAAATAACCGTCCGACCCCCTGGAATTCTTTTTGGATCCGCGCATGTATTTTTGACGTAGTGATGTTGATACATTAAATAAAAATGAATATCAATGATTATGAAAGTAATTAAGACATTACATTAGACTCTGACTTTTTATTGAGTATTACTAAAACATTTAAATATTAATATGAACAAGGCAATATGATCGTTTAGGAACATTAAAACAGCAAAATATGTACATTGTATAACCCAACTTTCAATGCTACTGAATTTACACGTACATGTACACGTAAAAAGTGTATTAATTCTCTCATATCTTCATTTTTGGGAGAATACATGAAAACCACACGATCAATAAAAAATGTACCAGAGTTTCATTATCATTTCTAAACCAGTATTGATTAAAGCAATATTCATGGCGTAGATTTTTTTCCGTTGACACTATTGGTCCTCAATCGTCTATCTAGGAAGTTAACCTATGTCTGAACACTGGTGCTGCAACACAAAAATACTTGTCAAAATATAAATTCTGAGAATGTGTTTCATCTCTGTAAAGCAAGACTTTTAAATGTACTTTTTTCAGATTTTATGCAATACTAAAAGGTATCACTACTCACTCTCTCTCTCTCTGTAATTCTCTGTCTCCCTCTCTCTCTCTCTGTCTCTCTCTCTCTCTCTCATAACTATCAATGAAAAACACATGTAGAGGCATTAAGTTAAAAATTCACTTTACACTTTAAATTCACACACTATCTCCCTCTCTATCTATTTTAACTTTTCCCTATCTCTCAAATTTTTTTTAATGCCTTATTTCAGTTTCATGCTGTTATCCCTATTTTACACACATCTAGTGACATTCAGGAAAAGTGTATCAATGATGAATTAACTTTATATTGATAAAAACTAATAGCAGTTTTCTCTGTATTCTCTTTCTCTTTTTTTTTTATTTCTCCCCTCTCTCTTCATCTATCTTTATTTATTTCTCTCTCTCTCTCTCTCTCATGCTTATTTCTTTTTAAGAAATAACATTTAATTTATACATTTACCTTAATATGTATAATCTTAGACAATGGCTTTTCCATGTGAGACAAACACTTTTCTCAGGAAACCTCATTTAGCTTGGATATTTTTCCTGAAAGCATAAGACAACAATAAACATAAAAAAAATATTTTGTTTACTTTGTTTTACTCTTTATAAAAAAAGGTTATGTTTTGTTATACAAGGAAGTTTTTAGAAATGTATAATTGACCTTTATAAAAGTGTTCAAATATTGCTGCTGTTGTTATGTTCTACATGATCTATCTCTCTCTCTCTCTCTCTCTCTCTCTCTCTCTCTCTCTCTCTCACTCTCTCTCATTTGAACACATTTCTTTTAAAAGTCCTCTAACTCCCTCTCTACCTTCTGCAAAATGTCTTTGTCTCTAACTTTGTTTCAATTTCACTGACTCTCTCTCTCTCTCTCTCTCTCTCTCTCTCTCTCTCTCTCTCTCTCTCTCTCTCTCTCTCTCTCTCTCTCTCTCTAATTGCCATCACATTTAGTTATTTACACACATGTAGTGGCATTCAGGTAAAGTATCTCAATAGAACAAAAATCCCTTGATTTAAACGAAATCTTTTAATAAGTCCTCTAACTTCCTCTCTCTCTTCCGCTTTAATTTCTTTATCTTTAACTTATTTTCTATCAACTTCTTTCTCTCTTTTAAATGAACATTACTTTTCATTATTTACACACACATAGTGAAATTCAGGTAAAGTATCTCATAAATAAAAAAGAAATTACCTCCTTTGAAGAAAAAGCTGTAAAAAGGCCTCTCACTTCCTCTCTCCCTTTCAATCTAATTATTTTATCTCTTAATTTCTATCAATTTCTCTGACTTTTTCAAACAGACATCACATTTTGTTATTTACACCCATGTAGTGACATTCAGGTCAAATATCTAAATTGAAAAACATGTTTTACTTAAACAAAATGTTAATAATTCCTCTCTCTTCCTCTCTCCCTTTTGATATAATTCCATTAAATCTAACTTAACTCTCTCTCTCCCTCTCTCTCTCAAATTGACATCACATTTACTTATTTACACGCGTGTAGTGACATTCAGGTAAAGTATCTAAATAGAAAAAATACTTCATTTATACAAAACAGTTGTATTAAGTCTCACTTACTATCTTTCCTCCACTCTGATTTCTTTATCTTATATGCCCTCTCTCTCTCTCTCTCTCTCTCTCTCTCTCTCTCTCTCTCTTTCTCTCTCTCTCTCTCTCTCTCTCTCTCTCTCTCTCTCTCTCTCTCTCTCATATTAACATCACATTTAGTAATTTACACTCATGTAGTGATATTCAGGCAAAAAAATTCAAAAGAAAAAATTGCTTCATTTGAACAAAAAGTTTTAATACTTCCTCTATCTTTCTCTTTCTCTACCGAACTGATTTCTTTCTCTCTTATTTTCTATCAAATTCTCTCTCTATTTTCCAATTGACATTTCATTTAGTTATAAACACACATGTACTGACATTCAGTAAAAGTATCTCAATTAACAACAAAAAATTGTAATAAGTCCTCTCACTTCCTCTCTCCCTTTCGATCTAATTCCTTTATCTCTAAATTAATATCTATTTCTCTGACTTTTTTCAAAAAGACATCACATTTAGTTATTTACACACATGTAGTGACATTCAGGTCAAATATCTAAATTGAAAAACATGCTTTATTTAAACAAAATGTTAATATTTCCTCTCCCTTCCTCTCTCCCTTTTGATCTAATTCCTTTAAATCTAACTTAGTGTCTATCAACCTCTCTCTCTCTCTTTCAAATTGACATCACATTTACTTATTTACACGCGTGTAGTGACATTCAGGTAAAGTATCTAAATAGAAAAAATACTTCATTTATACAAAACAGTTGTATTAAGTCTCACTTACTATCTTTCCTCCACTCTGATTTCTTTATCTTATATGCCCTCTCTCTCTCTCTCTCTCTCTCTCTCTCTCTCTCTCTCTCTCTCTCTCTCTCTCATATTAACATCACATTTAGTAATTTACACTCATGTAGTGATATTCAGGCAAAAAAATTCAAAAGAAAAAATTGCTTCATTTGAACAAAAAGTTTTAATACTTCCTCTATCTTTCTCTTTCTCTACCGAACAGATTTCTTTCTCTCTTATTTTCTATCAAATTCTCTCTCTATTTTCCAATTGACATTTCATTTAGTTATAAACACACATGTACTGACATTCAGTAAAAGTATCTCAATTAACAACAAAAAATTGTAATAAGTCCTCTCACTTCCTCTCTCCCTTTCGATCTAATTCCTTTATCTCTAAATTAATATCTATTTCTCTGACTTTTTTCAAAAAGACATCACATTTAGTTATTTACACACATGTAGTGACATTCAGGTCAAATATCTAAATTGAAAAACATGCTTTATTTAAACAAAATGTTAATATTTCCTCTCCCTTCCTCTCTCCCTTTTGATCTAATTCCTTTAAATCTAACTTAGTGTCTATCAACCTCTCTCTCTCTCTTTCAAATTGACATCACATTTAGTTATTTACACGTGTGTAGTGACATTCAGGTAAAGTATCTAAAGAGAAAAATTACTTCATTTATACAAAAAAGTTGCATTAAGTCATCTCACTTCCTTTCTCCCCTCCACTCTGACTTTTTTATCTTCTATTTCTTATTGACATCTCTCTCATTCTCTCTCTCTCTCTCTCTCTCTCTCTCTCTCTCTCTCTCATATTAACATCACATTTAGTAATTTACACTCATGTAGTGACATTCAGGCTAAAAATGTCAAATGAAAAAAATTGCTTCATTTGAATAAAATGTTTGCATACATCCTCTATCTCTCTCTCTCTCTACCGAACTGATTTCTTTCTCTCTTATTCTCTCTCTCTCTCTCTCTCTCTCTCTCTCTCTCTCTCTCTCTCTCTCTCTCTCTCTCTCTCTCTCTCTCAAATTGCCATTCCATTTAGTTATTAACACACATGTAGTGACATTCAGGTAAAGTATCTCCATAGAAAAAAAGTGCTTCACTTAAACAAAAAGTTGTAATAAGTCCTCTCACTTTCTCTCTCTCTTCTAATCTAATTCTTCTATCTCTAAATTTATATCTATTTCTCTGACTTTTTCAAATACACTTCACATTTACTTATTTACACACATGTAGTGACATTTAGGTAAAATATCTAAATTGAAAAAAAAATGCTTTATTTTAACAAAATGTTAATAATTCTTCTCCCTTCCTCTCTCCCTTCCGATCTAATTCCTTTAATTCAAGCTTAGTTTCTATCAACTTTTCTCTCTAACTCTCTCTAACTCTCTCTAACTCTCTCTCTCTCTCTCTCTCTCTCTCTCTCAAATTGACATCACATTAAGTTATTTACATGCATGTAGTGACATTCAGGTAAAGTATCTAAATACAAAAATTACTTTATTTATACAAAAAGTTGAAATTTGCCATCTCACTTCCTATCTTAATCCCTGTACTCTAATTTCTTCAACTTTTATTTCCTATCAACTTCTCTCTCTCTCTCTCTCTCTCTCTCTCTCTCTCTCTCTCTCTCTCTCTCTATCTCTCTCTCTCTCTCTCAAATTAACACCACATTTAGTTATTTACACTCATGTGGTGACATTCCGGCAAACATTTTTAAAGAAAAAATTGCTTCATTTGAACAAAAAAACATGTCCTCTATCTTCTTCTCTCCCTTCCAATCCGATTTCTTTTTTCATATTTTCTATTAAGTTATCTGTCTCTCTTTTTCAAATTGACATAACATTTAGTTATTTACACACTTGTAGTGACATTCAGGTAAAGTATCTCCATAGAAAAAAATTGCTTCACTTAAAACAAAAAGTTTTAATAAGTCCTCTCACTTCCTCTCTCCCTTCCAATCTAATTCCTTTGTTTCTTATTTTCTTTCAAGTTTTCTGACTTTTTTTCAAATAGACATTACATTTAGTTATTTACACATATGTAGTGACATTCATGTATTATATCCAAATAGCAAAAATGCTTCATTTTTTTCCCAATAATTCCCCTCTCTCTCTCTCTTCCTCTCTCCCTTCCAATCTAATTCCTTTAAATCAAACTTAGTGTCTATCGACTTCTCTCTCTCTCTTTCAAATTGACATCACATTTAGTTATTTACACGCATGTAGTGACATTCAGGTAAAATATCTAAATAGAAAAATTACTTCATTTATACAAATTAGTTGTATTAAGTCATCTCACTATTTCTCCCCTTCAATCTAATTCTCTCTCTCTCTCTCTCTCTCTCTCACTCTCTTTCTCTCTCTCACATGCACACACACACATAGCATTTCTCTTTTTCTGTTATTATTTGTAATAGTTAGTTGTTATTAATTACAATAAGTAACAAAAATTATACTGATACCTTCAAAAGCATCATTTTAAACATCTGCATCAAAAAGCATATCAGTCATTGTCTGCAGATGCTTTCCATTTTGGGCCATTTCTCTTAATTTTAAAAAGAAAATGTAGAAAAATTTCAGATATGCATAGTATCATTCACAATTAATTGTTCATTCTTAATTTCTTAATAATCATATATATTGTATACAGTAATATGTAATTATATAAAGAATTTAATTCAGCTCACTCAGATCAAATGTAAAAGTATTACTCATAGACACTAAAGTACAAATAAAGCTTCTTTCTCTTCTATATCCCTCTTTCTTTTTTTCCCTTAAGCATGTGTTTGTTTACAGTAAGAAAAAAATTGTTCATTACTGTAAAAGCACAATATCCAACATCTACATCATAAGGCACATCAGTCACTATTTGCAAACAAAATTTTTGGTTTTGAGTCTCTAAAAGAAAATGTAAAAAAGAAGAATAATATTGGTTACATGTTGAGTTCATTAATGCAACGAAATAATCACCGTGAGTATATAAAATAATCCTTTTGTAAAGTATTGGACCCCCATGAGGAAACCAATATCTTTTGCTTTTAACTTGAAAAAATCAGTATACATCATGTACATGTAATTGATTATTAAAAAAAAAACCTATATCACCATTATAGTTTAAATAAAAATCCTTTCCTATTGAACTAAATAGACCTCCATGAGGACACCCATGCTTTTCATTTCAACGTTAAAAATTCAGTTTACTTATTCACTCCAAAAACCTCGTAAATATTCTTGGATCTTTACTTCTACCCTGATTTGTCTTAAATTACATTAACACTAAGAAATATTCACCATTAGTTTAAGTAAAAATCCTTTCCTGTTGAACTTAGAACCCCATGACTAAATTTATACTTTTAATTTTAACGCTACAAATTCAGTATACTTGATCACTAAGGAAACTCCCTAAATTTATTTAAATCAATATTTGTACCCTTATTTATCCTAACTTACACAAATACTATGTAATAATTACCATTAGTTTAAGTAAAAATCCTTTCCTATTGAACTTACACACCCATGAGGAAAATCATTCTTTTCATTTTAACATTATAAAATCAGTAAACTAAATCACTTAGGAAACCCCCGTAAATCATTTTCAATCAATATTTGTACCCTAATTAATCCTAAATTACACAAATACTAAGAAAAAATAACCATTAGTGTAAGTAAAAATCCTTTCCTGTTGAACTTAGACCCCCATGAAGAAACCCACACTTTTCATTTTAACGTTCTAAACTCAGTATACTTAATCACATAGGAAACCCCTTAAATCTTTTTCAATCAATATTTGTACCCTAATTTATCTTTAATTACACTAATACTAAAGAATTATCACCACTAGTTTAGGTAAAATCCTTTCCTGTTAAATTTAGACTCCCATGAGGAAACCCTTAATTTTCATTTTTGCGTTCTAAAATCAGTATACTTATTTACTTCGGAAACCCCCTAAATATTTTTCAGTCAATATTTATTCCCTAATTTATACTTTATTACATAAACACTAAGAAAAAATAACCATTGGTTTAAGTCAAAATCCATTCCTGTTGAACTTGGACTCCCATGAGGAAACTCATACTTTTCATTTTAATGTTATAAAATCAGTATACTTAATCACTAAGGAAACCCTTAATTCTTTTTAAATCAATATTTGTACCCTAATTTATCCTAAACTACATCAACACTTAGAAATAATCACCATTAGTTTAAGTAAAAATCCTTTTTTATTGAACTTAGACCCCCATGAGGAAAACCATACTTTTTATTTTAACGTTCTAAAATCAGTATGTTTTTACTTAAAGGAAATCCCTTAAATTTTTTTTCAGTCAATTTTTGTACCCTAATTTATTCTAAATTACACTAATGCTAAGAAATATTCATCATTTGTTTAAGTAAAAATTCTTAACTATTGAACTTGGACTCCCTTGAGGAAACCCATAATTTTCATTTTAACGTTCTAAAATCAGTATACAGCTTATTCACTTAGAAAACCCCTAAAATCTTTCTCAATCAATATTTGTACCCTAATTTATCTTTAATTACACTAATACTAAAGAATTATCACCACTAGTTTAGGTAAAATCCTTTCCTGTTAAATTTAGACTCCCATGAGGAAACCCATAATTTTCATTTTTGCGTTCTAAAATCAGTATACTTATTTACTTCGGAAACCCCCTAAATATTTTTCAGTCAATATTTATTCCCTAATTTATACTTTATTACATAAACACTAAGAAAAAATAACCATTGGTTTAAGTCAAAATCCATTCCTGTTGAACTTGGACTCCCATGAGGAAACTCATACTTTTCATTTTAATGTTATAAAATCAGTATACTTAATCACTAAGGAAACCCTTAATTCTTTTTCAATCAATATTTGTACCCTAATTTATCCTAAACTACATTAACACTTAGAAATAATCACCATTAGTTTAAATAAAAGTTCTTTCCCATTGAACTTAGACCCCCATGAGGAAAACCATACTTTTTATTTTAACGTTCTAAAATCAGTATGTTTTTACTTAAAGGAAACCCCTTAAATTTTTTTTCAGTCAATTTTTGTACCCTAATTTATTCTAAATTACACTAATGCTAAGAAATATTCATCATTTGTTTAAGTAAAAATTCTTAACTATTGAACTTGGACTCCCTTGAGGAAACCCATAATTTTCATTTTAACGTTCTAAAATCAGTATACAGCTTATTCACTTAGAAAACCCCTAAAATCTTTCTCAATCAATATTTGTACCCTAATTTATCCTAGACTACATTAACACTAAGAAATAATCACCATTAGTTTAAGTAAAAGTTCTTTCCTATTGAACTTAGACCCCATTGAGGAAAACCATATACTTTTTATTTTAACATTCTAAAATCAGTATGTTTTTACTTAGGAAACCCCTTAAATTTTTTTTTAGTCAATATTTGTACTCTAATTTATCCTAAATTACACTAATGGTAAGAAATATTCATCATTAGTATAAGTAAAAATCCTTTCCTATTATGAACTTAGACTCCCATGAGGAAACCATAATTTTAATTTAAACGTTATGAATTCAGTATAGTTATTCACTTAGGAAACCCCTTAAGTCTTCTTCAATCAAAATTTGTACCCTAATTTATCCTAAACTACACTAATGTTAAGAAATACTCATCATTAGTTTAAGTAAAAATCCTTTCCTATTGAACTTAGACCCCCATGAGAAAACTCATACTTTTCATTTTAACGCTCTTAAATCAGTATACTAAATCACTTAGGAAACCCCTTAAATCTTTTTCAATCAATATTTGTACCTTAATTTATTCTAAATTACACTTATACTAAGAAATAATCACCATTAGTGTAAGTTAAATCCTTCTCTGTTATATTTAGACTCCCATGAGGAAACCCATAATTTTCATTTTAACGTTATAAAATCAGTATACTTGATCACTTAGGACACCCCCTAAATCTTTTTCAATCAATATTTGTACCCTAATTTATCTTAAATTACACTAATACTATGAATTAATCATCATTAGTTTAAGTAAAAATCCTTTCCTATTGAACTTAGACTTCCATAATTTTCATTTTAACGTTCTAAAATCAGTATACTATTTATTTAGGAACCCCCCCCCCCCTAAATTTTTTAAATCAATATTTGTATCCTAATTTATCTTAAATTACACTAATACTAAGAAATAATCACCATTAGTTGAAGTAAAAATCCTATTTTATTGAACTTAGACTCCCATGAAGAAACCCATAGTTTTAATTTAAACGTTATGAATTCAGTAAACTTATTCACTTAGGAAACCGTCTAAATCTTTTTCAATCAATATTTGTACCCTAATTTATCCTAAACTACACTAATGTTAAGAACTAATCATCATTCAATAGTTTAAGTAATAATCCTCTCCTATTGAACTTAGACACCCATGAGGAAACTTATATTTTTCATTTTAACACTCTTAAATCAGTATACTAAATCACATAGGAAACCCTTTAAATTTTTTTTTAGTCAATATTTGTACTCTATTTTATCCTAAATTACACAAATACTAAGAAATAATCACCATTAGTGTAAGTTAAATCCTTTTCTGTTAAATTCAGACTCCCATGAGGAAACCAATAATTTTCATTTTAACGTTATAAAATCAGTATACTTGATCACTTAGGACACCCCCTAAATCTTTTTCAATCAATATTTGTACCCTAATTTATCCTAAACTACACTAAAACTAGGAAATATTCATCATTAGTTTAAGTAAAAATCCTATCCTATTAAAACTTAGACCCCCATGAGGAAACTCATACTTTTCATTTTAACGCTCTTAAATCAGTATACTAAATCACTTAGGAAACCCCTTAAATCTTTTTCAATCAATAGTTGTACCCTAATTTATCCTAAATTACACTAATACTAAGAAATAATCACCATTAGTGTAGGTTAAATCCTTTCCTGTTAAATTTAGACTCCCATGAGGAAACCCATAATTTTCATTTTAGCGTTATAAAATCAGTATACTTGATCACTTAGGACACCCCCTAAATCTTTTTCAATCAATGTTTGTGCCCTAATTTATCCTAAATTACACTAATACTATGAATTAATCATCATTAGTTTAAGTAAAAATCCTTTCCTATTGAACTTAGACTTCCATAAGGAAACCCTTAATTTTCATTTTAACGTTCTAAAATCAGTATAGTATTTATTTAGGAAACCCCCCCTAAATTTTTTAAATCAATATTTGTATCCTAATTTATCTTAAATTATACTAATACTAAGAAATAATCACCATTAGTTTAAGTAAAAATCCTTTTTTATTGAACTTAGACTCCCATGAAGAAACCCATAATCTTAATTTAAACGTTATGAATTCAGTATTGTTATTCACTTAGGAAACCATCTAAATCTTTTTCAATCAATAGTTGTACCCTAATTTATCCTAAACTACACTAATGTTAAGAAATAATCATCATTAGTTTAAGTAAAAATCCTTTCCTATTGAACTTAGACTTCCATAAGGAAACCCTTAATTTTCTTTTTAACGTTCTAAAATCAGTATAGTATTTATTTAGGAAACCCCCCCTAAATTTTTTATTTCAATATTTGTATCCTAATTTATCTTAAATTACACGAATACTAAGAAATAATCACCATTAGTTTAAGTAAAAATCCTATTTTATTGAACTTAGACTCCCATGAAGAAACCCATAATTTTAATTTAAACGTTATGAATTCAGTATTGTTATTCACTTAGGAAACCATCTAAATCTTTTTCAATCAATAGTTGTACCCAAATTTATCCTAAACTACACTAATGTTAAGAAATAATCATCATTAGTTTAAGTAAAAATCCTTTCCTATTGAACTTAGACCCCCATGAGGAAACTTATATTTTTCATTTTAACGCTCTCAAATCAGTATACTAAATCACTTAGGAAACCCCTTAAATCTTTTTCAATCAATATTTGTACCCTAATTTATCCTAAATTACACTAATACTAAGAAATAATCACCATTAGTGTAGGTTAAATCCTTTTCTGTTAAATGTAGACTCCCATGAGGGAACCCATAATTTTCATTTTAACGTTATAAAATCAGTATACTTGATCACTTAGAACACCCCTCTTAATCTTTTTCAATCAATATTTGTACCCTAATTTATCCTAAATTACACTAATACTATGAATTAATCATCATTAGTTTAAGTAAAAATCTTTTCCTATTGAACTTAGACTTCCATAAGGAAACCCTTAATTTTCATTTTAACGTTCTAAAATCAGTAGAGTATTTATTTAGGAAACCCCCCCAAAATTTTTTAAATCAATATTTGTATCCTAATTTATCTTTAATTACACTAATACTAAGAAATAATTGCCATTAGTTTAAGTAAAAATCCTTTCCTATTGAACTTAGACTCCCATGAAGAAACCCATAATTTTAATTTAAACGTTATGAATTCAGTATTGTTATTCACTTAGGAAACCATCTAAATCTTTTTCAATCAATAGTTGTACCCAAATTTATCCTAAACTACACTAATGTTAAGAAATAATCATCATTAGTTTAAGTTAAAATCCTTTCTTATTGAACTTAGACCCCCATGAGGAAACTTATATTTTTCATTTTAACGCTCTTAAATCAGTATACTAAATCACTTAGGAAACCCCTTAAATCTTTTTCAATCAATATTTGTACCCTAATTTATCTTAAATTACACTAATACTAAGAAATAATCACCATTAGTGTAGGTTAAATCCTTTTCTGTTAAATTTAGACTCCCATGAGGGAACCCATAATTTTCATTTTAACGTTCTAAAATCAGTATAGTATTTATTTAGGAAACCCCCCCTAAATTTTTTAAATCAATATCTGTACCCTAATTTATCTTAAATTACACGAATACTAAGAAATAATCACCATTAGTTGAAGTAAAAATCCTATTTTATTGAAACTTAGACTCCCATAAAGAAACCAATAATTTTAATTTAAACGTTATGAATTCAGTATACTTATTCATTTAGGAAACCATCTAAATCTTTTTCAATCAATATTTGTACCCTAATTTATCCTAAACTACACTAATGTTAAGAACTAATCATCGTTCAATAGTTTAAGTAAAAATCCTCTCCTCCCCAATGAGGAAACCTGTACTTTTCATTTTAACGCTCTAAAATCAATCTGTACACTTAATCACTTAGGAAACCCTCTAAATCTTTTTTTATCATTATCTGTACCCAAATTTATCTCAGATCGTACTAATACTAAGAAATAATCCCCATTAGCTTAAGTAAATATCATTTATTTTGAAATTTAACCCCATGAGAAAACTCATACTTTTCATTTTAATGATAAAAATCAGTATTTCCTACTAAATCACTTTTTTAAAGTAACTTTTCCTAATATGTTTCTATTAATATAATTATGTAACGTAATTCATCCGTATTTTTAATGAAATTGTACAATTGAAAAGGTATATCAATCAAGTACATGTATGTGGAAACAGCATAACGATTCCACAGAACACAGCATTATGATTTTTAGAAAGATAGAGGAAATTAGGATTAAAAGTTGGCAATGTTTACAGAATGTTTTTAAACAGGTATTATGATAAATGCTATGCTGATTGAGGTTAAAAGATCACATATTTTGCTTTTAATACATATTATTTATTTAAAAGAATTAAATATAGACTCAGTGTTAACCAGTTGCGAAAAAATACCGCTAAATTGAGGAAATATGACCTATTTCTGATTAGGAATAGAGCCGAATTTCAGCTACTAAGAAGGTACTGATATATCCCTTAAAATATAAGTAATAATCTGTTCCATAATTAAATAAATCTTGAAATAAAATAGACACATTTTAATTCTAAATAAGTTACGATCCCTTCTTTGATTATGAATATGGTATTCGCATGATGTCAAAATTAGATCTCGTGTTCTCTTATCAGTGAAAAACTTAACAGGAAAGACAATGCCTGGCCTTGTTATAGTCGTTTACCAGATTTATCTATTAGAATAGAATGATATAATTCCCTAGATATCGAAGAAAAAATGATACTTACTGTAAACAATTATTTCCATCTTCGAGTAGGAAGTTCCGATTGCGCATGCGCTATTTACATCCAATGGAGGAAAGTGTGTAAAGTACTCTTATGGACTCCACGATGCGTGTCAAAAAATTCACATACACACCGGAAACCCAAACATAGTACGATTTTATATTTTTTGAATCAAGTACGATGAGAAATAACGTTTCCGAACGATTTTACTTCCCACTACACGGGTGCATGTAGTGGGAAGAAAAAATGTAGTGGGATAAAACGTGTGTATTCATACTCGTGTAGTGGTATTCAGGTGCTTACAAACACACACACACACACACACACACACACACACACACACACACACACACACATACTCGTAAAGACATGAAACTCACTACACATGACTTTTCACCAGAAAATCACTACACTATTTTCTAAGGGTCGTGAAGAAAAAATTTGAGCAAATTTATAAAAGACTGTCTACTCTTATTAGCCTAGGGGGCTGATAATTCGTAAATTCATTATATTAAAAATTTGGGTTTTCCCCTGAACTCCACTACATCAGACCACGTGACCCACCAGTTAGACACACATGATTCTCACTACATTGTCAGGTTTGAAATACACACATGAAACTTACTACTTACATTAATTTTACTTATTTATCCCATCTTCTCATTATCAAATGATTTGATACACCATACATTCTTTGTACAGTTTCTAAAGAATTATAGCACACAAGTTTAAATAACGTATGTGGCAACGCACTTTGAGAAAAGTACACACTTAAAAAAAATAAAACGCGTTAAACTTAGGACTAAGCTAACGCAGTTTGAAAAAAAATCAAAGTGCGTTATGAAGGAACTTCAACATTTTTTATTATCGAAACACTTAACGCACTTTAAAAAAATATGTTTAAATAGAAAAATCTGGAATTGAATTTCTAATTTGCTGATTGTATGATGAATTGTTAACACTAGTAAATCTATTTAACCGTCTTTGAGAACGGGGGTGGGTGTGGGTTAACCAATCATACAGGTCAATTACCAGTGCATCATTTACTAGTAATTGATTTCAGGAAGAAGGTTGCCTACCCCTTATCTTTCTATCCAAAACGTATGATATTCAGCAACTTGAAGTAAACGTTTCTGACATAGCCCAATGTATCAGATAAGAAGTACATTAATTTTGCTGCATAGACAAAAAAGGAAAAAGGCAATTGCTACGCGATGCAGTTTATGTCATATTTGGATAATTTAAAACTCCTGATTTGTTCTTGTGTAAATTGTCAGACTACGTAAGCTTATGAGAAAAAAATTATAATCGAGAAACTGTTTATAAAGTAAGCTGAGAATGCATTGGATTCTTTTTTTTTTAAATATATCCCATTGAGCTAAACAATATCAAACCAAGGTTAAAACAATCAGTTATTGTATGTCAATAAAAGTATCAATTATTTGGACCAAATCCTGAACAGTTTTTTATAATATCGACGATATCAACGCACTTTGAAAAAAAAAATAAAAGCGCGTTTAACTGGTTCCAAAATTACTAGTAACACACTTTGAATTTTTTTCAAAGTGCGAAATATTTCAAAGTGCATGTAACAAACCTATAAATCTTTAAATAAACCCAATTATTTGTTTTCAATTATTTTTTTGATTTTTGAATAGCTAAAACCGAATGTTGTTATTAGAACAACTAATGGACCGTGGCAGTTTAGTTATTGAAAGAGAAAAACTATCACAGGCCCCTTCTACCTACATGTACATGTATAGCACACGCATATACAAGCATCCATCATCTTTCATTTTCAGCCAAAGCTGTATGGTTATTTAAAGACAGAATGACGGCACAACTTCTGAGTAGAGCACTAGTTTTAATGGTGAAATTATAGATTATGATATAAAAATTCATGCAATTATTCACACCAAAATGCTCAATCACATTGATTATTTCTACATAATATTGCAAGGCATATACAAAAACAAGATCATGCATTAGCTAAGCTTATTTCATGCTAGGATCTAGAGGGAGGTCAGGGGGGTCTGAACCCCCCCCCCTTGCAAAATTAAAATTTCTTTAAATTACATTATAAAATTACCAAAAATATGCCTCGGACCCTCCCCCCCCCCCCCCCCGACAAACTCAAATAACCGTCCGACCCCCCTGAAATTCTTTTTGGATCCGCGCATGTATTGATACATTAAATAAAAATGAATATCAATGATTATGAAAGTAATTAAGACATTACATTAGACTCTGACATTTTATTGAGTATTACTAAAACATTTAAATATTAATATGAACAAGGCAATATGATCGTTTAGGAACATTAAAACAGCAAAATATGTACATTGTATAACCCAACTTTCAATGCTACTGAATTTACACGTACATGTACACGTAAAAAGTGTATTAATTCTCTCATATCTTCATTTTTGGGAGAATACATGAAAACCACACGATCAATAAAAAATGTACCAGAGTTTCATTATTATTTCTAAACCAGTATTGATTAAAGCAATATTCATGGCGTAGATTTTTTCCGTTGACACTATTGGTCCTCAATCGTCTATCTAGGAAGTAAACCTTTGTCTGAACACTGGTGCTGCAACACAAAAATACTTGTCAAAATATAAATTCTGAGAATGTGTTTCATCTCTGTAAAGCAAGACTTTTAAATGTACTTTTTTCAGATTTTATGCAATACTAAAAGGTATCACTACTCACTCTCTCTCTCTGTCTCTGTCTCTGTCTCTCTCTCTCTCTCTCTCTCTCTCTCTCTCTCTCTCTCTCTCTCTCATAACTATCAATGAAAAACACATGTTGAGGCATTAAGTTAAAAATTCACTTTACACTTTAAATTCACACACTATCTCCCTCTCTATCTATTTTAACTTTTCCCTATCTCTCAATTTTTTTTAATGCCTTATCTCAGTTTCATGCTGTTATCCCTTTTTTACACACATCTAGTGACATTCAGGAAGAGTGTATCAATGATGAATTAACTTCATATTGATGAAAACTAAAAGCAGTTTTCTCTGTATTCTCTTTCTCTTTTTTTATTTCCCCCCTCTCTCTTCATCTCTCTTTATTTATTTCTCTCTCTCTCTCTCCCTCTCCCTCTCTCTCTCTCTCTCTCTCTCTCTCTCTCTGACTCTCTCTCTCTCATGCTTATTTCTTTTTAAGAAATAACATTTAATTTATACATTTACCTTAATATGTATAATCTTAGACAATGGCTTTTCCATGTGAGACAAACACTTTTCTCAGGAAACCTCATTTACCTTGGATATTTTTCCTGAAAGCATAAGACAACAATAAACATAAAAAAACATTATTTTGTTTACTTTGTTTTACTCTTTATAAAAAAAGGTTATGTTTTGTTATACAAGGAAGTTTTTAGAAATGTATAA
Organism: Magallana gigas; assembly: GCF_902806645.1. Lineage (NCBI taxonomy): Eukaryota > Metazoa > Mollusca > Bivalvia > Ostreida > Ostreidae > Magallana > Magallana gigas. The sequence goes on from NW_022994816.1 coordinate 629,982, forward strand.
TTGACCTTTATAAAAGTGTTCAAATATTGCTGCTGTTGTTATGTTCTACATGATCTCTCTCTCTCTCTCTCTCTCTCTCTCTCTCTCTCATTTGAACACATTTCTTTTATAAGTCCTCTCACTCCCTCTCTACCTTCTGCAAACTGTCTTTGTCTCTAACTTTGTTTCAATTTCATTGACTCTCTCTCTCTCTCTCTCTCTCTCTCTCTCTCTCTCTCTCTCTAATTGCCATCACATTTAGTTATTTACACACATGTTGTGACATTCAGGTAAAGTATCTCAATAGAACAAAAATCCCTTGATTTAAACAAAATAATAACTTATTTTCTATCAACTTCTTTCTCTCTTTTAAATGAACATTACTTTTTTTATTATTTACACACACATAGTGAAATTCAGGTAAAGTATCTCAATAAATAAAAAAGAAATTACCTCCTTTGAAGAAAAAGCTGTAAAAAGGCCTCCCACTTCCTCTCTCCCTTTCAATCTAATTATTTTATCTCTTAATTTCTATCAATTTCTCTGACTTTTTCAAACAGACATCACATTTCGTTATTTACACCCATGTAGTGACATTCAGATCAAATATCTAAATTGAAAAACATGTTTTACTTAAACAAAATGTTAATAATTCATCTCTCTTCCTCTCTCCCTTTTGATATAATTCCTTTAAATCTAACTTAGTCTCTCTCTCTCTCTCTCTCAAATTGACATCACATTTAGTTATTTACACGCGTGTAGTGACATTCAGGTAAAGTATCTAAATAGAAAAATTACTTCATTTATACAAAACAGTTGTATTAAGTCTCACTTACTATCTTTCCTCCACTCTGATTTCTTTATCTTATATTTCCCCTCTCTCTCTCTCTCTCTCTCTCTCTTTCTCTCTCTCTCTCTCTCTCATATTAACATCACATTTAGTAATTTACACTCATGTAGTGATATTCAGGCAAAAAAATTCAAAAGAAAAAATTGCTTCATTTGAACAAAAAGTTTTAATAGTTCCTCTATCTTTCTCTTTCTCTACCGAACTGATTTCTTTCTCTCTTATTTTCTATTAAATTCTCTCTCTATTTTCCAATTGACATTACATTTAGTTATAAACACACATGTACTGACATTCAGTAAAAGTATCTCAATTAACAATAAAAAATTACCTCCTTTGAAGAAAAAGTTGTAATAAGTCCTCTCACTTCCTCTCTCCCTTTCGATCTAATTCCTTTATCTCTAAATTTATATCTATTTCTCTGACTTTTTTCAAAAAGACATCACATTTAGTTATTTACACACATGTAGTGACATTCAGGTCAAATATCTAAATTGAAAAACATGCTTTATTTAAACAAAATGTTAATAAATCCTCTCCCTTCCTCTCTCCCTTTTGATCTAATTCCTTTAAATCTAACTTAGTGTCTATCAACCTCTCTCTCTCTTTCAAATTGACATCACATTTAGTTATTTACACGTGTGTAGTGACATTCAGGTAAAGTAGCTAAATAGAAAAATTACTTCATTTATACAAAAAAGTTGCATTAAGTCATCTCACTTCCTTTCTCCCTCCACTCTGACTTTTTTATCTTATTTTTCTTATTGACATCTCTCTCATTCTCTCTTTCTCTCTCTCTCTCTCTCTCTGTCTCTCTCTCTCTCTCTCATATTAACATCACATTTAGTAATTTACACTCATGTAGTGACATTCAGGCTAAAAATGTCAAATGAAAAAAATTGCTTCATTTGAATAAAAAGTTTTAATACATCCTCTATCTATCTCTCTCTCTCTCTCTACCGAACTGATTTCTTTCTCTCTTATTTTGTCTCTCTCTCTCTCTCTCTCTCTCTCTCTCTCTCTCTCTCTCTCTCTCTCTCTCTCTCTCTCTCTCTCTCTCTCTCCCAAATTGCCATTCCATTTAGTTATTAACACACATGTAGTGACATTCAGGTAAAGTATCTCCATCGAAAGAAAGTGCTTCACTTAAACAAAAAGTTGTAATACGTCCTCTCACTTTCTCTCTCTCTTCTGATCTAATTCTTCTATCTCTAAATTTTTATCTATTTCTCTGACTTTTTTAAATACCCTTCACATTTACTTATTTACACACATGTAGTGACATTTAGGTAAAATATCTAAATTGAATAAAAAATGCTTTATTTTAACAAAATGTTAATAATTCTTCTCCCTTCCTCTCTCCCTTTTGATCTAATTCCTTTAAATCAAGCTTAGTTTCTATCAACTTTTCTCTCTCTCTCTCTAACTCTCCTCTCTCTCTCTCTCTCTCTCTCTCTCTCTCTCTCTCTCTCTCTCAAATTGACATCACATTAAGTTATTTACATGCATGTTGTGACATTCAGGTAAAGTATCTAAATAGAAAAATTACTTTATTTATACAAAAAGTTGAAATTTGTCATCTCACTTCCTATCTTAATCCCTGTACTCTAATTTCTTCAACTTTTATTTCCTATCAACTTCTCTCTCTCTCTCTCTCCCTCTCTCTCTCTCTCAAATGAACACCACATTTAGTTATTTACACTCATGTGGTGACATTCAGGCAAACATTTTTAAAGAAAAAATTGCTTCATTTGAACCAAAAAACATGTCCTCTATCATCTTCTCTCCCTTCCAATCCGATTTCTTTTTTCATAATTTCTATTAAGTTATCTGTCTCTCTTTTTCAAATTGACATAACATTTAGTTATTTACACACTTGTAGTGACATTCAGGTAAAGTATCTCCATAGAAAAAAATTGCTTCACTTAAAACAAAAAGTTTTAATAAGTCCTCTCACTTCCTCTCTCCCTTCCAATCTAATTCCTTTGTTTCTTATTTTCTATCAAGTTTTCTGACTTTTTTTCAAATAGACATTACATTTAGTTATTTACACATATGTAGTGACATTCATGTATTATATCCAAATAGCAAAAATGCTTCATTTTTTTTTTCAATAATTCCTCTCTCTCTCTCTCTTCCTCTCTCCCTTCCAATCTAATTCCTTTAAATCAAACTTAGTGTCTATTGACTTCTCTCTCTCTTTCAAATTGACATCACATTTAGTTATTTACACGCATGTAGTGACATTCAGGTAAAATTTCTAAATAGAAAAATTACTTCATTTATACAAATTAGTTGTATTAAGTCATCTCACTATTTCTACCCTTCAATCTAATTCTCTCTCTCTCTCTCTCTCTTTCTCTCTCTCACACGCACACACACACATAGCATTTCATTTTTTTTCTGTTATTATTTGTAATAGTTAGTTGTTTACAATAAGTAACAAAAATTATACTGATACCTTCAAAAGCATCATTTTAAACATCTGCATCAAAAAACATATCAGTCATTGTCTGCAGATGCTTTCCATTTTGGGCCATTTCTCTTAAAAGAAAATGTACAAAAATTTCAGATATGCATAGTATCATTCAAATTAATTGTTCATTCTTAATTTCTTAATAATCATATATATTGTATACAGTAATATATAATTATATAAAGAATTTAATTCAGCTCACTCAGATCAAATGTAAAAATATTACTCATAGACACTAAAGTACAAATAAAGCTTCTTTCTCTTCTATATCCCTCTTTCTTTTTTTCCCTTAAGCATGTGTTTGTTTACAGTAAGAAAAAAATTGTTCATTACCTGGAAAAGCACAATATCCAACATCTACATCATAAGGCACATCAGTCACTATTTGCAAACAAAATTTTTGGTTTTGAGTCTCTAAAAGAAATGTAAAAAAGAAGAATAATATTGGTTACATGTTGAGTTCATTTATGCAACGAAATAATCACCGTGAGTATATAAAATAATCCTTTTGTAAAGTATTGGACCCCCATGAGGAAACCAATATCTTTTGCTTTTAACTTGAAAAAATCAGTATACATTATGTACATGTAATTAATTATTAAAAAAAACAACCTATATCACCATTATAGTTTAAATAAAAATCCTTTCCTGTTGAACTAAATAGACCTCCATGAGGACACCCATGCTTTTCATTTCAACGTTAAAAATTCAGATTACTTATTCACTCCAAAAACCTCATAAATATTCTTGGATCTTTACTTTTACCCTGATTTGTCTTAAATTACATTAACACTATGAAATATTCACCATTAGTTTAAGTAAAAATCCTTTCCTGTTGAACTTAGAAACCCATGAGTAAATTGATACTTTTAATTTTAATGCTACAAATTCAGTATACTTGATCACTAAGGAAACTCCCTAAATTTATTTAAATCAATATTTGTACCCTTATTTATCCTAAATTACACAAATACTATGTAATAATTACCATTAGTTTAAGTAAAAATCCTTTCCTATTGAACTTACACACCCATTAGGAAAATCATTCTTTTCATTTTAACGTTATAAAATCAGTAAACCCCTTAAATCATTTTCAATCAATATTTGTACCCTAATTAATCCTAATTTACACTAATACTAAGAAAAAATAACCATTAGTGTAAGTAAAAATCCTTTCCTGTTGAACTTAGACCCCCATGAAGAAACCCACACTTTTCATTTTAACGTTCTAAACTCAGTATACTTAATCACATAGGAAACCCCTTAAATCTTTTCCAATCAATATTTGTACCCTAATTTATCTTTAATTACACTAATACTAAAAAATTATCACCACTAGTTTAGGTAAAATCCTTTCCTGTTAAATTTAGACTCCCATGAGGAAACCCATAATTTTCATTCAACGTTCTAAAATCAGTATACTTATTCACTTCGGAAACCCCCTAAATATTTTTCAGTCAATATTTATTCCCTATTTTATACTTTATTACATAAACACTAAGAAAAAATAACCATTGGTTTAAGTCAAAATCCATTCCTGTTGAACTTGGACTCCCATGAGGAAACTCATACTTTTCATTTTAATGTTATAAAATCAGTATACTTAATCACTAAGAAAACCCTTAATTCTTTTTCAATCAATATTTGTACCCTAATTTATCCTAAACTACATTAACACTTAGAAATAATCACCATTAGTTTAAGTAAAAGTTCATTCCTATTGAACTTAGACCCCCATGAGGAAAACCATATACTTTTTATTTTAACGTTCTAAAATCAGTATGTTTTCACTTAGGAAACCCCTTAAATTTTTTTTCAGTCAATATCTGTACCCTAATTTATCCTAAACTACACTAATGTTAAGAAATAATCATCAATAGTTTAAGTAAAAATCCTTTCCTATTGAACTTAGACCCCAATGAGGAAACTCATACTTTTCATTTTAACGCTCTTAAATCAGTATACTTGATCACTTAGGACACCCCCTAAATCTTTTTCGATCAATATTTGTATCCTTATTTATCCTAAACTACACTAATGTTAAGAAATAATCATCATTAGTTTAAGTAAAAATCCTCTCCTATTGAACTTAGACCCTGATGAGGAAACTTATATTTTTCATTTTAACGCTCTTAAATCAGTATACTAAATCACTTAGGAAACCCCTTAAATCTTTTTCAATCAATATTTGTACCCTAATTTATCCTAAATTACACTAATACTAAGAAATAATCACCATTAGTGTAAGTTAAATCCTTTTCTGTTAAATTTAGACTCCCATGAGGAAACCAATAATTTTCATTTTAACGTTATAAAATCAGTATACTTGATCACTTAGGACACCCCCTAAATCTTTTTCAATCAATATTTGTACCCTAATTTATCCTAAATTACACTAAAACTAGGAAATATTCATCATTAGTTTAAGTAAAAATCCTATCCTATTGAACTTAGACCCCCATGAGGAAACTCATACTTTTCATTTTAACGCTCTTAAATCAGTATACTAAATCACTTAGGAAACCCCTTAAATCTTTTTCAATCAATATTTGTACCTTAATTTATTCTAAATTACACTAATACTAAGAAATAATCACCATTAGTGTAAGTTTAATCCTTTTCTGTTAAATTTAGACTCCCATGAGGAAACCCATAATTTTCATTTTAACGTTATAAAATCAGTATACTTGATCACTTAGGACACCCTCTAAATCTTTTTCAATCAATGTTTGTGCCCTAATTTATCCTAAATTACACTAATACTATGAATTAATCATCATTAGTTTAAGTAAAAATCCTCTCCTATTGAACTTAGACTTCCATAAGGAAACCCTTAATTTTCATTTTAACGTTCTAAAATCAGTATAGTATTTATTTAGGAAACCCCCCCTAAATTTTTTAAATCAATATTTGTATCCTAATTTATCTTAAATTACACTAATACTCAGAAATAATCACCATTAGTTTAAGTAAAAATCCTTTCCTATTGAACTTAGACTCCCATGAAGAAACCCATAATTTTGATTTAAACGTTATGAATTCAGTATTGTTATTCACTTAGGAAACAGTCTAAATCTTTTTCAATCAATAGTTGTACCCTAATTTATCCTAAACTACACTAAAACTAGGAAATATTCATCATTAGTTTAAGTAAAAATCCTATCCTATTGAACTTAGACCCCCATGAGGAAACTTATATTTTTCATTTTAATGCTCTTAAATCAGTATACTAAATCACTTAGGAAACCCTTATAAATCTTTTTCAATCAATATTTGTACCCTAATTTATCCTAAATTACACTAATACTAAGAAATAATCACCATTAGTGTAAGTTAAATCCTTTTCTGTTAAATTTAGACTCCAATGAGGAAACCCATAATTATCATTTTAACGTTATAAAATCAGTATACTTGATCACTTAGGACACCCCCTAAATCTTTTTCAATCAATATTTGTACCCTAATTTATCCTAAATTACACTAATACTATGAACTAATCATCTTTAGTTTAAGTAAAAATCCTCTCCTATTGAACTTAGACTTCCATAAGGAAACCCTTAATTTTCATTTTAACGTTCTAAAATCAGTATAGTATTTATTTAGGAAACCCCCCCTAAATTTTTTAAATCAATATTTGTATCCTAATTTATCTTAAATTACACTAATACTCAGAAATAATCACCATTAGTTTAAGTAAAAATCCTTTCCTATTGAACTTAGACTCCCATGAAGAAACCCATAATTTTGATTTAAACGTTATGAATTCAGTATTGTTATTCACTTAGGAAACAGTCTAAATCTTTTTCAATCAATAGTTGTACCCTAATTTATCCTAAACTACACTAAAACTAGGAAATATTCATCATTAGTTTAAGTAAAAATCCTATCCTATTGAACTTAGACCCCCATGAGGAAACTTATATTTTTCATTTTAATGCTCTTAAATCAGTATACTAAATCACTTAGGAAACCCTTATAAATCTTTTTCAATCAATATTTGTACCCTAATTTATCCTAAATTACACTAATACTAAGAAATAATCACCATTAGTGTAAGTTAAATCCTTTTCTGTTAAATTTAGACTCCAATGAGGAAACCCATAATTATCATTTTAACGTTATAAAATCAGTATACTTGATCACTTAGGACACCCCCTAAATCTTTTTCAATCAATATTTGTACCCTAATTTATCCTAAATTACACTAATACTATGAACTAATCATCTTTAGTTTAAGTAAAAATCCTTTCCTATTGAACTTAGACTTCCATAAGGAAACCCTTAATTTTCATTTTAACGTTCTAAAATCAGTATAGTATTTATTTAGGAACCCCCCCCCCCCCCCCCTAAATTTTTAAATCAATATCTGTACCCTAATTTATCTTAAATTACACTAATACTAAGAAATAATCACCATTAGTTTAAGTAAAAATCCCTTTTTATTGAACTTAAACTCCCATGAAGAAACCCATAGTTTTAATTTAAACATTATGAATTCAGTATACATATTCACTTAGGAAACCATCTAAATCTTTTTGAATCAATATTTGTACCCTAATTTATCCTAAACTACACTAATGTTAAGAAATAATCATCAATAGTTTAAGTAAAAATCCTTTCCTATTGAACTTAGACCCCAATGAGGACACCTGTACTTTTCATTTTAACGTTCTAAAATCAATCTGTACACTTAATCACTTTGGAAACCCTCTAAATCTTTTTGGATCATTATCTGTACCCAAATTTATCTCAGATCGTACTAATATTAAGAAATAATCACCATTAGCTTAAGTAAATATCATTTATTTTGAAATTTAACCCCATGAGAAAACTCATACTTTTCATTTTAATGATAAAAATCAATATTTCCTGCTAAATCACTGTTTTAAAGTAACTTTTCCTAATATGTTTGTATTAATATAATTATGTAACGTAATTCATCCGTATTTTTAATGAAATTGTACAATTGAAAAGGTATATCAATCAAGTACATGTATGTGGAAACAGCATAACGATTCCACAGAACACAGCATTATGATTTTTAGAAAGATAGAGGAAATTAGGATTAAAAGTTGGCAATGTTTACAGAATGTTTTTAAACAGGTATTATGATAAAAGCTATGCTGATTGAGGTTAAAAGATCACATATTTTGCTTTTAATACATATTATTTATTTAAAAGAATTAAATATAGACTCAGTGTTAACCAGTTGGGAAAAAATACCGCTAAATTGAGGAAATATCACATATTTCTGATTAGGAATGGGGCCGAATTTCGCCCACTAAGAAGGTACTGATATATCCCTTAAAATATAAGTAATAATCTGTTCCATAATTAAATAAATCTTGAAATAAAATAGACACATTTTAATTCTAAATAAGTTACGACCCCTTCTTTTATTATGAATATGGCATTCGCATGATGTCAAAATTAGATCTCGTGTTCTCTTATCAGTGAAAAACTTAACAGGAAAGACAATGCCTGACCTTGTTATAGTCGTTTACCAGATTTATCTATTAGAATAAAATGATATAATTCCCTAGATATCGAAGAAAAAATGATACTTACTGTAAACAATTATTTCCATCTTCGAGTAGGAAGTTCCGATTGCGCATGCGCTATTTATATCCAATGGAGGAAAGTGTGTAAAGTACTCTTATGGACTCCACAATGCGTGTCAAAAAATTCACATACACACCGGAAACCCAAACATAGTACGATTTTATATTTTTTGAATCAAGAACGATGAGAAATAACGTTTCCGAACGATTTTACTTCCCACTACACGGGTGCATGTAGTGGGAAGAAAAAATGTAGTGGGATAAAACGTGTGTATTCATACTCGTGTAGTGGTATTCAGGTGCTTACAAACACACACACACACACACACACACACACACACACACACACACATACTTGCATTATGCCGAAACTCACTACATCAGACTTTACACCTGAAATTCACTACACTATGTTCTAGTTGTGCTATTCAATATATATTAATATTTTTAAGTAATATAAGACATCTTTTTACTATTCTGCTATTTGAAATAGGCAAAATCTCTTTGTAAAAGTTTATGATTTTATACCTGATAGTCACTACATGAGGTCACATGACTCATTGTGAATACACACCAGAAACTCACTACAGTGTGTATTTCTTCCTAATTTACCCCCAAAGTCAATACATCTAGCTAGGCATGTGATCGATTGAAGATTCAAAGGAAATTTACCACATAAAGCATTTATTACTGAACACACAGAGAGAGAGAGAGAGAGAGAGAGAGAGAGAGAGAGAGAGAGAGAGATCTAATAATTTCAGCAAGCTGCAAAACGAATTATTCTAATACTAATTCTAATACTCAGGCTAATCTAATCAATTCATTATGGTTTACTCAAGATGCATATATTGTCAAATTTGTGGAGAACAATATATACTAAGTGAATTCTGGATAAATAAGATTAGACTGCATTTCACACTTTTCTCCACATATGCACGTTTTCTATTTAAACTACATTATATTTAGCACCAGACCCTACTTCGATACAAAGAATCTTAGGTTAATTACATATATAATTCAATTATGTAAATTCATTCAACATTTTATAAGTATTGTAATTTGAAACATATACGAGACAGTAATATTTCTTGTCAAAGGACATGCACAGTCTAGTACCATTGCAACTTGTATGCTTTTATTAACTGTTTTGCCTATAAAAGACACTTTACACTATCACTGTATGACTTAAATAATTAGGATTTCTTGCTAATTTTTACGCACCCTATCAAGACTGAATTTATAAGAAAATCTAATTGAATTGTAAAGTCTTCATGTGTGTTTCATTTCTTTAAAAACATAAACTGTTTAAATTAAATAAATTCCTATTTGCCACTTGCTTTGTAAAATCCAGACCTGTGGACTTTGAACACTTCTTCAAACAAAACATAAATCAACTGCAGAATCTTAATTATAATTCATTTTATTTTAGGATCAAACAACTTTAAGCTAAAATTTAAAAGTACATAATATCATAGTTATTCATGATATATGGAATTTTGTTTATGAATTCAAATAATTTCAATCAATTATTGACATTATCATGCATGATGCGTGCCCTTCTTTACATTTCTGATCATATTTTATCAATTAAAATATCAAATAATGTCTACCCATTTCTGCCATTTCAAAATGTTTCATGGAATAGGAAGTAGAATAACAGACAAAAAAATAAATGTACATTTGTATAAGCCAATAAGCATTTGTCACAAATGCATGCACCCTGTATTAAATTTAGATACTGGCATAATGTTATTAACAAATTGATAATACAGCACAAACAGTATGCATTCGAACTTCATTAGGGTAACATAATTATAACACATAGAAATTTAACGTTGCGACCACCTGGAATTTCATTTTCTGCAACTTCTCAGACGAGAGGTATTATGTTTTTGACAGCAAACTTCACATGCACATCCAAGTGAAGCCTGATAATGCCTTTTCCTTCCTAATGGCGTTTAAACAGTCAAGCTGACCAGGAGTTTTCCCTAGTTTGATAAAGTTATTAAACTGCCGCTCCAAGGATGCCTTTCTACAGCAGTCCATGTGTGACGTTGAACACTGGCTGTGAAAAAAAATAAGATTTTATTATTTTAAAATTGCTGTATCTTTATCATATTTTTGTCATTAAGGTTATTTGTTCTTCAGCCCAAATGTATAGTCTTTATTCAAAAATTGGTATCCTTCCTTTGAATGTTAAAACTGTATGAAATATAGTAAAAAGATATTCATTCATTCATTGTATCCAAGAATTTAAACAAGAGGCCCAGGGGCCACATCGCTCACCTGAGCAACAATTGCCTTAATTCTGATCAAATTAGCATAACAGTATCAAAATATCTTGACAACTAAGTACAGTAAAAACTTGAAAATCTGCCAATTTTTATCCACCTCTTTATTTTTGGTAAATACCAAGCCCCTTTTGTTGTTGTACTTGTTAGAAGATTTTTCTCTATTCCTAAATAGCCCCCCCCCCCCCCATTTTGTGGCACCACTTTTCGTTATGGAATCAGGGTTTCATGAGACTTAAATCTGCATAACCCGTGCTTTCACACTAAGTACTGAGTTTAGGACCGAAAACTTTCCCAGAATATTTTTTAGAGATTTTCTCTATATATTCCTATGTAAAAATCCAAACCGCCATCACGGCCCCGCCCTACCACTAGGGACTGTGATTTCGCAAACTTGAATTTACATAGTTACCCAAGGATGCCTCTACACAAGTTTAAGCCTTTCTGGCCAAATACTTTTAATAGTCTTAAAAAAGAAGATTTTTAAAGATTTTCTCTATATATTCCTATGTAAAACTTGATCTTCCAATTGTGGCCCCACCCTACCCCCAGGGACTATGATTTGAACAAACTTGGATCTACACTACCTGAGGATGCTTCCATTTTAATTTGAGCTTTTCTGGCCTAATAGTTTTGAGAAAAAATTTTTAAAGATTTTCTCTATATATAATTTATCCCCCATTGTAGCCCCACCCTACCCCCAGGGACCATAATTTGAACAAACTTGAATCTACAATACCTAATTTATATGCAATTAAGTTACTGTCACTAATGGCAACTGGCAGGTGGTGTCCGTAAAAAGTTTTTAATTTATATAATCAAAGATAATACCTTGTCCTTGAGCCTCAGGTTTTGCATGGGGTGGGCATGATGATCTCTCTGTGCTTAGCTTTTTACTTTTACATGGAACTGCAATACAATATACAATGTTAATTACATCTCGATAAAAATTCACCTCAAGTAGCACAAAAGGTATGAAATTACACAGTATACACTATTTACTATTAACTAGAAAATGTAGTTAACTATGCTCTAAAACGACCATAACTTTTAACCTTACAGGACATCTTTGTACCGGTAACCTAGCCAACAAGCAATTACTGTGCATGTACATTATGTAATGTGTTGAATTACTTAAAGTACTTTGACCAAATAAAACCTCAGGTTATGAAACTTACAGTGTAGTGTTTTATCCTAGATACATTATTAAAAAAAAAATTGGGAATAAAATACAAGTATGAGGTCAGAATGTCCAGTGTACCGGATTGCACAGTTGGCAGGTTGAACAGTGCACACCCTACTTATATTTGAAACATTTGTTGCAATACCTTCTACTTTAATAGGCTACCTAACTCTGGAATATTAAAAAAGATCTGGATCTAATCAACTGAATGAAAAGTACCTTCCATAGGGGATGCAGTGTTGGAATCATCATCAACTTCTTTTTCACTCTCTGTTTCAGTATCAATAGTTTCTATATTGAAGAAAAGACACATCAATAAACAGCCTTGAAAATTCTTGGGGAATAGACAGAAAATAAAAACATGATTTATAAACACACCTTTGTCAGCGAAATCAATTTCATCAAAGTCTGCTTTTTAAATGTGCATGATTAATGTATATTGAAAAGAAAACTCACTACGTGTGTGAAGATAATGTATATTGGCAAGGAAACTCACTACATGGGTGTGGTAGTTATTAAGGAATAAGGAATCATTCTTTCAGTACATGTATTATGGGGTGATAATTTTGGTCGGGGCATGATCAAATCCAATGAAGCTCGAGGGCTTTATGATGGATTTGACAATTTCCAGCAGTTGTACAATTAAATATTTGAATATAAATAAGCAAACTCTGCTTGCGCCCAAATCATACGTTATTTGAATTTAATGGACTGTATAGTACAAAATCAATTGTGTTATCATATGTTATCACAAGCAAAAATACTGAAAAAGTTAATTTAAATGAATATGGACAAGGAAATTTACTACATGTGTGTGGAAATGTATATTGGCAAGGAAACTCACTACATGTGTGTGGTAATTTAAATGAATATGGACAAGGAAACTCACTACATGTGTGTGGTAATTTAAATGAATATGGACAATGAAACTCACTACATGTGTAGTAAATGTACACTGGCGAAGAAATTCACTCATATGTGTGGAAAATGCATTCAAAATGGAAAGGAAATTCACCACATGTGCAGGAAATGTGTACCAGTATTTGTTATGACATATGTTACACATAAATATTAAATACATTTTAATACATGTACATGTATCAAATCAAAATGAACACTAGAAACATTAAGTAAAAGTAACCTTCATTGTTCTCCTCACTGTCCTGGTTGACATCAAATGGGTTATCATCAAATGGATTATCATCAGGTGAATCTTAAAGAGAACAATAGTTGTAACAATTTATTATTAAATTATATAGTATTTATTACTGTGCAGTTCTGAACTACATGTACTCTCGCGCAGTAAACTCAATATTATACAGGTTAAAAATTAATTGATTCACTGATTATACCAATTCTTGTTGTAAAAAACAATATGAAATGTTAAACCATGTGCATTTTTTTTTTGAAATCCTTTTGACATTTAAATCACATTAACACATCAACAATTATTAAAATTGTCACATACTTGTAGCCAAGGTAGGTTGGCTTCCCCATAATCATATCTTAACTCTTCTCCAGCTTTAATATCTCTATTTGCAAAGAGGCAGAGCCTTGGATAATTCTCGGTAACCAAAAGGCGCATAACACAGTTATTCAACGGACTTCCGACTTCCTCTTCCTTTATATACTTCCCCTTTCTTTCAGTGTTAGTTGCATCAATGCTACAAACAAAAAAAGCAATTTTATAGATTTTTGCAGGGTTGCACCCGGTATTTAATGAAAATGAATTTACACATATATGTGTGAAAGTCAGGGACTGGTTTGATCATCGGTGGCTATATATAGCTCAGTTGGTAGAGTACATATCTAGTGATTCTGGATGCCCTGGTTCAAATCTCTGTTTGGCCGTCATTATATTTCCAATCCTGTTACGTATGCATGGTGTTATTTTAGTCATCAAGCAAAGATGTCAGAATGATTTATTCACTGAATTATAGTGTAATCATGGTAATAGAAAATACCTAATCATTGTATAAAACTTTTTATCTCATGCTCACTTTACTTTCCTTTATAAAGTGCAAATAGTTATACAGGATATCATTTTCATCTCCATATTTAGTTGAAATGTACGTAACAATGGTTTTTTGCCAATTCTCAGAACTCATAACCTGCCGCAAACACTGCAATTTCTAAAAACAAATTGCCAGGGTGGTGAGAATATTCAAACACAATTTTCTTTTATTAAATTCTAATTAATTTTCTGTCATCAAAATCTGACCTAAATTGTACAATTCCCAGCATCTAGTAAACTGTATATGGATATCAATTTCACATTCTCATAAGAACCAGAAAAAGTTGTATTACAAAAAATCTAAAATAGGTAAATAAAACCATTGTATCTCTCTCTCTCTCTCTCTCTCTCTCTCTCTCTCTCTCTCTCTCTCATAACAATCACAATAAATATATTATATTTGCTTACCACTTCAGACCATTCCACTTAAAGTAAAACAATTAACTAGTATGTTTTATTTTGCGCTTCTTTTCTCTTTCTTCTGCTTCCTTGGGCACAATTCTCTCTCCAACATATTCTACCAAAAAGCTTCCTTTTGGAAAATTTTGAGTTGCAAAAACCCCATATCCTTAAAATAAGAAAAAAAATATTGGTGAATATTTTGCATTACATGATTGTACAGTGTGTTCACAAATCATGTACAAAACCTAATTTATTTATAAATGCCTTTTATTATGGAATTATTTGTATAATTGTGATTATCAAATGCAAGGGGCTAAAATTGTTCCAGAAACTAATGACATTTTTCATTTAAGGATCTGCATAATCAAGGGAAACAAATGTGTGAAACTGAGTAGATTGGTACATAAAAACAAAGAAATGATACTATTTCCTATTACACTAGACTCTGACCCGTGCATGCACGGTTTGACATATTGCATATGATATCGGACATTCACGAAATAGATACATCGACACACCATATTTACATAACCAAGCTTTAAGCCTACAATAATGCTATTAATTTCACTACACTCTGCTTAGTTAGAATAATCTAACTGTGTCTCGGGACAGGCCTTCACCACAGTTGAAATGCCTCTCATATACCCGTAATGTAGCAAAAAATTGCATAATCGCTTCGAAACGGTTTTGGAGAAAATTATTGAAGCTGCATTGTGATTAACAGTCAAATTATTCATAACAAACCATTTTGAGGCTGTAAATACCTTCTTCTAAAAATTTAATTCATATTAATGAAGAATTCAACACTTTTTTACCAATGTTTTTTACTCACTTCGAATTTACACAACATGTTGACATTCAAACTCTCAGGATATAGCAAATTTTCAATGAAAATTTAAACATATGTGTATTATCGTTTCTGAGTTTATCCATGCAAGTGTGATATTGTGGAAACATAAACTAAAGAGCCTCCCGTGATTTAGCGTGAATGGAATGCACATGCGCAAGATTGTAGAATAAAAAAAATCCAGATGATTCCGGATTTTTATAAGGAATTTTCGTTGATTATTAATAAGCGAAGCTTGATTGAGAAAAAATAAAAACAAACTGGTAATCTTCAAATACCAATGATGTTTAAAAATAAAGAACAAAAGACAGTTCTCTTCTGATTTCTCGATATTAAAGCCCATAAATTCGAGTCTTTTATTTTAATGTATAGTAGTAATAGATGTGTATCAACTCACCAATTCTTCTGTTGATCAATTCAACTTTTAATGCATCACAGTCCAGTCCAGAAGGACACATAAATTCTGCCTCTCTTTTAGGGCTTATTCGTTGTTTCTAGCACATAAATAAATTACTCATTAGAAAAAAGTTTTATTTCAAAATATGCAAAATTTGTCTTTTAAACTATCACATTGATTTTAAAATCAAATTATCTTAAGGCCTTCCATTTTGGTTTGCAAACTCCTTTTGAACTATTTCAAGATCAAAATAAAAACTTTATTAATATTACTTATATAATGCACACGGTCATGATCACTTATTGTCCGAATGGACAAGAAGGAAAAAAATTTAATGTAGAGCCCTGACACCGTGCATACATAAAAAAGATATATTACATATATAAATTAGAATGCTAATTTTACACAAACAGTCCCTGAAACATTCTACGTAAGCACACGCTGAACGGAATCTGGTGAACGCTAATGAAAGGTGAACGATGAGCGAAGGCAGAGTGCACATGAAGCGCTGAACAATGAACGGTGAACGATATGTGAATGCAAGATGAACAATTTATTCGGAGTGTCTCGATGGTTATCCTTACATTATATTTTGACGGAAATCAGGAAAAACATGCTAATAAACTACACGTACAGTGCTGCTATCTTGAAAGTTGACAAAACAGTCCTATCCTATCGACTATCCTGCAAATAATATCTATCCTGTATTATCTTTAAAGTTATACCATACCATTTATGCATGTTTAGGAATAACAGTTAAATAAAACCAAATTTAAGACCATAATATTAATTTTATCAACAGATAATCGAGTAATGTAATGATAAAAATGTCTAAATAATACATAAAACCATTGTTAATCTATAAATTAACACGCATTTATGTTTACTATCTTAAGCTGATCTGTTCAGTAAGACAGTTTATTGTCGAACATGGATATGTTTGTGATTTGGAATCGAAGGAATTATTATTTGAATCGTGAAAAATACACAAATACAATGTCTGTTTCTTATATTTATATATATATATATGTGTCGAATCGTTAGTTGATTGAATTCTTCTGTTTTTAAACGACTGGACTGACTATCTTAAAATGAATCATTAAATATTATTTGTGTATCAATTTATCGCTGTATTGTGTAACATAAAATTTTCACAGTAACTGCATACTTAAGCCATTTTCGGATCAACAAAAAAAATGCCTGTTTAGGAGAGTGATAAAAAACAACAACAGCAAAAAACAGACCTGCTCAAGAATGTGTACTTTAAATTCCACGGATTAAATTCTAATTAAAATGATGCTTTATGTGTAATATTAGTTTCCTTTCACCTTAAGGCAAGGTTTTTTTCCTAATTTTGCTGAGATCGATTCTTTCATTTTTGAAGTTCCGAATGAAAATGAATGAAAACGGACTGAATTCGAACGATAAGTGAACGGTGAACGATAAGTGAACAAAGGTGAACGCACAATGAGCGCTTTCTGAACGGTGTGCACAAAAGGAGCGGAGTGAAGAGTGCAAGTGAACGCACTGTGAGTGCACGGTGAGCGCACGGTGAATGCACGGTGAGCGCATGGTGAATGCACGAAAAAATGGGAAAGTAGATGGTTTAAGGGACTGTAATACTTAATACTGTCGCATTGTTTTTTTTATTATCATAAATTTGATAAAACCATTGATTAATTCACTTTTCTGTTGTGATAATTTCCCTTACAAACAGACCGAGCAACTGATTTTGTTCAAATTGCTGATAAAACAATTTGAGCATATATTGTGACTGTATGACAATTATAGAAAACTTCAATATGTCACACTAAGCAAAAACAAGAATAAACATCTAAATATGAGAATTTGAGATATTATCGGTAAAATGTTTACTTAAAGAATGAGAGATATGCACACCCAAATAACTTTAACATATCAATGGTATTCGATACACATGTACTGTTGTTTGAAATATACCTTAAAAGTTCAACTGTATGTACAATGTTAAAAATTTCACTTACTGCAATTTTCCCCCTTGAATAAGCTGCCATCTTTTTAGTTGACTGCTTTATAACTTACATAAGCTAGAAAAAAGAAGAAGAAGAAGTTGTACATGAATGCCAATACAAATTAAAATGTGAGTTATATGAGATGCCATACTTCATTAATGTGAGTTATGAGATATTATACTAAATGTATATAAGGTGGATAATTATTAACTTTTCACCTTAATTATTATTATCATTATCACCTCATGATGACTATTGATTTATCACATGAAATCCAATTCAGTGAAAATCACTATACATGTACATGATGTGTGTATATGGACAAGGAAACTCACTACATGTGTGTGGTAATTTAAATGAATATGGACAAGGAGACTCACTACATGTGTGTGGAAAGGTATATTTGCAATGAAACTCACTACATGTGTGTGGTAATTTAAATGAATATGGACAAGGAGACTCACTACATGTGTGTAGGATTGTACAGGTAACTCTCGATAGCTGGAAGTCCATGGGTCCAAGGAAAAACTTTGAAGTTTCAAGAGTTCGAGTTTTCAAGAGTTCGCAATTTTCTGGGTTGACCAATGGGTTTTAAAATTAGTCTTACCGGATGTTATGATTAAGCCATTTAATTAGTGCTAACCTTACCCTCATGCTTAAACAACATTTTCTTTTCAGTAAAATATACTGGATGTTTTTAAAACTAAATTCAAACAACTATTGAATAAATTCATAATATAATTATTTATTTTATGCATCATATTAAGACCAAATTGCTCAGTACTACTGGAGTGCGAGACGATTAACATGTCATAAATGTGATAACTAAGTATCACCCATTGTTCCCACCGTAAGGGTCCTTCACCAGCTGTAAGAACTTGTTCAGCAATATAATCATTACAATGACAATGATGCTGATAAGCATACTTTTAGCAGTTTTATAATTCTAAAATTTGACCATGGCTCAATATTATCGTTTCATCTCAATTAATTTCTCATTTTCATTGCGTCTCCAAATTATCGTAAAACGGTTGTGATAATCATAGATTAGGTATTGGTATAGTCAGTCATCAAACAATTATCACCTTGCAGGACAAGTGCCGCCTGAACAAACAACTCGTGACACAAGTCCCGCGTCTAAGGTGTTATTTAGGTATAGCGCTTGGAGATACACGGAGACTTTGAGGTATCGAGAGTAAGAAACTATAGATTATGAACGGGACTGCAGTTTGACTTAGAGATATCAAGCTAGGGTTTTCGAGAGATCAAGAGTTTGAGAAATCAATAGTAAATTTGCTTAGTTATATAGGGGAAAAAATCGGGACCCTAGACTCACTTCCAGCGATCAAGAACTTCGATCCAATCAAAGTTCGAGCCATTGAGAGTTACCTGTATATTGGCAATGAAACTCACTACATGTGTGTGGTAATTTAAATGAATATGGACAAGGAAACTCACTACATGTGTGTGGTAATTTAAATGAATATAGACAAGGAAACTTACTACATGTGTGTGGTAATTTAAATGAATATGGACAAGAAAACTCACTACATGTGTGCATACTTGCCAACCTCCAACATGTGAAAATCTGGTCATGACCAGATTTGGAAAGTAAAAAATCTGGTCATAGCGCGTAACGACATTCACGACATATTTACCATGCATTTCATAGGTATATACAATAGAAATATGTGTTAAAACTTATGTGTAATACTTTATTGCAAAGAAGCATTTTAACTAACAGTTGCTGATTTTGAATTTTGTAAAGTGATCTGACACAGAAAATGATAGGTTGTGTTCAGGTAAAAAAAAATGCAAAAAGAGTTTCTGCTACATTAACCTTGCTTTTGAACTCTGTAAATGATGGCATGAAAGTTGTGACTTGGAAGACTTTTGTGTATTAAAAAGCATTTTATACATGACTTAGCTTTTTTGAATGTTTAGTCAGATCATTATGGGCACAAAATCCAATATTCAAATGTGCGTTACATAGAACACAAAAGCCTCGTTTTGTACTCGATTATTTTGTTTTACCTATGGGAATTCATTAATTTTCCCAGATATGTTGATAGGTACAAAAATATCGTTTCTTTTTGTTGGTTTTGATTCCGCTGGCCCCGATGAAGACCTTTCCTTATTGGAAGCCATCACACTTAATGATTTAAACCTTCGCTTAGTCAAAACAACTCACGATAATAATCACACTTAATGTGTCTGTTATAGCCATCGGCATTGTTTACGCGTTACGTAAATCCAAGCTCAGCTTGGGTTCATAACTGGAAGTCAAACGCGCAACGTAATTTACGAACCAAATCCGGAAATCGGGAGATTTTCGGGTTGTTCGACAAAAATCGGGGGAAAAGCATGACCCGCCGGGTCATAAAAAAAAATCGGGTGAAGGGTTGAAAAATCGGGTGTGACCCGACGAAATCGGGTCAGTTGGCAAGTATGCATGTGTGTGGTAATTTAAATGAATATGGACAAGAAACTCACTACATGTGTGTAGGAATGTACATTAATTGGCAATGAAACTCACTACATCTGTGAGGTGAATTTATACTGGTGTAATTGGGAAACTTGCTATATGTGTCTAAGAAATATATATTGTATTGGCAAGAAAATTGACACTACATGTGCATATGAAATACATAAAATTGTTGGCAATGCAACCAACCATGGTAAATGTTGGTTGCAAGAAAACTCATTACACAAGGTGGGTTGATTCACATGTATGAAATAATGTATATGTTATTCAATTGAAACTTACTGCACAAGATTGGTAAAGAGGCAACACACAGACCATGAATATCAGGCATTATTACATGATTGTCCACTAATGCACCAAAAGTATGTCAATTTTTTGTTTTTCCCTATATATTTCATTGAAAACAAGACTTTTTTTAAAAAGGTTTTCAGGTCAGATTATTGGTCAGATTTTGAAGAAGTTGATATTGATTTCCAGCATAGTAGATTCAATTTCCACTTGTTGTCGTACATTAGTTTTTGACAACTCATTTGTAAAATTTGAATATTTCAAACACAACACTGAGATAGTTTTTAAGAGCTCTACTATATATTTTTTGCAATGTATGAGCCAAAAAATCTTACTTTGAACTGTTTATATTAAATTTCAGTAATAGAAGGTTGGAAAAATATTCAAAGAAGATGCAAAAAGAGCTAGAAAAATTCTTAATGTATCAATCCAAGTCTTTTCAATGTACATGGTCAAAGGGTTTCATTTTAACAATTCTAAAAAAAAAAATTTCAATTAATATATGGTGAAAAGAAAAAATAAATTGACCTACTTTTGGCACCTGAGTGTACATACATGTATATGTCCCTGATTTCCTGAACTCAAGTATAATTTAATTAAGCTGGTCGATTGGGGAAGGGGGGGTGCATAAAAAAAAACCCATTAGAAAACCTCTTTATTTTTAACCATATGTAATTTACATCAGCTCTAGTTTAAAAAAAAAGAAAAAGCAACCATCTGGTTCTTTTTGGGGGCAATCTCAAAATACAGGTATATTTTTCTATAGGAATATTTAGAGAATTTTCATTTTTCGCACTTCGTAGCAGATTTAAAAAAATACTACAATAGAGATTTTCTTTGAATTGTGATATCGCGATTAGCAATATCATTTTGTACCTTATATGTAAAAAATACTAAATTCAACCATCTAGTTTAAGTGAGGGTCATCTCAAAATATGAACAGTTGATAAATTTTGCTATATACATGTATTTTGGGTACATGTATTACAAATGTAGATTAATTGCTATGATGGATTCATTCAAAATGAAGCAAAATAACCCTGGAGATACCATCATTTAGTGTATACAATTTCAAAGGGTTACGATTTTTACTTTTTCTTTTTTCCTATATACTCCTACAAAGCTTCATTTTATCATAATGTCGACATATAAAGCAAGATCAATGGCAATGCTCACCTACCAAACCACAGAAAAATTGTTGAAAAAAAATTGTTTATCATGTGTTTATTGTGTTCAATTTAATAAATGTCTATATCTATATAAAAATCATAAAATGTTGAAATACACTGTATTTTACTCGATCAGAATGCACAAAAACATGAACCATGCAAACTAAAGTCAGCCTCAACCTTAAACCAGATGAGAATTGCGCAGATTAAACAACTCATTTTAAGGTTTAATTGATTAACATTTTAGACAGAAAATTAGAAAGTAAAAATGCCCATATTCATAAATTGTCAGTCCAACCAAATTGAAATTAGACCATACAATTAGACAACTCATACATCATGCGCACACTACCGAGAGAGTTCTCCATACATGTATGTATTTGTTTTATCTCTGTAATATAAATAAAAAAGGCTCTTGTAATTTTTTAAACAACAATTTGGGTCAATACTAATATCAAATCTCCTCTTGCTTGATCTTAGATTCAGATAACCACAGACATAGTCAAAATGATGTACATGTAGCTAGCTGCAGGTGTTCAAGAAATAGACAACTAGACATGAGCAATTCATGAATTACATGTATTACCATGATGACTTCAATCTAATGTTTCAACATGTGCCCAATTTGCAAAACATCCTTGTTTATTCACCTGCCATTTTTTATATGCATTAATTGTTCCATCCAGATATACCACCCCCTCCCCATCTAGAATTTGAATTTTTCCTTTAAATGTACCACCCTCAAGTCATGAGATGAGCTGCTACAATCCCCTCCCCCTGAAATAGTTTTATTTGTTTGTGTCAGAGAGGAATTTAGTGTTTTTTGTTACCAATATTCTGGGTTGGATTTCTGCAGACTGCCCCCAATAGGCATTCCTGTATCTTGCTATAAAGTGATGTGAAACTCAGAAAGGGGCTTATCTTTAAGGCAATTTGATTCATCATCTGATAGTCTATAGAAAGATAGATTAAAGACTGGATGGTGCACCTTATTCCTTAACCACAGAAACTGTTTTTGATATCTATTTTTACTCTTTTTCTTCACTTGACTTTAACTTTTTAGCATCCGAATTATTATTAAGCTAGTCAGAAACTTCAACTTAAAAGTAAATGTCCCCTTAGGCTACCTCTTTTGTAATTTATAGTAAATCTTTAATTTTATTCATACAGTCGTTGACCAGTTCCGAATAGTTCATATGTTGAATAGCAAATAGTTATGGAAATAAAAGTTGGAGAAAAAATCATTACCTTTAATATAATACACTTATAATGCTTGTTTAAATTTTGCAGTAGTTTCATTTTTTGCGGTCATATACATGTACATATTCAATACTACAGTCTTACATTAGTCAACCAATATTAAACTTTTGCTTTGCCAGGTCATTGCAACGTTATTATGTGCATAAAATAGTCTGTTGACGCCTTATATTTTCACGTGTAACAAGATTTCTTCTATCAAAAGTTGTTTTGGTATTATTCTTACATACCCATATAAGCATGCAGGATATAAATTTTAAAAAATGCAGAAGGATGAAAAATCTTATTAAGCTGCCATTTTACAAATTCCAAAAACTCAATTTGTTTCTGTCTGTTTCAGGATTATATGAAGAAATAGATTAAAACAATTACTTCTGGAATTCATTAAATTTTCTTACTAAGTCTTAAATAAATCATATTGAACCACAGTAATGATAAATGGAGGTGGGGCAACTGTACTCTGACAAGATATTAGAATTTAGAAACTACATGTAGTCTAAAGTATTGTTATAGTGATCTTGTTTGTTAAATCCATGCAAATTAAATTAACTGTATAGGTTAAAAGAATTGCCAATAGCTGGTTGGTATGCATCAAACCTCTTTTTCAATAGGTTCAATTGATGGTGTTTAAATAGGGCTAAAACTTTTTATCTGCATTCGATTTCCATGGAAACAGCTATGCTATTCAGAACTTATTGATTTATTCGTAAATGGTAAAATGGCTTCCAATATAAGTTTTTAGGACAAAATTCTAAATAAAGCAATATTGCATTACTATCAGCAATAATATAGCGTACATCAGCCAAAGAAAAAAAAAAATTTCAAAACAACACCCAGGAACATTTAAAGCACCGCCAAATCTATACCCTATTCAGTACTGGTCAATCTATAGAAAGAATAATCTTACCGTGACCAGGCTACGCTCAGGTCACAGTAAGAATTCGTCCCATATACTTGCAATGTAGCAGTTGCAAAGCGGATCTGCTTCGCATCGACTTTAAGTCTGTTAAAAACAATCTGCAGGGGTAAAACACAGCATTTATATTACAAACCTTTTTGAAAATGCATATTAAGTCCACAAAATATTCATTATTAATATAATGGGTCATACAAAGGCATTTTGTTAATATATCTGTGGTAGAGTCAGGTATATTGCATTCCTACTAGCTCTGGCTAGTGGGTTAACCCTTTATCTCGCTCGGTAGAGTGCTTGACTGGCGTGCCAGAGGACCCTGGTTCAAACCCCAGCAGAGGCAAAAAGTGTCTCTGTTTGAATTTGCCAGCCATTTTGCACTCGAAATATCTCGGATTTTATCATTAACATGGCGACCAGTGATTTCATTGCCAAAACCGTTAATGTGGTAAAATGGGATTATAAATGAGCAACATTGTAGGTATTTGAGACCAATCAAATGAAAATATAGGCAAGATACAACTGAGATATTTCTTTTTTCATTTGCTACTAAGAATTACAGTAAAGGGCACAAATTCTATCATTTAACCGGGTTAGTTGGACATGTGTCATTTTAAGAAAAGACCATTCTATCTAGTCAATCGACGGTAATAATTATTGTTTATCATTGCATTGCATCGATTTCGTTGATCAAAATCATACTAATATGTTCCAAACATTTCTCATTTATTTAGCAAAATAATTTTATGAAAATAATACAAGAAAAAAAGACATGTTATTTAAAATGTCAATTTAAAAAAAAAAAGTGTTATAACCAAGCTATGTAGCTAAATTAGGAGATTGTGCTGGACTTGATCACGTTACATTACAAGTGCAGCTGTTAAACACATGCACATGCTGACGAAACGCAGAGAGGTTCTACACTTGTTCACACGTTCAACTTCTCCTACAAGATTGTCACTAATTATTCAAACGACTTACAGTTCTTACGTAGCTTCTTTTCCTTTTTGGGGGGCTGTAGTAATTCGTATAAAGCATGCAGGATGGAGGGGTTTGTTTTGTGACATTTTTTTTACCGGATATGTCGTAACACTGTCAGGTCAAGTCGTACACAGACCAATTCGTATACAGGTCAACTCGTATACAAAGAATTGTTCTCATATGTATTACAGGCACTCAAATCAATAAACTTCAATTTAAAAAAAAAAAAGAGGTAAACTTCAATGAATTTGAAAATGAAGCAGAGTAAAATTGTTTAAATAATTACCTTGTTAAAGAATATTTTTTTACTTTTGGAGAGTGTTTACAAGATTCAGTATTTATTTAGCTCTCTTGTAGGTTTTTTGTTTTTGTTTTACAAGTTTGCATTGATGTCATTAATTATGAGGATGAATATGGTGTAAAAATTGATCCTGAAAGATTTGGGGGGGGGGGTATTGTTTTTATAATGATTTATTAAATTTTAAAATGAAAAAAAAATGAGTTTCCTCATGGGGATCAAACTTCATATATATCTACATATAGGATCTTTCCTTAAACTTATTAGAACCATTTCTTTGTATCAATGTAATAAAAGATAAATAAGGGTGCAAATGATAATAATAATAATAATAATAAAAAAGATTTAGAGAGTTTTCTAAGTGATTTACTGCATGTATTAAATTTTAAACATTAAATTAAAAATTATTGGTTTCCTTATGGGGGTGTAATTTCTTAATAAAAGGGTTTTCCTCAAACTAATGCTGATTATTTGTTTGTAATAATGTCATTAGGGGGAATTAGGGTGTACTTTCTGGTCCTGAAAGATGCATGTGGTTTCCTAAATGTTTAACTATACCTGTCAGATCTTTCAACGATAAAAAGAAAATAATGTGTTTCCTCATATGGGTCATAGTTTATGATAATAGGATTTTCAAAAAAAAGGATAAAAGGGGTTTTCAATTTAATACTGATTTTTAACATAAAAATGAAAAACACGGTTTTTCCTTTGGGGTGCAATTTGTAAATGAGCCTTTCCCTTAAACTAATACTGATTATTACTTTGTATTAATGTCATTAAGGATAAATTAGGGTTTAACATTACTGATTTTTTAACGTTAAAATGAAAAGTTTGGGTTTCCCAATGGGTGTTTATGTAAATAATAATAGGATTTTTTCTAATAATTATTCTAATAATCATTTCTTTGTTTTAATGCAAGGAAGAGTAAATTATGGTGCAAAAATTAAGCTCATAAAATTAAAGGGTTTTTATAAGTGATTTACCGTACTGATTTTTTGGGGGGCATTAAATTGAAACTTAGAGTTTTCTCATGAGGGTGTAATTTAATGAAAGAATTAATATGTGATTAATATAGAGCAACAATTTGCTAATTTTTCTTGATTGATTGAAGAGAACTTTACTAAGAAACTCCACAATTAAAGCCGTTGAACAGAAAATATTTCTTTATTTTGGATAAAATGTGTTGGGTGTTAATTTGAAAGTTAAGAAACATATTGTTTATTTCTTCATGATTAATTGTTTGTTGTGAATTCCAAAAGAGAATATAATTAAAAGATTCCCCAGTTAAGGCCTATGAAAAATTGTTGACCCCCTTGAGGAAATCCATATTTTTCTCCTCTTGATAAAAAGTATATACTGTAGAGAGTCTAAATTTGAAAAGTTCCAAGTTAATGTTAATTTTTTCTTCATTATTCTTTACTTACCCGAACTAATAACAACACATTTTCACAATTAAAACCCCTAAAATGTTTAGAAGAACATGCAGGAGGCACATAATTCTCGATTGTGCCACATGCAACTTGTTAAAGTCTAGAGGAAATTCTAACTTTTTGAGAGTTTATCAAAAATTTCAATGGTATACTAAAATTGTAATGAAATAAATGATTATTTAAAACACAAATTAAAAAAAGCACACACTACATGTGTTTGACTACTACCGAAATTAAACCCAGTTAAACGTAAAAGAAAACCATCTTAACCATCTACAACTTTATGAGGTGACACACACAAAGACATGTAAATTTTCCTCAATTTAGCTGCAGAATAACGAAAAATCAGATGTCGCATTTAAACAAATGATCTAAAATTATATATTCGAAAGAAAATTGGTGTAAAAATCAACAAAAGATTAATTTTTCATGAAAGAAATAAGTGATCGTACCTTCTTTTGCGTTTCCATTATTTCCATAGGAAGTTGAATTTGCGCATGCGCAAATGTGGCAAGGGGGCAAAGTGTGTAACATCCCCATTAAGACTCGATATCGTGTGTAACAAAATTCATGTGTAAACCGGAAACTCACACTTTTTATAATTTTGTATTTTCTGGGTAAATCATGGTCGAAAAACCCGATTTACGGGGTTCTGCAAACTTACTACACGGATTTGTGTCGTAGGTTTTGAAAATGTAGTAAGTTGCACGTGTGTAGACTAGTACATGTCGTAGGTGTCGGCATGATACAAACGCACACACACACACACACACACACACACGTGCGATGACTTGGTTTTAATCCAAAATATTTACTGTGGAATAAATAAATTTCGTGGTGGCTCAATTTTGTAGAATTTGTGGGTACCTCTTATCCACGAACTATCATTCTCCTCTACGAATTAATTAAATAGAGTAATAAAGTCCAATGTCTTGTTGTATGTATGAGAATACACAAAATTGCATCTGCAACGAACCGGTAAAATTTAAGCGATCCACAAAAATTGGCCCCCTCGAAATTTGATGATTCCACATTAATTAATCTAAGAAACTGATTTTACAATAAATCGGAGAATGAAGAAAAAAGGTACCCACCCAACCCCCCCCCCCAAAAAAAAAAAAACAAGCAAAAAAAATAACTAGTTCTCGTTACGACTGAATAGTTAATTTCCAGTCCGATTTAATATGATACGCTGAAATATGGATACTCTCTGCCAAATCTGAGATCCTGGGGAAACTAGGTTTTTTGTCTCGAGACCGGAAACGGACGAACGAAAGTGATTAATGAGAATAAAAGCTTGTTTTTTTTAAATACATTTGCCTAGTGTACCTCACTGGTATTTAGGTTAGATGAAACACCAAAGACAATCGGTAAAACTTGTTAAATTCATGAATTGTTTAAACTCTTCCGGTGGGTACCAAGGTGACGTTGACAAAATAAAACCCAGTAAAAACATCTTCAATCAATTGTCTAATATTCATAAAAGGTTCGTGTCTCAATCAATTACTGTAACTAAAATCTTATGGTTATTAAATTTGTAATAAGGAAAGCTACCCAAGATATTTGATATATCTCACCGGAAGTAGATTATGTTTGCAGAAATAACATTGTATAGTTAACATAGATTAGATTTTATACTGATATATTCAGTCCATGTAAAATAGATCAAATAAGGGAAAACTATCTAAGTGCTTTCGGTGACGACAAGAAGTCGCGACAAATCAAACAAAATAATGTAAACACAAATACATACATAGGGCTATCATCCCACAAAGTTTGGTTGTTCAAATCGTCATCGTTATTAAGATATCGTAGAGTCAATGTTTTTTGTCTAGGGACAAGAAACGGACAAACGTAAGTGCTCAGTGAAAATAAAAGTCACTATGTCTTAAACACTGGATAACTATATTTACTTGTTTATCAATTTTACTAAAATTGTCAAACAAAAAAAGTTAAACATTTGAAACAACTTGATCTGTTTACAACTTTCAAGTAAAAAGCGGAAGTGACGATTGACAAAACAAAAACAGTGAAACGCATTTTCTATCAAATGTCTATCATCTCTGTAAGTTAAATGTCTAAATCACTTGTACTTTCTAAGATCTCGAGGGTAAAACATTTGTTTAAAAAAGGCTATCTGAGATAATTGATATATCTCGCCAGAAGTAGAATGTTTTTGTTTATTTAACATCGGATATATGACATAATTATGTAATGATTTATACTTAAATTTCAAATCTATGTGAAAATAAATTTAATGCGTTAAAAATATATTTTTTGAAGTGCTTTCCGGTTATGACCGGAAGTTATGCAAACAAGACAAAAAAGTTAAAAGACATCTAGAACTATTGGTCTATAATCCTCCAAAGCCTGAATGCTTAAGTCCTGATTATTATTGAGATCTTGACGTCACAACATTTTTGTCGAGGGATAGGAAACGGATGATAGGAAACCAAGTTTGAAAAAAATGAAAATAAACGTCGAGAAATGATCATTTTCTATCATCCCAGCAAATTTCAACAAAATCTATGCAGCCATCTCTGAAAAATCTTATGGAAAAAATAGGGGGGGGGGTCAAAAAATTCTTAAACCAATTTTCGCGCCCGGGAAAACTCCAAAAATTGGTGCCACTGGCGTAAAACAACATAATAGTGCACAACTTCAAACTAAAGTCGACCTCTCCTGAAAATTTCGTATTCATATCACTGATAGTTTCTGAGATCAGCTCTGCACAAAATAAGTCGTAAAAAAATAGAAAATCGGCCGTTACTCGGTACCGGAAGTAATGATTTCAAAATCGACTTTTAAAAGGTCTAGACTTATATGACCTTTGGCAATCATCTGTGAAAAAAAGGTCGAAATCGGCTGAATAGTTTCTGAGAAATCGCGTGCACAAAGTTTGTGGAAAAAAAATAAGAAGAAACAGTACGAAAACAATAAGGTCTTTCATTGGAAATGGAAGACCTTAATAAGTAGACGCGGTCAACGAGAGGTTTTTCATTTGAATGTGTCTTAAAAAAGGCTTTCGGGATATGTTCCTTTCTGTTACTTCTTAACACTTCTTCAAATTCAATTTAAATCTTTCTAAGGATTTCAATAGGCACATATTAATACTAAAAAAACCTGCTATTGTTGGGTTAAAATTAAAACGGTTAAAACTCTGTCATTTCAGAGTAAAATCATGGTTCAAATCCCAATTCATGAAGATAAAACATTCCAAACTGAGGGTTTGAACCCGGGTTGCCTGGGCACAAATCCACCACTCTAACCAATATGCCACGGGGAACCTCGCCTCAGGATTTTGAAGCCCAAAATCTTGAGATTGCGTGGATCGATTTTGAACAAATTACATATTCTGCATTCATAAAAGTACCTCTATCAACAGATAAAAAATAATAATAAAGTATTGAAAAACATAAATGTTGAAAAAGTAATGGTTTCTTTTTACTACAATTTGGTGATGACCAGAAGTAACAGCGGAGGTCCATATATGCAAAATGCACTACGAATATAGCTCTTTAAAAGTGCTGAAAATTTGAAAGTTCTATCTTTGACGCTTTTTGAGAAAAATGGTGAAGAAGCAGAAACATAAAATCTGATAAATCTCGGGACCGGAGGTTATGACCAAAAAGGACATGTAAAGGACTATATATGCTTTGAGCCTAAAATGGCCCCCTTATATGCACATTGTAATTTAACTTCTTTGATTTATTTGAGCAAATATACATTTGAAGTTTTTTTCACAATTTTCATTTTAATTTTAGTGCCCACAATTTAAAGATTTGACATTATAAAGTTTACCTTTTCCCGCCATTTTCGCATTTTTAGCATAAAACGGCTTGTTTTGAAGCAGGTTTTCTTTAAGAAAACATTGAGCGACTGCTTGAACAAACAAAATGTTTTCACCAAATTTGTATCTCTCCAGTACTTATGAGTGACAAAAAGTTCGTCCTTGTTCAAAGAGTCGCTCTATATTTCCGATTCGAAAAAAGATCAGAAAAATGTCTATTTTTGACTTGTTTTGATTGAATTATAAAAATAGCGTCACTTCTGACGTCATATACTGCCAGTGAGTGCGTATTTAATCAAATAAATAGGTGAAAAACATATTTTATGTCAACTCTTTTAGAAAATTACACAACAAATCAATGTACCTGAATCACTTTAAAATTAGCAAATTATGGGGGTCAAATTTGACTAAAATCATATATAGTTCTTTCTTAAAAAAATCTGTCTAGAGTAAAATCTGAAAGTTTTATCGAAATCGGCTAAGGCGTTTTGGGGTAAACTTGACAGAACAAAGATTAATAGTAATAGGAATAGAAACTAAGCAATAACAAGATCAAAGCTTTTCCGTTGGAAACGGCAGACCATAGTAATAATATTAAAGTGTATATGAAACTAAAAATTGAAACAGGTGGAATTGACAGAATTGGTAAAATTACTTTATGAGTACCAGGTGATAAGGCAACATGTATGAGACGTTTATTTTAATGAGGTCAATTTGCTTGTTCACGCCATCAGGTCTGAATGTTTTGAATGTTTGCATCGAGGATTTTTCCTTGCTCTTTTTCTTCGCATCCGTCCAATTACGATTATTAATGGAGTGATAAAAATAGAAAAAGTCCCTTATTTTCGACTTTAATGGACCGGCGAACATCACGGCTGAAAGTTATTTTTTCATGAAGATATGACCGTCTGCAAACATTTCTCTACGGTCGTACAGTTTTCCCAAGTCAAATATTTTTTGTTATGGGAAAAATGAAAATTTAATCGTTATTTGAATGTTTTCTTAAAATTTTTTTGTCAACCATTCTTGTTCATCATTAAACATTAAATTACGACATTTTCTTAATATAATAGTAATGGTTACTTAAAAGTCTGATGCAAGTATATATTTGTCTTGTAAATAAAACAAAGATAGAATAACTCAAAATCTGGTATTCATTAACTGTTGAACACAAGAATTTGTTTATGCCATAGTGTTACATGCCGTGTTTGTTAAAACGATGTTTAATTATACGGGTGAAAAAGATAACATCAACAGACCCTGAGACGACTACTCTAATCCAATTCATGTTCCATAGATGTGTATACAATATACACGGTAAAGTGATGACAAACTTACGAAAAAAAAAATTTGTTTCGTAAATCGACATACTTGGCGATAGGACGTAAATTCCTTAATTGCACACTCATCTTCGAACAGTTTTGTCCGATTTTAGAGATTTCTTATCAAATCAGTTTTCTACGACAAAGTGAAGAAATGACCATATTTCGTATATGAGATTTTTTTTTCATAGATATAGTTTATTTACTTGTCTTTATTATTGTGTCTCGAGATAGTTAAAGATTTCCACGATTACAATTTAACAAAATATATAATTCCTGAAATCGGCAAATCTGTGTGTCTGATATTTTTTACCACACAGGAAGAAGAAAAGCGAACAATACTGTTCTCTTGGATCGCTTACTACATTTCATCAATTAAAAAATGATTAAATTATACATCTTGAAACATTTAGTTTTTTGTTTTATTATTATGTTCGTAAACAATCCGAATATTTGAATATCTGCTTATATTTATATGTTGTTATGAAAACTGAACTAGGCTAATTGCTCCAAGGTGTGATTAACAAATATGAGGAAATAAAATGTACAAGTTTTTCTTAATGAATAATGTTTGTTCCGATGAAGAAAACTTTGATTTATTTGTTAGACATAAACTGTGTATATATTTACGGAATTAGAATTCCTACATAGATAGAAACAAAATATTTAAGAACTGTTATATATGTAGCAATGCAATTCCACCAAAAATACAATATATACAGATTTGTTTCGACGGGTTTCTGTGCAAAATTCCAAATATTTGTTTAATTAATACTATCAATCAATGAGCATGCTGATTTAATAACATATATCTGCATTTTTCATCTCATTACATCACCAAACCGTGAGATTACGCCATACTTAAAAAAATACCGGTCTGGGATAGAAGTGATTTAAGAATAAGGAACCATTCTTTGAGTATTACTAGTCTCAGGTGATTTTGGCCGGGACATGTTCAAACCAAATAAAGCTCGAAGGGATTTATGATAGATTTGACCACGCTCTGACCGAAATTATCAACTCATAATATTCAAAGATTTCTACACTTTAAAACAACATTTTATAACCACTGTGTTTTAATGAATAACACATGCTATATATTATTACGCAGCGCAGCCAATACTGTTTTTCGGCTATGCTGTAGGACACGCCCGTTTTGTGTTGCTCGTTTTTTATGAAATTATTGGGCTGGGTTATCACAGTAAAGGACACTTAAAAATATAAATATAATATTTTATATGATGTAGCCAGGCATTATAACCAGAAAGTGCGCATGCGTGAACCAACTTTCCATCAGAACAATGAATAGAATAGGTTATTTTTTATATAGTACAACCAGGCACTATAACCAGGATGTGTGCATGCGTGTACCGACTTTTCGGTAAACGTTTGGGAGGATATTCGAAAGCTGTTTGAAAGAACTTCGAACTGATATTTGCGCAATTTAAAAAAGTATAGGAAAATTTGATTTTTACATGATAAATATTCATCAAAACGTTGAATATATTATTAGTATTTGAGAGAACAATTAAGAGCAATGTTACAGGAAAACAACAACAACAGGCACTTAGCATTGGAGTGGGGGATGGGTGTGGAATGGAGCAGGGGCAGGGGGGCGAGACTACCCCCTTCAGCACACGTTTTCTCGCAGCAAACATTTTTTTTAAATTTACATATTGAAGGTAAATACCCCCCCCCCCCCACCCCCAAATTTTTTTGTGACCAGGTAAAAACTGAAATGAAAGGTAGGAAATAAACTGTAGAACTTAAGTTAAAGGTACGCCTTACCCCATACCCCCACGGATTAGGATTTTTAAATGTTTTAATAGCATAGTGTATGTATCACTTAGGTCAGTGTTCGTATCACAAGGGTGACCATAACCTGGGTCAGTATTACGATTATCAGGATGTCTATATCCCTTACCTGGGTCAGTGTACGTATCACCAGGGTCTATGTGCCCATTACCAAGTCATTAGACCTAATGCATATCACCAAGGTCAGTATACATATCACCAGGGTCTGGATACCCATTAACAGGGTCTCAAAACCTATATTGTTATAGGTATTGAGACCCAGGTGATGGGTATACCGGATCTGGTTACGCGTATACATGTACACACTTGTAATTGGGTACACTAACCTTGGTTATAGGTAAACGTACCCTGGTGATGAGTATACTGATTCTGGATATGGGTATACAGACGCTTGTGATGTGCACTCTGGCCCTATTAATACTAGTAATACAGACACCGGTGATAGGCATATAGACCCTAATGAAACGTACACTGACCCTGGTGATAGGCATTGAGACCCTGGTGATGGTTACGTGGATTCCTGGCTATGGGTAAACAAACCCTGGTGATGAGCACAAAGACACATTGACCATCGGGATAAGTATTGAGACCCTAGTGTCCTTGTGATGGGTATACTGAATCTGGTTATGCGTATACAGACCCTGGTGATATGTACACAAACTCTGGTAGTACGTAAATTGGCCTTGGTAATATGTACTCTGACCCTGGTGATGGGTATACAGACCCTGGTGATTGACACACAGACCTTGGTGAGGGGTTATGGATAGAGCTACATGGGGTCGGTGTTCTGACCACCCCTACATCTCCTACATGTAATAACCCCTGAAAAAAAGAAAAACAAAATAAATTATCCCTCTCCTCCTAACCTTGATTTTTTTTTCATTGAATCTAAGCGTAAGTGTTTATCAATCTAATTTTAATTAGATTGAAGTGTTTATAGAACCTGGAGAATGGTATATTGTATGAGATACAGTTATATTGGTTTATATATAAACCCAATTTTTTTCACTGGTATACATGTATGTAAGGAAACTGTGATATTTTGTTCAGGCATGTGGCATCGTCAATAAGTGAAAAGAGGAGGGTGGGATGGGAGAATCGCCAAACAATTCTTGACATGAAAAAAAGTTTTTTTTTTTCAAAAATTCGAAAATCGTACACCGTGTGGGTAGCTATAGAATTGCTAAGTTAACCTCAAACTTAAATTTCACTGTTTATTTCCTCCAAGTCACTTTTAATATTTTACATGCTCCGAAAATGATAGGAAAGGGGGGCAACTGCATGGGGACAGGGTTCTCCCTGTCACCCCCAACCACCCACCCGTTTGAAGCCACGTGTATATTGTCTACCTGTATCATTGCCTGTATTGTCCTCCCAAATATTTAATTAACCTTTTTTTAGTGTAAACCAAAGGTACATTAACATTTCTATCACTTTTAATGACTATATGATATAAAAGTCGCTGTTTTTTTTGTTGGTTTTTTTTTTGGCACCTATCATTAGTTCGAAGTTTCTTCAAGAAGCTATCGAATTTCCTCCAAAACGTTTACCAATCCCGATGGAAAGTTGGTTCACGCATGTGCACATCCTAGTTATAATGCCAGGCTATGTCATATGAAATATCATGTTTATATTTTTCAAGTGTCCTATACTGTGATAACATTACAAATCAATTTTGAAACCTATGGCCCAATTATTTCATAAAAAATGAGCGACACAAAATAAGCGTGTCCTACAGCATAACCATAAAACGGTATTTGCTGCAACAATACATAACATGTGCTATGCATGAAAAAACCCCAGTGGTTTTGAAATGTTGTTTTGAAGTGTAGAAATTGGAAATAATATAAATGTATAAGCAAAAAAGCATCATTCTTTGATTATTATGAGGTGATAATTTCGGTCGGAGCGTGCATATCAACTCTATTATAAAGTCCTTCGAGCTTTATTGGATTCGAACACGCACCGACCAAAATAAATATGATTAATGAACATAAATCTGCCCAAGCATGCGTTTAAAGATATCCTATTCATCGGTAAAAGGCGATTAGAATAGCACTTTTAAAATCGTATAAAAAGAAACTGATTGAACAAAATAATTACTGATACAACTTTCTAAATAAACGATACTTAGAATAACTAGATACGAAAAACATCAGACCTATATCAATCATTTTTGCTGTAAAATTGAATTTATTTTGTATAGCTTTGTAAAGAACGTGACGTCACTGAAGCCTCGTTATCTCCTAATTTTATTTTCTCTTGATTAGATTTCTAAAAGAAGGTAAAAATAGGCACTTTGAAGAGGCGTAACTATATTGTTTTTGCATCGATTTCGATGCGGTTTTTGCATTAAATTCTGGTAAATAAATTCTATGACATAAGTTTGACATTGGCTGGGCTGCAGGTACCCTTTTAAAAAACAGCATGCTCAATAATTAATAGCATTGACTAAACAATTTTTGGGAATTTTGCGCAGAAATCCGTCGAACAAATTTGTATATCCTGCATAATATTTTTGGTGAAAACGCGTTGCTACATAAATAGCAGTTCTTAAATATTTTGTTTCTGTCTATGTAAAAAATCTAGCAAAGCCGATAAAGAAGTGTGTCTTTTGGAATTGTTACATCTGTTACCATGGTTACAGCAACAGCTGTGACAATATGTTCCTTCACATTTGTTTTTACGCAAGTTTAATTCATTTACCATTTAGCCGTTTCGTCATA
The DNA here is from genome assembly GCF_902806645.1 of Magallana gigas. Classification (NCBI taxonomy): domain Eukaryota; kingdom Metazoa; phylum Mollusca; class Bivalvia; order Ostreida; family Ostreidae; genus Magallana; species Magallana gigas. Next base: position 666,444 of record NW_022994816.1, read on the forward strand.
CGCCGATTTGGGACAAATGAAGTCCTCCCCGTTTAATTTGTTCCCCAAAACATGAAATTTGTTATCACAAATTGGATGAAAATATGTTATAACCGATTTTAAAAAACCGATATTACGAATTAAAACTTTGAAATAACGAATTCAAGAATTCGTTATTTCAAATTTAATTTGTTAAAACAGATTTTAAAATTTGAAATAACGAATTAAGCGAATTTGTTATAACAAATTAAATTCGTTATATCGAATTCCTAAAATTTGTTATAACAAATTTAATTCGTTAAAACGGATTCAACAATTGGTTATAACGATTTAAATTCGTTTTCACAAATTCAAGAATTCGTTATATCAAATTCAAAAATAATTTTTAATGGGTCCTAAATGGGCTTCCGTATATAACAGACATTTGATTAAAGTACAGTTTGCGACCTATTTTTAGGATAATATGCCGATATGATAATGTTTAAAAATGGCATACCAAGTACTTAATACTTATGTTTATTTTGTTCAGATAAACTTGTGCATGCACATGTCATTTGTGATTTTTTCGATTTGATAATAATGAATAAAATCCATTCAGAAATAAACTTTTACCAAAATTATGAAATTTCTAGCATATTTCAAATTAACGGATTGCAGGTTCTAAATAAATCATTGCATAGTAAAGTTTCATGCATTCATTATTAATAACAGCATGAAATATTCTACTTATTCAAAGCTTTTTTCTGTGTCTCAATAGTTAGACGTTAAGAAAACTGATACTTGTTTTATTCTATTGACAATTGAATCTATACTACTTCCAGCGACGCGGGGGTGTTAAGGAAGCATATGGAATCTGAGTTACATGTAATTCTGTGAAACTACAAATCATAGTTATAATGTACATATTCAAATATCTAAGCAACGAATCGTAGACCAAAAACAAATAAAAAATACTGAAGACAATTTTTTCGAGAAATTAGTTTGTTTTACGTAGATTTACACATTGATGACGGCATGACTAAAAGTTAAATGTCGTGTGAATTTGATCGGAAAGCATTGTAAACATATTCAAAATATAACTAATCTAAGAACTCTAATAAAGTATTGTGGCGTGATTTACTGAGAATTGAACATAAAAATACTGGGGAAGATGTTAGTTTTATCAAACATTCGCTAAAAGGTATGTAAATTTGCTTTTATTTCTCGGCCAGGCTTTCCTCTGTCGTTGTTTACGATATAAAAATCCGACTAGAACAACACTACCCCTTATATATTGAACTTGAAATTGTATACACAGTGTTAGTTTGATCAATGCTTGAATTGACAATTGCTGCTAGAATCCAATGTTGTGTGTTGTTTTGATGTAATTTGCCGTTTTCCGTGCAAACTTTATAAAAGTTGGGAAGGTTTGACGAGAACCGGATGAATAACTTTTTAATAAGGAAAAACATTATTTTATTTTGTAAACCGCAGGGTAGTGTTGTTCTATCTCATTTTATGTTAAGCAATATACGTAAGCTATTTATAGTTGTCACGTGATAATGCACCAATGTGGCAATGATGTACTACCCGATTTTATTGCACTGATATCTATTCTAAATGATAATACTAAGTTTTTGATCTTATTCAAAACAATTTTTTAATTTCACGATTTTGAATACAACAGTCAAAATAAGACGCTAAAATGCCCATATGCTTCCTTAATACCCCCGCGGAGGTCAAACAAATAAACCAACATAAAAAAAATATAGTTTATGTCACCTCTTCTACCAGTCATAAACTATAAAAATGCACATATATCACTTTTACAAATCCTAATTAAATTGAAAGATAATTATTTCTTAATATATATAAATGTAAAGTTATCAAATTAAATTGTTTTTCTTTTCTTTAAATTGTTTTGTATATATTTTTATTTTGTGTGGGACTGTTTTGAAATATAAATATAAACATTTGAATTTTCAAACGTATAGTCATTTTAAGCAAAATGCATACTCATACAAACAGGCAGACATACAATATATGTAAATATTTTTTGTTTCCTATCAATATACACAACTTACAAAAACAAAAATCTTATAAAAATTGATAAACTTTTCGCAAATTTTTCCAAATAATTCAGTTTGTAAATTTGTGACCATGTGTTCTTCTTTATTCTGTTATCATCTTTTTGTACGTTATAAACGTCTTGATAAAAATACATGAATGTGGCCTAACTTTTGAATTTACATAGCTTAAAATCAGAAAAATAGTAGAATTAGCAGTAATTAAATATTGACCCTAAAAACTTTTACGACCGGGTGAAAATTATTACTTTATTATGTCTTTCCAAAACATTACAAATTACAAATTAGGTAGGGTGGTACATTAAAATCTAAATTTTGTTGGAATTGTCTCTCCACTTTATGGTCAATAACCACTACTGTATTACCTGGACCAGGTAACTTTTAAAAAATCGAAAACAGTTTGTACTTTCTTTTTGGGATGTAAAATAAAAAATAAATAAACCATAATACATGACTACAGATATGAAGGGCTGATTATTACCTACCCTGAGTTTATCACTGCTTTTAAAACAAGTTGGATTACAAGAGTACCGGTAATTCAGTTTGAGGCAGGATAGGTACAACTCTTTAAAACAATGCTGCCGATAACAATAACACAATAATTAAAAAAGGGGGCCATATTTAATTTTAAATTAAAACAAGGGAATATAAAATATAATTTATAGATGGATATGAGCAAAAAAGCTTGGCTAGGCATTCCACACTCTATTTTGTTATTTTATAAATACGCTAAAGGCTGCAAGAAAATTTATCATGATTTCATAACATATAAAAGGAACCCATTGAAATCATTAATAAAAATGAAGGTTTTGGGAGAACACTACAATAATGGAACACTTGTAAAGCAGACCTTGAAGCCATTGATCACATCTTTTATAAATGTTATGTTTGAAAAAAGAAAAAAAAAGTATGGTGTGATCATCAACAATGGTTTTTCATAAATATGATATCTCCGTAACATTTTGCAGAAATTCGGTAATGTTTGGTAAAATTTTAAAGTCTTATCTGTATAAACTGCACCTACCACTTGTTTGTTACATTGTTACATGTAAACAATACATTTTCGCAACAAAATACTACAATGTTCCATATTAAAATTTTAGTGGTAAGGCTAACCATTAAATTAAAATCAAACTAATGAACTATGGATATTTAACTTATGAAAGCCATGGCTGACAATTTGTGAAACCTTGCATGTATGTATTCTGTATTTACATAAAATTGCTTTTAATTGTTAATAATGCATAACTTTTATCGACTTGGATTTATCTATTGACATATTTGTAAAAAATATATATATATATACTCTCTTTTCCCGTTTTTTCTTACATTTTCACATCCCTTTTCTTTTTAAAAACAACATACATTATGTAATATATTTTACTTTATGTACTAATTGCACCAGTATTTGCAATTAATTTTTGGTTTTCTCCATATGTACATATGTATCATTGTAGATAAGAATACATGTAGAAGTATTTTAATTTATCTATTACAATGTGTGACTGTAATACACTTGTGAATAACACATGCACAAAATTGAAAAGAGATGAAATTCATCTTTAACCAAAACAAAATATTGTCAAAAATACAATTGATGACACATATAAAATAAGATTAACTAAAAGTCAAGCAAATCGTCTCTGAATTGATTTTAAGGTCTCAATATTTATCGGAGAGATATTGCTACATTTAACAATTATACACAAAGACGTTAAGACATGTTAATGTGGTTTCATAAGCAAACATAAATCTATAGTCAATCCAGTTCACACATGGTACGGATAAACAAACTTGGGTATTAATTTCAAACATTAACTTTCATTGATGAATATTGTCTCGCTTAAATCCAATTTCACTCAAATGATTCAAAGCCAATTTTCATTAGGAGTGTGTGCCGCTGAGGATTACTTAACATCTAAAAAAGAATTGCAATTTCAAACCTGTATTGTTTCAATGAAACATGTCAAAACATACTAAAAAACATCGAACTGCAAAGTTTGCTTTGATAAATGTTTAAAAACGTTTGGATTGTATGTTTGTTCGTTGTTTGTTTTGGGTTTTTTAAAATATTTTCCTTGCAAATAAATGTCATTAAAATAAAAACTTCGTATTCCCTAGAATTCTTTAAATTTTTTTGTTGTTTATTGTTTGATATCGAAAAAGTCTCACCTTCTCTTTTAACCCATAAAATAAAAGAATGTTATTCTAATTATTCTTTGCGTTAGTATTTCTTTTCACACCAATTCCTCTATATTTCGTCAGAGGATCAATTTAGGTAAACGTGGATATTACTTCATTTTCCTACTTTAGTAGAATATTGTTAGAAACAAACTTAAAACTTCCTTATAGTACTTTACACCATTACAATTTTAAAACTCAATAGTATAAGATGGATGAAATAAAATGAAATACTTTGATGATGCCCTCTGATCCATCCCACTCTGACCTTAGAGTGTCACGATTTTTACAAACGAATTATATTACTCGTATCCACGAGAAAGCATATATAAAAATATATTTCTTCTTCCTATTTGATTCTGGTTTAAACAAACTTTAATATTATGTTCTTTTCCTCCTTATAACACTAAAATCGTGGAATTTTCCTGCATTGGATTATGTCTTAAAGTCCATTTAAACAAGAATAATGTCTAGAAAGGTCCAGGGAAGAATACTGGAAAGAAATTGTTAACAACTACAATTTGAAACCGCCGTCAACAACAACGACAGATGACGATCAAATCTCAAATATCAAATCTTGAAAAAAAAAATTATTTTTTTTTAATTAAAGGTACATGTGTCATTGTATCTTTTTATCAAAAAATGTTTTTGATACTTACGTCTGAAGTTATTTTCAGTTTCAGACAACAGTGGTGAATAGAAGTACGGATAAAAGAATACCACCCGATACATGTATATCTTATCAGCAAAATAAGGAACATACTTTAGTCAAAAGTGATGTTCGGGAAAATACAGTAATAATTGTTTTATGAAAAGTATCAAGCTGTAAAGGGCTATATATGGTTTGAGCCTAAAATGGCCCCCTAAAATGAACATTGTCATTTTACTCTAATTCTTTGTTTTATTTGTACAAATATACATTTGAAGTTTTTTTTCATAATTTTCATTTTGATTTTATTGCTCACAATTCAAAAATATGACTTCATAAAGGTTACCTTTTCCAGCCATTTTCTCATTTTTAGCATAAAACAGCTTGTTTGGAAGCAGTTTTTCTTTAAGGAAACATCGAGCGACTGCTTGAACAAACAAAATAGTTTCACCGAAGATGTATCTCTTCAATACTTATAAGTGACAAAAAGTTCGTTCTTGTTCAAAGAGTCGCTCTATATTTCCCATTCGGAAAAAGATATGAAAATTGTCAATTTTTTATTGATTTTGATTGAATTATAAAAATAGCGTGTCACTTCTGACGTCATATACTGCCAGTGAGTGCATATAAATCAAATAAATAGGTAAAACATATTTTTCATGTTAACTCTTTTATAAAATAACACAACAAATTAATGTACCTGAATCATTTTGAATTTTGGGGGCCAGATCTGACTAATATCATATATAGTTCTTTGCTTAAAATTCAATAGATATACATTTTTTAATACTTTATATAAATTATCAGATATTTGCAATTTAAAAAAATATTTTTTTTTTAGATGTACATGTATTCCCATGACACGTGTCCCTGCAAGAAAGATCATCCCAATGTTGAAACAGTTTGTATAACCTGTAAAGAGAAATTATGTTCTCAATGCGCAGGTAATCATGGTTCAACTGACAAACAAAAACATGAGTTGGTTTACAAAACTACTCACACCCTGGAACTTCAACCTGTCAAACAATGTGATATAGTGACTGAAGTGAACACTGGCTTTTCAGATTCACAAGTATTGGACAAAGAGTATGTACAATATAATATCTTTATCCTATCGGGCTGGTTTATATTAATTATTATAAGTACTATATGCGGTATGGTCAAATATCTGCCCCCGATTTCAACCAATTTTTAAAAACTATATATCGTATAAAAATCAAATTTTCATAGATCATTGTACAGTAGATGCCTATCACTTTGATTTTGATTTTAATTGCAATTGCTCATTAGCTGTTTTTCTATGACGTCATCTAAGTGACCTAAATTCCGCAAATTTGCAAACAATTAAGAAATAAACAACGTTATTTAGTGAACATGGCGTTATGAATAGCAATTGCTCTGTTGGCATATTCCATGATGCGCGCTAGCGCATCATGGAAAATATGCCAGCAGAGCAGTTGCTATTCATAACGCCATGTTCACTAAATAATCGTTGTTTATTACTTATATTTGCATTTTACCACTCGCAAATACCCTGTATTAGCCTAGACCTTGCCATTTAGCTATTACATCAAAAGTAAACATTCAGACTGTAATGTATCTTTTTAATTCACATAGATTTGTTAACAGAAAAAATGATATGTTATAACAGTAATTCCTTTAAAATGTTATCAAATACATGTTTTAATATTACATGTTAATACGTCAATTTTAATGAAGTTGGAGAAAAACACATGATGTATCGTATAGTGGTTTAAATCTATAACGTCATGGAAAAGTATATATAACGGTACACCTTTATGACGTCATAGTATACTGACTGAGCAATTGCGATTATAGAGATATAATTGCAGCTCCTCCGTATGGGCTTACAGTGGGAAAGAACAATGGAAATGCAAATATATGAAAATATTCTCATTTTTGCTTTATATTTTGCATGCGGAAGTTTAGAGCGCGGGTCTGCTCAAGTACGATTCTAACATATGTTTTTCTTCAAATAGGTGTACACATCATACTAAAAAATGGTACTTGAGCAAGCCTGCGCTCGATGTTTCCCAGTCGAAAAACCATCGGAAAAACACCCATATTTAGTTACAAAACATCAATTTATCAAAATAAAGCGATCATCGTGACGTCATTTCTACATAATGACGTCACTGTGGTGATAACCTTTTACATCCTTATTTTCAATATGATTTTAACTATTTTTTACCTTATTTTTGAAGCTCTTTATAAAACTTTGATTTTGGGGGCAAAAAATGAATACATGTAATACCGCACATAGTCTTTTGATATATCTCTTGCATGTTTATTGTAATTTCAAACGATCTTGATCCTAATGACAAAATTAAAGTATTTTCCCAAAGCTAAACAAATGAACAACAATTACAGCGTGTACCAATATATTGAAGTGAAAGTCTTGTAATGGATTTTTAAAATATAAGCACGTTAATTTCTTTTAACTTGACAATTTTGTTAATTGAAATTATTTTAATGAAAGTAGAATAATAAGTACAATGTATACTTTCTTTGTTGTACTGAAGATATGCAAAAGATTACTACTTTTGCAGAAAAGTAAAGATTGCAGTATATCATTTGAGTTTTTTTTGCATTCAACACACCTACCAGAGAACCAGATAAAACCCAAATTAGTAAAGACAAAATGCTATTCCAAAAAAAGAATAAACTCAATATTTTTGCCTTCAAAATAGTTTTTCCATTGTCGATAACTATAACAAAAAATGAAGAAAACTATTTTTGGAATAAGAATCACGACAGCATTTAAAAAATGCAACACTTCCCCACCAAAACAGCTTTTTGTATTATAATCTCTCTCTCTCTCTCTCTCTCTCTCTCTCTCTCTCTCTCTCTCTCTCTCTCTCTCTCTCTCTCTCTCTGTGTATATATTTACAGTTGTTTTGAATTTTTTTAATTTCCCTTAACTATTTTATTATAATGCTTTATATTTTGCAGCTCGACCACAGCACTGGACGAGGGAATCACACATAATCGCTCTCATGGTTCCGTTATAAATGAACACAAGCATGCAACACACTTCTGTAAAACAAGGGAAGAACGCGAGCAATCGTTTGAAACATATAGAAAACAGCATACTAGTCAGGAAATGATCAGTAATCAGATGATGCATGAAAAGAAACAGGAGTTTTCAGCAAATCAATCTTACGCTCGGTAGGTAACATGAGCGCGTAGGATTTTTTCTACACTATATACACCTGTTATAGACGATTTACACCTTACATGTATAGTCAAGTGGAATTCGGTGTAGTGTATGATCATTGTCAATATGGACGTTAATGTAGGGACTGTTGCCGAGGAGTTTTATTTTAGAGAATTTTTCTTTTTCTTTTTGCTAGCTTATGAAAATAAACAGAATTATTGTTATATAATAGCATTTATGTAATCATTGTGTGTTTTCTGCTGCAATTGTTTTTAAATATATATCGCTTGTCTGTTCCAATTATATAGCCCTTGTATTTTTACGTTGGGTTATTAGTTTTATCTTTGATTATGACGTCATCAATAACGGTATCTGTATATTACGTGCCGGGGATACGTTATTAACAAATTGTTGTTTGTTTGTTTAAAACCGGTGCAAGAAATCATTTTCTGTAATTCATTGCTACTCTTGTCTGTTTGCAGGTACAGTTAAACACTCGATGTGGATTTTTTTCCTTAAGGTTTTTTAGGAATTTCATTTAGGAAGGCACACTGTTCAGCAAAAAATAAAGTTATTCTCAAGCAAAAATAAACTTTGATAAATGAATAGATAGAAACATAAATAAATAAAATACTTAATGAATAAAGTGAAATGACTTACTTTACAACTAAATTATGTAATCTTGCAAACTTACTAGAAAACTAGTGTTTCCATATGAATTGATAAATGAATGTAGTCCATGTGTCCGTTGAAAATAAAATTAAAGCTTTTGAATTTATTTTCTTTATGAATTTAACACTTTCGTATTTATACACACAATACTATAATTATGGTAGTAACGCGACATTTGATAGGATAGCAAAATAATTCAATTCGTAAAACCTGGTTTGCACGTTACATGACACGTCACAACGTACCAACATCAAAAACGTACTAATCTTCCTGATGTTATTTTGGATTTTGAACAGATTCATATAATTCTATAGGGGGAGTGTGGTTGGGTTTAAAACACACGTTAGATAACTCTAAATTATCCGGAATTATTTTTATTCGTACCATTAGTTCGCATTTTACATAAACAAAGAAATAATTGATATTCCCCTGCCTCACTCCTCCAAAACATTACTTATTTCATACATTACCAGTGTTAGACATTACTTTTGTCAAAGGAGGGTACAAACAGCATCAATATATCCCCTCTCTTTTTGTAGGAATGCCTCTCTCTCTCTCTCTCTCTCTCTCTCTCTCTCTCTCTCTCCAGATATTGAATTTCGAATCTTTATTTCGAATCTAGTAGTTCGAATCTCGAATGATAATTCTGGGTTTTCCATGTAGTTTACAGCCCAGTGGAATATGAAACTAAAATTACCTAATGTCGGATAACATACGAAACTGTCATAAATTTGAATTTTGTGATTAAAGTGCTCATTCTTTTATAACATACATTTTATTTAAGTTAATTGACTGTGGACATTGTGAGATACATAGTACAATACAATGTTCTTTGATATCATTTTTTCTGATACTCGCTACATATGTTACTGCTCCTGGTTGAATTAGGGTTTATGTGAAGAAAAACCCTTCATATACAAGCTACAGTACAATCAAACAATTTTGGATATATACTGTACAAATATGGCTATAACAAAGCTAAGATACCGGATTAGTTGTAAAATATTGTTTATTTGTCGCTAATTCCTTCTAACATCCGCCTACTATTATTTCAGTGATGATAGGACTGAAATAGGATTGCTGTGTTTTCCTTGCTCTGTTGAAGAATTTCAAATTAAAGCAACACAATTTTGCATAACGTGCAAAGATCCAATACCACTATGTGACACTTGCGCAGTACATCATCTTCGCCAAAGAAACAGCAGAAATCACGAGTTATCTCTGGACATGAGAACGTTTGGAAGCAGAAAACTCAAAACAGGGTACTATAAATCACTTTCACGTTTCTTGATTGATTTTCATTATTTTTAAAGAAACGATTCATATATAAAAGTACCCAGGTATTTGATGCATTTCAACAATCATTAATGTTTTAATATTACAAATGATGTCTAGTAGATCAATTTAAATGCAAATATCATTGATCAATAATATGTGTATTTGTCATGTAATAGCTTTCAAAACCAAGTATGTACTTTAAGCAAGTTTGTACTCTAAACAAGTTTCTTAGCAAATTGATTTTAAAGGTTTTTTAGATGACCGTTATAAAAAAAATTGTTAAATATTAAAGAATAGAAAGAAGACATAGTATACTTTATGACAACCAATTTATCAAAATAAAGCAATCATCGTGACGTCATTTCTACATTATGACGTCACTGTGGTGATAACCTTTTACATCCTTATTTTCAATATGATTTTAACTATTTTTTACCTTATTTTTGAAGCTCTTTATAAAACTTTGATTTTGGGGGCAAAAAATGAATACATGTAATACCGCACATAGTCCTTTGATATATCTCTTACATGTTTATTGTAATTTCAAACGATCTTGATCCTAATGACAAAATTAAAGTATTTTCCCAAAGCTAAACAAATGAACAACAATTACAGCGTGTACCAATATATTGAAGTGAAAGTCTTGTAATGGATTTTTAAAATATAAGCGCGGTAATTTCTTTTAACTTGACAATTTTGTTAATTAAAATTATTTTAATGAAAGTAGAATAATAAGTACAATGTATACTTTCTTTGTTGTACTGAAGATATGCAAAAGATTACTACTTTTGCAGAAAAGTAAAGATTGCAGTATATCATTTGAGTTTTTTTTTGCATTCAACACACCTACCAGAGAACCAGATAAAACCCAAATTAGTAAAGACAAAATGCTATTCCAAAAAAAGAATAAACTCAATATTTTTGCCTTCAAAATAGTTTTTCCATTGTCGATAACTATAACAAAAAATGAAGAAAACTATTTTTGGAATAAGAATCACGACAGCATTAAAAAAATGCAACACTTCCCCACCAAAACAGCTTTTTGTATTATAATCTCTCTCTCTCTCTCTCTCTCTCTCTCTCTCTCTCTTTCTCTGTGTATATATTTACAGTTGTTTTGAATTTTTTTAATTTCCCTTAACTATTTTATTATAATGCTTTATATTTTGCAGCTCGACCACAGCACTGGACGAGGGAATCACACATGATCGCTCTCATGGTTCCGTTATAAATGAACACAAGCATGCAACACACTTCTGTAAAACAAGGGAAGAACGCGAGCAATCGTTTGAAACATATAGAAAACAGCATACTAGTCAGGAAATGATCAGTAATCAGATGATGCATGAAAAGAAACAGGAGTTTTCAGCAAATCAATCTTACGCTCGGTAGGTAACATGAGCGCGTAGGATTTTTTCTACACTATATACACCTGTTATAGACGATTTACACCTTACATGTATAGTCAAGTGGAATTCGGTGTAGTGTATGATCATTGTCAATATGGACGTTAATGTAGGGACTGTTGCCGAGGAGTTTTATTTTAGAGAATTTTTCTTTTTCTTTTTGCTAGCTTATGAAAATAAACAGAATTATTGTTATATAATAGCATTTATGTAATCATTGTGTGTTTTCTGCTGCAATTGTTTTTAAATATATATCGCTTGTCTGTTCCAATTATATAGCCCTTGTATTTTTACGTTGGGTTATTAGTTTTATCTTTGATTATGACGTCATCAATAACGGTATCTGTATATTACGTGCCGGGGATACGTTATTAACAAATTGTTGTTTGTTTGTTTAAAACCGGTGCAAGAAATCATTTTCTGTAATTCATTGCTACTCTTGTCTGTTTGCAGGTACAGTTAAACACTCGATGTGGATTTTTTTCCTTAAGGTTTTTTAGGAATTTCATTTAGGAAGGCACACTGTTCAGCAAAAAATAAAGTTATTCTCAAGCAAAAATAAACTTTGATAAATGAATAGATAGAAACATAAATAAATAAAATACTTAATGAATAAAGTGAAATGACTTACTTTACAACTAAATTATGTAATCTTGCAAACTTACTAGAAAACTAGTGTTTCCATATGAATTGATAAATGAATGTAGTCCATGTGTCCGTTGAAAATAAAATTAAAGCTTTTGAATTTATTTTCTTTATGAATTTAACACTTTCGTATTTATACACACAATACTATAATTATGGTAGTAACGCGACATTTGATAGGATAGCAAAATAATTCAATTCGTAAAACCTGGTTTGCACGTTACATGACACGTCACAACGTACCAACATCAAAAACGTACTAATCTTCCTGATGTTATTTTGGATTTTGAACAGATTCATATAATTCTATAGGGGGAGTGTGGTTGGGTTTAAAACACACGTTAGATAACTCTAAATTATCCGGAATTATTTTTATTCGTACCATTAGTTCGCATTTTACATAAACAAAGAAATAATTGATATTCCCCTGTCTCACTCCTCCAAAACATTACTTATTTCATACATTACCAGTGTTAGACATTACTTTTGTCAAAGGAGGGTACAAACAGCATCAATATATCCCCTCTCTTTTTGTAGGAATGCCTCTCTCTCTCTCTCTCTCTCTCTCTCTCTCTCTCTCTCTCTCTCTCCCTCTCTCTCTCCAGATATTGAATTTCGAATCTTTATTTCGAATCTAGTAATTCGAATCTCGAATGATAGTTCTGGGTTTTCCATGTAGTTTACAGCCCAGTGGAATATGAAACTAAAATTACCTTATGTCGGATAACATACGAAACTGTCATAAATTTGAATTTTGTGATTAAAGTGCTCATTCTTTTATAACATACATTTTATTTAAGTTAATTGACTGTGGACATTGTGAGATACATAGTACAATACAATGTTCTTTGATATCATTTTTTCTGATACTAGCTACATATGTTACTGCTCCTGGTTGAATTAGGGTTTATGTGAAGAAAAACCCTTTATATACAAGCTACAGTACAATCAAACAATTTTGGATATATACTGTACAAATATGGCTATAACAAAGTTAAGATACCGGATTAGTTGTAAAATATTGTTTATTTGTCGCTAATTCCTTCTAACATCCGCCTACTATTATTTCAGTGATGATAGGACTGAAATAGGATTGTTGTGTTTTCCTTGCTCTGTTGAAGAATTTCAAATTAAAGCAACACAATTTTGCATAACGTGCAAAGATCCAATACCACTATGTGACACTTGCGCAGTACATCATCTTCGCCAAAGAAACAGCAGAAATCACGAGTTATCTCTGGACATGAGAACATTTGGAAGCAGAAAACTCAAAACAGGGTACTATAAATCACTTTCACGTTTCTTGATTGATTTTCATTATTTTTAAAGAAACGATTCATATATAAAAGTACCCAGGTATTTGATGCATTTCAACAATCATTAATGTTTTAATATTACAAATGATGTCTAGTAGATCAAGTTAAATGCAAATATCATTGATCAATAATATGTGTATTTGTCATGTAATAGCTTTCAAAACCAAGTATGTACTTTAAGCAAGTTTGTACTCTAAACAAGTTTCTTAGCAAATTGATTTTAAAGGTTTTATAGATGACCGTTATAAAAAAAAATTGTTAAATATTAAAGAATAGAAAGAAGACATAGTATACTTTATGACAACCAATTTATCAAAATAAAGCAATCATCGTGACGTCATTTCTACATTATGACGTCACTGTGGTGATAACCTTTTACATCCTTATTTTCAATATGATTTTAACTATTTTTTACCTTATTTTTGAAGCTCTTTATAAAACTTTGATTTTGGGGGCAAAAAATGAATACATGTAATACCGCACATAGTCCTTTGATATATCTCTTACATGTTTATTGTAATTTCAAACGATCTTGATCCTAATGACAAAATTAAAGTATTTTCCCAAAGCTAAACAAATGAACAACAATTACAGCGTGTACCAATATATTGAAGTGAAAGTCTTGTAATGGATTTTTAAAATATAAGCACGGTAATTTCTTTTAACTTGACAATTTTGTTAATTGAAGTTATTTTAATGAAAGTAGAATAATAAGTACAATGTATACTTTCTTTGTTGTACTGAAGATATGCAAAAGATTACTACTTTTGCAGAAAAGTAAAGATTGCAGTATATCATTTGAGTTTTTTTTGCATTCAACACACCTACCAGAGAACCAGATAAAACCCAAATTAGTAAAGACAAAATGCTATTCCAAAAAAAGAATAAACTCAATATTTTTGCCTTCAAAATAGTTTTTCCATTGTCGATAACTATAACAAAAAATGAAGAAAACTATTTTTGGAATAAGAATCACGACAGCATTAAAAAAATGCAACACTTCCCCATCAAAACAGCTTTTTGTATTATAATCTCTCTCTCTCTCTCTCTCTCTCTCTCTCTCTCTCTCTTTCTCTCTCTCTCTCTCTCTCTCTCTCTCTCTCTCTCTCTGTGTGTATATATTTACAGTTGTTTTGAATTTTTTTAATTTCCCTAAACTATTTTATTATAATGCTTTATATTTTGCAGCTCGACCACAGCACTGGACGAGGGAATCACACATGATCGCTCTCATGGTTCCGTTATAAATGAACACAAGCATGCAACACACTTCTGTAAAACAAGGGAAGAACGCGAGCAATCGTTTGAAACATATAGAAAACAGCATACTAGTCAGGAAATGATCAGTAATCAGATGATGCATGAAAAGAAACAGGAGTTTTCAGCAAATCAATCTTACGCTCGGTAGGTAACATGAGCGCGTAGGATTTTTTCTACACTATATACACCTGTTATAGACGATTTACACCTTACATGTATAGTCAAGTGGAATTCGGTGTAGTGTATGATCATTGTCAATATGGACGTTAATGTAGGGACTGTTGCCGAGGAGTTTTATTTTAGAGAATTTTTCTTTTTCTTTTTGCTAGCTTATGAAAATAAACAGAATTATTGTTATATAATAGCATTTATGTAATCATTGTGTGTTTTCTGCTGCAATTGGTTTTAAATATATATCGCTTGTCTGTTCCAATTATATAGCCCTTGTATTTTTACGTTGGGTTATTAGTTTTATCTTTGATTATGACGTCATCAATAACGGTATCTGTATATTACGTGCCGGAGATACGTTATTTACAAATTGTTGTTTGTTTGTTTAAAACCGTTGCAAGAAATCAATTTCTGTAATTCATTGATACTCTTGTCTGTTTGCAGGTACAATTAAACACTCGATGTGGATTTTTTTCCTTAAGGTTTTTTAGGAATTTCATTTAGGAAGGCACACTGTTCAGCAAATAATAAAGTTATTCTCAAGCAAAAATAAACTTTGATAAATGAATAGATAGAAACATAAATAAATAAAATACTAAATGAATAAAGTGAATTTACTTACTTTACAACTAAATTATGTAATCTTGCAATCTTACTAGAAAACTAGTGTTTCCATATGAATTGATAAATAAATGTAGTCCATGTGTCCGTTGAAAATAAATTTAAAGCTTTTGAATTTATTTTCTTTATGAATTTAACACTTTCGTATTTATACACACAATACTATAATTATGGTAGTAACGCGACATTTGATAGGATAGCAAAATAATTCAATTCGTAAAACCTGGTTTGCACGTTACATGACACGTCACAACGTACCAACATCAAAAACGTACTAATCTTCCTGATGTTATTTTGGATTTTGAACAGATTCATATAATTCTATAGGGGGAGTGTGGTTGGGTTTAAAACACACGTTAGATAACTCTAAATTATCCGGAATTATTTTTATTCGTACCATTAGTTCGCATTTTACATAAACAAAGAAATAATTGATATTCCCCTGCCTCACTCCTCCAAAACATTACTTATTTCATACATTACCAGTGTTAGACATTACTTTTGTCAAAGGATGGTACAAACAGCATCAATATATCCCCTCTCTTTTTGTAGGAATGTCTCTCTCTCTCTCTCTCTCTCTCTCTCTCTCTCTCTCTCTCTCTCTCTCTCTCTCTCTCTCTCTCTCTCTCTCTCTCTCTCCAGATATTGAATTTCGAATCTTTATTTCGAATCTAGGAATTCGAATCTCGAATGATAGTTCTGGGTTTTCCATGTAGTTTACAGCCCAGTGGAATATGAAACTAAAATTACTGTACAAATATGGCTATAACAAAGTTAAGATACCGGATTAGTTGTAAAATATTGTTTATTTGTCGCTAATTCCTTCTAACATCCGCCTACTATTATTTCAGTGATGATAGGACTGAAATAGGATTGTTGTGTTTTCCTTGCTCTGTTGAAGAATTTCAAATTAAAGCAACACAATTTTGCATAACGTGCAAAGATCCAATACCACTATGTGACACTTGCGCAGTACATCATCTTCGCCAAAGAAACAGCAGAAATCACGAGTTATCTCTGGACATGAGAACGTTTGGAAGCAGAAAACTCAAAACAGGGTACTATAAATCACTTTCACGTTTCTTGATTGATTTTCATTATTTTTAAAGAAACGATTCATATATAAAAGTACGGTATTTGATGCATTTCAACAATCATTAATGTTTTAATATTACAAATGATGTCTAGTAGATCAAGTTAAATGCAAATATCATTGATCAATAATATGTGTATTTGTCATGTAATAGCTTTCAAAACCAAGTATGTACTTTAAGCAAGTTTGTACTCTAAACAAGTTTCTTAGCAAATTGATTTTAAAGGTTTTTTTAGCTGACCGTTATAAAAAAATTTTTAAATATTAAAGAATAGAAAGAAGACATAGTATACTTTATGACAACAAATTTTTCTTAAATTGCAGCACAAACACAACACAAAATGATAAAATATCAATCACATGCTATTCGTGTTCATTTGAGAACCGAAATGTTAACACCACACACTTTTCAAAACGTGTAAAGATAAAAAAAAAACAATGTGTCAAACATGCGCAAAACAGCATACTCGACACAAAATGAGCAGAAATCATAATATAAGTGAAAAAAGTTTGGGAAATTACGCAATTTAAACCAAACTTAGGGTAAAACTATCTTAAATGCAATATTGTATTATATTTGTACTTTTATAAACTTTCGAAGGTTCCAATGAGTACCTTTATGTTTCAAACATCAATTGGACAGTTTACAGCTTACAATCACTTTGTATTACATTATAACATTATAACGGCATTATCATTCACAAATCCAATAATTGAATCACATTAAAGCAACAGCTGTGGCACAAGGGCATAACCATCTTGATTTTAATCAAATTTGATTTTTATACGCCACATTATATTCAAATATTGATGATGACAAATGTAGGCAAATTAAAAAGGAAATATATGTATGTCTAACTTTTGATATATTTGTGTTATGATGTTACTTTGAGCAGCGCAATAATACCAGTGTTCCATTTTATTGCGGTACGAGGACAAAATATCGTATCGCCATACATTTTTTTCAAAACCGGTATACCGTGTAATTCGGGCTTTTAATTATGTTACTGGCTCGAGAGTCCACAATAAATTATTCTGATTTGAATTAAAAATGACTGATGCATTTGCAATCGTTTCAAACACGAAAGGAAAGTGTTTGGAACGATTACAGGATATCTTATTTTAAATTGACACGATTTTTCCTGCCTTTTTTATACTTTGCATTAACCCACCTGATTATGTCTTTAAGGGTATCATTTGGATATCATCGGGGATTTATTTGGATTTAAGTTAGGTAACATTGAGGTTCATCAGATTTCGTTGGTGTAAAAAATGCACCGAAACAGAATTGTGTGCTTGTGAAATTCACAAAACAATCATTTTGTTGAATATATGATGTTGTATTTATTAAATACTGTTTATTAAGTATTTCGTGTCACCAGTAGCACATTATACATGTAGATATAAAGAATAGTCAGCCTATTGACATTATAATATGGAAGTAAATAATTTGCATTAAAAGATTTTACAAGCAAAATTTACTGGCTTTTATAAAGACATTAAACAAAAGGAATTATTTCAGATATAATTTGTTATAGCTAGTAATATTGTATTTTATATGTGCTTTTATTGTCTGCATTAAGTTTATAATTTTTTTTTTAACATTGACATTTTTGTCATCTTACGTTTTATTTGGTTTTAGATCCATCTGCAACATGTATAATGACAAATAATTGTTTACCTTATATATACCCATTGCATATGCATGTAATTAAATCTGAATAATCATGTGATTTTAAAAGAAAACTCAAAATGATCAGTACAAATTCAGGAAATAAAGGATTGATGAAAAATGATACCTAGCTTCATCGTATTGATTTTTAAATACTCCATTAATAAGCTCGTCAATGCCCATTCTCAGAAAGTCTTGTAGGGTAGCAGTTCTAAAAGGAACTTGTTTTTTCCAAAAATATAAATTATTAATCAGAGCCTGCCACTTGCGTCATAACATCTGTTCAATTGTTAACGCTAGATTTTTTAACTAAAACTGATTAAATAAAATTAACTATGTACAAAATAGTATTCTGACATTACGGACTTTGATAACTTCCTTGGACTTGAATTTTTGCCATAAATCAAGCAATTAATTAGATTTTGTTTGTTTTCTAAACGTAATAAAGTTATGTAAACATTGTAATCATATAATCATATTCCACGAAACGAGGACCAATGTATTTTTTCACCCGTCTGTGCAACTTCTCGTAAACTTCTGCAGATAATTTTATAAAACTTTATAGGTATTTAGGACACAGTATTTGGATGGGCATATTACGAGAAAATTAATATCTATTATTTTACAGGTAATTTCGACCTTTTTGAAATTGGCACTTTAGACATCTATGTA
Source organism: Magallana gigas (assembly GCF_902806645.1). Lineage (NCBI taxonomy): Eukaryota > Metazoa > Mollusca > Bivalvia > Ostreida > Ostreidae > Magallana > Magallana gigas. The sequence goes on from NW_022994816.1 coordinate 685,303, forward strand.
CATGAAGTATAGCAACTCCTCGTAACCACTGCACATATTTTTGTAAAAAACAATATAATAAAACTATGCGTCTTTCAAAAAGGAAGATATTTGCTTTTTATATACTGATATAATTAGGGCTTTTCGACTTTCGGTCGAAAAGACCTATTGTTTTTGTGTTTTTTTATTATTAGGGCTTTTCGACTTTCGGTCGAAAAGACCTATTGTTTTTGTTCTGTTTTATTAGGGCTTTTCGAGTTTCGGTCGAAAAGACCTATTGTTATTCTGATGTTTCTTATTATTCTTTTTCTCGACAGAATTTCCGTCAGTGATTTTTTGAAAACCAAAAGACATATTGAAACAATTATGCAACAGTCTTAAAGGAATTTTAAATGACACGCGTATGTAAGGTTTTGGACTTCCGGTTCCGGCACTTAGGGTTTTGAAAAGGGAAATGCTAAAAATTCATTGATGCACAAAATCTCCATTATATTTTTAGATAGAGCATTCAAGTTTTAGAATTAGATTCATCGTATCTAGATGTACAAAATCTTTAGTGTTGGCATTTCTGTATCTCTTACCGTTTTCGAGATATTAGAGCTCAAACTTGAGATAAGGGGGGAAGAAAAACATTTTTTTTTTTTAAAACCTTAGATATTTTATAAGACGCCAACATATTGTTTAGATAGACCCATTTAACATATATTCCAAGTTTTAATAAAAAATATTGAGTGCTTCCGGTTTTATGAGCCTATGAAAAATTGTCTATAGGAGTTTCAATGTTAAACTTAAATCATGCGTCGTTCGTTTTCTCAAAAAGTTTACAAGTCAACATTACAATATTTCAGATGTATAATGATACACACAATGCGCAGACCGGAAATGTTTTTGGGTACACAATTCGAGAAAATTAGGGATCTGCAGGGGCCAACGTACAAAAAAGCCCTTTAGCTGTAAATGTTTTATTTCTTTTCCGATTTTAAAAATCTTTTCAGTTTATTGTTCAAAATGAAGAGTATAATCTTAAAATTATGGTCCGAGGGGCCACTTTTTGAGTCCTTATAGGGGTTAGGAAGGCCCAAAGATCATCATTGGTTTAAATTTCAAAATGTTTTTTAGTAAGAGTTATCTAGCTTTGGTGTAAGAATGTAGAGAATAAATACTACAGGCATACCAAGTGTTGTGTCCGTGGAATGCATACTTCCTTCAATATGATTTTTTGAAAATATTCCTCTGGAAATTAGAAGTGTAGCTACCTGTAAAGTTCTGGAGTTATCTTTCTTTTCACATTGCACTACTCGTAAGTTCCTATCTAAGCAACTCGGGATTCCAAGGCGTTTAGAACACTTGGAAATAAATTAGAGAATAATTTTTTTTGAACATTTAATTAAAAAGGGATAATGGGGCTGTCGAAAAGCCCTTACTTTTTGTTGAAGACAAAAAAAGTTCTAGTTAGGGCTTTTCGAAAAGACCTATTGTTATTTTTCTGTTTTTTATTAGGACTTTTCGACTTTCGGTCGAAAAGACCTATTGTTTTTGTTCTGTTTTTAGGGCTTTTCGACTGTCGGTCGAAAAGACCTATTGTTTTTGTCTTTTTTAGGGCTTTTCGAGTTTCGGTCGAAAAGACCTATTGTTATTGTCTTTTTTAGGGCTTTTCGACTTTCGGTCGAAAAGACCTATTGTTATTCTTCTGTTTCTTATTAAGGCTTTTCGACTTTCGGTCGAAAAGACCTATTGTTTTTGTCTTTTTTTATTATTATTAGGGCTTTTCGACTTTCGGTCGAAAAGACCTATCGTTATTCTGATGTTTTATTATTATTATTCTATATTCTCGACAGAATTTCCGTCAGCTATTTTTTGAAAACGGAAAGGAATATTTAAACAATAATTCAATAGTCTTATAGCAATTCTTGATGACACGCGTATGTAAGGTTTTGGACTTCCGGTTCCGACACTTCCGGTTTTGACAAGGAAAATACTAAGAATTCATTGAAACCTAATATCTTTATTATGTTTTAAGTTAGAGCATTCAAATTTAAGAATTAGATGCATCTTGTCCAGTTATACAAAATCGTAAGCGTAGTCATTCCTCTATCTCTTACCATTTTTGAGATATTAAAGCTCGAACTTGAGAAAAGGGGGGTGAAAAAGAATTTTTTTTTTTTAAACCATAGAAATTTTATAAGACGCCTAAGCATTGTTCAGATAGCACTATTTAACATATATTCCAAGTTTGAATACAAAATATTGAGTACTTCCGGTTTTATGAGCCTATGAAAAAATGTCTATGGGAGTTTCAATGTTAAACTAAAATCACGCGTGATTCGTTTTCTCAAAAAGTTTATGAGTAATTATTACAATATTTTTTTGGGATAATGACTCAACAAATGCGCAGACCGGAAAAGTTTTTGGGTACACAATTCGAAAGAATAAGGGATCTGCAGGGGCCAACGTTCAAAACAGCCCTTTAGCTGTAACTTTTTTATTTCTCTTTTGATTTTAAAAATCTTTTCAGTTTATTGTTCAGAATAAAGAGTACAATCTTCAAGTTATGGTCCGAGGGGCCACTTTTTGACTCCTTATAGGGGTTTGGAAAGCCCAAAGATCATCACTTGTTTAAATTAAAAATTTTTTTTAGGTAAGAGTCATCTCGCTTTGTTGTAAGAATGTAGAGCATAAATAATATAGGCATACCAAGTTTTTTGTCCCAGGAAGGAATATTTACTTCAATATGATTTTTTGAAATTATTCCTCTGGGAATAAGAAGTGTAGCTACCTGTAAGGTTCTGGAGTTATCTTTCTTTTCACATTGCACTACTCATAAGTTCCTATCTAAGCAACTGGGGATACCAAGGCGTTTAATACACTTGGAAATAAATTAGAGAATAATTTTTTTTAACATTTAATTAAAAAGGGATAATGGGGCTGTCGAAAAGCCCTTACTTTTTGTTGAAGACAAAAAAAGTTCTAGTTAGGGCTTTTCGACTTTCGGTCGAAAAGACCTATTGTTTTTGTCTTTTTTAGGGCTTTTCGACTTTCGGTCGAAAAGACCTATTGTTATTCTTCTGTTTCTTTTTTAGGGCTTTTCGACTTTCGGTCGAAAAGACCTATTGTTTTTGTTCTGTTTTATTAGGGCTTTTCGACTTTCGGTCGAAAAGACCTATTGTTATTCTGATGTTTCTTATTATTCTTTTTCTCGACAGAATTTCCGTCAGCGATTTTTTGAAAACGGAAAGACATATTTAAACAATTATGCAATAGGCTTATAGCAATTATAAATGACACGCGTATGTAAGGTTTTGGACTTCCGGTTCCGGCACTTCCGGTTTCGACAATAGAAATACTGAGAAATCATTAAAACGCAAAATCTTTATTATTTTTTTTAGTTAAAGCATTCAAGTTGAAGAATTAGATGCATCTTGTCTTGATGTACAAAATCATAAGCGTAGCCATTTCTCTATCTCTTTCCGTTTTTGAGATATTTGGGCTCAAACTTGAAAAAAGGGGGGATGAAAAAGAAAAAAAATTCAAAAAACCTTAGGAATTTTATAAGACGCCTAGACATTGTTCAAATAGAGGTATTCAAGATATATTCCAAGTTTCAATAAAATATATTGAGTACTTCCGGTTTTATGAGCCTATGAAAAATTGTCCATGGGAGTTTCAATGTTAAACTAAAATCACGCGTCGTTCGTTTTCTCAAAAAGTTTACAAGTAATTATTACAATATTTCAGATGTATAATAATACACACAATGCGCAGACCGGAAAAGTTTTTGGGTAGACAATTCGAGAAAATTAGGGATCTGCAGGGGCCAACGTACAAAACAGCACTTTAGCTGTAACTTTTTTATTTCTCTTCCGATTTTCAAAATCTTTTCAGTTTATTGTATATAATAAAAAGCACAATCTTAAAATTATGGTCCGAGGGGCCACTTTTTGACTCCTTATAGGGGTTTGGGAGGCCCAAAGATCATCATTTGTTTAAATTTCAATTTTTTTTAGTAAGAGTTATCTCGCTTTGCTGTAAGAATGTAGAGCATTAACACTATAGTCATACCAAGTTTTGTGTCTGAGGAAGGAATACTTACTTCAATATGATTTTTTGAAAATATTCCTCTGGAAATTAGAAGTGTAGCTACCTGTAAAGTTCTGGAGTTATCTTTCTTTTCACATTGCACTACTCATAAGTTCCTTTCTAAGCAACTGGGGATACAAAGGCGTTTAGAACACTTGAAAATAAATTAGAGAATAATTTTTTTTTAAACATTGAATTAAAAAGGGATAATGGGGCTGTCGAAAAGCCCTTACTTTTTGTTGAAGACAAAAAAAGTTCTAGTTATTATTAGGGCTTTTCGACTTTCGGTCGAAAAGACCTATTGTTATTCTGATGTTTCTTATTATTCTTTTTCTCGACAGAATTTCCGTCAGCGATTTTTTGATAACCAAAAGACATATTGAAACAATTATGCAACAGTCTTAAAGGACTTTTAAATGACACGCGTATGTAAGGTTTTGGACTTCCGGCTCCGGCACTTAGGGTTTTGAAAAGGGAAATGCTAAAAATTCATTGATGCACAAAATCTCCATTATTTATTTAGATAGAGCATTCAAGTATTAGAATTAGATTCATCTTATCTAGATGAACAAAATCTTTAGTGTTGGCATTTCTGTATCTCTTACCGTTTTCGAGATATTAGGGCTTAAACTTGAGATAAGGGGGGAAGAAAAACATTTTTTTTTTTAAACCTTAGATATTTTATAAGACGCCAACATATTGTTTAGATAGACCCATTTAACATATATTCCAAGTTTTAATAAAAAATATTGAGTGCTTCCGGTTTTATGAGCCTATGAAAAATTGTCTATAGGAGTTTCAATGTTAAACTTAAATCATGCGTCGTTCGTTTTCTCAAAAAGTCTACAAGTTAACATTACAATATTTCAAATGTATAATGATACACACAATGCGCAGACCGGAAATGTTTTTGGGTACACAATTCGAGAAAATTAGGGATCTGCAGGGGCCTACGTACAAAAAAGCCCTTTAGCTGTAAATTTTTTATTTCTTTTCCGATTTTAAAAATCTTTTCAGTTTATTGTTCAAAATGAAGAGTATAATCTTAAAATTATGGTCCGAGGGGCCACTTTTTGAGTTCTCATAGGGGTTAGGAAGGCCCAAAGATCATCATTGGTTTAAATTTCAAAATGGTTTTTAGTAAGAGTTATCTCGCTTTGGTGAAAGAATGTAGAGAATAAATACTATAGGCATACCAAGTGTTGTGTCCGTGGAATGCATACTTCCTTCGATATGATTTTTTGAAAATATTCCTTTGGAAATTAGAAGTGTAGCTACCTGTAAAATTCTGGAGTTATCTTTCTTTTCACATTGCACTACTCGTAAGTTCCTATCTAAGAAGGCGTTTAGAACACTTGGAAATAAATTAGAGAATAATTTCTTTTTGAACATTTAATTAAAAAGGGATAATGGGGCTGTCGAAAAGCCCTTACTTTTTGTTGAAGACAATAAAAGTTCTAGTTATTTTTCTTTTTCTCGACAGATTTTCCGTCAGCGATTTTTTGAAAACGGAAAGGATTTCAGAAATAACTATGAAATAGTCTTATAGCATTTTTAAATGTCACCAGTATGTAAGGTTTTGGACTTCCGGTTCCGGTACTTCCGGTTCAATCAAGCAAAATAGTAGAAATTAAATGAATCAATATATTGTTTTTATTTTTAAAGGAAATTCGTTGTAATTTTAGAGATAGATCAACTATGTCGAGTTGTTTAAAAAGTAAAGCGACGGCGAGTTTCTATCTCTTATCAGTTTTGAGATTTTAGGCCTCAAACTTGAGAAAAGGGGGGATGAAAAAATAAAAAACTCAGAAAAGCTTAGGAATGTTCTAAGACGGATAGATATTGTTTAAATAGATGTAATTAAGATATATTCCAAGTTTCATTAAATAGTATTGAGTACTTCCGGTTTTATGAGCCGATGAAAATTGTCTATGGGAGTTTCTATGTTAAATTGAATTCACGCATGTAACGTTTTCTCAAACAGTTTTCAAGCAAAATTTTTTATATTTTGTATTTGCAATAAGGGACATTATGCGTAGACCGGAAAAGGTCCTGGAAAAACAATTTTAAAAAATAAGGGATCTAAAGGGGTCATTATTAAAATCGGTCCTTTTGCTGTAACTTTTTCATTGTTTATCCGATTTTCAAAATCTTTTCGGTTTATAGTTTGGAATAAAGAGTACAATTTAAAAAATATGGTCCGAGGTGGCACTTTTTGACTCCTTATAGGGGTTTTAAGGGTCTGAAAATGATAACTTTATCACATTCCAAAAAATTAAAATTCAAGAGTTATCTCGCTTTGCTCAATGAATGATTAGCATTAGAGCTTTTGGCATACCAAAACTCTTCAATCTTAAATGAGTACTTTGTTATATATGAATTTTTAGAACTTTTATTTCAGGAAACAAACGATATAGTTGGATAAAAAATTCTGAAGTTGTCTTTCTTTGGGCATTTAATTTCTGAAATGCTAACGTGTGGGTGTATGCTCATGATATTTTCCTAATTTTTAATATACAGATTCTGAGAGAAAATATGATAAATTTAATTAAGGGGTTTTAAGGGCTGTCGAAAAGCCCTTCCTTTTTGTTGGAGACAAAAATAGGTCTAGTTATTATTCTTATGCTCGACAGAATTTCCGTCAGCGATATTTTGAAAACGGGAAAGAATTCTGAAACAATTATACAATAGTCCTACAGCATCTATGAGTGACACGCGTATGTAAGGTTTTGGACTTCCGGTTCCGGCAATTCTGGTTTTGACAAGGAAAATACTAAAAATTCATTGATGCACAATATCTTTATTATATTTATAGTTAAAGCATTCAAGTTTAAGAATTAAATGTATCTTGTCATGATGTACAAAATCATAGCCGTAGCCATTTCTCTATCTCTTACCGTTTTTGAGATATTAGGGCTCAAACTTGAGATAAGGGGGGATGAAACAATTTTTTTTTTTAAAAAACCTTAGAAATTTTATAAGATGCCGAGACATTGTTCAGATAGAAGTATTCAAGATATATACCAAGTTTGATTAAAATATATTCAGTACTTCCGGTTTTATGAGCCTTTGAAAAATTGTCTATGGGAGTTTCAATGTTAAACTAAAATCACGCGTCGTTCGTTTTCTCAAAAAGTTTACAGGTTAACATTACAATATTTCAGATTTATAATGATACGCACAATGCGCAGACCGGAAAAGTTTTTGGGTACACAATTAAAAAAAATTAGGGATCTGCAAGCGCCAACGTACAAAAGAGCCCTTTAGCTGTAACTTTTTTATTTCTTTTCCGATTTTAAAAACCTTTTTACTTTATTGTTCAAAATGAAGAGTATAATTTTAAAATTATGGTCCGAGGGGCCACTTGTTGACTCCTTATAGGGGTAAGGAAGGCCCAAAGATCATCATTGGTTTAAATTTCAAAATGTTTTTAAGTAAGAGTTATCTCGCATTGCTGTAAGAATGTAGAGAATAAATACTATAGGCATACCAAATTTTGTGTCCGTGGAATGCATACTTCCTTCGATATGATTTTTTGAAAATATTCCTTTGGAAATTAGAAGTGTAGCTACCTGTAAAATTCTGGAGTTATCTTTCTTTTCACATTGCACTACTCGTAAGTTCCTATCTAAGCAACTGGGGATTCCAAGGCATTTAGAACTTTTGGAAATAAATTAGAGGATAATTTTTTTTTGAACATTTAATTAAAAAGGGATAATGGGGCTGTCGAAAAGCCCTTACTTTTTGTTGAAGACAAAAAAAGTTCTAGTTTATTATTATTATTTTCTCGACAGTTTTTTGTCAACGATTTCTATAAAACTGGAAGGTATATAGATAAAATTATGCAACGGTCTTACAGCAAATATATCAATCTATGAAAAGTAAGGTTTTGAACTTCCGGTTACGGTACAATGTACTTCCGGTTTATATAAGGAAAATTGTAAAAATTGAACGAAACGCAATATTTTGTTTAGTTTTTGAATAAGAACGTTCAGCTTTTGGAATTAGATACATCTTGTCTTGTTGTACAAAATTGTAAGCGTAGACAACTTTCTATATCTTACGGTTTTTGAGATATTAAATCCTAAACTTTAGAAAAGGGGGGATGAAAAACAAAAAAATTCAAATGACCTTTAAAAATTTAAATTATACCTTACTATTGTTAAGATATAAGTAATAAACGTACATTCGGAGTTTCATTAACATATATTGACTACTTCCGGTTTTATAGGTCGATGAAAATCACCTATGGGAGTTTCAATGTTAAACAAAATTCACGCGTCGTTCGTTTTCTCAAGAAGTTTTCAAGTTAACATTACAATATTTCAAATGTATAATAGTACACACAATGCGCAGACTGATAAAGTTTTTGGGTACACAATTTGAGAAAATAAGGGATCTGCAGGGGCCAACGTACAAAACAACACTTTAGCTGTAACTTTTTTATTCCTCTTCCAATTTTAAAAATCTTTTGAGTTTATTGTTAAGAATAAAGAGTACAATCTTAAAATTATGGTCCGAGGGGCCACTTTTTGACTCCTTATAGGGGTTTTGAAGGCCCAAAGATCATCACTTGTTTAAATTTCAAAATGTTTTTAGTAAGAGTTATCTTGCTTTGCTGTAAGAATGTAGAGCACAAATACTATAAGCATTCTAAGTTTTGTGTCCGAGGAAAGAATACTTACTTCAATATGATTTTTTGAAAATATTCCTCTGGAAATTAGAAGTGTAGCTACATTTAAAGTTCTGGAGTTATCTTTCTTTTCACATTGCACTAATCATAAGTTACTATCTAAGCAACTGATGATTCCAAGGCGTTTAGAACACTTGGAAATCAATCAGAGATTAATTTCTTTTTGAACGTTTATTTAAAAAGGGGACACTGGGGCTGTCGAAAAGCCCTTACTTTTTGTTGAAGACAAAAAAAAGTTCTAGTTAGGGCTTTTCGACTTTCGGTCGAAAAGACCTATTGTTTTCGTCTTTTTAGGGCTTTTCGACTTTCGGTCGAAAAGACCTATTGTTTTTGTCTTTTTTTATTAGGGCTTTTCGACTTTCGGTCGAAAAGACCTATTGTTTTTGTCTTTTTTTATTATTATTATTATTAGGGCTTTTCGACTTTCGGTCGAAAAGACCTATTGTTTTTGTCTTTTTTTATTATTATTATTATTATTATTATTTTTCTCGACAGATTTCTGTCAGCGATTTTTTGAAAACTGGAAGGTATATCGATACAATTTTTCAACGGTCTTCTAGCAAATTTTCCACTCTATGAAATGTAAAGTTTCAGTTTTCCGGTTCCGGTACTTCCGGTTTTTACAAGGAAAATAGCAATAATTGATTGAAACTCAATATTTTGATTATTTTTCAATCCAGAACGTTCAAACTTTAGAATTACATTTATCATAACTAGTTGTACAAAATTGTAAGCGTAGGCAACTTTCTATATCTTACCGTTTTTGAGATATAAAGCCCTAAACTTCAGAAAAGGGGGGATGAAAAAACAAAAAAAATCAAATGACATTTAAAAGGTTAAATGACGCCTGAATATTATTAAGATGGAAGTTATTAACATACATTCCGAGTTTTGTAAAAATATGTTGACTACTTCCGGTTTTATAGGTCGGTGGAATCGTCTATGGGAGTTTCAATGTTAAACAAAAATCACGCGTCATTCGTTTTCTCAAAAAGTTTCCATTTAAATATTACAATATTTTATCTGTATATTGAGACACACACTCCGCAGACCGGAAAAAGTTTTGGGTACACAATTCTTAAAAATGAGGGGTCTACAGGGGCCATCGTGCAAAACAGCCTTTCAACTGTAACTTTTTTATTTTTCATCCGATATTTAAAATCTTTTCGGCTTATAGTTGAGAGTAGAGAGTACAATTTAAAAATATGGTCCGAGGGGCCACTTTTTGACTCCTTAAAGGGTTTTTGTAGGCCCAAAGATCACATCTTGTTTAAATTTCAAAATTATTTTTTGGAAGAGTTATCTCGCTTTGCTCCAAGAATGTACTGCATAAATACTCTTGGCATACCAAGTTTTGCGTCCCAGGAATGAATACTTACTTTGGAATGATTTTTTTGAAAATATTCTTCTGAAAATTAGAAGTGTAGCTACTTTTTAAATTCTGGAGTTATCTTTCTTTTCACACTGCAGTACTCATAAACTCCTATCTAAGCAACTGGTTATACCGAGGCGTTTAGAAAATTTGGAAATAGATTAGAGATATTTTTTTTTCGACACTTTAAATTAAAAAGGGAAACTGGGGCTGTCGAAAAGCCCTTACTTTTTGTTGAAGACAAAAAAAGTTCTAGTTATTATTATTATTTTTCTCGACAGATTTCTGTCAGCGATTTTTTGAAAACTGGAAGATATATTGATACAGTTTTGGGACGGTCTTACAGCAAATCTATCAATCTATGGAATGTAAGGTTTTTAACTTCCGGTTCCGGTACTTCCGGATTTTATAAGGAAAAATGTAAAAATTGATTAAAACGCAATACTTTGTTTAGTTTGTATATTAGAATGTTCAACTTTTAGAATTAGATGCATCTTGTCTTTCTGTACAAAATTGTCAGCGTAGACAACTTTCTATATCTTACCGTTTTTGAGATATAAAGTCCTAAACTTTAGAAAAGGGGGGATGAGAAAGCAAAAAAATTTAAATGACCTTTAAAAAATTATTTAACGCCTAAATATTTTTAACATAGATGTAATTAACATATATTCTAAGTTTCAATAAAATATATTGACTCCTTCCGGTTTTATAGGTCAATGAAAATCGCCTACGGGAGTTTTAATGTTAAACGAAAATCACGCGTGGTTCGTTTTCTCAAAAGGTTTTCAAGTAATTGCTACAATATTTCATCTGTATAATGACACACACAATCCGCAGACCTGAAAAAGTTTTGGGTAGACAACTCGAAAAAATTAGGGATCTGCAGGGGCCAACGTGCAAAACAGCCTTTTAGCTGTAACTTTTTTACCTTTCATCCGATTTTAATTTTTTTTTCAGTTTATTGTTTAAAATAAAGAGTACAAATTAAAAATTATGGTCCGAGGGGCCACTTTTTGAGTCCTTATAGGGGTTTGAAGGACCTAAAGATCAGAAGTTGTTCAAATTTCAAAATAAATTTTAGAAAGAGTTGTATCGCTTTGTTGTAAGAATAAAGAACATTAATACTGTAGGCATACCAAGTTTTGTGTCCAGAGAATGAATACTTACTTCAATATGATTTTTTGAAAATATTTTTCTGGAAATTTAAAGTGTAGCTACCTGTAAAATTCTGGAGTTATCTTTCTTTTCACATTGCACTACTCATAAGTTGCTATCTTAGCAACTTGGGATACCAAGGCGTTTAGAACACTTGGAAATAAACTAGAGAATATTTTTTTAAACATTTAATTAAAAGGGGATAATGGGGCTGTCGAAAAGCCCTTACTTTTTGTTGAAGACAAAAAAAAGTTCTAGTTAGGGCTTTTCGACTTTCGGTCGAAAAGACCTATTGTTTTTGTTCTGTTTTATTATTTTTTATTATTCTCGACAAAGTTTCGTCAGCGATTTTTTGAAAACGGAAAGACATATTAAAACAAATATGCAATACTCTTATAGCAATTTTAAATGGCACGCGTATGTAAGGTTTTGGACTTCCGGTTTTGGCACTTCCGGTTTTGACAAGGAAAATACTGAAATATCATTGAAGCACAATATCTTTATTGTTTTTATAGTTAGAGCATTCAAATTTAAGAATTAGATGCATCTTGTCCAGATGTACAAAATCATAAGCGTAGCCATTTCTCTATCTTTTACTGTTTTTGAGATATAAGGGCTCAAACTTGAGATAAGGGGGGATGAAAAAGAAAAAAAATTCAAAAAACCTTAGAAATTTTATAAGACGCGTAGACACTGTTTAGATAGAAGTATTCAAGATATATTCCAAGTTTCAATAAAATATATTGAGTACTTCCGGTTTTATGAGCCTATGAAAAATTGTTTATGGGAGTTTCAGTGTTAAACTAAAATCAAGCGTCGTTCGTTTTCTCAAAAAGTTTACAAGTTAACATTACAATATTTCAGATGTATAATAATACACACAATGCGCAGACCGGAAAAGTTTTTGGATAGACAATTCGAGAAAATTAGGGATCTGCAGGGGCCAACGTTCAAAACAGCCCTTTAGCTGTAACTTTTTTACCTTTCATTCAATTTCCAAAATCTTTTCAGTTTATTGTATAGAATAAAGAGTACAATCTTAAAATTATGGTCCGAGGGGCCACTTTTTGACTCCTAATAGGGGTTTGGAAGGCCAAAAGATCATTACTTGTTTAGATTTCAAATTTTTTTTTGTAAGAAGAGTTATTTCGCTTTGCTGTAAGAATGTAGAGCAAAAATACTATAGGCATACCAAGTTTTGTGTCCGAAGAAGGAATACTTACTTCGATATGATTTTTTGAAAATATTCCTCTGGAAATTAGAAGTGTAGCTACCTGTAAAGTTCTGGAGTTATCTTTCTTTTCACATTGCACTACTCGTAAGTTCCTATCTAAGCAACTGGGGATACCAAGGCGTTTAGAACATTTGGAAATAAATTAGAGAATAATTTTTTTTGGAACATTTAATTTAAAAGGGATAATGGGGCTGTCGAAAAGCCCTTACTTTTTGTTTAAGACAAAAAAAGTTCTAGTTATTATTATTATTTTTCTCGACAGATTTCTGTCAGCGATTTTTTGAAAACTGGAAGATATATTGATACAGTTTTGTGACGGTCTTACCGCAAATCTATCAATCTATGGAATGTAAGGTTTTTGACTTCCGGTTCCGGTACTTCCGGTTTTTACAAGGAAAAATGTTAAAATTGATTAAAACGCAATACTTTGTTTAGTTTTTATATTAGAATGTTCAACTTTTAGAATTAGATGCATCTTGTCTTTCTGTGTAAAGTTGTCAGCGTAGACAACTTTCTATATCTTACCGTTTTTGAGATATAAAGTCCTAAACTTTAGAAAAGGGGGGATGAGAAAGCAAAAAAATTTAAATGACCTTTAAAAAATTATTTAACGCCTAAATATTTTTAACATAGATGTAATTAACATATATTCTAAGTTTCAATAAAATATATTGACTACTTCCGGTTTTATAGGTCGATGAAAATCACCTATGGGAGTTTCAATGTTAAACAAAAATCACGCGTGGTTCGTTTTCTCAAAAGGTTTTCAAGTAATTGCTACAATATTTCATCTTTATAATGAAACACACACTCTGCAGACCTGAAAAAGTTTTGGGTAGACAACTCGAAAAAATTAGGGATCTGCAGGGGCCAACGTGCAAAACAGCCTTTTAGCTGTATCCTTTTTACCTTTCATCCGATTTTAAAAGTCTTTTCAGTTTATTGTTTAGAATAAAGAGTACAATTTAAAATTTATGGTCCGAGGGGCCACTTTTTGAGCCCTTAAAGGGGTTTGAAGGACCTAAAGATCAGAACTTGTTCAAATTGCAATTTTTTTTTTAGAAAGAGTTGTCTCGCTTTGTTGTAAGAATAAGGAGCATTAATACTGTAGGCATAACAAATTTGGTGTCCGGGAAATGAATACTTACTTCAATATGATTTTTCAAAATATTTGTCTGGAATTTAGAAATATAGCTACCTGTAAAGTTCTGGAGTTATCTTTCTTTTCACATTACACTACTCATAAGTTGCTATCTAAGCAACTTGGGATACCAAGGCGTTTAGAACACTTGGAAATAAACTAGAGAATATTTTTTTAAACATTTAATTAAAAGGGGATAATGGGGCTGTCGAAAAGCCCTTACTTTTTGTTGAAGACAAAAAAAAGTTCTAGTTTTATTATTATTATTTTTCTCGACAGATTTCTGTCAGCGATTTTTTGAAAACTGGAGGGATTACTAATAGAAGTATACATTGGTCTTAAAGCAAATATATCAATTCATGAAATGTAAGGTTTTCGATTTCCGGTTCCGGTACTTCCGGTTTTTACTAGGAAAATTGCAAAAATTGTTTGAAACTCAGTTCCTTGTTTATTTTTTAATGTAGAGCATTCAAATTTTAGAATTACCTTTATCATAAATAGCTGTACAAAATTGTTAGCGTAGACAACTTTCTATCTCTTACCGTTTTTGAGATATTAAGTCCTAAACTTTAGAAAAGGGGGGATGAAAAAACAAAAAATTCAACTTACCTTTCAAAATTTATTTGACTCCTGGATATTATTAAGATAAAAGTAATTAAGATATATTCAAAGTTTCATTGAATAGTATTGAGTACTTCGGGTTTTATGAGCCGATGAAAATTGTCTATGGGAGTTTCTATGTTAAATTGAATTCACGCGTGTAACGTTTTCTCAAACAGTTTTCAAGCAAATATTTTCATATTTAGTATTTGAAATAAGAGACCTAATGCGCAGACCGGAAAAGGTCCTGAAAAAGAACTTTTGAAAAATAAGGGATCTGTAGGGGTCAGTATTAAAAACAGCCCTTTAGCTGTATCTTTTTTATTATTCATCCGATTTTCAAACTCCTTTAGGTTAATAGTTCAGAATAAAGAGTACAATTTAAAAATCATGGTCCGAGGGGCCACTTTCTGACTCCTTATAGGGGTTTGAAGGGCCTAAAGATCAGAACTTGTTTAAATTTCAAAATTATTTCTTGGAAGAGTTATCTCGCTTTGCTCTAAGAATGAAGAGCACAAATACTCTTAGCATACCAAGTTTTGCGTCCAAGGAATGAATACTTACTTTGGAATGATTTTTTGAAAATATTCTTCTGAAAATTACAGGTGTAGCTACTTGTTAAATTCTGGAGTTATCTTTCTTTTCACACTGCAGTACTCATAAATTCCCATTTAAGCAACTGGTTATACCGAGGCGTTTAGAAAATTTGGAAATAGACTAGAGATATTTTTTTTGACACTTTAAATAAAAACGGGAAACTGGGGCTGTCGGAAAGCCCTTAATTTTTTTTGAATTTTATTAGGGCTTTTCGACTTTCGGTCGAAAAGACCTATTGTTTTTGTCTTTTTTTATTATTATTATTTTAAGACAAATTTCTGTCAGCGATTTTTTGAAAACTGGAGGGAATATTGATACAAGTATAAATTGGTCTCACAGCAAATGTATCAGTCTATGAAATACAAGGTTTTGAAGTTCCGGTTCTGGTACTTCCGGTTTTTACAAGGAAAATTGCAAAAATTGTTTGAAACTCAATTCTTTGTTTATTTTTTAATGTAGAGCATTCAAATTTTAGATTTACCTTTATCATAAATAGTTGAACAAAATTGTATCCGTAGACAACTTTCTATCTCTTACTGTTTTTGAGATATTAAGTCCTAAACTTTAGAAAAGGGGGGATGAAAAAACAAAAAAATTCAAATGACCTTAAAAAAATTTTTTGACGCCTGAAAATTATTATGATAGAAGTAATTAACATACATTCAAAGTTTCATTGAATAGTATTGAGTACTTCCTGTTTTATGAGCCGATGAAAATTGTCTATGGGAGTTTCTATGTTAAATTGAATTCACGCGTGTAACGTTCTCTCAAACAGTTATCATGCAAATATTTTTATATTTAATATTTGCAATAAGGGACCTGATGCGCAGACCGGAAAAGGTCCTGGAAAAAAACGTCTGAAAAATAAGGGATCTGTCGGGGTCAGTATTAAAAACAGCCCTTTAGCTGTATCTTTTTTATTATTCATCCGATTTTCAAAATCTTTTCGGTTAATAGTTTAGAATAAAGAGTACAATTTAAAAATTATGGTCCGAGGGGCCACTTTTTGACTCCTTTTAGGGGTTTGAAGGACATAAAGATCACAACTTGTTTAAATTTCAAAATTATTTCTTGGAAGAGTTATCTCGCTTTGCTCTAAGAATGTAGAGTACAAATACTATTAGCATACCAAGTTTTGCGTCCAAGGAATGAATACTTACTTTGGAATGATTTTTTGAAAATATTCTTCTAAAAATTACAGGTGTAGCTACTTGTTAAATTCTGAAGTTATCTTTCTTTTCACACTGCAGTACTCATAAATTCCTATCTAAGAACCTGGTTATACCGAGGCGATTAGAAAATTTGCAAATAGATTAGAGATATTTTTTGTTTGACACTTTAAATAAAAAAGGGAAACTGGGGCTGTCGAAAAGCCCTTACTTTTTGTTGAAGACAAAAAAGTTCTAGTTATTATTATTTTTCTCGACAGATTTCTGTCAACGATTTTTTGAAAACTAGAAGATATATTGATACAATTTTGCGACGGTCTTACCGCAAATCTATCATTCTATGGAATGTAAGGTTTTTAACTTCCGGTTCCGTTACTTCCGGTTTTTACAAGGAAAAATGTAAAAATTGATTAAAACGCAATTCTTTGTTTAGTTTTTATATTAGAATGTTCAACTTTTAGAATTAGATGCATCTTGTCTTTCTGTACAAAATTGTCAGCGTAGACAACTTTCTATATCTTAACGTTTTTGAGATATAAAGTCCTAAACTTTAGAAAAGGGGGGATGACAAAGCAAAAAAATTTAAATGTGCTTTAAAAAATTATTTAACGCCCAAATATTTTTGACATAGATGTAATTAACATATATTCTAAGTTTCAATAAAATATATTGACTACTTCCGGTTTTATAGGTCAATGAAAATCGCCTACGGGAGTTTCAATGTTAAACAAAAATCACGCGTGGTTCGTTTTCTCAAAAGGTGTTCAAGTAATTGCTACAATATTTCATCTTTATAATGACACACACAATCCGCAGACCTGAAAAAGTTTTGGGTAGACAACTCGAAAAAATTAGGGATCTGCAGGGGCCAACGTGCAAAACAGCCTTTTAGCTGTAACTTTTTTACCTTTCATCCGATTTTAATTTTTTTTTCAGTTTATTGTTTAAAATAAAGAGTTCAATTTTAAAATTATGGTCCAAGGGGCCACTTTTTGAGTCCTTATAGGGGTTTGAAGGACCTAAAGATCAGAACTTGTTCAAATTTCAAATTTTTATTTAGAAAGAGTTGTCCCGCTTTATTGTAAGAATAAGGAGCATTAATACTGTAGGCATACTAAATTTGGTGTCCGGGGAATGAATACTAACTTCAATATGATTTTTTGAAAATATTTTTCTGGAAATTAGAAATATAGCTACCTGTAAAGTTCTGGAGTTATCTTTCTGTTCACATTGCACTACTCATAAGTTCCTATCTAAGCAATTAGGGATACCAAGGCGTTTAGAACACTTGGAAATAAACAAGAGAATATTATTTTTAAACATTTAATTAAAAGGGGATAATGGGGCTGTCGAAAAGCCCTTACTTTTTGTTGAAGACAAAAAAAAAGTTCTAGTTATTATTCTTATGCTGGACAGAATTTCCGTCAGCGATTTTTTGAAAACGCGAAAGAATTTTGAAACAATTATACAACAGTCTTACAGCATCTCTAAGTGACACGCGTATGTAAGGTTTTGGACTTCCGGTTCCGGCACTTCCGGTTTTGACAAGGAAAATACTAAAAATTCATTGATGCACAATATCTTTATTATATTTATAGTTAGAGCATTCAAACTTAAGAATTAGATGCATCTTGTCTAGATGTACAAAATCATATGCGTAGCCATTTCTCTATCTCTTACCGTTTTTGAGTTATTAGGGCTCAAACTTGAGAAAAGGGGGGATGAAAAAGAAAAACAATTCAAAAAACCTGAAGAATTTTATAAGATGCCGAGACATTGTTTAAATAGAAGTATTCAACATATATACCAAGTTTGAATAAAACATATTCAGTACTTCCGGTTTTATGAGCCTATGAAAAATTGTCTATGGGAGTTTCAATGTTAAACTAAAATCACGCGTCGTTCGTTTTCTCAAAAAGTTTACAAGTTAACATTACAATATTTTAGATGTATAATAATACACACAATGCGCAGACCGGAAAAGTTTTTGGGTACACAATTCAAACAAAATAGGGATCTGCAAGGGCCAACGTACAAAACAGCCCTTTAGCTGTAACTTTTTTATTTCTTTTCCGATTTTAAAAATCCTTTCAGTTTATTGTTCAAAATGAAGAGTATAATCTTAAAATTATGGTCCGAGGGGCCACTTTTTTAGTCCTTATAGGGGTTTGGAAGGCCCAAAGATCATCATTTGTTTAAATTTCAAAATGTTTTTTAGAAAGAGTTATCTCGCTTTGCTGTAAGAATGTAGAGAATAAATACTATAGGCATACCAAGTTTTGTGTCCGTGGAATGCATACTTCCTTCGATATGATTTTTTGAAAATATTCCTTTGGAAATTAGAAGTGTAGCTACCTGTAAAGTTCTGGAGTTATCTTTCTTTTCACATTGCACTACTCATAAGTTCCTATCTAAGCAACTGGGGATACCAAGGCGTTTTATAGGTCAATGAAAATCGCCTACGGGAGTTTCAATGTTAAAAAAAAATCACGCGTGGTTCGTTTTCTCAAAAGGTTTTCAATTAATTGCTACAATATTTCATCTTTATAATGACACACTCAATCCGCAGACCTGAAAAAGTTTTGGGTAGACAACTCGAAAAAATTAGGGATCTGCAGGGGCCAACGGGCAAAACAGCCTTTTAGCTGTAACTTTTTTACCTTTCATCCGATTTTAAATTTTTTTTCAGTTTTTTGTTTAAAATAAAGAGTACATTTTTAAAATTATTTTCCGAGGGGCCACTTTTTGAGTCCTTATAGGGGTTTGAAGGACCTAAAGATCAGAACTTGTTCAAATTTCAATTTGTTTTTAGAAAGAGTTGTCTCGCTTTGTTCTAAGATTAAGGAGCATTTATACTGTAGGCATACCAAACTTGGTGTCTGGGGAATGAATACTTACTTCAATATGATTTTTTGAAAATATTTTTCTGGAAATTTAAAGTGTAGCTACCTGTAAAGTTCTGGAGTTATCTTTCTTTTCACATTGCACTACTCATAAGTTGCTATCTAAGCAACTTGAGATACCAAGGCGTTTAGAACACTTGGAAATAAATTAGAGAATATTTTATTTAAACATTTAATTAAAAGGGGATAATGGGGCTGTCGAAAAGCCCTTACTTTTTGTTGAAGACAAAAAAAGTTCTAGTTAGGGCTTTTCGACTTCGGTCGAAAAGACCTATTGTTTTTGTTCTGTTTTATTATTATTATACTCGACAGTTTTTTGTCAGCGATTTTATGAAAACTAGAAGACACAATTATGCGTGGATCTTATAGCAACTATATTAATCTATGGAATGTAAGGTCTTGGATTTCCGGTTCCGGTACTTCCGGGAGTTACAAGGAGAATTAAAAAAATTATATTAAACAAAAAATTTTGTTAACTTTTTGAGTTAGAGCAATCAAATTTTAGAATTAGATGCATCGTAGCTAGATGTACAAATTTTTAAGCGTATACATTTTTCTATCTCTTACCGTTTTTGAGATATAAAGCCTTAAATTTTAGAAAAGGGGGGATGAAAACCCAAAAAAATTTGAATGATCATTAAAAGTTTATATGACGCCTGAATATTATTTAAATAGACGTAATCAACATATATTCCAAGTTCCATTAATAAATGTTGACTACTTCCGGTTTTATTGGTCGATGAAAATCGTGTATGGGAGTTTCAATGTTAAACAAAAATCACGCGTCATTCGTTTTCTCAAAAAGTTTCCAATTAAATATTACAATATTTTATCAGTACATTGACACAAACATTCCGCAGACCGGAAAAAGTTTTGGGTACACATTTCAAAAAGGTAAGGGGTATACAGGGGCCAAGGTGCAAAACAGCCCTTTTACTGTAACTTTTTTATTTTTCATCCGATTTTTAAAATTTTTTCGGCTTAGAGTTCAGAGTACAGAGTGCAATTAAAAATTATGGTCCGAGGGGCCACTGGTTATACCGAGGCGTTTAGAAAATTTGGAAATAGATTAGAGATAATTTTTTGACACTTTAATTAAAAAGGGGAAACTGGGGCTGTCGAAAAGCCCTTACTTTTTGTTGAAGACATAAAAAGTTCTAGTTAGGGCTTTTCGACTTTCGGTCGAAAAGACCTATTGTTTTTGTCTGTTTTAGGGCATTTCGACTTTCGGTCGAAAAGACCTATTGTTTTTGTGTTTTTTTATTATTATTATTATTAGAATAATAATATTGTTTTTGTCTTTTTTTATTAGGGCTTTTCGACTTTCGGTCGAAAAGACCTATTGTTTTTGTCTTTTTTTATTATTATTATTATTTTAAGACAAATTTCTGTCAGCGATTTTTTGAAAACTGGAAGAAATACTGATACAAGTACACATTGGTCTTAAAGCAAATATATCGATATATGAAATGTAAGGTTTTCGATTTCCGGTTCCGGTACTTACGGTTTTTACAACGAAAATTGCAAAAAATGTTTGAAACTCAATTCTTTGTTTATTCTTTAATGTAGAGCACTCAAATTTTAGAATTACCTTTATCATAAATAGTTGTACAAAATTGTAAGCGTTGACAACTTTCTATCTCCTACCGTTTTTGAGATATTAAGTCCTAAATTTTAGAAAAGGGGGGATGAAAAAACAAAAATAATTCAAATGACCATTAAAAAATTATTTGACGCCTGAATATAAATAGGATAGAAGTAATTAATATATAGTCAAAGTTTCATTGAAAAGTATTGAGTACTTCCGGTTTTATGAGCCGATGAAAATTGCCTATGGGAGTTTCTATGTTAAATTGAAATCACGCGTGTAACGTTTTCTCAAACAGTTATCAAGCAAATATTTTTATATTTTGTATTTGCAATAAGGGACCTAATGCGCAGACCGGAAAAGGTCCTGGAAAAGAACTTCTGAAAAATAAGGGATCTGTAGGGATCAGTATTAAAAACAGCCCTTTAGCTGTATCTTTTTTATTATTCATCCGATTTTCAAAATCATTTCGGTTAATAGTTCAGAATAAAGAGTACAATTTAAAAATTATGGTCCGAGGGGCAACTTTTTGACTCCTAATAGGGGTTTGAAGGGCCTAAAGATCACAACTTGTTTAAATTTCAAAAAAATTTCTTGGAAGAGTTATCTCGCTTTGCTCTAAGAATGTAGAGAACAAATACTCTTAGCATACCAAGTTTTTCGTGCAATGAATGAATACTTACTTTGGAATGATTTTTTGAAAATATTCTTCTGAATATTACAGGTGTAGCTTCTTGTTAAATTCTGGAGTTATCTTTCTTTTTACACTGCAGTACTAATCAATTCCTCTCTAAGCAACTGGTTATACCGAGGCGTTTAGAAAATTTGGAAATAGAATAGAGATATTTTTATGGACATTTTAAATAAAAAAGGGAAACTGGGGCTGTCGAAAAGCCCTTACTTTTTGTTGAAGACAAAAAAAGTTCTAGTTATTATTATTTTTCTCGACAGTTTTTTGTCAACGATTTCTATAAAACTGGAAGGTATATAGATACAATTATGCAACGTTCTTACAGCAAATATATAAATCTATGGAAAGTAAGGTTTTGAACTTCCGGTTACGGTACTTCCGGTTTATATAAGGAAAATTGTAAAAATTGAACGAAACGCAATATTTTGTTTAGTTTTTGAATTAGAACGTTCAGCTTTTGGAATTAGATACATCTTGTCTTGTTGTACAAAATTGTAAGCGTAGACAACTTTCTATATCTTACCGTTTTTGAGATATTAAATCCTAAACTTTAGAAAAGGGGGGGATGAAAAACAAAAAAATTCAAATGACCTTTAAAAATTTAAATTATACCTTACTCTTGTTAAGATAGAAGTAATAAACGTATATTCCGAGTTTCATTGACATATATTGACTACTTCCGGTTTTATAGGTCGATGAAAATCACCTATGGGAGTTTCAATGTTAAACAAAAATCACGCGTCGTTCGTTTTCTCAAAAAGTTTTCAAGTTAACATTACGATATTTCAGATGTATAATGGTACACACAATGCGCAAACCGAAAAAGTTTTTGGGTAGACAGTTTGAGAAAATAAGGGATCTGCAAGGGCCAACATACAAAACAGCACTTTAGCTGTAACTTTTTTATTCCTCTTCCAATTTTAAAAATCTTTTCAGTTTAAGGTTAGGAATAAAAAGTACAATCTTAAAATTATGGTCCGAGGGGCCACTTTTTGACTCCTTATAGGGGTTTGGAAGGTACAAAGATCATCACTTGTTTAAATTTCAAAATCTTTTTAGTAAGAGTTATCTCGCTTTGCTGTAAGAATGTAGAGCATAAGTACTATACCAAGTTTTGTGTCCCAGGAATGAATACTTTCTTCAATATGATTTTTTGAAAATATTCCTCTGGATATTAGAAGTGTAGCTACCTGTAAAGTTCTGGAGTTATCTTTCTTTTCACATTGCACTACTCATAAGTTCCTATCTAAGCAACTGGAGATACCAAGGCGTTTAGAACACTTGGAAATAAATTAGAGAATGATTTTTTTTTTAACATTTAATTAAAAAGGGCTCATGGGGCTGTCGAAAAGCCCTTACTTTTTGTTGAAGACAAAAAAGGTTCTAGTTATTAGGGCTTTTCGACTTTCGGTCGAAAAGACCTATTGTTTTTGTCTTTTTTTATTATTATTATTATTTTTCTCGACAGATTTCTGTCAGCGATTTTTTGAAAACTGGAAGATATATTGATACAGTTTTGAAACGGTCTTACAGCAAATCTATCAATCTATGGAATGTAAGGTTTTTAACTTCCGGTTCCGGTACTTCCGGTTTTTACAAGGAAAAATGTAAAAATTGATTAAAACGCAATACTTTGTTTAGTTTTTATATTAGAATGTTCAACTTTTAGAATTAGATGCATCTTGTCTTGTTGTACAAAATTGTAAGCGTACACAACTTTCTATATCTTACCGTTTTTGAGATATAGAGTCCTAAACTTTGAAAAAGGGGGGATGAGAAAACAAAAAAATTCAAATGACCTCTAAAAAATTATTTAACGCCTAAATATTACTAACATAGATGTAATAAACATATATTCTAAGTTTCATTAAAATATTATGACTACTTCCGGTTTTAAAGATCAATGAAATCGCCTATGGGAGTTGCAATGTTAAACAAAAATCACGCGTGGTTCGTTTTCTCAAAAGGTTTTCAAGTAATTGCTACAATAGTTCATCTTTATAATGACACACACAATCCGCAGACCTGAAGGACCTAAAGATCATCACTTGTTCAAATTTCAAATTTTTTTTAGAAAGAGTTGTCTCGCTTTGTTGTATGAATAAAGAGCATGAATGCTGTAGGCATACCAAAATTAGTGTCCGGGGAATGAATACTTACTTCAATATGATTTTTTGAAAATATTTTTCTGGAAATTAGAAATATAGCTACCTGTAAAGTTCTGGAGTTATCTTTCTTTTCACATTGCACTACTCATAAGTTGCTATCTAAGCAACCTGGGATACCAAGGCGTTTAGAACACTTGGAAATAAACTAGAGAATATTTTTTTTAAACATTTTATTAAAAGGGGATAATGGGGCTGTCGAAAAGCCCTTACTTTTTGTTGAAGACAAAAAAAAGTTCTAGTTATTATTATTTTTCTCGACAGATTTCTGTCAGCGATTTTTTAAAAACTGGAAGATATATTAATACAGTTTTTGGACGTTCTTACAGCAAATCTATCAATCTATGGAATGTAAGGTTTTTAACTTCCGGTTCCGGTACTTCCGGTTTTTAAAAGGAAAAATGTAAAAATTGATTAAACCGCAATACTTTGTTTATTTTTTATATTAGAATGTTCAACTTTTAGAATTAGATGCATCTTGTCCTTCTGTACAAAATTGTCAGCGTAGACAACTTACTATATCTTACCGTTTTTGAGATATAAAGTCCTAAACTTTAGAAAAAGGGGGGATGAGAAAGCAAAAAAATTTTAATGAGCTTAAAAAAATTATTTAACCCCTAAATATTACTAACATAGATGTAATTAACATATATTCTAAGTTTCAATAAAATATATTTACTACTTCCGGTTTTATAGGTCAATGAAAATCGCCTACGGGAGTTTCAATGTTAAACAAAAATCACTCGTGGTTCGTTTTCTCAAAAGGTTTTCAAGTAATTGCTACAGTATTTCATTTTTATAATGACACACACAATCCGCAGACCTGAAAAAGTTTTGGGTAGACAACTCGAAAAAATTAGGGATCTGCAGGGACCAACGTGCAAAACAGCCTTTTAGCTGTAACTTTTTTACCTTTCATCCGATTATAAAAATCTTTTCAGTTTATTGTTTAGAATAAAGAGTACAATTTTAAAATTATGGTCCGAGGGGCCACTTTTTGAGTCCTTATAGGGGTTTGAAGGACCTAAAGATCAGAACTTGTTCAAATTTCAAATTATTTTTTAGAAAGAGTTGTCTCGCTTTGTTGTAAGAATAAGGAGCATTAATACTGTAGGCATACCAAATTTGGTGTCCGGGGAATGAATACTTACTTCATAATGATTTTTTGAAAATATTTTTCTGGAAATTAGAAATATAGCTACATGTAAAGTTCTGGAGTTATCTTTCTTTTCACATTGCACAACTCATAAGTTGCTATCTAAGCAACTTGAGATACCAAGGCGTTTAGAACACTTGGAAATAAACTAGAGAATATTTTTTTTAAACATTTAATTAAAAGGGGATAATGGGGCTGTCGAAAAGCCCTTACTTTTTGTTGAAGACAAAAAAAAGTTCTAGTTAGGGCTTTTCGACTTTCGGTCGAAAAGACCTATTGTTATTGTCTTTTTAGGGCTTTTCGACTTCGGTCGAAAAGACCTATTGTTTTTGTTCTGTTTTATTATTATTATACTCGACAGTTTTTTGTCAGCGATTTTATGAAAACTAGAAGACATGATCATACAATTATGCATAGATCTTATAGCAAATCTATCAATCTATGGAATGTAAGGTTTTAAATTTCCGGTTCCGGTACTTCCGGTTTTTACAAGTAAAATTATAAGAATTATATTAAACAAAATATTTGGTTTACTTTTTGAGTTAGAGCAATCATATTTTATAATTAGATGCATCATGGCTAGATGTACAAATTTGTAAGCGTAAACGTTTTTCTATATCTTACCGTTTTTGAGATATAAAGCTTGAAACTTTAGAAAAGGGGGGTGAACAAAATAAAAAAATTCAAATGAAATTGAAAATTTTATTTGACGCCTACACATTATTAAGATTAAAGTAATTAAGATATATTTCAAGTTCCAGTAAAAAATATTAACAACTTCTGGTTTTATAAGTCAATGAAAACCGTCTAGCAGAATTCCAGTGTTAAACTAAAATCACGCGTCATTCGTTTTCTCAAAAAGTTTTCAAGTAAATGTCACAATATTTCATCTGTATAATGACACACACAATGCGCAGACCGGAAAATGTTTTGAATACACAATTCGAAAGAATAAGGGATCTGCAGGGGCCAACGTGCAAAACAGCCCTTCAGCTGTAACTTTTTTATTTTTCATCCGAGTTTTAAAATCTTTTCGGCTTATAGTTCAGAATAGTGCGTACAATTTTAAAAGTATGGTCCGAGGGGCCACTTTTTGACTCCTTATAGGGGTTTGGAAGGCCCAAAGATCATCACTTGTTTAAATTTCAATTTTTTTTTAGTAAGAGTTATCTCGCTTTGCTGTAAGAATGTAGAGCATTAACACTATAGGCATACCAAGTCTTGTGTCCGAGAAAGGAATACTTACTTCAATATGATTTTTTGAAAATATTCCTCTGGAAATTAGAAGTGTGGCTACCTGTAAAGTTCTGGAGTTATCTTTCTTTTCACATTGCACTACTCATAAGTTCCTTTCTAAGCAACTGGGGATACAAAGGCGTTTAGAACACTTGAAAATAAATTAGAGAATAATTTTTTTTGATCATTGAATTAAAAAGGGATAATGGGGCTGTCGAAAAGCCCTTACTTTTTGTTGAAGACAAAAAAAGTTCTGGTTATTATTATTCTTCTCGACAAAGTTTCGTCAGCGATTTTTTGAAAACGGAACCAAAAAATAAAAAAATAATATTAGATTCTTATAGCAATTGTTTAGTTCTCCCGTATGTCCCTTTTTGGACTTCCGGTCTATCTACTTCCGGTTAACACATTTAAAAAACAAAGTATTAAAAGGACCTTTGTATCTGTTTTATTTTTCAATTATAAACTATGAAATTTTGGATTTAGTTACTTCATAGTTTGATATACAAAATTGTAAGCTACAACTTTTTTCTATCTCTTGCTGTTTTCGAGATATTAGACTTCAAACTATGAAAAAAGGGGGGATGAAAAAAGTAAAAATTAAGATAACCACCAAATTTGTTAAATGAGGAATGGGAAATGTTAGAACTGTCATAATTATCATATATATAAAGTTTCGTTTGAAACCATCGAGAACTTCCGGCTTTATAAGTTGATTAAAAATCGTCTATGGGTGTTTTAATGTTAAACTGAATTCACGCGTGCCACGTTTTCTCAAACAGTTTTCAAGTAATTATTTTCATATTTAATTTTTATAATGAAGGACCAAATACGGAAACCGGAAAAGGTTTTGGGATTAAAATTTTGAAAAATAAGGGATTTAGAGGGGTCAAAGTTGAAAACAGTCCTTTAGCTGTATCTTTTTTATTTTTCATTTGTTTTTCAAAATCTTTTCGGTTAATAGTTCAGAATAAAGAGTACAATTTAAAAATGATGGTCCAAGGGGCCACTTTTTGACTCCTTATAGGGGTTTGAAGGGCATAAAGATCATAACTTGTTTAAATTTCAAAATCATTTTTTGGAAGAGTTATCTCGCTTTGCTATAAGAATGTAGAGCCAAATACTCTTAGCATACCAAGTTTTGCGTCCAAGGAATGAATACTTACTTTGAAAGGATTTTTTTGAAAATATTCTTCTGGAAATTAGATGTGTAACTACTTGTTAAGTTCTAGAGTTTTCTTTCTTTTCACACGGCACTACCCATGAATTCTTATTTAAGCAACTGGTTATACCACGGTGTTCAGAAAATTTGGAAATAGATCAGACAAATTTTTTTAGACATCTAAAAAAAAAAAAGGAAACTATGGCTGTCGAAAAGCCCTTACTTTTTGTTGAAAACAAAAAAAGTTCTAGTTTTATTATTATTATTATACTCGACAGTTTTTTGTCAGCGATTTTATGAAAACTAGAAGACACGACGATACAATTATGCATGGATCTTATAGCAAATCTATCAATCTATGGAATGTAAGGTTTTGGATTTCCGGTTTCGGTACTTCCGGTTTTTACGAGGAAAATTGTAAAAAATATATTAAACATAATATTTTGTTTATTTTTTGAGTTAGAGCAATCAAATTTTAGAATTAAATGCATCATGGCTAGATGTACAAATTTGTAAGCGTAGACATTTTTCTATATCTTACCGTTTTTGAGATATAAGGCTTCAAACTTTAGAAAAGGGGGGTGAACAAAATAAAAAAATTCAAATGAAATTGAAAATTATATTTGACGCCTCGACATTATTAGGATTAAAGTAATTAAGATATATTTTAAGTTCCAGTAAAAAATATTGACAACTTCCGGTTTTATAAGTCGATGAAAATCGTCTATGGGAATTTCAGTGTTAAACTAAAATCACGCGTCATTCGTTTTCTCAAAAAGTGTGTAAGTAAAAATTACAATATTTCTTTTGTGTAATTAAACTACCAATGCGCAGACCGGAAAAGTTTTTGGGTAGACAATTCGAAAAAATAAGGGATCTGCAGGAGCAAACGTACAAAACAGCCCTTTAGTTGTAACTTTTTTACCTTTCATCCGATATTAAAAATCTTTTCAGTTTATTGTTTAGAATAAAGAGTTCTATCTTAAAATTATGGTCCGAGGGGCCACTTTTTGACTTCTTATAGGGGTTTGGAGGGCCCAAAGACCATCACTGGTTGAAATTTCAAAATGTTTTTTAGTAAGAGTTATCTCGCTTTGATGTAAGAATGTAGAGCATAAGTACTATAGGCATACCAAGTTTTGTGTCCCAGGAATGAATACTTTCTTCAAAATGATTTTTTAAAAATATTCCTCTGGAAATTAGAAGTGTAGCTACCTGTAAAGTTCTGGAGTTATCTTTCTTTTCACATTGCACTACTCATAAGTTCCTATCTTAGCAACTGGAGATACCAAGGCGTTTAGAACACTTCGAAATAAATTAGAGAATAATTTTTTTTTGAACATTTAATTAAAAAGGGATAACGGGGCTGTCGAAAAGCCCTTACTTTTTGTTGAAGACAAAAAAAGTTCTAGTTATTATTATTTTTCTCGACAGATTTCTGTCAGCGATTTTTTGAAAACTGGAAGATATATCGATACAATTTTTCAACGGTCTTCTAGCAAATTTTCCACTCTATGAAATGTAAGGTTTCAGATTTCCGGTTCCGGTACTTCCGGTTTTTACAAGGAAAATAGCAATAATTGATTGAAACTCAATATTTTGATTATTTTTCAATCCAGAACGTTCAAACTTTAGAATTACATTTATCATAACTAGTTGTACAAAATTGTAAGCGTAGGCAACTTTCTATATCTTACCGTTTTTGAGATATAAAGCCCTAAACTTCAAAAAAGGGGGGATGAAAAAACAAAAAAATTCAAATGACATTTAAAAGGTTAAATGACGCTTGAATATTATTAAGATGGAAGTTATTAACATACATTCCGAGTTTTGTAAAAATATGTTGACTACTTCCGGTTTTATAGGTCGGTGAAATCGTCTATGGGAGTTTCAATGTTAAACAAAAATCACGCGTCATTCGTTTTCTCAAAAAGTTTCCTTTTAAATATTACAATATTTTATCTGTATATTGAGACACACACTCCGCAGACCGGAAAATGTTTTGGGTACACAATTCTTAAAAATAAGGGGTCTACAGGGGCCATCGTGCAAAACAGCCTTTCAACTGTAACTTTTTTATTTTTCATCCGATATTTAAAATCTTTTCGGCTTATAGTTGAGCGTAGAGAGTACAATTTAAAAAATACGGTCCGAGGGGCCACTTTTTGACTCCTTAAAGGGTTTTTGTAGGCCCAAAGATCACATCTTGTTCAAATTTCAAAATTATTTTTTGGAAGAGTTATCTCGCTTTGCTCCAAGAATGTAGAGCATAAATACTCTTGGCATACCAAGTTTTGCGTCCCAGGAATGAATACTTACTTTGGAATGATTTTTTTGAAAATATTCTTCTGAAAATTAGAAGTGTAGCTACTTTTTATAATCTGGAGTTATCTTTCTTTTCACACTGCAGTACTCATAAACTCCTATCTAAGCAACTGGTTATACCGAGGCGTTTAGAAAATTTGGAAATAGATTAGAGATATTTTTTTTTTCGACACTTTAAATTAAAAAGGGAAACTGGGGCTGTCGAAAAGCCCTTACTTTTTGTTGAAGACAAAAAAAAGTTCTAGTTAGGGCTTTTCGACTTTCGGTCGAAAAGACCTATTGTTTTTGTCTTTTTAGGGCTTTTCGACTTTCGGTCGAAAAGACCTATTGTTTTTGTGTTTTTTTATTATTATTATTATTATTATTATTTTTCTCGACAGATTTCTGTCAGCGATTTTTTGAAAACTGGAAGATATATCGATACAATTTTTCAACGGTCTTATAGCAAATTTTCCACTCTATGAAATGTAAGGTTTCAGATTTCCGGTTCCGGTACTTCCGGTTTTTACAAGGAAAATAGCAATAATTGATTGAAACTCAATATTTTGATTATTTTTCAATCCAGAACGTTCAAACTTTAGAATTACATTTATCATAACTAGTTGTACAAAATTGTAAGCGTAGGCAACTTTCTATATCTTACCGTTTTTGAGATATAAAGCCCTAAACTTTAGAAAAGGGGGGATGAAAAAACAAAAAAATTCAAATGACATTTAAAAGGTTAAATGACGCCTGAATATTATTAAGATGGAAGTTATTAACATACATTCCGAATTTTGTAAAAATATGTTGACTACTTCCGGTTTTATAGGTCGGTGAAATCGTCTATGGGAGTTTCAATGTTAAACAAAAATCACGCGTCATTCGTTTTCTCAAAAAGTTTCCATTTAAATATTACAATATTTTATCTGTATATTGAGACACACACTCCGCAGACCGGAAAAAGTTTTGGGTACACAATTCTTAAAAATAAGGGGTCTACAGGGGCAATCGTGCAAAACAGCCTTTCAACTGTAACTTTTTTATTTTTCATCCGATATTTAAAATCTTTTCGGCTTATAGTTGAGAGTAGAGAGTACAATTTTAAAAATATGGTCCGAGGGGCCACTTTTTGACTCCTTAAAGGGGTTTTGTAGGCCCAAAGATCACATCTTGTTTAAATTTCAAAATTATTTTTTGGAAGAGTTATCTCGCTTTGCTCCAAGAATGTACAGCATAAATACTCTTGGCATACCAAGTTTTGCGTCCCAGGAATGAATACTTACTTTGGAATGATTTTTTTGAAAATATTCTTCTGAAAATTAGAAGTGTAGCTACTTTTTAAATTCTGGAGTTATCTTTCTTTTCACACTGCAGTACTCATAAACTCCTATCTAAGCAACTGGTTATACCGAGGCGTTTAGAAAATTTGGAAATAGATTAGAGATATTTTTTTTTTCGACACTTTAAATTAAAAAGGGAAACTGGGGCTGTCGAAAAGCCCTTACTTTTTGTTGAAGACGAAAAAAGTTCTAGTTTTATTATTATTATTTTCTCGACAGTTTTTTGTCAACGATTTCTATAAAACTGGAAGGTATATAGATACAATTATGCAACAGTCTTACAGCCAATATATCAATCTATGAAAAGTAAGGTTTTTAACTTCCGGTTCCGGTACTTCCGGTTTATATAAGGAAAATTGTAAAAATTGAACGAAACGCAATATTTTGTTTAGTTTTTGAATTATAACGTTCAGCTTTTGGAATTAGATACATCTTGTCTTGTTGTACAAAATTGTAAGCGTAGACAACTTTCTATCTCTTACCGTTTTTGAGATATTAAATCCTAAACTTTTGAAAAGGGGGGATGAAAAAACAAAAAAATTCAAATGACCTTTAAAAGTTTATATCACGCCTGACCATTGTTAAGATAGAAGTAATAAACGGACATTCCGAGTTTTATTGATATATATTGACTACTTCCGGTTTTATAGGTCGATGAAAATCACCTATGGGAGTTTCAATGTTAAACAAAAATCACGCGTCGTTCGTTTTCTCAAAAAGTTTTTAAGTTAACATTACAATATTTCAGATGTATAATGGTACACACAATGCGCAGACCGGAAAAGTTTTTGGGTAGACAATTTGAGAAAATTAGGGATCTGCAGGGGCCAACTTACAAAACAGTATTTTAGCTGTAACTTTTTTATTTCTCTTCCGATTTTAAAAATATTTTCAGTTTATTGTTAGGAATAAAGAGTACAGTTTTAAAATTATGGTCCGAGGGGCCACTTTTTGACTCCTTATAGGGGTTTGGAAGGCCCAAAGATCATCACTTGTTTAAATTTGAAAATGTTTTTTAGTAAGAGTTATCTCGCTTTGCTGTAAGAATGCAGAGCACAAATACTATAAGCATATTAAGTTTTGTGTCCGAGGAATGAATACTTACTTCAATATGATTTTTTGAAAATATTCCTATGGAAATTAGAAGTGTAGCTACCTGTAAAGTTCTGGAGTTATCTTTCTTTTCACATTGCACTACTCAAAAGTTCCTATCTAAGCAACCAAGGCGTTTAGAACACCTGGAAACAAATTAGAGAATTTTTTTTTTTTGAACATTTAATTAAAAAGGGATAATGGGGCTGTCGAAAAGCCCTTACTTTTTGTTGAAGACAAAAAAAGTTCTAGTTTATTATTATTATTTTCTCGACAGTTTTTTGTCAACGATTTCTATAAAACTGGAAGGTATATAGATACAATTATGGAACGGTCTTACAGCAAATATATTATTTTATGGAAAGTAAGGTTTTGAACTTCCAGTTCCGGTACTTCCGGTTTATATAAGGAACATTGTAAAAATTGAACGAAACGCAATATTTTGTTTAGTTTTTGAATTAGTACGTTCAGCTTTTGGAATTAGATACATCGTCTCTTGTTGTACAAAATTGTAAGCGTAGACACCTTTCTATATCTTACCGTTTTTGAGATATTAAATCCTAAACTTTAGAAAAGGGGGGATGAAAAACAAAAAAATTCAAATGACCTTTAAAAATTTTAATTATACCTTACCATTGTTAAGATAGAAGTAATAAACGTACATTCTGAGTTTCATTGACATATATTGACTACTTTCGATTTTATAGGTCGATGAAAATCACCTATGGGAGTTTCAATGTTAAACAAAATTCACGCGTCGTTCGTTTTCTCAAAAAGTTTTCAAGTTAACATTACAATATTTCAGATGTATAATGGTACACACAATGCGCAGACTGGAAAAGTTTTTGGGTAGACAATTTGAGAAAATTAGGGATCTGCAGGGGCCAACACACAAAACAGCACTTTAGCTGTCACTTTTTTATTTCTCTTCAGACTTTAAAAATCTTTTCAGTTTATTGTTCAAAATGAAGAGTATAATCTTAAAATTATGGCCCGAGGGGCCACTTTTTGAGTCCTTATAGGGGTTAGGAAGGCCCAAAGATCATCATTTGTTTAAATTTCAAAATGTTTTTTAGTAAGAGTTATTTCGCTTTGGTGAAAGAATGTAGAGAATAAATACTATAGGCATACCAAGTTTTGTGTCCGTGGAATGCATACTTCCTTCGATATGATTTTTTGAAAATATTCCTCTTGAAATTAGAAGTGTAGCTACCTGTAAAGTTCTGGAGTTATCTTTCTTTTCATATTGCACTGCTCATAAGTTCCTTTCAAAGCAACTGGGGATACCAAGGCGTTTAGAACACTTGGAAATAAATAAAAGAATAATTTTTTTGGAACATTTAATTAAAAAGGGATAATGGGGCTGTCGAAAATCCCTCACTTTTTGTTGAAGACAAAAAAAAGTTCTAGTTTATTATTATTATTTTTCTCGACAGTTTTTTGTCAACGATTTCTATAAAACTGGAAGGTATAGAGATACAATTATGCAATGGTCTTACAGCAAATATATCAATCTATGGAAAGTAAGGTTTTGAGCTTCCGGTTCCGGTACTTCCGGTTTATATAAGGAAAATTGTAAAAATTGAACGAAACGCAATATTTTCTTTAGTTTTTGAATTAGAACGTTCAGCTTTTGGAATTAGATACATCTTGTCTTGTTGTACAAAACTGTAAGCGTTGACATTTTTCTATATCTTACTGTTTTTGTGATATCAAATCCTAAACTTTAGAAAAGGGGGGGGGGGGGATGAAAAACAAAAAATTTCAAATGACCTTTAAAAAATTAAATTATACCTTACCATTGTTAAAATAGAAGTAATAAACGTACATTCCGAGTTTCATTGACATATATTGACTACTTCCGGTTTTATAGGTCGATGAAAATCACCTATGGGAGTTTCAATGTTAAACTAAAATCACGCGTCGTTCGTTTTCTCAAAAAGTTTACAAGTAAACATTACAATATTTCAGATGTATAATGGTACACACAATGCGCAGACCGGAAAAGTTTTTGGGTACACAATTCGAAAAAATTAGGGATCTGCAGGGGCCAACGTACAAAACAGCCCTTTAGCTGTAGCTTTATTATTTCTCTTCCGATTTAAAAAATCTTTTCAGTTTATTGTTGGGAATAAAGAGTACAATCTTAAAATTATGGTCCGAGGGGCCACTTTTTGACTCCTTAAAGGGGTATGGAAGGCCGAAAGATCATCACTTGTTTAAATTTCAAAATGTTTTTTAGTAACAGTTATCTAGCTTTGCTGTAAGAATGTAGAGCATAAATACTATAGGCATACCAACTTTTGTGTCCGAGGAATGAATACTCACTTCAATATGATTTTTTGAAAATATTCCTCTGGAAATTAGAAGTGTAGCTACCTGTAAAGTTCTGGAGTTATCTTTCTTTTCACATTGCACTACTCATAAGTTCCTATCTAAGCAACTGGGGATACCAAGGCGTTTAGAACACTTGGAGATAAATCAGAGAATAATTTCTTTTTGAACATTTAATCAAATCAAAATTAAATTTCATCTGTACAATGACACACGTAATCCGCAGACCGGAAAAAGTTTTGGGTAGAAATTTCGAAAAAAATTAGGGATCTGCAAGGACCAACGTTCAAAACAGCCCTTTAGCTCTAACTGTTTTACCTTTCATCCGAAATTAAAAATCTTTTCAGTTTATTTTTTAGAATAAAGGGTACAATTTAAAAAATATGGTCCGAGGGGGCACTTTTTGACTCCTTATAAGGGTTTTAAGGGCCTGAAAATGATAACTCTATCACAATTCAAAAAAATTAAGAGTTATCTCGCTTTGCTTAATGAACGATTGGTATTAGAGCCAATGGCCTACCAAAAGTCTTGAATCATAGTTGAGTTCTTTCTTACATATGAATTTTTAGAACTTTTCTTTGAGAAACAAAGTTGTAGTTGGATATAAAATTCTGGAGTTGT
This sequence comes from Magallana gigas, assembly GCF_902806645.1. Taxonomy (NCBI): domain Eukaryota; kingdom Metazoa; phylum Mollusca; class Bivalvia; order Ostreida; family Ostreidae; genus Magallana; species Magallana gigas. The sequence continues at coordinate 719,915 of NW_022994816.1, forward strand.
CTTTCTTTGGGCATTTTATTTCTTAAATGTTAATGTATGGGTATATGTTCCTGATATTTAGTCTCATTTTATAATATACAGATTTT